>CM046728.1:38425655-39687569 GCA_025584915.1 Monochamus saltuarius
CCTTTTCAAGTCAAATTGAGATTGGACTTCAGCGTTACGATATTTATTGAGTTCTCAAAGCATTATTTCGCGATGCATACAAGTAGTTACGTATAACCCTTAACAAACAAATATTTGCGACAAAAACAAGCCAGATACCGATCAGTCTGACAGCCTCACGGTATATTATTACAAACATTTGTGGCTAGTTTAATAATAAATGAAGATATGATCTGATTAAAATTACAATGGAGCCATTGCAATAGCATATTTACTGAAAACTATGTATTCCTGTTATTGTTTCGATTATAAACAACATCCAAAGCCGTATGAATGTTTTTGTCTTGATTTTAGATTGACTTGTCCCCTTTCAAGTCAAACTGAGATAGGACTTGAGCGGTACGATATTTATTGAGTTCTCAAAGCATTATCTCTCGATGTGTACAAATAGTCACGTATAACCCGTAACAAGCAAATAATTGCGACAAAAACAAGCCAGCTACCGATCCGCCTGGCAGCCTCACGGTATATTAGGGTGGATCGGTGGCCGGCCTCTTATCCTGCGTCGACTATCGTCCCTCCAGGTTTTTGTCGCGATTCGCGCAATTGTCTGCATGCCGCTGTGCCTGCTATTAGCAATCAGTGGGATAACAACGAGGACAAATTAGTGTTTTTGTTCCTTTGTTCCAGACTTGTCCTCCCTTGCCGCCACGCATCCAGGCCCTCGCTCCAAAGGTACCTTCATCCTGTCAGACGTCACGTGATTTATTGCATTTCACACTTTTCATTCATTCCACAGACACACACACACAGTGTATAATTATTGTTATCTCGTAGTTGTTTGTACCTAGTTTGTGCTTCAGTGCGCTGCAAAAACTGTTTATCGCATGGCGTATTCATCAAATGGCTAGGGTAGTGTTTGTCCTTGCCGCTAGAGGCCCTTCCGTACATTAGAGCTCTTGCGTAATGTGGACACTGAATCTGTCAGCATATTACCTTTGGCGACATCATTAATTATTTGGTTTAACCGAAATTTGTTTTCTGGAAATTATATTTCGCTTAATGTAGTTTGTTAAAAAAATTGAGAGTTACTTGTTTAACCAGTGAAAATTTTTTTGGAAATATCTACAGGATGTTAAATTGAGAGAAAGTTGTGTATTTTTATGCTTTAAAAATTTTGAAAAGAAATGTAATTTATTTTGTAATTCTTGGAATAACAGTTGAAGAAATCCATTTTTCTTTCCGTTTAGGTATAATTTTTTATTTTCAAAGTAAATGTTATGAAATCTGGTATTTTTATATTGTTGGATATTATACTTTTTCCGGAGGAGATGGAAATATTTTACAAATACTACATATCCAAATTTTTATCAACTTTTGATATTCTTGTGACCGCCATATTTGTTACTATTTGAAGAAGGAACAAAAAGAATCGAATTTGGAAAATATTTTCAACAAAAATTGTATTTATTTTTTTAACAAATTAATATTTTTCATTCAAACTTCCTATCCAGTAATTATAGTAAAAGGTATTTTGAAGTAAATAATTTTTTTGAGATAAAGCCAGTGGCGTGTTTATGAGGTCTTCTCTTCTACGCAAATAGTAGAAAGTGTTTTTTTAAGTACAAATATTAGAATTGTCAATTTTCTGAAAAAAGTGCTCTTGGAAATTCAATAAGCAGCTTTGTTTTTCAGAAATTTAATGACAAAAAAGCGTTACTTTTTCCTAATTTAAGTCATCCTTTATATATTACCATTTTACAGATCCCATACTGGACAGTGTAAAAGTGACCGCCCTGTACAATATGTTTCTACAATCACTCACTAGAAAAATTACTACAATGTGTTAAACAGATTCAGGTTAACATCTATAAACACGTCATATATACGGAGTGTTTAAAAATATAACGGTGTCAATAGAAATATTTTCCACAAAATGTTTTGAATAAATTATATACAAATATAAACTACTTCTAAAAGTTATAATTTCAGGAAATTAAAAGTAAGACGAACACTATATTTATTAATGTATTTTCCAGGAAATTAAATCTTTAACCCTATTATTTTCCTTTACCATCTGTTTTTTTTTTACTTTTAACATCATATATGAAAATATTCCTTAAAAACTTTTTTCGTCTTAATAAATGCAAAAGTCAAAAGTAAACTACCGAGAATTCTTATCTCTATTTATCATTATTTACTAATATTCTATTACTTTTATAATTTACTTGTAGTTATTTCTAAAATACAATGTATAGAAAACAAAGAAAAATAACATAAGAAAAAAATTGATAAAAATGATGTAAAATTGGTTAAGATTTTCAAACGTTTAAACAATAGATATGCATTTAAAAATATATAGAAGTATTTTGCAATATAGAAAATTCTGTAATTAATGTTTATATAAAAAAATCGTTAGTGATTGTAGAAAATATATATTAAAGGAACAACTGTTCTCTGTGTCCACATTAATAAAGACTTCCTTTGAAGTAAATGTCAGAACTCCTGCAAAATAATTTGAATATCAGCAGCTACCTCGCAAACCATTTCATACCTGTCAACACTTACCATCCTTTTCGTATGTTGTGAAAATATTTAAATTTTAAAAACTGCTGTCAACGAATAATTAGTGGCTATATGCTTTCTGTTTCTTCTAGTAATATGCTAACGCATTGTCACAGGGTGTTTTCTAGTTGCTTGAAGAAATTCCATGAGCGTATTTTATAGTTAAAATGAAGGTAATTTTGTTAAATAAGAATTTATTCTCAAGGACGTCGTTTCCGAGATATTATGGGGTATCTAAAGGTAATAAAAAAAAATATTTCTAAATTCTCATCATTTTTTATCCCTGCACGTTTTTTTGTATCTTTAGCCATTTCGAGACAAATTAAATTTTCTTAACGGGAGGTGCTTTACGCAAGCTGTAAATTTTGTAGTTTAAACCTACCAACATACTAAAACCTTTGTGCCAAATTTGCTAAAAATATCTCAAGGAGTTTAAAAGTTATAAATTTTAAATAGATTTTTTTATCAGCTTTGGTATCTCGCAGTTAGGAAACACCTTGTATATTAAGTTCAAAGCAACTGTATTTCATCATAAATAAAATTCAATAACTGAAAAAGTATCTAAGCAATCATCTCCAAACCGCGTTTAGTTAGGTTATAAATAAGTTTTACTTAATCATATTTGATTTTGGAAATAATGAGATTTAAAAAAAATTAATCTTGATCTCATTGGATTTTTACACTTTCTGTGTAAACCATCGACGAAAGTAAATCATGTATAGGTACTAACTAATCTTGCCAATCAATGAATTCAAGCAAAATGACTCATATTACTCATGGTATATTTGTGAGATCGCTTATGGTAAGATATAGGTCTACAATTAATTATTTAGAATATGAAAGAACTAAACACTTTCTCATTTCCTGGTTACAACGCTTGTGAAGCTGTATTTGTGCTTCTGAGATAAGAGAAAACACTTTTAATGAAACGTCTCTTTAAATCGATATATGTCGCGAAGCGTTTTCTCATTATTATCTTCTTTTTGTGAGGGTGTTTTCAATTTTCCCATCACCAGTGGTTTGTACTTTGCCTAAGGTTATCAAGATCATCAGGTTATTTGCACTTATATTTATTAGTATGGATATATTTTTATCTCTTGGTTTAGAGAACTTTGTTAATTATCCTTTAATAATAATACACAGTTTTTTACATTTGCCATTATTGATATAAACGCATTTGGTTTTCTTTCGATATCCACAATTTTCTAGTGGTATCATCCAATGACTTTACATCTTAAAAATTTGTATTTACCTACTAATATAATTTTTAATGTTATTTAGTAATGTGATAATAATTTTTATATATATATTGTAATTAAATTCTGCCGCCTTTATATTATAGAAAACGTTTATGATATAACATGGCTCCACATCAAAAACAAATTACAAATTTTTGAGGTCTTTGAACATACACTCTATGTAAGGAACTACAAAATACCCGAAATCGGTCTGATTTTTTCAGCAAGGGGTTAATATACGACCAAATCAGTCCATCTAATGTTTCTTGGGGTTACTGAATCCGAATCCGTGCTCTACTCGACCCCATCAGATCATTTTCAAGGTCATCTGAAAGTCACCTTTTGTTTAATAACGTAACGTCGGATTTTGAAATGAGAGAAAATTTTGCATACGAATATGCTGGGACCTATAGCCAAAGTGAGTTATTGGGATAATCTGAAGGTCAAATCTGTCACAATCTTTGGTGTCTGGATCGCATAACAAAATATGGGGCCCCTTCTTGAATAAGCTTGAACAAACTTGTGTTATCACATAGACACTAACTTGTTAATTCGTTTTGACTTTTTATTTCTACTCAAAAGATTTGTGCAAAGGACTGCAACAAAAATTCATCACAATGTCCTCATATCTGCTCCCTATATTTGTTCCATCTCTTGCTGTATTCTTCATTAAAATGATTAGCATCATTCGGCAAATATTATAGCCCAATATTCTCAAGTTCTCGACTATTTCATCTACTAGTTCTTACAGTTTGTTTATGATTTTCTAAGAGATTCTCACACATGAAGCTGATTCATGCTTTTGGTGATGTTTATACTACTGACGTATGAGGTTAATTGAAAATGCCTCCCTGTAATTTATTTTTCATTAAATTGACCTGGACATTATTCTCTTAAGCGCAAACATTACCACTTTGTATCCAATGTTTTGACGAATTGCTTCTGAAGACCCAGTTTTATATATAGAGGAGGTTCTGATTCCTGCTCTGGGTCAGTCAGAAGAAAAAATTAAGAAGATAAACCTACAAGTTGACCAATCCAGCTAGGTGAATATGACCTTTTAAAACTCTGTAGCAAAATTAATTGATCTTATATTAATCCTGTACCTGTATCATGATCTATGTTGATATCCGTTAATGATTATTTTTAGACACAAGTCTGAAGTCACCATTCTATCGTTGCTTTTGAAATTACATTCGTTTTTGGCCGGAGAAAGTATTTAACTGTTTTTATAAGATTTAACAAAGGTCGATACTGATTCGATTTCCTAAACTTTTTTTATCAACCGAAGGCTAGACTATACGGTCCGGTTGATTCCTGCTTGCGATACACATAATCCCAACTTAATTGACTACCAAACTGGTTTTATCGGTTCATCCCACTAAAATAAAACTTCATTATCCCTCTCTCAAAGATTATTGAATATTTTCACTTAGTTGCGACCTGGGCTTGCACAGGCCGATGGAAACTTTTCAGGTAATTTCAGTAAGTGGGAGACGAGGGACCTTTAAAGTTTTAACGAGATTTTTTTTCATGGAAATTTGTATCGGCATAGAATGAACTCGCGGCTAGTGCTTGATTCGCTGTGGTTGTGACATTTTACTCTTATTGTGACCATGGAAACTTTCTAGGAATATGAATTCGACTCTGCTACTTGTGAAAAGTTAATGGTCATATCAAGTTCGCAAAAAAGTTGAAGGGTTATGAAAAATATGACTTTGCTTAAAGCGATAAGGTTTTCTCTATTAAGATAAACTGGATATAGGTATCTATACCAAAATATTCAGTCATAGGTTATAGAGTTGTCAGTTGGCTTAATAATGAATAAATAAAGGGATTATGTTATACATTTTATTTCAAAAATAGACCTTTCAGTAGTATAGTAGCAATTTCAGTATAGAAAACACGAAAAAGTAACTTAAAAACTTCAGAAACAACATCAATGTTAGAAATACAATCTAGAAAGGATCCCATTCTTATAATGTATGCCTTACTGCATATCTAACATCATGCTGCTGTTCTGCCATTGTTTAACTACTGCATATCTCAGCAGGTCAAGCTATCTGTAAATTTTGTACTACAACTCATTTTTTGTAATCATTTTCTTTCCAAGTTGCAATGAAATAGGAAACCAAATTGCAATCTAATTTTAGTAAGATTTTATATTTAAGAAAATGTATTTTATAATATTACATATTAGAAATTTAACGATTAAGGATCTTACATTAATAGAGAGTTTCAAATTTGTGTCATATTTAGGGTCCTGTCAGACCCTGCTCACATCTTTTCTCTAATACATTTAATGACTATCTGTACCCTTTTATTAAATGATCAAGATGGTACGTCCCAAAACTCTATTAATTGCTTCTCGGCAATGTTTGTTATTCGATAAGTCGCTCAGGGAGATTTTTGTATAAAATGTTATTGGCTAGTTGACGAAAATTTAGTAACTATTTCAAAGACTATATTTGATTTTAGCTAAGAACTGTTTGTCTTGGATGTAAAACATTCCTAACTTTTTTTTTAATTTAATATTTTGTTACAATCAGCTAAACACAACTATTTTGACCGATCTTTCATTCAAAATTTCAAAAATAAAGAACATGTGTGTATGTGTGCGAAGGAAATTACTGAGACTACCTTCATAAAAATGAAACAAAAAATTGTAATACCTAAATTAAAATATTTACTTACTTTCGCTCATCATCCAAAAATAAATAAATGAATAAATACTCGTTTGGTAGAGAAACTGCATTTAGTGGCTATGGAATAAATTGCATATTTTTTGGCTACATCAAGTATCTTGACTTGAGTTGGAAGAGATGATGTAAAAACATAATTACTGCTTGAATTACCTTATTCATTTTGCTTCGTAACTATTATTTGGGAGAATCTGTTACTTGAAAACCAGGCTATTTCCAGGAAACAAAAAGGAGTAGTAATTTAAAGAATACTGAAAACGAATCTGCTCGTAGCACCAATACCCCAACCATTCCCACAATTGGATTTTAGTTAAAATCTTCAACTTTTGGACAATGTTTACATAAATTCATGTACCCAATTTCAAATCATTTCACTCGCGGAGATGTGATTGAAGTGAAGTGACATGCCAAACGATAGAAGAAATAGGCAGGAATAGTATAATATACTAATCGTATTGAGAGAATATAGCGAAAAATTTGTAATTATATCCTGTTTAAACTGAACATAAATAAAAACGACTATAATTACAATGAAAACATTCATCTACTTGGATTTAAATCCTTACAATATAGACGAACATATAATCATATTAAATTTGCTCACAAATTATTTATTGGGAGTATAGATTGTAGTGAATTGATGTCCTTACTTTCTTTGTATATTCCAAATTATGGTACAAGACTAGCTACTGTTTTACACGCCACTTACCATCGTACCACTTATGGTTTTCATAGTCCCATAAATAATATTATTAACTGCATTAATAGTCTTCCTTATAATTATGATATATTTACAGCTTCTTTTATTCCATTAATGCATTTAATTAAGAGTAATATGCAATAGACTATAGTTAATCTATATTGTTATTATATATTCGTGTATCTTGTGTATATTTATGCACTTAGTTTTTTTCTAGTTAATTTCTTATTCATGCTTTCTGTTTCTTTATTTTTTTCCGTTTTATATCACTACTTGTAATTTATATATTTTGTATTTTTCACACATTTGGATTGTATCAATTGGGTTCACCTGTAGATACAATTTTGTTAATAAATATATTAACTACGTCCCAATAATTTCTCATACTGTCCGTTGTCAAAAGTAGACGTCGAACCGTCATTTTCCCTATATAAGTTAAATTTCAGTAATAAACGTCGTTGTTTTACTACATAAAACTTATAAAAGCACGTAATAATATGTTTTAACCACTTCAAATATAACACGGAAATCTTGTCTCAACATTAAGATTTATCGGGTAAGAGTTATCCTTTTTAAATTTTATCTTAATGTATCCTTACTATTTGGTTATAGTACCGTGTTGCGATATACAGGGTGTTAAAAAAAGAGTGTAAAATATTTCAGGAGGTAATAGTATAAACTAAAATAAGCAGAAAAGTATTAATAAACATGGGTCCGCAAAGTAACGGTAGCAAAGATATGGACCACTATTAATTTTTCAAACATTTTATTTTATTAGGAATAAACCGACAAAGAAAGCTTTTAACAAACAAAAACTAAGTTATAGAAGATGTTCAAAGTGCCCTCCGTCAATTTTCAAGCAGGCACGACATCTTCATCTCAACGATATTCGAACCCTTTCAAAAACACTCTCCTTGGTTTGGATTTCTTGACACTTTTGATTAATCCGTAGCTGCAGCTCTTCCAGGCTATTTACAGGAGTACCAGACACTAATGTCTTCAAATATCCCCAAACAAAGAAATCTAGAGGGTTCAGATCAGGCGATCTTGGAGGCCATAAAACAGGTCCGGCCCTTCCTACCCATCTATGTGGAAAAGTTTGGTGTAAAGGCTCTCTAACGGCCATGGAAAAATGAGCTGGAGCACCATCATGCTGGAACCACTTTTGTTGCCTGTGATTCAAAGTAATGTCTTCCAAAAACTCTGCAGAAAGTTGATGTTAGCAGCGCCTGTTAATCGGTTTGGTAAAACAACATGACCTAGAAACCTGTCACCTACAATACCCATCCAAATGTTTAATGAAAAACGTGCCTGATGTCCAGATTATATTAGAGCATGAAGATTTTCGTCGGCCCAAATATGCGTATTGTGAAAATTAAACACTCCATTTCTTGTGAACCCGGCCTCATCATTAAAAAATGTTTTCAAGAAAACAAGGGTCTTCAGCATCATGACGTAGAAACCAGCGGCAAAAACCAAACGTGATTGATGATTATTTATTGGATTTAAAGCCTGTACTCGTTGCACATGGTATGGATAAAGCAGTTGCTCGTGAAGGATTCTCCAAAGAAGAGAACCAGTCATTCCTACCTCGGCTGATATTCTTCGCACACTCGTACCTGGATTCTGCTCTACCAGTGCTAGAATTTCTTTTTCTGCTCTAGGAGTGGATACCGACCATAGTCTTCCGGATTAATGGCACTGTTTGCTCAAGGAACCGGTATCACGCAATCTTTGGTGAATTCTTCCAAACATGCGTTGTGAAGGAATCTGGCGATTTGGATAAGCGTCAACATACAGACGTCGCGCTTCGGAGGCGGTCCCATTAGCACGACCATACATGAAATGCATGTCTGTTAATTCTGCGGTAGAGTAACCAGCCATGGCGAAAGAAAACTTGAACACAGAGAACAACCGTCAAATATGTACTGTTTATTTCATTAAACATCAACCTACTATTATAAGAAAATACACAACGTTTTTGCAAAATAAAAAGGGGCTAAAAACATAAAACATTCCATCTCCGCAACCGTTACATTGCGGACCCATGTATATCGAGACTTTTCTGCTTATTTTGGTTCATACTATTACTTCCTTAAATATTTTACACTCTTTCTTTAACACCCTGTATTTTCCGTGTACATATTAATACGTTCATTCACAAACTAACTACCTACAGTCCTGTTAAACTCAACAATTCGCTACCTCTGCCCATTACGTGGCGGTGAATAATAAACAACTCAGATTTACGTAATGCAGAAGAGTGCGCTCGTTAAACTGTTTTACTATGTAATTTGGCAGAGGAAGAGTTGTAAATAATAAAGCGCCCGATTATGTAAAACACAGAGTACATTAAGACCATTCGAAAGCCGAAAAGCCCATCACTTACCAGGCATGAATAACAAGGAAATGTATTGTTTCACTCATTTTATTAGTTTGGAACAAGCACTAATTTGGCGGAATTTGGAGCTCTCGGGCTGGTTTTGTCTGACTGCGAAAAACTCTTCGTAATTTCGGTTGTACGGCGCTAATTATTAAGTCCAGTAGCGCCCCAGTTTGGCAACAATAACAAACACAATCCTTTGATAGAATAATTAAGTCTTTAATATATATACAGAAAGAAATATTGGATTGTGCTTAATGTTAATGAAAATTATTAGCCTGCAAATTGAAATTTTGTTCTGCAGTTCTATTTTTTAATAACATGCGATTGCCATTATAGATATAGGTTACCAATAAATACTTTGTTTGTTGGGTTTGTGGTAAGTGAAACATTCAACAGGATGGTACTAGACTTTAAAGGAATGTCGGACAGAATATTTTACGTAAGATTACGGATCTATTATAGGAAGATAAGTGTGATAATTGCCAAAATATTTAGAAGTTAAGATTGAGTTTTACGAAGAATTCAATGATATACTTGAGAGCATCCCAAGATATGATGTTAAAATAACAATAGGTGGCCTAAATGCGAAAGTGAGAAGAGGAGGAAATTTATCAAAATATTACAGGGAGCAAAATATTACACAAGGGTAGTAATGAAAATAGCAAGAGACTAATTGAGTTTGCAATGGAAAATCAAAAGAAGATAATAATTACGCACTTTGACCACAAAAACATACATAAAATAAATGTAATGTCTCCAGAAAAATACGTGTTAATGTATAAAACAGACGAAAACGATATAATTTAGGAAAAGAGTGAGGGGAGAAAATTCAAATAGAAATAGAATCTAGACTTCCTGAAAAGAAACAGGCAATGGGGTCAGTATCAAAAATGTTCAGAGCAAAGAACTTCCGCATTTTTAGGATTGCTTCTTCAGGTGGCCTCCTCTAAGTTGAGTCAAATATCTAACTATAAAAATTATTATATAAATTAAAATTATTTGAAATTAAATATCGACTGTGTCAAAAGTGATTTTAGCCTGTCAATGAAATTTAAATTAAATATGACAAATACTTGCTAAAATAATGTTTACCCTTTATGTAATCGTTTTTTATATATTTTTAGAAGCAGCAATCCTAAAAATACAGAAATAGGTCGGATTTCATATATTGTGGTTGACTGAGTTCCCACCGTTTCAAAAGTGAACTTAGATTTTTATAGTGTTTTCATTAAACCAGGTTACTAAATTTAACTAGATTGAATTTTTTTAGATAATTATTGAATAGAGCTTTGCCTGTGGAATTGTTCATTAGCATACCTAGATGTTTGGGATCAGAGAACATACATAAGACTTCATTGATAGGAATTGTAGGAGATTTGATATATATTAGCTTAAAATACCTTTCTAATATAATAACAAATATTACAAAAGCTAATAATAAAGAATATATGAGTAGATATTGTGGGTGCAATTCAACGCAGGTTGGAGCTTTAGTCTACAGGGTAGTTAGTTTCACACAATATTATTAATACCTAAAAATATATAAAAATAAAATAACTATTATATGCAGGTAATGTGTTTCATTTTATCCATGATAAATACGTTATTTTACAAAAATTTGTCAGAACTTTGATTGGTCGCAAATATTGTAAATTTTATTTCATTGAAAACTTGTTTCATTTACCAAGTTTTAATAAAAGTGCATATAATTTCCAAGAGGATGGGTATTGCAGGTGATAAAAGCTGACGAGATGAGAATCGACGGTCGGGCGATCTCCAAGCCAAAACTGGCGTAATAATTCGAATTCCTAAATTCCTGGATGACATATAGCCTTGCCGGCCGTGATCGATATGAGGCGCACTCGCCTCCGACCATATTACAGCGACTTCTTCCCAAATTCGTTCGCATATATCACGTCGCCAACCTATAACTATGTAAATTTTAGTAACGTATATCAATAACATACATCGGGGTAATGCGATCTGGATCTAATACCGAAATTTTAATACATTTATTGGCCATCCTGGGGATTTATTAGCCGCGGGCGATACTAAGTCGCACTTGTTTCATTTTATGGAGCCCCAGGCGTGGCTTTTAAAAGTTCACGGCTGCTGTTTAATAACCAATTTGAAGTTAAAGCGTATTTTTTCAACCTCAGCGGTCTTAAATCAGTAAATGTATGGGAGAAAATTAAATGGAGACCTTCCTTCTCTGCTTTTTAGTCATTAAATTATTAAAGTTATATCACCATTTTGTAGTACTAGACTCGGTGAAGGAAACAACTGTTACAACAAATATTATATGAGATACTTTATGAACCTTCAATTGACACGCAACACGCTAAAATGCGGAGAGTAACTTTAAAAATCGGATTTATGAATTTACTCTAATTCTCAGCAATTACAATTAACCGCGGTAGAAGTGTACCGCCTACCCCGAGGTACCTACAAACTTGAGAAAAATAGTGCTCATTGGCTAATCCCTGTATTTTAGGGTCTCGTCCCTGACTCTATACAAATCTTAGACATTTGACACTATCTAACCTTTTTTTCTAGAATTTCTACGCCTCTTATCGAATATTATCTTTCTCGCCGGAGAGGCTTTTTTTTATTTTTCTGTAAACCGAAATTTTTTCAACGGAAACAATAAATTGTCGTTTGAGGGAACCTTTGGCGACTAGCCTGTTAAATTGAACTTTTACTTACATCTTTGAAGTCATTAAAAATTATGGTAAAAAAGTGTGGTCCCCCGACAACCCGCTTTGGTTGTGTTACAAAAATCTAACGAGCAATTCATCTCTAGCTTCTGGACTAGCGTGACGGGTAAAGCGTGAGGAGAGCTACGTTCCATAGGCGTACTAGATTAGAAGCCGCCCAGGTATACAAAAAATGCAATAAAAATGTTAAAAAAACATCCATGATTTTTAGTAGACAATGATACAACAGTTTTTGCTGATTTGACTGTTGAATATTAACGATACTGCATAGACTACAGGAATTCCACACATTCCAATGAGTAATAAAGTAATTAACAACCGAAGGGACAGTTTTGACCTGCAAGTACGGAGTTCACCGATGATCTACCGACCACCCAGTTAGTTCTTTCCGAGCATTCAACACGCCGCATCTACTTTCGATATACGAGGATTATATTTCTGTATTAGTCATTTATAACAATTCTTGTTTTATCAATACATAATTGCAGTTATGTGTTCCAAATAAAACGATTCATTCCACTCAACCGCTTCGACAGAGACATTAGGTAATAACAGCAATAGAGTTCGTTCCAAATTTAAAGCTAATATCTTGTATCAGTATGTCACTTTAGAAGTTTTATTAAGGAAAATTTTAAAAGACTTGAAGGAAAATTTGAAAACTTTTAAACTTTTTAAATATAAGCGTTTCTTATAAAACGATGTGGAATGATTAAAAGTATCTTGCACTAACAATTTTATATTTATTAATTTAAAGGTGGTATTATTTCGTCTTACTTAATTTTTTTGGGTCAAATCTTTGAGCTTTGGCATTACGTATTTAATGTATTGACCTTTTTCTTTTTTAACAATGTTTAATCATCGTGCTTTTAGTATGGTCTCTGGATATTCTATATTATTTGATTCTAACGACTTCATAATATCTGCTTTCTTCCATGCTGATGTTAACGCTTCAACCCTTCTATTATGATAAGATCACCATGACAGCAACTGGTCCTGGTTATACATATGATAAGATAGATTAAAGTAAGTCACTGTTCATATCTTCATGGTAATCTCCCATTCTACGTGATTCAGAAACATGCAAAACTATTTTCTAAAGGTCTCTAATAACTTTCATGTGTGCACATATTCGACTATTAATCTATCTATTTTTTTTTTCCAGAAGGCGTCTTTGATTCTGTAGAAAATCCATCTAAATATGCTTTTATCCTTCTATTTAAAAATCCCTCCTTCACAATAGTGGACCTACGTGAAACAATCTTATTGCTATCAGTAATGGTAACTAATAAATATGAGCTAGTATCTTGTACGTCGTACATCTTCAGGTTCAAACTCGATAGTAGGAACTACTGTGGGGATATAAAAAAATTAAACAACATTTGGGACACGTGGTGTTAAATGGAATGAGGCAAGCTCCATTTGCATTCGAAAGTTTTATCTTTGCGATTTGACAGACGGCAGATAATGACGTCATCAATAATATATATAAAATATTATTATAGAAATTTGCCTGTATTACTTCCCATGTAAAAGTTATAATCAATATCGTCCTAAAGAACCTCAAAAGAAATAACACTTAAAAATTATATTAGCGGTGCAACGCTTGAGTAGTCGTTGGAAAATAATTGAATGTTTGTTGTTTAAAGTGCATGCATGTCATTAAGAATAAATAAAAGGATTAAACTCGATAATTCTTTAACACAATTAAAACAAAATATGATAACAGTAAATAAACTTTAAAAATGAGGCAAACGTCTTCATACTACATACATCTTACAATCTATTACCTATATGACCTCCTCTCATTTTAACACATATTCAAACTTTGCCTGACTTCTTTATGGGCTGAGTTTATTAACATTTCGCCGCTTAATTATATTCCAACTACTACTCCTTCCTTCCACCGCTATTATGATTTTTAGGTGATATTTCTTTTGAGACTCCTTAGAACAATATTGCGTATAACTAGGACCTCGACCATCAAACTTTTGCTTTTGACCAGAAAATAACCCTTACCGCTTCTATAACATGACTGGCCTTGCTAGCAATTTTTCTCAGTAATTGTTGATTTCTGCGAGTATTTTTCGCAAAGTTCATTCGACTTGCCTGGTATTAAACGCAAAGTTACTTCTTCAGTTATTGAAGAATAGTACAAATATGCTCAACATTTTCCAATTCCATTAGCTTTTATAACATATAAAAACACATATAAAAATAAACAATCCACTATGTTGTCCAGTGTGTCTCGTCACGACGCGACGCACTGATTCTCACCGAGTCTTTGAACATACCTGTTCATGTTTAAAAATATCGTTTTCTTTTAATTAAGCTCAACTGCCTTGAGCTTGCGATTGTGGATAAAACATTGTATTAGAATCATGTGTCAGTCACGTTTTATCCACTCCTACAATTATAGAGCAGCTGAACCCTTTTCATGATTTGTTTAGGTACAGTCGTACATGTTTTTCCAGCCTCGAATAGGGTGTAGGAGAATTTTCGGCATTTAGCCAGCCATCAAAATCATTATCAGCAGGGGCAGGTGGATCCCCGAATTTAATTGGCAACTAATACGACGTAACACGAAACAAGCGGCAGTTAAAAAAACCCCGTTCATTATCTGCGACGTCGTTTATCAAAGCGGCGTATCGACGTAAACGATAATTATGTTCGTTATATTTACGGCGCTGCTGGAAGATTGGTTTGGGGCGACAACAAATTATTACATCCAGACGGTCCCCCGATACCGCTGATATCCAATTACTGGGGTTTATATTTTCACCTGCCTTGCTTTTTTCCGTGCTCCTAACGAAGGAGCGTGTATAGCCATTATGTAATCCTTCTTTAGGATCAAGTGTCGCAGCTTCAAGCGCCGTGACGCAGACAGTTAATGATTATACGGACGTTCTTATGTTTAATATGAAATACGACACTAGAATATGTATTTGCGACGTTGTTTACGGATTTATTTCAATATTGGAAGTGTTTAAGGAATGGTAACGTAATGCTAGATATGCTAGATGTTTAAAAAACAGAACCCACAATTGTTGGAAAACTATAGACTAATTACTGTACCTTTTGGATTTTAAAAACATTTGAGAATTGGTTTTGGATAGATTACTTAATTTAATATAATAACAAAATATCACACATGGATTTTGGAGTGGTATGTCGAGAATTTCAGCTGTACACTCCTTTCCCAATAGGACTTTAGACTATATTGATGAGGGAATATTATGTGATCTCAGCAGGGTATTCGACTGCGTCGATCAGAAGTTATTGATGTCTAAATTGTGCCATTATGGTATCAGAGGAACATATTTAAATTGGGTAGCCTCATTTCTTGAAGGTAGAAAGTAGTATGTGAATTTAAAGCATTCTAACAAGCATATAGTGAATTGCGTGACATAAAAATGTTTAGATGTAAGTATAAGAGTTCCTCAAAGATCCATTTTGGGTCCCTTTTAATTTGTTTTATATATAGAGATATTGAGCTCATAACATCTTCTGCATATTTCACTATGTATGCGGATGATATATCTGTTATTGTTTCTGGCACATCTGGTGAATTAATCCAACACAACTGCAAGTATATCCTGGCCTTACTAGATAATTATTTCAGTCAACAAAAGTTCTATATGAATCCTACGAAAACTCAGGTAATACGATTTCGCAATGGGCAAAAAAAATGTGACAATTTTGATATCAATCTAAGTAATACAAAATTTAAATGTGAAGAAACGGTTGTTTCTCGGAATGCGCTTAGATGAATGTTAAAATTGGAAATACCATTGTGAAGCATTGATATCCAAAATTTCTTCATTAACATATTTTTAATGTAAAGGACAGATTAAAGCGTTATATAATGTATTTACTGACTCACGTTTAAGGTATTGTGTCTATTTTTAAGGAATTTGAAATTTTAACTTTGGCCGAGCTTATCTGACTAAAACCTATAAAAAAACTCTTTAAAATGTTTAAACCGAATAGTTTGTTTACAAATACATTTCAAAAATAAAAATATAACTGCAATAATAATATGCAAAACTATGCTATGAAATTTCAAATTAAGGTACAACTAAGGTTAAGTAAAAGCGCCTGTAACGTAGTTTGCTCATAATTTGTTCCCGAGAAACTCTTCTGTAGCGTTCTGTAACATTCGACAAAGTTGCACTTTAAGGCTGTTGGTGATAACCTAAAAGTAAGTAGTCATAATAGTGCGTACAACTAGTGAGATTCATTTTTATCTAGATTTTTGTTGAGTGTACATAAACAAATATGGAACAATTTATAGTAATCATAACCAGCTGCATGGCATGTTAATTTACGGCAAATTTTCTGCAAAAAAGAGCTCTAACAAAACCATTCACAGTAAATACCTATGTTCAGGTACCTATTTGTAATTATTATGTATAAATACATAACAATCCTAAGACAATATGTTAACCACGTTGTCACTTATTTAAGACCTGTTTGCTGTCATAATTCAATTACCGTTGGTCGGAGAAAAAACATTATTAAGTCAACTACCTATGTTTTGTTTAGTACAACTTATCATATGGCAAAATTAAGGCACTTATATTCCCGACACCCTGTATATTTGAAATTAGTGTATATGTTTTTAAGAGTAGAAATGATTTTGTTTTAAATAGTCATTATAATAAGGTAAATACAAGACAAGAGAATAAGATGTATGAGATATTGTCTGAAGCTATTTATTTGTGGCATAATTTTAGTTTTTCTTTAGTTTTATTGGGTTTTTGCCATATTTCTGAAAAAATAAAGATTATGTGGGGCGGTATGAGTTCAATAAGAACAGTGCATTGTGTACTAATATTTGTTATTGCTTGCGGTTGGTTAGCACCCACAATGTTATACCGTGAGTCGATGTTTTATGACTGACTGGTTACGAATTTGTGTTTGCCGTCGTACCCATAATCTAGGTAGTTCCTCGAAGAGTCTCTTAAAACAACTGTGTTTCTTAGTTTTCACCATGCAGCCCTGATACAAGATTTATGGGTACGCCGGTCATGTATCTATTTACATAATATTTACAAAACATGATATCTACATTTAGCACTTAAGAACAGACGTTGAAATTTAAACACAGAACTAACGAAAAGATATGAGTAGTGAATTTATATATAGAAAGAAATATTTTAACTTATACAGTGTGTACAGAAATGTGTGAGTGCAGAATGATGAGACTAATGAAAATATGAAATGAATATATACTAAAATAAATAAGTTAGTCTATACAGGATGTATAGAAAAATATGAGCCGCCACAATTAATTAAATAAACCCTTGCGCCAAACGGTTTTTGGTTAGGCAAACTTAGTCTCAAAAATAAACCTTGACTGATCCGTTTGGCGCAAGGGCTTTTTTAATTAATCTTTATTTTTTGAGAAGTGTGGCAAAAACCCAATAAAACTAAAGAAAAAGATGTATGAGCCTATTTCTAAAAATAACAGGTAACTCAACTAAGTTTATAGGGTCTAAAATGTTTAATATGCTACCGCAAAATGTAAGTCAGAGTACTACTGAAGCAATGTTTAAAAAGAAGTTAAACAACTTTCCAAAAGAGAAATCATAATAATAATAATCATCCCCTCTACCATACAATTTGTTACTTTTAGACTTACAACTTTTAATCTATTGTTTTTAAGAGCATAAATTTAATTTTTTTTATTAAAAGACATCGTATTAATGATCGTAATATTTTAAACTGGTTTACCTAATAAAACATTGACGAATGACTCTATTAAAACATATATTTCCTTCTAAAACCGTAACGCGAAAGCAGCAGCTCGGTTAAAAAGTGGGAAACAGCACACTTTTAACGATAGCAGTTATTTTTCTTTTCTGTAATTTGCGTTTCCTTTAGAAGCACTTCGCGTGCTACAATATTTTTAAGCATAAATCTTCCACTTTGGAAGTTCGAAACAAAGGAATCTTACATATTCGGTCGGCTAGTAATTTAAATCAACCCCGTGTCTGGAGGGATTTATCAACCCCAGACATCAAATATTACAAATTGGACAAGCTGGAAACGCCGTCATAAAATATATTGAATATTCACTACAACCGTTAGACAGTTACGGCACCGTTAAAATAAATATATGAGTTATTTGCACGTTATACAGGGTGTCCGTAAAATGAGTGCCTTAATTTTGCTATATCATAAGTTGTACTAAACAAAACATATTTGACTTAACAATTTTTTTTCTCTGGCCAACGGTAACCGAATTATGACAGCAAACCGGTCTTGAATATGACATATGTTAGGATTATTATGTATTTATACATAATAATTACAAAGAGGTACACCTAAAAATAGGTACTTACTGTGAATGATTCTCTTAGAGCTCTTTTCACAACACAGAATAATAGTTACAAGTGTTTAAAATGACTGTTTCTTGCAGGAAGCGTTTACCGTACAAACGTCTTGTAGTCGGAGTTTTGTCTTGATTCGCCGTAAATTAACGTATCATGCAGCTGGTTATGGTCACTATAAATTTTGTTCCATTTTTGTTTATGTATTTTTTATATATTTTTAGGTATTAATAATATTGTGTGAAACTAACTACTCTGTGAGCTAAAGCCCCAACCAGCGTTGAATTACATCCACAATATCTACCCATATATTCCTTATTTTTAGCTTTTGTAACATTACATGAAGGGTAAACGTCATATTTAATTTAATTCGAAAGGCTATACTCACTTTTGTCATTGCCGATATTTCATTTCAAATAATTTTAATTTATATAATAATTTTTATAGTTAGATATTTGACTCAACTTAAAGGAGGCCACCTGAAGAAGCATTGTTGTTGAATTTTCGAGTTCCCATTGTCAAAAGTAATATTAGATATTTATAGAGTGTTTCCATTAAACCAGGTTAGTTAATTTATATAGATTGGTTTCTTTAGATAATTATTGAATATAACTTTGTCTGTGGAATTATTCATTAGCATTAGCATTCTGTTTGGTATCAGAGAGCATACATATGACTTCATTGATAGGAATTGTAGGAGATCTGATTTATATTAACTTCAAATACCTTTCTATTACAGTAAAAAATTTGTTTATGTACACTCACAAACATCAAAGAAGAAACTATACAAAAATGAATCGCTCTAGCTGTATGCACCATTATGACTAATATTAGTTTTAGGTTATCACGAGCAGCCTGATGCTGCAATGTTGTTAAACGTTACAGTGTTAAAGAGTTTCTCGGAAACCAATTATTTACTTCATTAATATTGATCCAAAAATCAAATTATGAAAAAATTACGTTACAGGCACTTTTACTTAACCTTAATTGTATCTTAATTTGTAATTTTGTAACAGAGTTTTGCATATAAATGCAGTTGTATTTTAATTTTTGAAATGTATTCGTAGACAAACTATTCGTTTTAGAAAATTTTTTCATAAGAGTTTTTTTATTGCTTTTAGTCAGATATATGAACCCTTAATATTACGGCATTATTATTTCGGACACCCTGTAGAGTTTTCATTTTCGATACTCTTATTGATATGTGGAATATTTCTATATGAGCATTTGAGTTAAAAAAATGATCGCCTATTTAAATTGGTAAAATTGTAACCAAAAAAAATGTAGCACTTGGTGTAGTATTTTACTATTGCTATTACAGCAAATATACAGAGGGAACAGCATTAGATTTTATTGTATGCCAAAAAAGTACTGATAAACCTCGTCAAATAAAAATTTTAATTCTGTGACACCCTGTATCTCGGAAATGGTGAACTTTTGCACAAAGCTATACTTGGGTAAATCTTATTTACTTTGACTGTACAATATGGTGTCTCAAAATCGATAGTATGGGCTTACTGTGACAATACAAAAAATTTAATTAAAATTTGTTACCCGTGGTGTTAAATGGGATGAGGCTCCATTTTCAATTAAAAGTATTATCTTTAGGAATTGACAAGAACAACTAATGACGTTTATATATTTTAAAAAAACTGTAGATCTAATGGCGCGTCGCCCAAGGCAAGAGGTCTGCATATAAGTACCTGCTGCAATGTAGGTGGCTTCTTGTAAGTAGAGCCTCTTAGGCCGAGCAGGAAGTAGCAGACCATTTATATCTCACCTGCACTCGGTTTATACGTGAACATACATATGAAGGAACAGCCAGTTCAATTGTCGGTCATTTCACTTATGGCATACTGGTGTCTGGTGGGGTGGTTGGCTATTCCCACAGAAACTGCAGGTGTAATTCAATGTCGGTCGGGGCATTAGTCCGAGGAGTAGTTGTTTTCTGCAATATCTTTTGTAGAATTGCATGAAGCATTTGAAGGCAAACGCAATTATAAAATTCGCGACCTTTGCACAAAAAGTGATGCGATAGTTCCTTCACAACGCTCGTATTCGTCTGATTTGATCCTAGGGATGCAATTCCCTCAAGAGACAAATATTTGAAATAATGGAGAGATAATACTACAGGAAGACACATCTACATACATGTGTTAAATCAATTGCAATTGTATGTGTTATTTTTATTTTGGGTGAATTACATTATATTTGTTTAATTCATAAACATATCTCCAAAAGGTTCTTGTGATTTAATGTTTTCTCCTCCAATTAAAATGTTTAACATTGTTAAATTAATATGTACAAACAACATATTCGAACCTGTGTTGTCTTTAGTAGATAGACTTTTTGATAACCTATCACCGTCACACTACCAAGTGCTAGTAGATAAATTGTATTTCTTTTTTTATATTTTGTGAATATCATAGGGTGACGCTTAAAAACTAGTAACAACAGTTTTACTTTAGTTTAAAGGTATTAAGCTAATTTAACTTAAATTTGACAAAAAAAAAGTAATTAATGATTATCTAAAATTAAATATATAGTTAAAAAGTTAATTGGAGGCGCTAGCGTATCTAATTAAAATATCAATTGTATATATTTTTATTCAAAGCTGTTAATTGCTACTTAATTAGATTTATATTATGTGTTAATTTTTTTAATAATTAATTCCCGTAATTTCGGTTCATATAATTTAATGGCCCTAATACATTTTCAATAGACTACGTTTAAAATAAATTTGATGATGCAAAATGTAATTATAGTAATCAATATGCACTCAAATAAATTTACAATTAAATTGTAAAGAAGATTTTTTATCAATGAAAAACTGCATATAAATAAAATAGAAGAATAAAATTACTGAGGCTGTGCAAATGACCGATGACAGTAACACTTTCAAATTGTGACTTATTCCATTCTTATATTATGGTTATTTATAAAATGAATAATAATTACTAATTTCCATCATGGTTTTGACGTGAGAATATACAGGGTGTCTCTAGAATTACTGGAATCTTTGGAAGGTGTGATTATACAAGGTGTAACAGTAGTAAGTATTCAAAACTTGTGAGCTTGTAAAACAAGTCGAAAAATTGCGAAAACCTTAGTAAAATATTTGTCAGTGGCGGCTCCTAAGGGAGATACACTCTTTTAAAGGGGTAACTTCGGAAACAGTTTATAATGCGTAACATCAAAACGGTTCAACATTAAGTCACGAAATTTTGCTGAGATATTAACATTGACGTGCTTAATAAGTCTCATAAAATACATTTCAAAATTTTCTACAGGGGCGTGAGAAAATGCAAGGCTCTGGGACAAATTTATTCATATCGTTTTTGTAGTTAATTTTTCTTATTTCTGAGTCGAAAATATTGAAATTTGAGGTATTTAACATAAAAGGTACTCTTGTTAAATTTCAATAGAATGTACCTTTTTTCAATTAACTCTATTTCATTCATTCATAACGTGACCATAATTCAACATCCATTACATAGCCAAATAAATTAATTGCAGTGTGCCATGGAGAAAACAACTAGTCTGACAGTTAATAGAAATGTATTTTTAATACTCTTAACAGTAACAAATAAAAACAATAGTGCAAATAAAAATACGGTAATATAAATAACATATGAGATTACCTATTTATTAAACTATTGTAAACGGTTAAAACTTTATCGTAACATTTACAGTAAGTAATTTAACAAACTAAATATTCTAATTTCTTCAGCAGAAAATGTGCCTCAGTCAAGAAGACAGACTAGATTCATCTTTTCATCAATAACCGCCATTTGACCTAATGCAGGCACATAATCTGTTTTCCAAGGAAAATAGGTTCCGGTATATTTTGTGCTCCTCATTGAGTTCATTAAATGCATTTTCTATACGTTCACGCAATTGTTCTTCACTGTCAAAAGCTTGGAAATACACCTTTTGTTTCATTTGACCTCACACGTTAAAATCCATTGGATTGAGGTCTGGTGATCGTGGAGGCCAGTTTAAGGCAGCATCATTTCCTCGGCCAATCCAGCGATTTGGGAAGCGCTTGTTTAACCACTGTCGATATTGACGGTTGAAATGAGGAGGCGCACCGTCATGCATGTACCATAACGAACCCCTTCTCGCCAAAGAAATATCCTCTAAAAAATCATACAATCTGGTGGACATAAATTGATGGTACATTGCTCCTGTTAAATTTCGGCGGCTGCTCTTGCGCTCCCATGACACTCGCCTAACGTCAAACGTGTTGCATTTTTAAATAATTTTTAACTATTTTTGTTCACTATGATACAACACTATGTAGATTCAAATAACACAAATTTTAAACTAAAAATACTTGACATTTCTGTTAACTGTCAGATTAGTTGTTTTTTCCATGGCACACTGCAATTAATTTATTTGCCTATGTAATAGATGTTGAATGTGGGGCACGTTAGGAATGATTGAAATCGATTTTATTGAAAAACGGTACATTCTATTGAAATTTAACAAGAGTACCATTTTTATGTTAAATACCTCAAATTTCAATATTTTCGAGTCAGAAATAAGAAAAAGTTAAATACAAAAGATATGAATAAATTTGTCCCAGAGCCTTGCATATTCTCAGGCCCCTGTAGAAAATTTTGAAATGTACTTTATGAGACTTATTAGGCACGTCTATGTTAATATCTCAGCAAAATTTTGTGACTTAATGTTGAACCGTTTTGATGTTACGCATTAAAAACTGTTTCCGAGGTTCCCTTTAAAAGAGTGTATCTCCCTTAGGAGCCGCCACTGACAAAAGTTTTACTAAGGTTTTCGCAATTTTTCGACTTGTTTTACAAGCTCACAAGTTTTAAATACTTACTACTGTTACACCTTGTATATGGTGTCTTAAACTCCATAGTATGGATCTACTGTGAGGATACAAAAACTTTAAATATGTGGGGCGTATGGGGTTAAATGAGAAAAGATAAGCTCCATTTTCAATTGAAAGTATTACCTTTGGGATTGGACAGGAACGACTAATGATGTCATCAATTATACTTTTTCCAGAAATATACCAAAAATTTGTTTGCTGTTAAAAAACTCTTTTTTCTAATAAACTTTTCTTAGAGAAATGTTTCTCTATTCCCATTTTAAACCTATAAGCAATATCATCCTAAAGTCTCAAAAGAAATACCACCTAAAAATTACATTAGCGGTGGAAGGATAAGTAGTTTTGGAAAATAATTCAATGTTCGTTGTTTAAAGTGCATAAATGTCACAAAATACTTACCCAATACGAACGGCAAACCTATAACTTTTCTTTCAATTTATTTTTTTGTGGCATAATTCTAGTTTTTCTTTAGTTTATTATTTAGAACTAAGAATTTGTTTTGTTTATACCAAAGCTACCAAAGTTTATCTATCTATCTAATCTAAGTTGTTATGACACGTTTAGTATTTTAAGCTGCGTTATTAGTTTTTTATTTTAATGCTATGTTTTCAAATAGACACTATAAGGAGTAAAGAAAAAGACCTGCTTGTTTAAACTTATAAAAATGAATAATTACTAATACTAACATTACTTTTCCGTTCATAAGTAAAAGTAATCAATTCTGTATTAAGTGTGATTTTGAGACTTGAGTGAGACTGATTATTGTGATAATTATCACATTATCACAATTATATATATTTATCGGTCAGTGGTCGCGCGGTTTAAGGCGCTAGTACTTGAATCGAGGTGACTAGACGGAGTTGGTTCGAGCCCAGCTGCCGGTAGACCGTATATAAGCTATATTCATAGAGAGAATTGGCACCCTCTCTGTGGGTATGGTAGGGTGGAATAATGTTAGCTTGGGTCAATGTGAGAGATTGATGCCGGTTGATATTTGACTACCCCCCTAATTAATGAGGTTTTCCAGGTTTTCCTCATTCCTGCACTGAAGAGTGGTTAGGGCCTACCAACGTAAGTCGTTCCTGGGCGCAAATGCGGCCTGCTTAATAAGTCTAGTCACCTCGATTCAAGTACTAACGCCTTAAACCGCGCGACCACTGACCGTATTGCTTATAACTTTTAAACGGGAAGTAACAAAGAAAAATTTCGCTAATAAAAGATTATTAGAAACAAGACAGCTTTTTAACAGGAAAAAAGTTGGATACCTAAGTTTTTTTGAAATATATAAACGTCATTAGTTGTTCTTGTCAATTCCTAAATACAGCTTCATAATCACACGCATAACACTTGTACATTTGGATTTCAGAATCATCTTTGTGGGTTACTTGATGGTTTCTCAGGTGTGTCTTATATTTTGTCTCATAAGTACAAGTATCACACTTGTACAATTGGATTTCAGAGGGATCTTTGTGGAATAACTGATGAGTTCTCAGCTCACCCTTGCGTTTAGTTTTATAGCTACATGCATCACATCTGTACATCTGAATTTCAGAAGGATCTTGTGTGTTAACTGATGACCTTTCAGATTCTTCTTATAAATAGTTTCATAAGTACAAGAACCACATTTGTACATTTGAATTTCAGAAGGGTCTCTGTGTGTTAAACGATGACGTATCAGCTCACCCTTGCGTTTGGTTTTATAATCACGTGTACACATGTGTACATTGGGATTTCAGAAGGACCTTTGCAGTAAACAACTACTCCGCGGACTAATGCCCCGACCGGCATTGAATTACACCTGCAGTATCTGTCTTCTTGGCTGTTCACACAGACACTGCTGCTTGTAGAATATGTGAAAAATGAAGGACTGTGCTTTCCTTGATGCCCAGTACCAAAACAAAAGTGTCTTGATAGGTTTTTGCAACTGGAAATATTTATGGTTTGAATGTACTAGAATTGGTAACAAAATACGTCAAATTAAGAAATAAAAACTGTGACCATGTTTGCTTCTTTCTTCAGTATATAGCTGGTAAATGTATTAAACAATCTATATTGGTATGTATACTATTGGCGATGTGCAAATAGTGATTAGACGATTTCTTCAACTGCCTAATTCAACTGCGTATACTGAGCACTGTTTTCGACAATCTTCAACCTCCCTTTTAACTGATTATGACAGATCTTTTGAGTATAAAAAATCATGGTGGCTGGAAGTCTAATTCTGTCGCTACATCGAAACCTCTACTGAAAACAAGAAACAAACGGTTATGAAAATTCTACTTAAAAACGAGAATATATGAAAGGCTAAAATATTTCTCTCAGTATCAAAAGTTATTTCATCAACATCTAAAAATTATGTTCACACTCATAATGTACCACCTATTTAAGCAAATCGTCAGGTATGTTAGAATCTGTTATTAATATATACTATTGTAAAGATATTGCTGTCAATGTATTTAATACATGAGTTAGCATATGATCATCATATTTTATTTATTTAATAAATGTCAAATTTGAGTTTCATTTACAATGCTGTTATTGCACTGAGTGTGTTTACAGATTTTATCTACAACTGCTTTATAGAGCCTTATTGCAGTATGCCGGATGAATGTAGCTGGTCTATATTTGTATTAACAATTCTAAACTTTTCTTTATATTCACTTGAATTAGCTTCAATGCTGGGCAATTTGCAATTTTAAATCAAACTTCAACGGCATCTTTCTCTAAATCGTATTATTTTGACGTCTACAATCTACAGTTATCCTACGACCCATTCATTACCAAACATCCTGTAGAAACGACATGATTTAAAAAAATACTTACAACGAACTTTCTATATCTGGATCTTAGTTAAAGCTGAATTGCTTCGTTGCTCCGATTTCTTAATTTATTTAAAACGCGCTTGTGCGGATAAATCTGCAAGCTGCTCCTGGCATGTACGGCACGCTTTAAATAAATAATTCTGGCATAAAGAGCATATTAGATTATCTCCGCCGGTACTACGCTAAACAATACATGTTACATAGTCCCCTGTTGTTGCTGCAACGGGAGCAAACTTCACGTACAAGGGTAGCTACGCGTTATCGACCAACAATTAATCCGAAAGAATCCCCGTGCCGTTAATCAGGTTCCCGACTAATAACTGTAACAAAATTTGCGGACGTCCCTCGGTAATTATTAACCTTAACCTCATTTGGGGCAGCGCGGGACGCTACGGGACGTAAAGTTATTATGTTTATCTAATATTCAGCGGGTTTTTCCCGGACTTCGGGCCGAAACTTATTTATTACCGGGCAAAAGCGGGCTTTTATCGTCGTTAATAATCGAGGGAGTTGCCGAGTCGGGATGCGCACTACTTTGCAGGTTGCAAGTTTAATGGACGACTATGATGGAAATATGAGGAGCAGTAGCTGAAGGTTCCTATACTTATTGGAACAACTTTTAACCACTTTTGTACGGAGGAAAATCGACTAATAAAAACGTTTTGCTAACGTAACCCCTCACAAAAAAAAACTTAGATCTGGAGGTCAGAGCATATTTACTGTATGTTCTTGTTGTTTCTAAATTTAAATCCGGAGTCCGCTTAACCTCATCACGTCAGGGTTTTTCCATAATCTCTAAATATAATAACTTAGTCTTTTTAGTACTAATAAACACATATAACCCCATAATTTAAACTTTAAACACAAAACTCTAGCTGTTAACCAAACCATAAACCAATTAGTCATAACATCACATTTCCATAACCAATAAACCCAATAACTGCGTTACTCAGTAAGCACTTGAACTTTTCTTTCATTACACTATTTGTCAGCGCCCTTTAAAGAAAACATATCCTGCCCCACAAATTTATAATCCAATAACTCTAGAACCCCTCACTCTCATAACTCCATAAATAATAACAGTAGCATTTTTCTCGAAAAATGAGATGGGACCGTCGGCATTAGAGAGTTCCCAATGTACAGCACGAGAAAGATGCGCGAAGAGATTTTGTACATGTAGCTCTTAAAATGGTGTTTGATAAAATAAATGAAGTACGCACATACGAGATCTTTTATCCACTGTCTTTGTTAGGGCTGTAACCAGTGTTCATTTCTTCGAATGATCTATGCAGAGGAAATCTTTTACGCTTTTTTTTACGTCCCACCTTCCTTGTTAACGAGTGCCCTGGGTGCAGCCACAGGTAGGTAGAACTAGCATCTCTGTGAGATGAGATGAAGTTTGTTTATAAAACCCTAATCAATCCTCAAGTACCGAGTAACGCGGCTATTGGGTTTATTGGTTATGGTTATACTTTGGAGGTTGCAAGGTTAATGGGTGACTATGATGGGATTGTGATGAGTAGCAGTCACTGAAGGATTCTATATTTTTGCAAGTTTCGTATCTTGATCACCTTTGCACTGAGGGGAATCGACTTGTAAACATTTTTTTTTAACATAATATGTATCAGTGTTGGACATTTTCCAAAAGGTAAACACGTGAAAATTTACAGCATATACAGGGTGATTCAGAACCTATCTAAAAAAATTGGGTGTATAAGGTGTACTCTTACAAATATAAATTTGTAAAAGAAAAACCAAAAAGGGGCAGTTCAAAAATGATTAAAAAATACACTGCTGTATGACACTGGAAACTGGTCTACTGTAAAACCTGATAAGGTGGCAAAGCATGCAATCTGCGACCGGTCAGAAAATATCAAGAAATGGGCAAGCAAAGAAATAAATAGCATTTTATAGCGCTGATTTTATACACCAATATCAACTGTTTTTGCCGCTATTGTTATTAACTTTTAATAGATTGAATTTGTGGTTTTAATTTACAAAAAATAATTGTTGTTTACATATTTGTGTCTCTTGTTGTACTTATAAATAAATGCTTTATGTGTAGTGTATATATTTTAATATTAAATATGATTATGTGTTCATGTCTACGAATGTTCATATATTTGTTTATGATTATAGTAATAATAAAGTTAATTCTCATTATTGTGGCGGCTCATATATTTCTATACCCCCTGTATAAACCAACATATTTACTTTTGTGTATATTCATTTCATATTTTCATTAGTTCTGTACTCACATATTTCTGTACACTCTGAATAAGTTAAAATATGTCTTCCTTTATACAAATTCACTTTATCTTTTCGTTAGTTCTGTGTTTAGATTTCAACGTCTGTTTTTAAGTGCTAAATGTAGATATCATGTTTTGTAAATATTATTTAAGTTGGTAGACGACCGGCGTCCCCATAAATCTTATCTCAGGGTTCTACATGGTGAAAACAAAAAAACACACTTATTCTAACATACCCTTCGAGTAACTTAGATTATAGGGATGACGACACAGTCACATTTTTGTAACCAGTCAATAACATCGACTCATCGTATAACATTGTGGGTGCTAAACAACCGCAAGCGATAATAAATATTAGTACACAATACACTGTCCTTATTGAAATCGCTTCAGTGATTCACTAGTTTATTTACTTATTCGATTGCTGTTCTCTATAACATGTTTGTACTGTTTTATTAGTAGAACTTGTATATTATATTATAATTAATAAAATAGTTTGACATACCTGATGTTGCAACAACAGTTTCAGTCCATCTTACGCAGTTTCTACAAACTAACACAAATGCTTCTGCTTCTGCCCGTTTTGAACTCGTAAAGTTATTGGCAGCAACTATGACACGTTTCCGTAAATTGTCAATAGTATGTATCCACTTCGATGAGATACACTGCATTTTTAAATGTCTCCTCTAAAAGAAGTCCAAATGATTGATATTAATGATTGGACACACTGTACATAGTACAGATATAATTGAGCCTCGTGTATGATATGCCACATTGCTGCAATACGGCGTGGACGTCTTGGACTTTCAAATATTCCTCGCGTTACCCTACACTTGCACTCACTGCACATCACGGTAAAAGTAGCTATATTTGGCACATTTTTATCGGGAAATCGTTCTGCTAAACCATGTTCACATCGCCATAAAATAAACTGTATTCGTGGAAGGGATTGGCACCCTATCTGCGGGTATGGTAGGGTGGATGAATGTTGGCCTAGGTCAATGTGAGATATTGATACCGGTTGACGTTTGACTACCCCCCTAATTAATGAGGTTTTCCAGGTTTCCCTCATTCCTGCACTGAATGGTGGTTAGGGCCTAACAACGTGAGTTGTTCCTGGGCTCAAATGCGGTCTGCTTAATAATGATATGCCACCCCCTCTCCCGCATAAGTCTTCGACTTCTGGGCTAATCCTCGTGATTAGAATGAAGGGTAGAGTTAACTAGCTGCCCAAGTTTTCAGTCAACTTTTGACTTTATTATGGCTGCCATATCTCATATTTTTACACTATCGAAAAGACAGAAAAATTCCGAATTCAGCCATCTATAGCACATATGTATTTGAACATTGTTCTCTTAAAAAAATATCTATATATAACTAAATTTCTTCTATAAAAATACGATTAACGTATTTGTAAAATTAGAACAAAAGTTAACTATTGAATAAACTATTTTACGACTACGTTATACCACTAATGGCTTCAAGCATTTAGATCCCAAACTTTTTTGTGTGGTAGACCCCTTGCCATGTTTTTCGGTTTTGGGTAGACCCCCTACTTACCTGATATTGATTTTTTGTAAATTTCTAACTGTAGTGAAGTTTAGTGTTAAAAACTTAAAGTAAAAACACATGTTAATTTATACATTTATTATTTGAATTATGTATGAAAATGTGTCATTAGATACGCGTTGGCTCCCTAAATTTATACGAGGTATAGCATGTTCAATATATATAGGGCTAAGATACGCGTTATAGATTCTTAGTTGTTTGGCGCGAAATTTAAATGCAATCAAGATACGAGTTGTATATGATCTGATGCGGCAACCACTGATCTATGCATAAACCGCGTATCTCAAATTTGAATAATTTTGAGATACGAGGTTTAGCAAGAACGACGACGATATGGTACTTTGATTGATTGATACTGGTATATCATTATGTGCAGGTTTTTACAAGTTTAAAATGTATTGCGACCACAAAGCGAATGCCCACATCCTACAACTTACACAATTTTATAAATATAATCAATTTTTTACTTCATAGGTACTTTTATAAATAATGTATATGTCTTTATATTATAAGATAGTATGATGTCAGTAAATAGGTACTATCAGTGTATATTGAGATCCACCATCGTGGACCCCCATTTTCATTTCATGGACCCCCAAATTTTTTTTTCGCCGACGTAGACCCCTTGCAGGTTGTCATAGACCCCTGGGGGTCTATACAGACCACTTTGGGAATCACTGATTTAGACACATCATCATACACCAACCATTATGACGTAGGTATATCTAATGTTTTGGATATACTAATATCATGTACATTCAATAATGATCCCATTGCCTCCATTGACTCCGTTGCATAGAAGCAATAATTGCAAATCGATACTGTATGATGATGTGCTGATTATATCTGTGTGAATAGTTCAGAGTTCAAAATTGGTAAAATCTATCGTCTACCATGAACATATATGATTAAAGGCAAATAATGTATAAAGAGTTTGTAAATTCTGTCCTACTAAATTAAATATTTTTCTAAAATGTCAATTTATTTCATATTATTTTGTAACACCATGGTTGATTAAAATCTAAGCGTCGTGAAATGTATTTATCTACTTTCATTTCGTAATATGACTTTTACTGTTCTATAGTTTCGTAACAGCGATCGATATTACATCACTATTGCTGTAATGAAAAAATAAACACAATGGTTTTATTAACATTTTCCTGGTAAATAAAACCGCGCTTTTTAGTGACCACATTATCTCCCCACCTGACAAAGATAATGCCATTATACAGGGTGATGCATTAATACACATATGCTAACTGGATGAAAATATGAAAAGTTTACAAATAACGCTTAGATAAAATACGGCTCCGTACAGTTACAGGGTGTTTTATTGAAAAAAATTTTAACGATTTTTGCCCATTATTTTAACCCTGTTTGATATTTTCCTATCATAATCTGCATAAAGTTAAGATACTTTAAAACATATAAAAAAATGATACAAAAACGTTTATGGATACTTTCAGAGACGTACGACAGGGGTAGAGAGGCAGGTTCAAATTCCTAACTTCTACGCCACTGAGTAAATGTCTATATTGGTACAATTTCTCAATACTTTCTATGCAATTTCAAATGCAATTTGGATTGGTCAGTGGTCACGCGGTTTAAGGTGTCAGTACTTGAATCGAGGTGACTGGATCGCTGTGGGTTCGACCCCCGCAGCAGGTAGACCGTATATAAGCTATATTCGTGGAGAGATTGGCACCCTCTCTGCGGGTATGGTAGGGTGGAAGAATGTTGGCTTGGGTCAATGTGAGAGATTGATACCGGTTGACATTTGACTACCCCCTTAATTAATGACGTTTTCCAGGTTTCCCTCATTCCAGCACTGAATGGCGGTTAGGGCCTACCAACGTAAGTCGTTCCTGGGCGCAAATGCGGCCTGCTTAATAATAATATGCCGCCCCCCCTCCCGCACAAGTCTTCCACTTGGTTGGGCTAATCCTCGTGATTAAAATGAGGGGTAGAGATATTATTATTATTATTATTAATTAACCTGTTGTGCACAGTCTTTTATTTTATTATGAAATTTATTCGTCATATTATTATTCAAGTCGGTGTTTTCTGTCATGGGATTGCATTGCATTAGTTGAATTAGGTTTTACAATTGAGTTTATTTGTAAAAATGAACAATTTAATAATAATAATACAATGGACCCATCAATGAACTAATAGTCAAAGAAAACCAATAATAAACCTAAATCATCTATCAAATTTGGTTATTCCAAGTAAGAGTAAGAGTAATTCATATTAATTTTTGTCGGAATATTTGTCCCCACTTTGGAGGCCTGTAACTCCGTCTGTGTATATTATACGTATGTTTGGTTAAATTTAATTATTTTGGGGCTCCTCAGATACACCTGCCCTGTGCCGTTTATTATGTGGGACACCCTGAATATCAATAGTGATAGCAAGAGATCCTCTATTCAATTTATTCATGGAATTTTTTTTATCACGGTACCATTTGCAACTAGCATTAGGAAAGGATCCACTATTAGATTGTAAATACGCTTCATCAATCCAGTTTATCTTCTCCCTAAGACAAATTTTTTGAGTTGTAAATGTAAACCATGTAAACCATGTAAAAAACATTTTCTAAAGCTTCCAGGAGTATAAAACCTCTTTTATAAAAATGCATTGCAATAAATTTATTGATTTATTGATTACAGAAGCAGTGACTATAGACCCCGTGAAATCCTAGTGTAGTAAGAGTCGCTATCGTGGAACTCTATTTTGAACACCAACGATTGATTGTCGAAACTCAAAGAGAGTTTCGCAGACGTTTCAATGCAAGAAATTCGCCCTCAGCAATGACTATACGCAACTTAATTGCACGTTTTCGACAAGAGGGGTCTGTAGCCGGCCTCCCTCGAGCAGAACAGAAGAAAATATTGAACACGTGGAGGCTCTCCCGTTCCAGTCTCCATAGAATTTTGAAGCAGTTGCGCATGTTTGCCTACAAAATACAGCTTGTTCATCAACTGTGTCCCATAGATTTCAGACAACACATGTTCAATGTTTTCTTCTGTTCTGGCGGAACGTGGTCGACCTGCTTGAGGGAGGTCGGCTACAGACCCCTGTTGTCGAAAACGTGCAATTAAGTTGCGTATAGTCATTGCTGAGGGCGAATTTCTTGCATTGAAACGTCTGCGAAATGCTCTTTGAGTTTCGACAATCGTTCGTTGATGTTCAAAATAGAGTTTCACGATAGCGACTCTTTGCTCAACGGTGAATTTCTCCATAACAAATCTCCCAAGCTTCTATTTTCTAAATCTGAAACAAAATTGAAAAAAAAATCATTGTACCCGAAGTTATTGAATTTTGAAATCAGCTAGTGACTTTTGGGACACTCTGTACTAGAACTGCAATAATTTTTTCCGCGAAAACTATAAACATTTTTTTACAATATTGACTCATTTTTCATGACGCATCTATTCCGAAATTCTTTTAGATAAGTTCTGAATCACCTCGTATATTACTGCCTTACAAATACGACATTACTAAGCTGGTAAATTATAACAGAATAATTTCAATACACCTTGTTTAATACTAACGTAACAAGTCGATTGGGCTGCAAAATTTCTCAATACATGCCCCACTGGAGTAAAGCGGGGTAATGGAACTTCTACTATTCTATTCAAAAACAGACATTTAGTTCTCTGGACACGTCTTCAAAACATAAAACACAGCGGGAGCATTGAAATGCAGTTTGCCGTGCTGGAAACTTTGCCAGTTTCCCGAACATGTCGATCGTATTACTTTGAGACATTAAAAGCTGCTAGTTAGTTGGATAACTCTAATTAACACTTAATGCAATAATTCAAAGTTATCGGAACTTCTTGGCCAGATTTATGAACGGACTTGAGTCTGTCTCTACAAGAGGGGCGATTATAATTGCTCAAATGCTTCTTGATAGGGAAAGTTGCGGGTATCGTATGAATAACTGTTGCCTTAACCACTTTTTTGTTCTTCTTTTTGTGTCCATTGTCCTGCTACAGCGTCAAAAATGTAAAAAAATCAGTTTTTAATTTTTGATTTCTAAACCACAAGAGAAGATTCAACCATATTTGACGTGCATATTTAGTATGACAGGAAAAAGTATCACCTTTAGTAACTTACCAGTGGCAGAAATGTCATCGGTCATTATTTGCTAAAAAATATATATCACCCTGTATTATCATCACTCTTTGTTTCTTTACACTTTTTTTGTATTCCAAACCGATTAACAACCACATTGATTTATAATAAATTAACAATGGAATTACGTTACAATGATTTATTGAAATGTTGGAAATGGCAACCTTCAGCCAAAATACATGTTTTAGATTTTCTTGACATTGCAAAAATTTCTGGAGTAGCTCTTACCACATCACAATCCACTATTATTTGATGACGTAAGTCTCTTCAGATTCAATGTGAGTTTGGTAAATTAATGTCTTGAGATGTCTTCACACAACAAAATCAATAGATTTCATATTGGGTGATCTGGATGACTAACGTTGACCTGGTTTTTGAGTGCCTCTAACTCTTAACTCTCTTAAGTTCTTTTCTTTTGCAACATTTCATTTGTCTACTTAACCAATTATGTTTACAGCTCTTCTTCAAACCTCTAATATACATCGAAACGGAATGGTAATTTCGATAGTTATGATATTGGATTGTGAAATACTAACCTGGATTATGGCAAGTTTTTCTTGGAGGGATAGCCAAATTGATGGTCCGTGTTATAAGTTCAGTTTTTCTAACACAAGGTGTTAGTAAAATGCTAAAATGTTCTGTCCTAGAAACTATTTTATTTCTGGTGTACGGTTCTTTAGGAATTCATACACATTCCAAGTATTCAAATGAACTGATTGATTTAACGTCAATATTATTGACCGTTTAAGCATCATCATTTAACTGTATCCCTGTCTGTTTCACATAGCTTATAGCTATAGGTCTTTCACTTTCTAACAATAGATAGTAGATCTTTGCCAGGCCTTGGCACTCACTCAATACGTAGTCTTGACTTCTCTTTCTTCTAATAGAACCATCAGACCAAAATGTTTCTGAATTCCACTTAGCAGTTCTACTATTATTCTTTTAATATTTTTGGTTTTCTTCTCTTCAGGAATTGTTGAGACAAATTTTTTGGAGCCTCATATTTCTCTACATATGCAAAATTTGGATCTCTGTAAGGTTGTAGATAATCACGTTGGTTTCTTCTTGCCCAAGTGCCGTTCGTTGCCTTACCAAAGCTACCAAACCACCCTATATTAGCTTAGCTAGACAATTAATCACTTTTAGCATTGCCTGACCGTTGGAGCAAATACCAAGTTTTTATGTCCTTCTTTCTAAATTTCATTGGACAACATCCAATGACCTTCACTATCGTAAATAGTCAAATAAATTTATGAAACAATAAAAAAACCATTTTATTTCATACTAAAACATTACAAGCAAATAAATTTGTAGTTAGCGTAACTATAAACGTGTTTACAATAATTATACTAAGTAGTTATAAATTCTTAACTTCCTCTAATGTATTTACAAAAATAAAGCGACAATTGTCGAATTTTCCACTGAAATTATTTTCCCGATTGCAAGAATTTTCCGTTGAACTGTTCTCACTGCCTGTGACAGTAGTCAAACATGAAGTTGATGTTCCATTTTTTTCATATCAGCCATGCCAACCAACATTCTTGCACTTTTATTTTTCATTTCTATGATGTCGGTCAAATACTCTTCTGCTACCGTTAAACTTCGCCATCCATGTCTCTTCAATGCCGTCACATTTGCTCCTACATTGACCAAGACAGTCGCGGAAGTCCTCCGCAGATAATGTCCCGTGAAATTTTTCCAACGGGCTGAACTGTGTAACGCTTTTTGCGATACGTTCTTTCTGAACCCGACTGACGCAAAAACATATACTTTCTTCACCAATGCAGAGAACTCATTTTCTTCCACAATTGTAAATTTCTTACGGACATCTGTTTTACTTTCCGAAATGTCAACCACCATAACCGAGCCTCTAGCTTCAATATAATTATCTTCATATTCAAAAGTTCTTGACCTCTACAGCCCCCTAAATAACCCATAATCAGAACCACCTGTACAATAGAGCAATAAATGTGTAATTCTCATAGTTTAAAATGTTCTTCATCGGAAGCATCGTTCAAAAACTTGACAAGGTCATCCCGACTAAACAGTTTAGACTTTTTTGGCTCATAGCCTTTACTTTTTCTTTTGTGAGACGCTTCCAGTTGATGAAACTTTCTCCCATCTGTATTGATATAAATTAATTATCATCATTGATTTTCACATTGACTACAGGGAATTAGGACTGTACGATTCAGACTGTAAGAAAATTTAATCAATATCACTTAGACTACCACTACGACTAGAACGCAGAAGAATAAATACATACCATGTCTTGAAAGTAAGCCAACACTATAGTTTTCCTTATATTTTTGTTTTGTTTTTTTTTTATATATATACCTTGATTTGATGGTGGTAGAACGGCACGAGCTTTTTCAGCCTTTTTGAATAAATCGCTTGACATCTCACTGCTTCAGGTTTTCATTTTAACATGTTGGCTCAGTGCTATTAACTTTACCTAATATTATTATATCGGTAATCAATGATTTTCTCTTCTGTTCCAGACGCTCAAGCAACGATCTCCGGCCCGCCCGAGGTGTACGTGAAGAAGGGTAGCACCATCTCCCTCACGTGCACCGTGAATGTCCATTCGACGCCGCCTTCGTCCGTACTCTGGTACCACGGCCATTCCGTCGTGGACTTCGACTCCCCCAGGGGCGGCATCAGCCTGGAGACTGAGAAGACGGAAGCTGGTACCACCAGCAAGCTGCTGGTTACCAAGGCGCTACTGTCTGATACCGGAAATTATACTTGCATGCCGTCCAACGCCAGTCCTGCGTCTACCGTCGTGCACGTGCTGAATGGTAAGCAAGCTTTTTAATATTTAATTGCCAGAGCTCAGAGTGCAAACTGTTATTATAATTCGAGTCGCTATTGGTACACAGCGTTGGGTCAAGAACATTTTATGTCGATAGTAAAAACATAGCTAAGCAAATTACCGCTTCAGTTCAATAATAGATATGTTCAAGCAACTATTATAGAGTGGTTTTAAACTCAGATATATTCAACCAGTTAAATTATAAATGTGTTTCTAGTAAACGTAACGCAGGAGGAGAGAATGTGTCAACATAAGCAGCCGAACACATTGACGCAGTTCAAGAGGGACGAAAAGAAAGACAAGAAAACATTTTATTTTTAATCTGTTGATAGACTACATTTTTAGACTTACATTTCTTATTGAATATCATTAATATCTTAATAGATCTTAAACCAGTTGCAACTAAATAAGTTCGATTGACCGAATGATACAGGGTGTTCCAGAATGATGGTCAAATATTTTACCAGTGTGTTCCACAAGCCATTTCAGGGAGAGAGGGAGAACTCTTTCCTGCAATGGCCGGATTCAACAAAAGTTAAATTTTTTTAAATGCTATGCCTTATTTGATTACTTTTTCCCTCTTGTACATTTTTCATACAACCAACAGTTTGCGCGGAAAAAAATAAAAATACTTTTCCTCACTCTACACATCTTTTCGTCACCGGTTACTGATAACCGCAGTAGAAGGTTGCTATATTGATGTTTCTCTGTCGTCTTGTCAAACAAATGGCTATTAGGTCTATAATTGACAGTTTTTGCAAATATTTCTAAACAAAGGTATTCCTATAACTGTTGCCAATCCTGCCGTATGCATATTCCATCAATTTATTCGCTAATATTTGTACGGAAGAGTCAGTTGTTTACAAATATTTGCAAAAACTGTCAAGACTGATTTGTTTCATAAGACAACAGAGAAAGATCATTATATCAACCGCCTACTGCGGTTATCAGTAACCGGTGACAAAACGATGTTTAGAGTAAGGACAATTATTTTTATTTTTTTCCGCGCAAACTATTGGTTGTATGAAAAAATTAGAAGAGGGAAAAAGTAGTAAAATTAGGTGTTGAATACGCTGGACGCCAATGATGTTCGAGATAACAGAAAGAGAAGGAATATACTAAGCAGAGTTCGACGACCCAATGTCAGCAGTTAAGGGATAACAGGAAATGTTTGAAATATTTGCAAAATAATATAACATCAATACATAATATCTCTAAACATCTGCCATTTAATCTGTTTCAATTATTTTTGCAGCCACCTTATCTATTTCATAAATTTTCAAGTTTATCAATGATAGTACTACACTTTAGCGACGTTTGCTATGAAATTAACCTTCAAATAAAATAGACTAAGCGTTCTTGAAATCCTTTGGCGAGGAAAATTAGAAATATAAATGGAAAACAATATTAAAAATATTATTCAGATAGTCTACAAAGCACAGACAGTTCTATTAAATGTAGTGTAACAATTTAGCAGATAATAGTGGTACAACAACAATCTAGGACAAAACGGTTGATTCTGGTGGTCTAGGCACAAATATTGATAGGTTGATATTTGTTGTTCTCGTTCGAAACCTGCGTCACCCATTCACACATTTTTTTAAATCTTGCCTATGCAGCACAAATGCCATACTATGGTTGACGGCACTATCTATCACTGGTCATAACATCAATTGATGTAGATTATCATAAATATCTTTCAAACCATCTTCATTAAAGTTAAATGGTCTTCTTGGACGTAGAGAATCGTTCATATCAAACTAACCCTCTCTTAAATGTTGCTGTTCACCCTGTAAACATATAGCTTAATTTCGTTTTTATCAAATAAAAGGATAAATTGCAACTGCAAAGTTTGAAGTCTATTCTATAAAACAACTATATCATATATAGTTGTCATGTTGCGCAAAGCAGGTTTGTGCGTGTCAGAAAGCTCTAAAAGGATTAACAGCTCTTTACGTATCATAGTACGTTGTTACCAAGCGTGGATTCAGGAAGGCCGTGGGCATAAAGTGAGAGGCACCGTGAGAGATCGTCGATTGGGACTTTTAGCTCTAAGAGACTGATTTCTCAGCAGCCAGACTATGCCGAATATGAAGTTTTGGGCTGTTATCTTATCATCCATATTGGGTGCTGCCTCTCACTCGCCAACAACGATCTAACCGCTTACCTATTGATGTAGAAAGAAGATTCAGTGACCCTACAAGATTGTTGGATCTGTCACCTATTGATCATGTCTCAGACATGATTGTCCGCAGACTGCTGCATTTTCAACACCACTAAAGACTTTAGCAGGACTGATCCATGAAGTTCAGATGGCTTGGAACAACAAGAACTTATCGATAGCCTCACTAGATCAGAACCCAGGCGTATCAATGGGTATATCGGGAATCGTGGGTTCTCAATACACTATTGAACCAATTTTTGTAGCAGGTTCTCTGATCTTGCTGAAAATGTAACCATCATTAAGTGGCTCTGAACATGTGCACCAAAAATTATTAAAATCTAATGAAGATAGAATAGAATAGAATATTTTATTTATTTAGCAACACAAATGCTATTTACATTACTATACATACACAAAAACATACCAACAAAAGACAATGTTTACCATGCCCTATCATTACGAAAAAAATTTGTGATATTTCTAACAAATACTTTCACATTTACAGATTTTTTTATTTTTTCAGGTAAAGCATTATATAAATGTAATCATTCATTAAAGAGAGACATTTTTAATGAAGTAAAATTAGTATATTCAATATTGTATTCTCCAGCAGACCTTATATTATACTTATGCAAATCACATATCTTAACTAAAAACTCTTTAAGATAATCAGGTACCTGATTTCTTTTAATTTTATATATTAGGGTCATACATGATCGCGTTACTTGCTCGACAGAAATCCATTTTAAGGTACTTAACATATAATTTATTGGTGTGTAACGATTACAGTTTAGTATAATACGCATTTCTTTATTTTGTAACACTTGCAATCTGTTAATATGCGCTTTATTGCAGCCTATCAGTAATGAAAAACAATAATTGAAATGTGGATATATGATCGAATTATAAACTGTCATCTTGGCCCAAGATGATAATTCATGTGAAATTCTTCTAAAAAAGATATTTTCTTACCTATTTTTTTACATAAAAAATTAACATGAGAATCAAATGATAATTGCTGATCCAATATTACGCCTAAGTATTTAATTTGTTTTACAAATTCAATTTGACTATTATTGATGTGTATATTTCTATTAACAGCAAAGTATCTTTCACAATTAAATTTGGTCCCAACCACCATACACTTAGTTTTATCAGTATTTAGTTTTAACTTATTTGTACATAACCAATTATATAACTTATAAAGCTAATTATTCATCCTTTCAGTTACTTGTGAAAGATCCTTCCCTGATACAGATATCAGCGTATCATCTGCAAACAAATTTACATATGAATCATTTAAAATATTATTTATGTCGTTAATATATATAAGAAACAAAAGTGGTTAAGATACTTAGGTATTAACAATGACGTTCTAAAGTTTTTTGCTATGAAAAATCAACAGCACTATGAACTTACACATCCTAATCCATAAAAAATTAACTTTAAATTTGATAAAATCATTATTAGTGCATAGAAATTCCACAACAAGTGAAATATTCTGAAATACAGCGGTTTGCTTATTTTGGAAGCAATTTCTGTGTTCCATATATTATTAATGCCGCCTACTTAAAAATTAAATTGATAAAGGAAAGCGCAGAACTGTTTTTGGTACTGACATTAAAGCACAACGAAAACAAATCCCTAATCTTTTGTCTAAACGTCTTTTCAAGTCAAATAAGTTGATTAAGTAAATTTACGACAACCGAGTTATTGCGCACAGAGTCTACTAGAAATTTATGAAGGAACTAAATTAATTAAATGAGCCAAATTCAAAAGGGACGCGTCTATTCAAAGTAAGTCGCTTCCGAGGGCCTCAGACGGAATACGAGATAAAAACCCAGTGGTGCCCGGTCGACTAATGGCATATGCGCTCTCGAATCTCTTCAGCAGAATGCTGATCTCGGATAATTCCGTTTTTACTGCTGGAAGGAGGTCTGGAGTGACAACGTTACAAATTGAAACAATTGTTAGCGTTGCAGGGCGAAAGTCGTTTGTTACGAATAAGATGCTCTACCAGTGCTTATGTTAATTGCTTTATGGCAAGAGGAACACAGCTTACCAATGGCGGATGTGTGGGTATCATCGATCAGTATTTGCCAAAAAGATATAAGTATGTCACCCTGTATAATATTACAAAAAATATGTCATCATATGAGCCATTCATTCATTCATTTATCATTTCTTTTTGTTTCTTTACACTTTTTTGGTATTCTAAACATATTAACCACCAAATTGATTATTTGATCAAGTGCACTTTCACGATACTCATTACATTAAAATAATAAATTAACAATAGAATTAATTTGCTATGATTTATTATAACAAATGTTGCACTTTCAGCCACAATACATGCTTCAGATCTTCTTCAAATTGCACGTGCAATAATTGCAGGAGTTCTTATCACATCACAACGACTTATGATTTGTTGACGTAAGCTAGTGTCTTGAGATGTCCCTAAACAAAAAAATCAATAGGGTTCATATCGAGTAATCTTGGTCGCCAAGGTTGACCACCAGTCAAACTAAATATGTGGGAGAGCCCCGTTGTGCATAAATCACATTCTTTGTTTTAGCGCATAGAAAACATCGTCAAGTAGTTGAGATAAAACATTTTCAAGATAATGTCTGTATAAGGCAGTTAAAGTTCTTAAGAAAATTTCGAGTAATATTCATTCATACATTCAAAGAAAACTGATGTTGAACACGAAACTCCATTATGGTATTAGGGTTTTCATCAGACCAAACGTGTTTATTGTGAAAGTTATATAGCATCTCTGGAAAAATTAGCTTCGTCGGTAAACCATATGCGAGCGGTAAAGTCAACATTTTGTTATTTTTTTTGCAAAATTCAGTGGCAAAATTGTAGACAAGTAGGATAATCTTGCGGCAGTAAGACTTGAACCCTCTGTATGTAATAGGGGTATAAATGTTGATGCTTCAGAATAGACCAAACATACATTCTAGTATTTGGGTCTTCTTCAATTTCGTGTAGAATAGCTTGTTCCAAATAAGACGTTCTAACCCTCAAATGTCTTCCAGAAATTAGACCTTTCTGAAATGAGCCTGACTCCGAAAGACATTTTTGAACATTCTTGAATTTAAAGTGGGATGATTTGGAAATCTTTCCATATAAATTCGCTTAATCCCAGTACCATTTCCATCTACAAGACCCTTAAATATAAACCATATTGATCATTTCAGCATTTGAATATGCATCACCCATTATTAAAACTTAATCTTCTTTAAAAATAAGCTTAATTTGGAATTACACAATATTTAATAAGATGACGGCTTATTCTTGTTATTATTTTGCATGGTAATAATAATAATAATAATTTGCCCTTATTTTTCCAACAGCATTGACAAAAAAAATTCATATTACATGTGGTTGGCGCCATTCGGCAACATGCCGCTCTTCCAACGTGGCGTGTAACCAACCGCGTTCAGACTATAAATATAATAGAATAAACATGGGCACAACAGTAAAAGAGAGAAAGAGAGAAAAACAAAACAATGTAACACGCTACAAACATTTTGACAATTGGGGATACAATACAGGTGCTGGTTGCGCGTCGAGTGTGCATGGGAATCTCCAAGTTTAATAAGTTTTTCGCCAAGGTAGCTTGGCAGGTTGTTACTACTACTACTTGTTAACCAGATCCAATTCCGTTCAGTAAAACCGATGCGATATAGAAACGTGTAAATGATACTGCAGGAAACAGCTACTCCGCGGACTAATGCCCCGACCGGCATTGAATTACTCCTGCAGTATAATATGTGTGAACGGCCACATCTCACATATGTCACGTGATATAGAAACACTTATAATACCTCTGGAGTTTTATTAACCTTTCTCTTTGAGTTCCAGATGGAAACCGAAAGTAGGTAGCTTGAGAAAACTTAATTCTTCAGAATCTATCCTAGATTTCTAGATGCTAATTAATGATTAGAAAGTAAAAGCAATTAAAAGCTGCTGCATAGCTTCAGTATTAATGTTATTAACCAATACTGAATATGCAAAGCGAGATACAAATGAGAACAATGGCTGGCACTACAGATTTAAAGCGGTGTGTTGTGAATAAGATTTTATTTATAGCTGTATTGTGGAGATAAGAGGGAACTTCAACATTGTTAGATGCAGGGATTTTTACGAATTCCGGGATGCTTGAGAAATAAGGAGATCTACGTGGGATTTTGTGACACAAGTAATGTATTATAATTTGGGACACATTTTTACAGCAGGAAAACGTTGAGATACAAGCGCTTGGTGTTGCGCCATTATTTTTCACACGCCACGTTGATGAGACATTTCACGCGTTTCAAATTGCCATTTACTAAGAAGGATACGTTTAGGAATGTCGGAAAATAACATAGTTAACGTTATATAGGATGAATCTAAATTCGTAATTCGTAATACCTTAGACCGTGGGCTTAATATGTAGAATATTAAATTTAGCAATTATGTATTGCTTTTTTAACAGAAAACTTGTTTTTACCTTTTAAACTAAACAAAATGCGTATGAAGTAAGTACCCTATTAGTCTTCCCAATACCAAGTTCATAGATAGCGTTATTTTTTGGTTTTGCAAGGTGACCCAATAAATAAAATCAAACTACTGGATTCAAATAAAGGTACTGAAATTAATTTAAATTTGAATAGCAACAGATATACAAATTCCGTTTCTGTAAAAGTCTCAATATGGTTTTCTTTGGATCAGGGTTCAACGTTGTTGTAGGATTTTTCGTATAAATTTTTCGATTTTGCGACTCGACGCATTGTCTAACTCGGCTTTCGCCTCGTTGGACAATTTTGCGTACCGTGCTTAAAACACTTTTTTGCAACTTGTTACATAAATCTGTTTTAGGCACATGTTTTATAAAAACGAAATTGAAAGTTTTATAAAACTTGAGAAATAAGATATTTTACAGATGTATTAAGATGAGGATATTCAGACAAAAACAGGTCAGAAAAGTGGTTGGAAACAACATTTCACATTAGAAAGAACAAGGGTTTACGCGATTATGGTACAAAATTAATAATAAAATGGCAAAAAGTGAAAAAAATAATAGTAGGATGAAACCCATTGAAAAAAGAAGAGAATACAACAAAATTGAAAAGAAAAATAATTTGCGGGCGATCTGTGGTCGGGAAGTGGAAAGGGGTGAGTTTTTAAGGGTGAAAACGGTATATCTCGATTTCTGGCAAAACTCCAAGTCCTATGAAAAAAAGTTGAATGGCAAAGTTTTAGGTACTTAATAAAAATTTCTATAACTTTTGTATTTACACTTTTTTCACATAACCACAAAATTTACGTGAAAAATTTAAATAACCAAGTTTTTGGTTTTTTATTTTTATCTTTTACAAAAAAAATTATTTTTTCACGAAATTTGGTGAAAACTCACATTTTTATGTCCCGAATGCACTGTATTTTTTTATTTAAAATATTTAGTTTTTCACCTTAGTTTGACTTAATATCGAAAAAGCACCCTATTATATTTCCAATCGAAAATTCTCACGTCAAAATATCTAGGTACTTTCTTTAAAAAGTCGGTGGGCTTTTTGTTCGTTGAAATCTCTACTTTCTGATGGTGTAAAAAAATATACAATGTAAATGTTCTCAGAAAATGAAAAGAAACGAAAAAATATTGTAGATGTCTTATTAAATATTAACTTTATTAACTTATTTGGTTGTATTTATAGTAGTATATTTCGACTATTTTTTTGTTTATCAATGTAACATGGAATCTTACGCTTTTCAAGTAATTAAAGTATAAATTTTAATAAATAGCTCAAAATTGTACATAATTCAAAAAAAATTCCGATTCGAGTTTGTCGCATCGTTTCTTTGCATTTTCTGAGAACATTTACCATAGCAATGTATATATTTTTTACACCATCAGAAAGGAGAGCTTTCAACGATCAAAAATCCCACCAACTTTTTTAAAAAAGCAGATATTTTGTCGTGAGAATTTTCGATTGAAAATTAGGGTGCTTTTTCGATATTAAGTCAAAATGTAATAATTATAACACTAACAGAAAACAACCAGCAACAAAACACATTAGTAATTATACATATTTGATTGACATGTATAAACATCATTATTAATACAACTCTATAAAATAAATGTAATTTGTTGTTTAATTAATTATTTAGATAAAATTTTCACATAATTACAAATCTATAATATATAAAATAAATCCCAATTTTCTTGTCAGATGGGAGACTGGTAAATTGCTGCTATATTTTAGGCCGTGTATTTTTGCTGTATTTCTTTTCCGACTCTGACATCAGATCAGTTTGTGTAAAACCTTGCTTAAGTAATCTTAATTTTTTATTTTACTTTGAATAATTGTAAAACCATGTCATGACAAGATTGAAATTACTGTTCTGCAAATAAACACACATATATAACTCACCGGAGATTCTCTTTCCCCTAGTCTTATTGGTTTCGCTGTCTAGCAGTGTCCATTTCCATTATATTAATAAACAAATATTATATCAACAAATCAGTTGAGGCTTCCCTGCACGTCAAGCTAGAATTTAGATATAGGTATATTTTTTAAATAATGTAATATGTAACAGTTACCGTACCTGTAAAATGTCTGCAAATTTTACTTTTTATTTGTATAATACAATTTCTCTCTTTCTACATATATCTCCTGTAGTGTTTTGTTGAAACTTATCTTTAATTTTATTCAATTCCGTCATAAATTTATCAAATAATTCTTCATCCAAAGATCTACCAAATTTACGAATTCCGTCCAAAGCAATCTAACAATTTAAATTTATAATGAAGCGGTTGTGCAACATATATTCTTTATTATTAACTTTTGTAACATTTTTTACTGTATTAGAGGTAGGAGTATGGTATTTTAAGCTAATATAAATCAAATCTCCTACAATTCCTATGTAGGTAAGTTTACCTAAAAATATATAAAAATGATTACAAAAAGGGAAAACATTTTTTAAGTAGGTATTTGTCATGTTTAATTTAAAATTCATTGACAGGTTAGTCACTTTTTTTTATCGATGGGAAAATAAATTATTATTATTGTTATTATTTTGGCATTGTCGATATTTAATTTCAAATAATTTTAACAATAATTTTTATAGTTAGATATTTCACTTATATTAATAATATTGTGTCTAGTTCATACTGCACTTGTGGATTCATATATCGCAACTGTACAGACTTTTCTGACGAACGTACTTTTAAATTCTTATTTTGTTCCTTCGTTAGATCAAGAATATAATATGGATCAATAATTTGGTATCCCGATTATGGTGTGCACAGTCAATAGTTGGAATCGGTTCAACGAAAGTTCTTAAAGTTCTTAGCTATCGACAAGATTGTTTCTATCCAGTATGGAAGCACTAGAAGTCCGTCGTAATATTTCGTTAATTCGTTTTTTGTACAACAAAATTGACTGCTCCATCTTGTTAGCCTAAATAAAAATCATTAGAGACAATTTCCGGCAGCATTGTTTTAATGTGATACTCCCAGAACAAATAATGTGTGGACTATATAATAAAATTGGAAATAGTTGCGACATCTTAAATGATAGTATAAACATCATTTGTCATGAGTTTTTAAATGATCGTAGTTATAAAATTGTTAGTTTTAGTATTTTAATGTGTAATTTTTCTTATAAGTTTACTTGTTCCTGTAACTATGTTTTCATATTGGAATAATAATAAGTTTATTATTATTATTATTGTTATTATTATGTCAGGTAGATGTTATCTACATTGACTTCTCTAAGGCATTCGATAGAATTGACTCTATAATACTATTAAAGAAATTTAATAATTTTGGATTATGCGATGGCTTGCTCAAATTGGAATAGTCTTATCTAACAAATTGTTATCAGTTTGTTCAGTATAGCGGTTTTAAATCTAACAATTTTTCCGAGACATCTGGTGTTCCCCAAAGATCTATTTTGGGCCCGCTACTATTTATAATATTTATTAACGACATTGTGAAAGACCTTAATGCTCATTACCTCTTATATGTTGACATCTGGTGTATTGATAATAACTTGCCTTTAAATGCTTCCAACTGTATGGTTATCTCCTTTTGCCGAACAGTACAACCTCTAATATTCAATTACTATTTTATGTAACCTTTTATTGTTGTGTTCTTTTTCTCTCTTATGGGAATGTATTTTTCTATTTTTCCTAAATTTGATTATATATTGTTTGTTTTTAATTGTTCCCATTCATTACTTCTAACTGTAAATTCTGACTGTAACTTATCCTGTAATTGGGTTTTACCTGTTGGATATTTTATTGTAATAAATAAATAAATAAATAAATTATTAAGTAGGTATACATCAAAGGATCCTATTGTGAGTCATCATTACCAATGAACCGCCTATTCTATCACACCATTCTTGACAGCAACGTAAATAACAGTTGTTTAAAAACACGTTAAGTAATAAAGTAATGCTATCAGAGATATACTTCCTCGCTCAGCGAGATATTACCATATCATATACATAGCTAATGTCTTTACTTCATAAACTATACACATTAAAACGTTATTTCCCGTCGGTTACATATTCAGACGCATTAATTCTGGCCTGGGTTGGAGCGCAAAGTTTTTCCCAGTATAAATTAAGTCGTCAGAAAGTTGCGCGACGAAGCGGTAGACTGGAGTCAACAAAAGTTTTGTTTGTATTATATTATGAGTCAAAGAAGCGTCGACGTACCTTTAATAAAAAAGTGAAGACCTGCATTTAGCACAACGTTCGGTGAAACTTTTAATAAGTAGACTTTTAATGATAATACGGAGTGGTAGCTCTCCAGCTCTTTTGTCCCAGATTTGTTCGTAAAGGGAAATTTCGATTTGGGTGACTAATACCTAAAAGTTTCATCGTTGGCGTCCTTCCTAGTTCCGTTTCGCTTCTAATATTGTATCAAAACATAATAATATAAATCAAATCTCCTACAATTCGTATCAATGAAGTCATATGTAGTATTCCCTGATACCAAACATCTAGGTATGCTAATGAACAATTCCACAAACAAAGCTCTATTCAATAATTATCTAAAGATATTAATCTATCTAAATTTACTAACCTAGTATAATGAAAACACTCTATAAATATCTAACTTTCACTTATGACAGTGGAAACTCGAAAATTCAACCACAATAGGTAGATGAGATCTGACCTATTTCTGCATTTTTAGGATTGCTTTTTCAGGTGGCCTCCTTTAAGTTGAGTCAAATATCTAACTATAAAATATATTATATAAATTAAAATTATTTGAAATTAAATATCAACAATGACAAAAGTGACAGCCTGTCAATTAATTAAATATGACAATACCTAGTTGAATTTTTCATTAAACCAGGTTAGTAAATTTAGATAGATTAATTTATCTAGATAATTATTGAATAGAACTTTGTCTGTGGAATTGTTCATTAGCATAGCTAGATGTTTGGTATCAGAGAACATACATATGACTTCATTGATAGGAATTGTAGGAGTTTTGATTTATATTAGCAAAAAATACCATTCCAATTCAGTAAAGAAAGGAATCGCTACACATATTCTGGGAGTAAAGGATACGCAGATGGATTTTTCAACTAGTAACATTAGCAACTTAGAAATCAACAAAACGTAGATCGAATTGTAATTTTCTGAAATAAGTTTTTCAAAATGCAAGCATGTTCTTAATATTTACAATAAATAATGCAGATAGTTCTTAGTAATATTTAATAAAATTTTTGATCATAAAGCTTAAAGACTTCAAAAGTTCTTATCCCACTGAGTGTGGTAATGAAGTTCTTATCCCACTCAAAATGAGTGACATTTATCCTACAGGCGCAGATAAATTTATTTATTAAGAGTAGCGAAAGCTAAACTTCGCCCAGATGTTGTGTGTTCTTTGAAAACACTAATAAAGACCTTTTATTATTATTATTATTATTATTATTATTATTATTATTATTATTATTATTATTCTTATTATTATTATTATTATTATTATTATTATTATTAAATGTTATTATTATTATTATTATTATTATTATTATTATTATTATTATTATTATTATTATTCCACCCAGGACGCCTATAATTAGCACCACAATCTTAACAGAGTGGTCTGGATACAGCCTGCGGAGCTCGGAGAGAAGATCTCGATATTTCCTCCGTTTTTCCTCCTCTTTTAGGACGATGTTGTTCTCTGCGGGAGCCGAGAACTCAATCACAAACATCGTCCTAAGCTGGTGGTCGAGGAGGACTACATCAGGCTTATTGGCTTGGATTTGCCTGAGGGTGGGGAATGAATAGTTTCAATAAATTCGGCACTTCTCATTCCCACTACGGATTCTATATCCCCGGAGCATAAGGCAGCACTGGCGTCTCGTCTATCTCATACGAGTGTCGTAAATGATAATACAACACCCGTAAGGCTGAATCGTGTCTTTGGATATACGCTGTGCCGCATATACCGGACAGGCCGACAGGAGATGCATAAGCGTCTCCGGCGCCTGGCGGCAGGCCCTGCAGCTGGTATCAGGAACCTCGATACCCAAGACACGACTACGATAGACGAGTGTGTTAATTACACCATCTTGGCAAGCCATTATGAATCCCTCGGTCTCAGAGTTCAGCCCCGCTGACCTCAAAAAAGCAAAGGTCAGCCTTTCAGATAAGCCAAGCCCCTCTAGATGACGGTAGAAGAGACCATGCATTGGCTTATCCTTATGTAGCTGCAGAAGATGACGCGTTTCTGCAGCTTTAATTAGGGCTTTTAACTGAGCAGGATCCGACTCGGTGACAGAGTCTGGATTTTCCCGCTCAGTATCGAACACTAGACCAAGTTCATCGGCTGCTCTTCTCGCTGCCTTATACACAAACGCTCCTATCCCTGCTGCTTCATGGTCTTGGACCATGCAGAGAAGAGGATCCGAGCTCCTGATGACTTTGCAGGCCTCCTCCAAAACCACTCTGCCCTGGAGACACTCCAAACTCAAGAGTCCACGGCCTCCCCGATTTCTTGGGAAGTATAGCCGCGGAACGGACGATCTTGGATGCAAACTCCGATGGAGATGCATCATTTTACGGGTCCCTACATCAGTTGCCTCAGCTCTTCTTGTGTCCATTTCACTACTCCAAAGGAGTAGAGAAGGATCGGAACGGCAAGCATATTTGTGGCACTCACCTTGTTCTTACCCGACAGCTCCGAAGACCAGATCTGTCGGAGGCGGTGCCGATACCTGCCGCGGAGAGCGTTTTTCACCGTTGCCACCTCATGAGTGCCCCGCTGTGGGACACCCAAATAGGTGTACGACTCTCCGGCATCTAGATAGTGAAAGAGTTATTATTATTATTATTATTATTATTATTATTATTATTATTATTATTATTATTATTATTATTATTATTATTATTATTATTATTATTATTATTATTATTATTATTATTATTATTATTATTATTATTATTATTATTATTATTATTATTATTATTATTATTATTATTATTATTATTATTATTATTATTATTATTATTATTATTATTATTATTATTATTATTATTATTATTATTATTATTATTATTATTATTATTATTATTATTATTATTATTATTATTATTATTATTATTATTATTATTATTATTATTATTATTATTATTATTATTATTATTATTATTATTATTATTATTATTATTATTATTATTATTATTATTATTATTATTATTATTATTATTATTATTATTATTATTATTATTATTATTATTATTATTATTATTATTATTATTATTATTATTATTATTATTATTATTATTATTATTATTATTATTATTATTATTATTATTATTATTATAAATGACTTCTCAAAAGGTAGTCAACTGTTGACGATGAATGTTTTCTTAATTAATAAATTTTGCCTAAAATATTTTTCACATAAAACATGCTTCTGTGGTGTTTTTAAAAAATTTGGAAACAATGTTAAGGTACGCATTTGTTACAATCATGTTTACTGTAGTTTTTTTATTCATAAAAGTATGATCTCTCGAAGTTTTTTATAGAATCTTCAATACTCCAAACAAATTTTTAAAATCACATATCACATATGTACGCTTATATATGCTTTGTGGTCGATTTGTTCCGCAATATATTTGCTTAGAGAATGTTTCCGTGCGGATAATATGTTTATCGGTGTGTGTTTGGGTTGGCAAGCAAGTGCCAGTATTTATATTCAGAACTGCGCTTTGATGAAAACACACATACACAAAACTTTTACACAAGTTGGAACAACTTCTGGATTCTTGTAAAATTACCCGTAGAGAAGATACCAACTAGAGCAACGGGTAAGCGATGAACAATATATCGCGCGGCTTTAAGCTCAGTAAGTTGTAATATAATCACGAACGGACTTCATTAAGTATATCTTGGGAATATTATCTCAGTCATTCTCTCTTGCTTGATTATTCATTTCTTTTTTAAAGCGGAATTGATTCTTACTCATACCTTTACTAATAACGTGTCTTGATCAATGTGAAAGACAAATAGATACGAATGAATTGAAACGACGAAATTCAGCAAAATTGCTGGTCTATATGTATAATCATCTAGATCTATATTAAGACAAATGAATCATGACCAATGCTAATACTATTTATGCATGCTATCAAGAAGCTACAGAAAATAAGTTCAGTGAAATTTGACTCTCATCTCGATCTAATCATGATCCAAATAATTCAGCTTATTTGTAGTGGCGACATTTTAGTCTACATACATAAAATTAAGCAATCAGATATTTACAAAGTCTGGCGACTATGGAAATGTCAATGTTTGTCCTTCTATTATAACAAATGTTACATATGATCACCCTAAGTTAAAACACATGCTTAATAATAATTTGCTGACGTAAGCGCTTCTCAGTTTCAATGTGACTCTAGTTTACCAGATTCACATTGAAACAGAAATGCCTCCTACAAAAAATCAATAGGGTTCTTATCGGGTAGTCTGGATGGCTCAGGTTAACGTTATTACCGAATCTATCATTTAAAAATTCACGAACAGTCCAACTAAAATGTTTGGGAGTCCCGTCGTGCATAAACTACATTCTTTGTCTTAGTGCATAGAGAACATCGTCAAGTAGTTCAGGTAAAACGTTTTCAGGATAATGTCTGGCACTGGTTAAAGTTCTTGGTAAAAAGTAAGGCCTAACAATACGATTTTGAATAAAACTCACTCATATATTCAAATCGAAATTCCATTATAGCATGAAGATCATGAGCATCTCTAAAAAAATTTGCTTCGTCGGTAAACAATGTCAGCGGTAAAATCAATATTTTGTGCAATCCAATTCAACAAAATCCAATGGCAAAATTGTGCGAGCAGGATAATCTTGCGGCAGTATGGCTTGAACTCTTTTTAAGTGATACGGGTATAACTGTTGATGCTTCAGAACGGATCAAACTAATTTATGATTTACATTAAGATTTGCAGCGATCTTCATAATACTATTTAGGTCTTCTTCAATTTTATGTAGAATAGCTTCTTCCAACTCAGTTCAAACACTCAAAGATCTTCCAGGAATTGGAATTTTCTGAAATTAGCCTGACTCCGAAAGACATTGAAAACTATTTCTGAACATTCTTGAATTTGGAGTTGTATGATATGGAAATCTATCCATATAAACAAACCCAATCTCAGTACCATTTTCATCTGCAGGACCATAAAAAATGTAAACCATATTTGCCATTTCAGTATTTGAATATTGATTAGGCATTATTAAAACTTAACAAAATAAGCTTAATGTGATAATACACAGTATTAAAGAAGATGACGGCTTCTATTTATCGTTTTGCATAGCCTCCTTGATGTTTAGTAATTAGGATAACTGTAAAAATGCACTTGATCAAATAAATCAATTTTGTTATTAGTCTGTTTTACCTATTTTATAAATAATATTGTACAGGGTGTTATATATATATTTTTTTTGACAAATAATGATTGATGATACCCAGTCCGCCAGTGGTAAGTTTCTAAAGTTAGTCTTCTAAGCTTTTAATTTTTTGTTTCATACCTACATTCATACTAAATATGCACACCGAATTTGGTTAAATTATATCAATCTGTTGGAAATTAAAAAATTAAGAACGATTTTTGTTTTAATTTTTGACACGCTGCAGATGGACTAAGACCTACGACTCAAAATTTATATGACAAAGAACCTTTAGTTTTGACCACAAAATACACCCCTGGATTTATGACTTCTACTTAAGAGATACCCTATATAATTCTCTTACCTTCAGAATGGTCAATATGTGTAATTTCAGTTGCCTATTTTCATGAAGAAGAAGAAGAAATCCTTTATTAAATAGAACATTCTAATATACAGTATGGAATACATTTCTATTAAACTAAATAACAAACCGTTTTGATGCAAAGATGTACCAAATTGGAAATAATATAAGTATACAAAAAATACATTAAATATATACTTTTCATGGAGCCACCCTGGTATCTCGCTCACCTGATACCCGAATACTCTGAAACTTTGGTGGTCTTTACTTTGTTTTGAAAATTGACCCCCTTTCTTCATCTTAGAATCGGACCCCTCTGACTATAATCAAATATGGCTATGTCTAAATACTCACTTTATAGGTATATATTCACCACCAAAGTTTCAAAGTATTCGGATAGCAGGTGAGCGAGATACCAGGGTGGGTGAAAAGTGGAACACATTGTATACCAAAAAAACAAATACAAAATATTTAATTTACCACGAATACTGATTCACTTATAACTCCAGAAAATTTAGCAGGATCATGTTACAGAGATAGGATAGTAAATCCATAGAGTTTAACTCCTTCCCGTTATTATACAGTGTGGAATCCGATGAAGACATATAGGGGTTCTATTTAAAAAAATATCCGATGACGTCATCACGCGAAAACAAATGGATGTCGGAAATGCGTTGGTATAGAAAAAAGAGTCTTTTTAAAAAGCAAAATCGACGGGTCCGAGGAAATTTCATGAAACTTTGTTGTTTTAGAAATAATGAATTTATTCCATACTTTTCTTCCACACTGTATAAATATATCTACAACGACATCTATAGGATCAGGCAGGACGCCATCTGTTAGCAGATTTTTGATTTTAATGAATTTGTGCAGCATTGATTTAAAATTACCAACCGTACAACATTCTTTAACCTAATCTGGCAGTTGATTAAACTGTATCAATCCTTTATGAAATGCGGAGTTTATCGTTTTTTATACTTAGTGGGTGCAACATGCAAATCAGCTATACCCCTAGTATTACGTGTATGTATTAGTCAAGAGCCAGTGGCCGGCAACCTATAAGTAAATGATTATACCTGAAATTTTGCACAGTGACTCTCTTATACCTATCACTCATGATGTGGGACTCGCTAAGCCCGGCGAGGTCGACTCAAGAGTTACTCAGGTGCCAGAAGTATGAAAATGTAACCAACTTCGTTATTAAATTAACAAAGCTGCCGTTTGAAAATTTTAAAATATACAATTATTATTATATAAAAATAACAAAGGCAGACGATTACCGTGATTCTAAAGTCATGGCAGACACTTGTGAAATTGGCAAAAATTATAAATTTGAAAAGTATTTGATTAAATCTGATTTTTGACGTTAAAAAACTGTCAGAAATGTCAAGCATTGTAATCGACATCACCAAATCTCAGAACCTGTGCCAGAAATAGAGGTTATTTGTTACTTATATTATTTTAATATAAAAGGTGCTAAATATGATAAATAATAGAAATAAATGTCTAATTTGTTAGATCTGAAATTTTAAAATTTTCAAACGGCAGCTTTGTTAATTTAATAACGAAGTTGGTTAAATTTTCATACCTCTCGCACCTGAGTAACAGTTGGGTCGGCCTCGCCGGGCTTAGCGAGTCATCACCTCATGTTTGATAGGTATAAGAGACTCACTGTGCAAAATTTCAGCTATAATCATTTACTTATAGGTTGCCGGCCACTGGCTCTTAGACTATATGTCATAATTAAACACTAAGAACTGATTAAAATATGTAGGCAATAATCCATTTACCACCTTAAAGATATATAACATTGAGAAATAGTATAACTAATTGTGACCGACTGCAGAGTTCAACACATTCAACATAATATTAATTGGTGTATATCTATTACATTTTAAAATAATAATAATGATGAAATATGTTTCGAACAATGCTGAAGGCACTGTATAAATAGTCTATACTTTTAGGCACTCCGTTTATACAGGGTGTCTCATAATTAGCTGCCAACCCTGAACAGGCTGGTTTTATGATCAAAACTAAGTAAAAAAGTTCATATGAACATGGATCCGGAAATGCTTCCTAAGGGCACAGGGACCCATTGAAGAGGGAAGAATGGAAATAATATTTTTGCAATATCTCTCAATCGCGTTGTGATAAATGAATGAAATTTGATATACACAGTTAAATTTTGGTGAGCAATTTGATGGACTAATCCATTTATGTCCACAAGGTCCGTTGGGGTGGGTACGGGGGGCCCTTGGTATTTTGCGTGTGTAACTTTTTCATCTTTGACTTTTTACAAATTGGACAGCATATTCCGTTTTCCCGAACTGTTTTACATTAAAAAGGCACTCTTGTTTCAAATCGTTATCTTTAACGGTTTCTGAGAAAATCGCTCTTGAATTAATCCCACTTTGGTCAATTTCATAGTAATTTAAACAAAATTATCAAGGTATGCTCATGTTTGCCCTTAGGAAGCATTTCCGGACCCATGTTCATATGACCTTTTTTACTAAGTTTTGATCATAGAATCGACCTGTTCAGAGTTGGCAGCTAATTATGAAACACCCTGTTTACTTATACCGTTGAGTGAGATATTATAGATAGAGGCGCAACCTTATGGCAAAATGCGTATACACTTTTGTGTCCGAGATAGTATTAGGTAATAGCAGCTCTTTGGTTCTAAGATTTGTCAATTTAGCGACAACTTATTGTTCACATAGGTTGTATTTGCTTGTTATGCCATTGAATCACACAGAACACTCAACATTGACTGTCGTTAACAACAGTTCTCGACAGACGGACAAATCTCGGTCCCAAAAAACCCCCTAGTGTAAAACACGGTGTAACATAACGGAACGTCAAACATGATGGCCTTTATTTCTTGTCCGACTTTAAAAACATTTTGCCCTATATTTTCTATTAGGGACTTTGTTTTTAAGATACAGGGTGTTAAATTTGTAGATCGTATACGTATTTCGCCATTAAGGTTGCGCCTCTATCTATAATTTCTCACTCAACGCTTATGCATAATATTTAGTTTTTTAACTCAATATCAAAATGTTGTCATCATCTAATCATTTTCTTTCCCGAAACAAATTCGTTACCTTCTGACTAAATTCCATAATTTGTTTCAGGAGAACACCCTGCGGCGATGCAGACCAGCCGCGCGGGAGTCCCCCACCAGATGGCGCTGCTGGCGTCGCTCAGCCTGCTGGCCGTGGTCGCGACCAGATGATTACATCTCAGATAAGTGTTTATCGACTTCATGCTCATCTTAACAGTGTAAGGGAAGGTCGAGGCTAGTGGGAGGTGTTGCAGAACTTTAGAGTACAAATTTATGTACTGTACTGATACTTTTTAACAATTGAGGTGTAGGAATTTGATCAATACAAACGTGTATTTTGGGTTGCAGGAGTATTGGAGCTTGATTCATAAGAAAAAACGGAGGAATATTAAAATCTACACTACTTAGAAATTTTGCAAGTAATAATTTATGTTGAAGGATTTACTAGTTATTTATATAACAAATCTAAAAAGTAAGTGTTTATTGCCCGCGACGTGAAATTCAGCGACGAAGGAAATAAATACTTCTTGTACGAGTTGCATACAATATTTTTCTCTGTTCAGGCAAAAACCAAAAAATGTTTTATTTGTAATTCAGTTGGTATTCAAAGGAAACTAATTGTAATACCGTAATCCAGTATGTAATAAATATGATCGTAAATAATATAAAATCTTCAAGTGCTTAAAACGTAATACCATCTCATAGAAAATGAACTAAATATGGCGTCGATTTGAATGCTGTAGTAGAATGACACATTAATGCAATACAATTTTTATTGCACTAGTGCAATAAAGAACCACTTCTATCACTAAATATAGTTCAATAAAGTTTTGTTTTTTGCATGAACGTAGAAAAAAATTATAGTTTGGTTTTCATGGCCCTATTTAAGACGAATATTTAAATTTTTCATAAATTTTACGATAAATAAAATTTACATAAATATTCTTCCTTGTATTTGATTACATCTAAAAAATGCTAAATACAAATGTTTTCCTTTGTTATAAATAAAATTGAATTTAATCTACTTCTTATATCCTGCAATTAATATACCCTGTATGTCAACAATTCTACAAATACTACGATTGTTTAAAAATTTCAGTACTGTATGTTTATATGATATTTTCAGTTGGTTTTGGATTTGTGGTTAACTTTCTAGGTACATAATAATATTTAACGAAAGAAAAGCATTATGAATACTGATAACATTTTCTGAAATATCATACAGGCTATTCCATTGAGCAAAACTCACAATTTAATGGAAAATTTCAGATATCAGAAATGAGCTATTGAGTTCTCTTTTCATCTGATGTTGGTTTTCAATCTGAGTGATGACAATATTTAAAAATAATTAGAAAGTTGTTAATTTTTTGAGAAGTGTTGAAACAAATTTGAAAATTTCGGTAGATATTTGTCATCATAGGTGAAGTCAATATGAATTTGTTCTTCTATATGTGAGAAAAGAAAACTTTCTTAATTTAATCAACTCGCAATTTAAAAACATTGAACTGTTCACTTTCTCGAAATAGTATAAACATTTTATTAGAAACATTGACGGACTGTAAATTGCAAACGAACAATATTTAAATAAAGTATGTTTAAGATCGATTTCTCTAAGTCTTTCGATTTTTAATATAACAGTTTATATATTATTTCTTAACATACTCATTATTTGTAATTATTTATTTGACATTTTCTTTTTCTTTACTCAATTTAGTATTTTTTGTGATATATAAAAGAGAAAAATTTTAAATACGTTCATATATCTAATTTTCTTTAACCTTGTATTTCACATTGTAAAAGTAGATAATTATTTGTGACTACTCAGTAATAACCATAATATATAAAGATTAAATAAATAAATAAAGTTTAGTAAAGTAGTAAGTAATGTAATACTAATACAAATTAAAATACTTGTATACAGGGCATCCCCGTTTTCTTGTTCTTAAATTTGGGGTTTTTCCTATAACATTTTTCTCTGACATTCCGTTTTCTTGATACAAAGTGTTCAACTTTAAGGAACATGTTTCATTTACTTTATTATCTACCAAAAAAATAAATTTTTTTCTTAAAATTTCGTATGCATAATCGTAATAAAATGTTAATATTTTGACACAGGTACATAACTTCATTGAAATAAAGCCCGTGGCGTAGGTTGTCAGGTTTTATTCAACTTTGAACCCCCTAACTTCTACGTCAAAAGTGAAAAGTACGTTTTCAGTGTAGGTATTAATATTTTATATTTTATGAATAAAGTGCTATTGAGGAAATTCACTAAGAAGCATTATTTTCAAGACATTTTTACTTTTTCTAATACTTGTACTGAAAAAATACTCACCATTGACGTAGAAGTGTATGGGATTCAAGGGTGAACAAGACCCCATACCTGAGCTACTGGCTTTTGTTGAAAAAAATATTCACATCAAAATATTAATTTATTATTATGATTACGTCATACCAAGTTTGAAGAAAAATTGTTTATTGGTGTAGTAGATGAAAAAGAAAATAAAATATTTTTGGAAGTTGCTAGAAGCACTGTATCAGGAAATGTTCTTTTGTTTCCCAAAGTTAAGAATCGGAAAGACCTGTATATTCAACAACAGAATTCAAACTGATCTTTGCAGCTAAATGCATTGACTGCAATATACAAGGTGTCCCTGTGTTTTGTTATTAACTCACTCCGTTTTCGTTTGTCTTTAATAAAATATATTTTTGTTATCTACTAAACAAATAAATATTTTACATTCAACCTTGGTAAGTAATAATGTAATCATAGTAAAAGGTTAACATTTCGATGTAAATAACTTTTTTCAGTTAAGGCTACTGGCGTAACTAGGTGGTTTTGTTTGTGTATGAATCCCCTAAACTTCTATATCATTGGTAAAAAGTACTTTTAGTAATTTTTTTAAAATTGAAATTATGAAAACTCAGTAAGTACGTTATGATTTGTTGATACTATAATATTTATTTAAGAAAAAACTTACGAATCCATTGTTTGCTTGTTTAGAAACGTAGTAATGACAACTAAATTTTTGATAAATGGTAAAATATATCAAATATCACCACCATGATGTAGTGGTGTGTGATGTACCTATTGTATGGTGTGTTTTATATCTATGAAACGTAGATATACAAACAAAACAGAAAACTGCTACATTTCAGTAATTTTGATTAAATATAAATACAAAACCAAAGTTTGCAGTATAGTATAAATAGCTTCATTCACCATCATTTCTGATACATATTGGTACGCAAACAAAACAGTCCGGGTCGTTTGAAATAACATACATTCTGACAAAATCATTGAATCTTTTAGAAATATTAAGTTTTAGTGATTGTAATTATAACGAAATATTTATTTTTTCAATGTGAGATGCCTGGTAAGTCCCACGTCTATTCAAACTATTTCTTTTTAACTCTCCAAAATTGAATCTTTACAAAAACATTATCGCTTTTTCAGTTTCGGTAATTTCAACTTTGTACCTATATATTAACCACAAGTGCAAAACTTGTACAGAATATCATAAAAGCTCAAAAATAAACTCAAATATATACTTTAATTCTCGTTCTACTATAAATGATAAACCCCTCTGAAGCCTGTGACCTAACGTAGTGAACCGTCGGGTTCAGTGTAAATATTAAAACAAAAACTCGAGCCAGTGAGCAGACACTGCGTCCCTTTTAATTTTTTGGTGCTAAACTGTTCGTTTGTGTGTTTACTTACCTAGGTTGTGAGTGTGAACATAACAGAACGGTCATCCACAAGAAGAACTTTATTATTAATGTATATAGAAGTTTGTTTTGTAATTTTTAGAGAGCACTCTAGGAAATCTTATAGCATAAATTCATTGTAATTATTAAATACATGTTGATTATATGTAGATATATTGTTATAATAATCATGTATCGGTTGGGTTACTACCACATTCTGTTTTTCCAGGTCTTGACTTTGTACATGTTTCTTTCTTAATTGTCTTGTTAATAGGACACATATTGTTCTATAATTAATCTAAATATTAATGAAAAAATAATAATATTGAAATGAGAGGTTGCAACAATACGTGCTTTCTGTTCAAGAATTACAACGGTACACAAAATTAGAAGAATTTGTCAATTATTGTTGATGTTATTAATTAAGAAGGCAAAATTAAATTGTTCTTGACAGCAGTATTATTTTAATATGTATTTTGATATGGAGAGCACTAACATAATATTAATTATAGACTTATTTAAATCGTCATGTATTACAAGGTATAAATTCCCAACTAGCACCAAAGTAGCACTTACTGAGACTGGAACCTTCAAGAAGTAACTATTACGTAACCGCCTCCAAATCTATAGCAGTGACTAACTCATGTTACTAAAATATGACTTCAAAATTGCAATCACTTTCAAGTAATTTTGACAGTTGCCGGAACCTCAATTGTTTGTCTGAAGTCGTAAAACTTGTAAGTAATATTTATTAGTACAGACAGAGTTACTGCTACTTGTAGAAAAAGCGCCGTCACGCACAGGAACTGCAAACTTCTTATCACCTCTTAAAGTCACCATGAAGTAAGTTCTACCATATAGTTTCCCAAAGTTGAAAACCTTTATGCTGTTCGTCATTATGTAATTGAAGTAACCATCATGTCACATGTGGAGTATACCTTTCTCCTCCTAACTAGCACCAAAGTAATTCTAACTGAGACTGGACCAACCAAATTTGCTACTTAACTGAATAAATAACTTCACTTAAAGAAAAAACTACTTCTGGTAACTTTTCCGCTACTTTTAAATTCACTATAAATTAAATTTTACCATGTAGTTTCCCAAAGTAACCTCCATTTCGTCATTGTGCAACGTCTGTACCTATTCGACCATGTCACGCGTGCAGTGTACTTTTTCTTTGTGAATATTGTCATATTTTTTATAACTATTAAAAAAACCGAAGGGCAACAGATATAAGTAGCGAAATCACTAAGAAATGTAATAAAATAATAATACAGGAATAAGTATTTTGCTACTACTGGAAGATAAAATTCAAGAAATGTGTTCAGTGTAAACGTCTGACGTACCGCGTTGTTGCTAAGAAGAAGCAGTGGGAACTTTGAAGAGGTAATGTGTGGTAGTTCCACTTTACTGCAACTTTAAATAACGCTACATCCTCGTTTGATACTCTCTTGTTCGGGCATATATAAACGTGGTGCATACGAGTACTGAATACCATCAGATATAAGTAATGAAAACTTGAATAATAATAATAATAATATCTCTACCCCTCATTCCAATCACGAGGATTAGCCCAGAAGTCGAGGACTTGTGCGGGAGAGGGAGCGGCATATTATTATTAAGCAGGCCGCATTTGCGCCCAGGAACGACTTACGTTGGTAGGCCCTAACCACCATTCAGTGCAGGAATGAGGGAAACCTGGAAAACCTCATTAATTCGTAGGGTGGTCAAACGTCGACCGTATCAATCTTTCACATTGATACAAGCCAACATTCTTCCACCCTACCATATCCGCAGAGAGGGTGCCAATCTCTCCATGAATATAGCTTATATACACTCTACCGGCTGCGGGGGTCGAACCCACAGCGATCCAATCACCTCGATTCAAGTATTGACGCCTCAAAACCGCGCGACCACTGTCCGATCCAAATACTGGTTACAAAAATACAGGTCTGGTCTCAATGCTTTTTATATAGGTACTTCAAGTCATGAAATAAAAACTGGGATTAGTTGAGCCTAATCACACACTATTTTCGAAAAAATCGTTATAAATCGCAGTAATTCGGAGAATATGTGGCTTATTTAGATTCTACATTACACACATGTCTGTTGATATTTTTGTTTTTTGTTAAAAATATGAAATATATGTATTTGCCATGTACTTAAATCTGGTAGTTGGTTAGGCTTAACACATATTAGAGTCCTTCCTATTCATGAAACTGATTTTTTGATTTTTCAATTTTTTCTGCAAGTTTTACCTACAAGTTAATGGATAATCTATTAAATTTGTCATCTTCCACATTTACTTTTTTCTTTGTCTATGTTACTTTTTATTTTATTTTATTTATTAACAGAAAATGTGTTAAATATTGTTTATTAACTGCACTCTCTAAATTTTGTAAGCCTGCAAAATTTCAATTGAGTGATAATCTTTAGAAACTAAAAGTAACTAAATTTTTAAAGTGTTTTATAAAATGAGGTCATTTCCGTTCATACCGGAAGTTGATTCTTTGCAAAATATGTTTTTTATTAAAAAGTCTTTATTTTGAAATTCTTCGTTATTTAAATTTATAAACATTTTAATATTATGCAGAATATTCTATAAATATTTGCTTTAATAATATAACAAGTTTATTCCACAGTGTGTTTGTAAATTGACAAAAAATATCAACTTTTTATTGAAAAAGAAGGCGGTTATATTAAACAATTTTTATAAATTTATTTTTTCTGTTTTTGATGTTTCATTTAAAACCTTTTAAAATATATATTTCGCGAGTAATATGATATTGTATATCACATATATAAATATACAGGGTGATTTAGTTATAATGCCATTTATTTTGAGAGAAGATATGGAAAAATGAGTATAATATGATTATGTGATTTAAAACATGTATATACAGGGTATTAGGTAAACATGCGGCAAACATTTAAGGGGTTATTCCTTGGCCTATTCTAAGTATATTTTATCCTAAGATGATTTCTGAAAAACCCCTTTGTTTCGAAGATACAGGGTGAACAAAATTTGCGACAACCATATTCGAGGAAGCCAGTTTCTCAAGAAATGCATTAAGAAATTTTTATAACAACCACGTGTGGGCAGATGAAAATCTGGATGAAGATTGACTTCAACATCAGTTCTTGAATATTTGAGATGGAATTGTGGGTGACTATCTAATTGGACCGGTCTTTCTATCAGCAAGACTTACTGGCGCGATGTATCGCAAATCTTTGGAAGAAACACTGCCTGAGTTTCTGCAGGATGTACCATCGGCGACAAGAATTGCAATGTCATTTATGCACGATGGTGCACCACATTTCAGTTTGGTTGCTGGTGATTTTTTAACAGCAACATACGGAAATCAATGGATTGCTCGAGGTGAGCCATACGCATGGCCTGCTCGATCCCCAGACTTAAACCGTCTGGATTATTTCTTATGGAGCTATATGAAGTCATTAGTTTACGCTATTTCAGTGGAGAATTTGAACGAATTGCGAAATCGGATAATTGCTGGGTGTTACTCGATTAGAAACAACCCTGGTGTGTTTGAAAGGGTTCGGCACTCAATGACGAGAAGATTGAATGCTTGTATCCAAGCTGGAGGAAGTCATTTCGAACATTGATTGTAGATTGAGCAACTTTACATGTACTTACTTTTTGATAATAAAATGTTGTTACTGTCGCAAATTTTCTTCGCCCTGTATCTTCGAAACAAAGGAGTTTTTCAGAAATTATCGTAGAACAAAATATTCTTAGAATAGGTCAAGGAATAACCCCTTGAATGTTTGCCGCATGTTTACCTAACACCCTGTATATTTGTGCCGACAAAAAATATTTTCAAATCATTATTTAACCCCCTATTCAGACTGTCACTGACTGCTGGCGGCGTCGGCCTGACGCGACATTGCCAAATTTAAATATTTTCCTATAGTAAGTACTTTTGTAATATATCATTAATGCTATAAGTTATTTTTTAGAAATATACAATTAACATATTAAGTTTCAACATAAAAAATATTTAATGTTGAAATTACAAAACTCCAACGGATAAAAAGAAACTATTCACATTTCATTATATAAATAGTGAAATATACTCCAATACTCACTAGATTAAATTGTCAAGAGAGCCTGAAACGTTTTTTGTGTTTCATTACAGACGGTAATAAAAAAAACCTAGTGTTGTCAAAAAAACATACCTACTCAGTGATAAACAATCCGAGTCTACCGTATTTAGATCAATAACCTTGTTTTTAATTTCTACACAATGACAAGCGCTTCAGAGCTGCAGAACCGTTAAATAATAACATAAACAAACAATAATTAAATTTGCAATTTTATAAACACCCGGTGTAATTAATAGAACATTATAAGAATTTTATAAATTGCAAACTGTGTTTTCCGTGTACGTTGTGTTAATCGGTAGCTACTGATCATGAGTAATAGATTTGATTCTGAAAAGCAGTTTACACAAAAGGTAAAAGTTCTATCGCAAGCCATTCTTCCACTCTACCTATAAAACAAGGTTAACGGCGTATGTAATTTGAAAATAATTAACATATTACATTAATACACACATTCACTTTACAAATTACATAAATAACTTAACACCATTAAAATAATTAAACAATGTCATACAAAACTCATCACATACAGTTCAGTTTATTTAATTACGTAAAATCATTTGCTTTATTTCTTTTATAAAAAGTCCTGGTGTCAAATCAAGGATATTTAGTATTTTATTTAAAAATGTTGGTGTTAAATAAGAAAAGGATCCTGTAAATTCTTTGGCATTTCATGTTTACAGAATCGATATAGAACCCTTATAAAAAGAAATTCAATTATTATAGACATATTAAGTTCTGATAATCTATTTAGATGTGGTGTAATATGTTGTCTATAATACGTTACACAGCTAACCAACCTGATGCCCGCATTCTGAATTCTTTGAATTTTTTCTTTGCTATAATTTGGTAAAAAATGATAATAAACTTGACTACAATGAAATACAGGGTGTTTCATTAAGAATAGGCTTTGATAAAATCTTTGTGCTTTCTTGAAAAATGGTTTCAAAATCAAACCTCGTCGATCTTGAAATTTTGCACGTCCCCATAATTTAGCGTTCTGAACAACTTTTTCAAGTAAAATTTTGCTGTATTTTCAGTAGAAAAGGCACTTTATCTGAAACGATAACAGTTTTCAATCGGTGCACTCAATATTTCAAATAGGATTATTTCGAAAACTGTTACTCCTTACGACTTCAACAAGGTATACCTTTTTTAGATACAACAGGTAGGAGAATCGATTGTTTCAATAGACAGATGGATATACTAAACAGCAAAGAAGTTCTGCAATTTAAAAGAAACATGCTGTGCCATAAGTGGCGCCCTCTACTAGTGACATCAAAATTAGTTAAACATTCTTATTTGCCGTGCCAAAAAACATAATTGTGCATAATTTTTCTTTAATACCCCTATAGGTTTCAAAGTTATTGAGATATTTCAACATAAAATTCTAGCATTGAACACCCTGTATTTTTTAAACCAGTAACATTCGGATAAGGCATATTTAGCACAATCGCCATATTTTGGTGTGTAGTATCTCTTTAGTTCAGAGATTGCCCATTCTTAATGAATCACCCTGTATGTTAGGATATATTATTGCTTTAATTATCTTCAATTTTGCTTGTTCATCAAGTATGGTTTCCAAATGATCTACTGATTTTAGTTTGTAAAAACATTTAGAGAATACTCGAATAAATTTTAAATTATTATCGATTATAATACCAAAATTTTTGGCCGATTTCACCCAGTCGATAGTTACTCCATTCACTAAAATATTATGGCTGGCACATATCTGCTCCCTCTGACGTTCGCTGCCAATACACATAGCTACTGTTTTATTTGGACTCACTTGTAATCCGTTGTCATTACACCAGTTATAAAAATTAGTAGTATCTCCATTGAACAAAGACAAAGTTTACTTTCAGACACAGAGAAAGACTTATGCATCTGGACATAATCCGCGTACAGATGTATCTGACAATGTTTTATTACTGATGGCAAGTCAAATATACAATTTGAAAACAATAGTGCTCCAAGAATGCTTCCTTGAGGTACATCACACGTGGTTGTTTACTCTCTGCATTCTTCCATGAAGATAACTGCAAAACCACTTGATATCACGGAATCAAAACCTATATATATCATTTTGCTTAATAAAAGATTATAATTTACCAAATCAAAGGCTTTACTTTGATCCACAAAAGCAGCACCGTGGATGTAGATCTATCTAGATCTGTTGCTATATCATTAACTTCTAATCAAATGCGACTTGCATTATTTGGGAATATTAACGTACGCCTCATCAGAAAATTGTAGCGTATCAGGAGCGTCGTTTTACTGATCGTTATAAGGTAATTTGTTTATCTTTTCAAAGGTCGAGTACACATTTTTTTTTCGATTATCTTTATTAGGCCTTCCGGATACGTTGTTTAAAATTAATGACATTATGACTGAATTAACCTCTATAAGTATATAATACATTTTTGAAAAGCGCAATTCTCCTTCTAATGGCGTAAAAATATACAGAGTGTTCCATTTAGAATAACATAAGTTACATTTAAGTACATCTCGGATATATGAAGTTTTTACAACCTGCATTGTTACACTTTTTTCATATCTCAAATAATAACGGACAAAAGGAGGGGAGGGGCAAATTCCTCGTGAACACCCTGTACATCACGCTTATCAGCGTTACAGAAGCCGTGAATACATTTACAGAACCAGTTAAAAGTTTGATACATCCAGAGCCCTCAAGTCAGAAGTTGTGTTCCTTTATCACTAAATCTAAATTTCTGCTCTCTGACGAGCCATACGCTAATCCTTTTTTGAGACGGATCCCGGCCGCAGGCATGCACAAACACATTTCGGGCGTAGGACGGACCGGGAACATCTTCCACTCAAATCCTCCAGATATCCATTATCGCAGTGTGCGGCGCCCGACATTGTCTTCGAGGAAACAAATTCCCCAAGTTTAGGGACTATTGTGAGCTGGCTGCAGCCCTAGGCGGCCGTAATCTGAATTAACGGCCTGCCTGGATGGGATCGATGGTACTGCGATTTAAAAAATACAGAGCCGTACTCTGACTAAAAGTCACTTAATGACTTATTCCTTTGTTGAAGAAAAGCATGGAAATTTATTTTTGCTGTGCTGTGCTCAATATGTGTTATTTGTGTAGAAAATTGATTTTGTACTGCAAGAAATAAAACTTGATTAATGTTGAGTATACAAAATTTTGAAAATGTCCTTGTCTTGCCTTGTAAAACAATAGAGTATCCGCGGCACGTGATCAAAGTAGATGTGGCTACTGGTTTGGAGGTAAAACAAACAGCGATCATAACTTCAAACGTATTTATTTATTATACGTTTTTACGTTTTGTTAAGTGGTTGTGTTCTCGTTATAGTTTATTGTTGTTATTATGTTTCGTGTTTTTTGTGGCTACAATATTCCTCCATTTATATAGGTAGTCATGTATAGTGAACATTACTATACATTTGACACTGAAAGTGCTGATAATATAGACGTAAAATTAGTGAAATTGTAATAGATCCATACACATTCAATTTGATAATGAAGAAGATTTTCCTAAAACTTTATATCCAGATATTGTAAATTATCTGTTATACCTATAATAAAAGTCCTTATACACATGAAGACTTTAAAGCATATAAAGGCTTAGAAAATAAGTAATTTTTCTCACCAAAAATGTACACATAATATATATGCATATACAACATGCTAAAACAGTTTCATTTCAAATAATCTAAATAAACCTACAAAAGAAATATTTATTTATAACCAGAAGTAGGTATCTACAGAATAAGAATAAATAAAAATTTAGAGTCCTGAAATAGGTTGCCACTAAATACAATCAATATATATACTGGTCTGGCGTTTGCGCAGCCACGGAAGATTTATATGATTTATTTTTTCAAACCTCTTTTTCTTCATTTAATATTATTTGCCTTTTTATCCTCTCATATCTATCTTTTCTTGATTCTTCTGATGAAGTACCAGATGTATAACCCATATTCACAGTGGGGTTCCAATCCGGATTATTTTGCTCGTGACAATTTGCAGGTTTCCCTGTAGTATAATAAATGTATAATTTTTGCTCTTTTATTAATAATTGCTTGCAATAAATATATAGCTACCCTGAAATAAAATGTTTTGAACATATTCTTCCAAATTTAATTTTGGACTCTGTAAGGCCACCTCTTTTTAAACTATTCATTCAAGCCTTTCGCGTTTCAGAAACTAATTGGTTAAATTGTTTATGTTTGTCGAATTCAGAGGGAATTCTGAAAAAAATAACATTGTCCCTTGCAGAATTACTTCCACAGTTTACTAACATATAATAATTAGGCATTTTATAATACAAATAACACTCAAATATATAATAATAAATTGGAATAAATATAAGGTTATACCTTTGTTTTTCCACCAAACAACGACTTTGAAAATCGTGACGTCACGTGCAGATGCCCTATACAAGACTTTCTTTAAAGTTTGACATTTTACCTGTCTTGGCAGATATCAAAATGTCACTTTTTATGAAAATACTTTCTCCCCGTATTAAAAAAATGAGTACGTTTTCTTTGTTCACATAAGAACACGCAGATATGTAATTTTAGAATATTTTGTTATACACAACTTTCATATCCTTTCATGTCCAAAGTACAGTTATTTAATATGCATTGCATGAAAGACATGTTCCTCGAACGATTGAGGATTTCTGCTACATTGGCGTTTTCTTGAGTTAAAATTATATTTTTTGCCATGGACATTACTGGCGTTGGTGGTGCTTGTGGAAAATTGCGTCTTATTTCAGCCAATGCACTGCCCTCGCAAGAAAATTGGGTACTGTTTCAGGTATCTTATTTTTACCAACAACCTGATTGATACGTTTTCCATTGCGATATGCATGAAACACGCTGCTGCTGCTGTTGCTCGATTCCTTTCTTGAGGAAAACCATGGAAATTTATTTTGCTGTTAACTCAGCATGTATTATTTATGAGAAAATTGTTTATGTACTGCAATAAATGTAACAAAAAAAATGAATAATAAAAATGTATGCAAAATTTGCAAAAATCTTGTTTTACCTTGCAGAATAATACAGACTTTCTTTAAATATTGACAGTTTATCTCTTTTAGCAGATAACAAAATGTCAATTTTTGTGAAATTACTTTTTCCCTGTGAAAAAAATTAATACTATTTTCCTGGATTTGTACAGTGCGGGAATATTTCGATGGTTTGATAGGCTGTAGCTGTAGGCAGTAGCCAATTTTCGTCTACTTGAAAATGCCAAGGCAGTTTATGTATTTCGAAGATTGTCTGCTACACTTTTAGTGGAATCTGGAGGAGAATTGATGATACTACAGAAACATATGGTGGTTGGAAGTCATCAACTGCCGCTGAAGGGTATTTTTGGTGAACCTGTTGCGCATTGGACAGAAATATCTAATTAAGCATTTAGAATGTGTGGCAGTGCATTAGCTGAAATAAGTCTCAAATTTCAACCAGGACCATCAACGGCAATTGTGTCCATGACCGAAAATATTATTTTATCTCATTTTAGAACATGCCACTGTAGCATACATTCCCAACCATTCATACAATGCATATTTAATATCTGTACTTTTGACATTAAGGAAAAGTAAGTTTTATATAATAAAATATTCTAAAATTAAAAACCTTATGTGTACAGGGTAGGCAAATTTCAATGTTTTATAGACTCGTTAACTATACGAGATAGAAAAAGTGACCCCGCCAGTCTCGATATCTTTTTTTAAGAGAAATTTAATGGTCATTACCAAAATGATCTATTACCTTCTGTTTTCGAATAATAAACAATTTCTGCCAGTCGCGGTCTAATAGTTTTATTTTTAAAAATTAAAAAAAATTACTTACATCCAGCAAATGTCTCGGAAAATTGATCCTACCATACCTAAAATGATCCGCTGATTCCAAAAATGTCAAAAAATACAGGGTGTTCCATTTAAAAATATAAATGACAAAGAATTCATGGCACGATCTAGAATAAACCCACCCAATTTCAAATTTTTATCAGCGGTCATAAAAAAGTTACATGTTCCCACTTTCCGTTGTCACCCGGTATACAATTAAAAGCACTTATTACTGCTGGTAAGCTAATACACTACAATTATTAGACCTAAAAAGCAGTATATAATATTATTTATGTTTGTTTTTTAAAGGATTTAATACGTTTATGTACCTATATTCTACTTGTTAATATTGTTACAAATCTGAAATATATAATTTCATATAGAAGAACATTTCAACGGAAACATGCATAAAGTCAAGACCAAACTTATACCTATTCAACTGCGAATCCTTTTAGAATCAAACCTTGGCAATATTTCTTCAAATACACTCTATTTTATAACTTTATCGATATTTTTATAAAAGTACAATATATTAAACATTTCAGACACTTGTAATTATCACTGTAAATATTAAATATGATAAGAAATAAACATAGTTCGTATAAAAGAATTTTTTATTGTCGTTCTCCAGGAAGCGAATTTTCAGTTTATGCCTTTGGATCAAAGACCTGCGTTTCTTTTGTAGACGGTAAACATTTAATGCTTTGAAGTCGAGGGGAAGCAAAAATAAATGTTTGCCATAGTAATCGACAATCATCAAAGTCATTTTGTGTATACCTTTTCTAAGAAGTTGAAGGTGCTTCATGTTGTAGATTTTTCCACGAACTTCTAATATATACTGACAGCTGATGAATCAAACATGAGGTAAGTTGGTTATTTACAAAGAGTTACTATTTTTTAATATTGTGGTAAGCTGTAGTACAACAAAAAGAATTCCACTGGCACTCAATTAAATGTCTATGAATTTTTTCTCTATTCCTTGAATGTAAAACATGAATTGTTTTTTTGTTTCTTGGAACCTTAACTAGTAACTCATCCCGTGGATAAGAGTTCATGGAAGTTAAAAGTCTAATCTTCAATATCCTATAAGAAAAAAAAAGATAAGTATACATTTTTTGTAAATAATAAGTTCATTTGTTTCAATAATACTTCTATTTGTCATGTCACCTCCTAGTTGCAAAATTTTTCTATTGATTATATCGATTTAGTAGATCGTTTATTTATAGATTTGATAAAGTCAATGATATTTGACAATTTTATTGCTTAAATATTTTGATAGTTATAAATAGTTATATATATATAAAAAACAAAAAAAATCATGTTAAAGAAAATTACTCATATTTACCCAATAAGAGAGAAAGATGCGGAAGTTGAATTATTCAGATGTCACAAAACCATAGAACAGAAATATTTTTTGCTTAAATAAGATGTAAAACACTGGATACTTACCACTGACAGATCATTTTTAAGGAAATAGAACGTTATAGTTTGATAATCACTAAGTATACAGGGTATTAAAAAAAGAATGTAAAATATTTCAGGAAGTAATAGTATGAACCAAAATAAGCAGAAAAGGGTTCGCAAAGTAACGGTTGCGGAGATATGGACCACTATTCGTTTTTCAAACATTTTATTTTATTAGGAATAAACCGACAAAGGAAGCTTTTAACAAACAAAAAAAACAAAGTTACCGAAGATGTACCAAAGTGCGCTCCGTCCATTTCCAAGCAGGCACGACATCTTCGTCTCAACGATATTCGAACTCTTTCGAAAACATCCTCCTTGGTTGGATTTCTTGACACTTTTGATTAATTCGTAGCTGCAGCTCTTCCAGGCCTACACTAATGTCTTCAAATATTCCCAAACAAAGAAATCTAGAGGGTTCAGATCAGGCGATCTTGGAGGAACTGTTTTATGGTTATACATTGAAAACTGTTTATTTTGACGACTCCTCTGAACAAAGACAATATTTCCTAAATATCTCATAAAAAATAACCAGTTTAAATTGAACACGCTATATACGATCTCTTCATCCCTTGAAAATATTTCTTATATAATATTACTTAAATTGAATTTTAGGCAGCACCCTCTTTTCCTGATGAGTACCTACTAAGATTGCTGATAGGTATATAGACCTCCCTTTCCCTCCCATATACGTATATATTAAACCGACTTTACTATCTATAACAATTTGGCAGCCTAATAAAATTTTTGCGCACGAAATTGAAAATTCCGGTTAGGTCTGTAAAGTCAAAGTTTTATTTCTACTACACAATAAAATCTCAATATACGACGGATGTAGGGGAAAGATTCGGTCCCCGATGACACATCAAGAAGCCGGCGATAAACCAGTGAAGGTCGACTTGTAGAAAGGAGACGTTGGAACGGGGCTGATCTACATGGTGTGATACATAGAGCTGGTTCGATGAAGTCGAAGTTGTTCTGTTAAAATCCGTGAAAGGAGTCGGAACATTTCGGTTAACTTTCTAATCAAAAAAGGAATGATGCATATCCTCCCCTCTCGCAATATCTATACAATTGTACCGGATATTACAAGAATATTTATATTTATGGGTTAGTTTTTAAAATAAAGAAAGCGCTTACAACAAATAAATGTTTATTGATTTACATTCTGACACAGGCAAAGAAAATAAAAATAATCCTTGAATGGAGATACTAACAACTACAAAAAAGTTATAAGTGGATGAAAAATAACATACAAAGATTTTTTATTACGAAATTTAGATGCCTCATCATATCTGCACAAATATACTCAATATAATTCATGTCTGGCAAACATGGTGGCCACTATATTTTTGTAAGCCAATTAATCTTTCACTTGCACCAAAGTATGGCACAATTGTCAGCTATACAGAGTGTAACAAAAAAGCAGGTCATGCCGTTAACTGCCTATTTTTGGCGGCAAAATATAAGGACTTAACCCTACTCACCTATATACAAAAATGCCTCCCTTAAAATGTACAGGTTGTTAAAGCATACATATAGTTGTTGGAAAAGGAAACATAATGAAAATTTCAAAGACTGGTTAACCAATAAATAATGTCGACATGAATAAAATTGAGAGAGCGGAATGGTGTTTTTTCACCCTTTGATCAATTTTCTGGTAAAAAAAATACAAAGGTACAACAAATTTTACAAGATTTTCAGAAAGACTATTGAATTTAGATTTTGTTATTTCTTTTGTTTCTTATGTAAATTGTTTAGTTTTCTAGTAAATTTTCGTTACAAATCATTTTTTCTTGCAAGTTTCATGGTTACCAAATCATCTGCAAAAGCTCAATCGTTTATTCCTATTTTTCCCTAAGTTCCTGTATCTTTCATAGAGATTTCTGATTACACTGTTAATAGAGTAGGAGTCATAACTCAACCCTTGTCTCAAGCCTTCCGTCGTTCTGAATATAGTCGACCTCATTTTTTACAACTACATAATCCCTACTATTACTATATAAACTGTGAATCTGTCTTATCAACTTCTGTTCGACACCTTTCTTTTCTAAACTTTCCCATATTTTCCCCTCGGTACTTGGTCGAAGGCTTTTTCCATAAATGCCAAGTATGCTCTCCTTTCTTGTTATGGTTATGGAGATATATGGTCCTGTGTATTTCTGTCCTTCCTCAGACCGTAAATTTCTAGAAGGATTAACGATCATTACGTACCATAGTACTGTGTTACCAGGCGTGGACTCAGGAAGACCGTGGACACAGAGCGAAAGGCACGGACCGTTGTAGAGGATCCTGAAAACGATAGTCGATTGTGACATTTAGATCTCAAGAAATCCATTTTGCAGCAGCTGGACTATTGCATATCAGTGGTTTGGAGGGATGGTATGCGTACAGTATGGCGCAGAATGCAAAGTTTTGGCCTTTTTCTTATCGTCCACATTGGGTGCTGCCTTTCACTCGTGAACATCGAATTAACCACTTACTTTGGTGTAGAAAGAGGATTCAGTGGGACTATGCATAGCAACGTGGGGGAAAGGGTTATTTTATCCCTAAACTTTTTTCTGACGTACTATTTCTAATAATGTCATAATGTAGAATTTTCTTTAGAATATTTTATTACTCTTGATAAAAAAACTTTTGGGGATGAATTCGATTTTTGGGCATGCAACGTTGTATATAGTTGCATCAAAATAAATTGCACTTAATAACATTTTTAAATTTCAAATTACAAAGAAACAATGTTCTAAGTTGTTCTAAAGTGTTCTAACTTATTTTATACAGAGTTTATTTGAACGTAGAGCTATACAGATGTATCATTTTTGCACAAATAAATGTTTTTTATCAATATAAATGTGTTTATTAAGAAAACTATAATTTTAACATTTTAATTCACTAATTCAAAATTTTAATTGCTCCACATGTCCACCTTCAGAAATTTAAAAATGAGCATTAAAGAAAATGTGACATTTTAAAAAACCTGTGGTAATTACCTAATTTTTTCAGCTGCATTTGTAATACGCCTTTTCAGTTGATCAATATTATCAATTGATTCGGAATAAAGTCCAATAGAATGAAATCGGGAGAGCCTGATGGCCACTGAAAAATTGCGTCTCATCCACTTCCATAGATTTGGAGAAGTTAAACTTAAATATTGTCTACTATTTAATCCAAGATAAGGCAAAGCACCAACAAGTTGCATCCAGATGTTTTGACGAAAGGCGGCAAATTTGAAAGTAAAATAATCATTTTGCACAAAGTTTAGGAATGTCACGGCATCTACACTTGATGGTAGACTATGTGTAGGATATGTGCAGCAATGTTTGATGAACACACACAATAGTTACCGACATTTAATATAGGTACTAAAGTATAGAAGAAATTTCAATTCATCATGTTCGCTTCTCCCTTCGATATAAAACTGGTGAATGTACCAAACAACGGCTATGAAAATTTCATCCAAATTTATTTCAACACCTAATAGTATATTATGAAATTAGTTTATAATGTATTTATGTAAAGACATTCTTAAAAAAGCCGAAGAAGCTGAATCAAACCTTATTCCAAAAAATCAGATATCTATAACAAATAATTGGATAGGTTTTCTCAATGGATGGGGGAGGTAGTAATATGGATATTGGGAGAATGTATACCGAGAAAACATTACTTGTATATTTCTTTTAACCAGGTAAATTAATTACTTTGATCTTTATATCTGTAATTAATTGTGCTTTATTTTAATACTCAAATAAGTACAAATCATCATCGTTATGGTGTATGTATTCAAAATTAAAATGTATGTTACGAATCGAAAATGACATTGACATTACAAAATTTTCTAAACATACTGCATATTTGAAGAACCGCTCGGTTGGTTATTTACTGGAAAAAAGTTCAATATTTTCAAAGGAATAGTTAATGGCTTTTCTACTCCATGCTTCAGATGGCAAATATCTGTTTATGAAGGTCTATTAAGTTAACAAAATTAAAATATTAGGTGCTTGCCATTTTTTGTTTATTTGGTGCTTGTCAATGTATGGAATTCTATAATATATGTTTTGATGATGTTATGGAGCAAGTTACTGTTTTGTGATTTATATGAGAGATACTAAAACATATAGACCCAGAACATTTACAATTTTAAATACTGACGACAGTGCAGTCAATTACATTGACATCATTAAGAAGTATATGAATATAAGACCGAAACACGTGAAAATTCAAAAGTTCTTTTTATTTTGCAATGCGGCTAAATGTAGGTACCTGTGGCCCTATTGGCATTAATACATTCGGTGTGATTCCCAAAAATATTGCGATGTATCTAAACATTCCTAATGCTGATCGATCTTGTCATTATTTGTTCCGTCGAACATCCTCTACAATTTTAACAAATAATGGTACTGGGTACTGATATTAGAACTATTAAGAAGCATGGAGATTGGAAGAGTGACGCTGTTGCCGAAGGAGATGTAGCAGATTCACTAGAAAATAAAAAAAACGGCCAGGACACTGGAATCTTCAAGTCACGTACAAAACGTGAGTAACCAAATTTGTATTTCATCATTTACGAGTGCATACTGCAGTGGCAGATTTTTTACAATTTTGACGTTAATAATGACAGTATTAGTACGACAGTTAATTATAAACTGTATTATGTTTCTGTGACAAAAATATCAGCACTGGACTCTTCTTATTTCCAATCCTTTCCCAAGCGAGCTGAATAATTCTGCTACTGCTACGCTGCAAGAATAACAAATGAATAGCATTAAGTTTCATTTAATTCTTAAAAACGTAGGAAAATTCATTTAACTTCCGAAACAAACGGTTTGCTCGGCTCGGCAATTTAGATGGATTGCGATAATGGCGGCGTTAAAATTACTCCCGCGCAGAAAAATACCGCGCAGACTTCAATGCTACCCTTTGTCTCGCAGAACCGCGTAATAAAGATACATTGAAAGGGATAAAGTACGCCTCTCGCCCGTGCATTTCAGCGCGATGCGACAGAAAGCCCTTTTTAAAGACTATTTGCCGTATGGAGGTGAATTTTTTGCATTCGCTAAATGCACACTGCGGTGCGGACTCTGATTCACAGATAGCATAGCCATTCTGCACGTCTGGTTCCATTAATTTAAATTTTTAATAAAAAGCAGACAATTGAAGTAATGGCTAATGAGATTTCTCTTTATATTAACGTTTGTGAGAACAGGAAAGCGGACAGTAGAAATGTATTATCGCATGCGCATTATTTACTGAATCAAAGTTTTTGAAAAACAGTTTTATAAATGTACCGATACAGAAAAGACTAGTTATTAATTATACAGGGTTAACTATTACTAAGTACAAAAAATTTAACCACGTGCTCAGGGAGACCTAAAATACAGTAAAAAATTATTCCAGAATTTTAGCTCGATATTTAAAAAACGGGGCAAAACCCTTTTTTTCCTACGGAAAGTCGGCGCCTATGATAAGAATCTACTGAGATGGCTTAGATTCATAGATAAAGCTTACATCTGCCAACAACGTCAACTACCATGCGGTCGTCTTTTTGTAGCGTTTCTAAATATAAAAACGACAATAATTAACATTCTTATTAGTAATAATACCTGATAAATAGGTAGGTAACAGTTAATCCAGTTAACTCCACTATTTTGCATTCATTTTTCATTATTTCGTTACCAACTAGCAAAATTACAACATTTTCATTCATTATAACCACTCACTACCGATATTACACACTTCCTGTAGGTACAGCTAGATAAAATATCTATTTATTACAACAAAATCGAACGAAAGGAATAGATTCACCGCGGCCGTCTTGTCTCATAACCTAGAAGACCAAACCGGAGAACTATATTGTGGGAAAATATCCGTACCCGACACATATTCCTTTATTTAATAACTATAAAACGTTTAAAATTAAAATAAGACACTAAAAACTGAAGAAGACCACAACATTAAAACGTAAACACAGGAATTGAATTATGGCATGACAGCGATACCGACTGAGCGACTGTTGCATGACTTGCTTCTTGCTTGTTGGTTGCATACTCTACATTGGCGGCGTTAAATAAGGATTTAAAAAAATATTTGTACTAAGTCATAGTTAACCATGAATAATGGAATTAACAAGCCTTCAACCCACGAGAAAAAATGAACACTAGAAGCGCAGCCGAAAATTACAATTTTTGAAAGTATTAAGTCTGCTTAATTCCTCAAACGTTTTATCCATGACTGCGACCAAAACCGGTCCATTAGGAGAGTGGAAGCCGTGTGAGAGCAGGAAAAAAATATTTTTTTGGAAAACGTCATATTTGACAAATTTATTTTAATCAAGAATATTGATTGTCAACTGAATACCAGCCTGTCATGTTTATTTGTCAATAAGAGTGAACAAATTTGCAAAATCGACACAAAAAATTAGTGAGAATGCTGAGAATTTTTTCATTCTGGCTGAAATCCACTACGAAGCTCAAGAAGCAACATTGCGTCTGTTACCAGCGAAAAGCAAAAGTATGTACGAGAAGGAATTGGTGTAACTCGTTAACTGGCGAAAAAAAGGGGCATGGGAGAAGGAGCAATTACAGAAGAGGTGCCACTATCCTACTTTTTCAATGTGGACGGTTTGCTGCCTCTTCGATGTAGACAAATTATTCTATACTAAAATCAATGTTGAAAATGCACAAAGATATTGATATTTTAAAGTATGGTAAACTTATTTCATATTTGTAAGTAGAATCAAGAAATTATTAACCAAAGAAAGCAAATATGCTGGAGAAAAACCAAATCGAAGATTTCTTGAAAAAAGCACCGACTGAGGAATGTTCACAACTTATGGTGGAAAAGACACGAATTTAATATTTTAATTTATACATTGAGTGCTTTATTTTGAACTCTTTAGAGGTTGCAACGAGCATGGGAGTTGCAGATGCTTGTCGATGCAATAGATTAACCTTTTTGAATATCACCCATGTCCAAGACAAACGCAGTTACCTACACACACTCATTTCTGATACGAAAACAGATACTTCAAGACGTTTCGCAAATGTGCTATATTTTGCCCTTTTGTAGTAAGCAGTACATTAGTCTTTCCTTATAACATTAATGACACTCCTTTTCTTACACCCAAAATAGAGAGACCTAGGAGTTATTTTTGATCTTAGACTCTCATTTAATCATCATATTCATGCTACCGTTACACGTGCCAAAAAAGATATGGGATTTATTATACACAATTTGAGAGAATATCAGTCAATTGATACATTACTTTTTCTTTACTTTTCTTACATTCAAAATGAGAATACTGTTCCTCAGTTTGGCATCCTAAGTATGGCACTCAAAAGAATATGGTTACAAATGTTCAGAGAAAAATTTTAAAGCACATTTATTTTAAGGCTCATGAATTTTATCCACATTTAGGTCATCCGCATGGTTGTTACTGGCACAGTACAGAGTCGACAGTTTAAACACATATTGACTATGTAGCACTTTGACCTTATTGTATAAAATTATAAATAATTTGATTGATTGTCCTAATTTTGACACATTTATACTAGTTCCAAAGTTAAAAATTTGTCCCATAGCGTAAGTAGGTATAGAAAGACAAAGACGATATAATATCTACTTTCAAAATCTTGAAACGCACATTATAGCCAGTGCAATATACAGTTTTTCAAATTAATAGTAATATAATAATGCTACATAGAAGTTAATACTTTGAAAACTCTAGCCAACTCACTAAATCACTTTGTTGTAAGAAAAACAAAATTTATATGTTGAAAATTAGAAGTCTGGGATGTGTTATTAACATGTGGAACTAGGTTTATGTTGGGGCGAACGAACAAACCTTTAAAATGTTAATACTCGATGATCGGGGTATTCTGGAATCGTGCCAACTCAATCGAGCATAACCCGAAATATTTACAGTAAATATTGAGGAGCAGAAAGGAATTTTATGATATACAAATTTCAAAAAATTGCATCTACAGCATACCTTGTGAATGGAATAAACATTATGTTGGAGAAACATCTCAGCCTATGAATTTTAGAGTTGAGGAACATAAAAATTATATAATGAGACGGGAATTTAAAAAATCCAAAATTTGCGAACACGTTTGGTAAAACGGTCATTTGATTTAATGGGGTTCGGAAAAAATTTTAGAGAATGAAGATAACACAACAAAAATAAAATAAAAAGAGACTGCGATTATTTTGTTGAACGGAGATAAGTGTGGGTCAAACTGTTCAGTGAACATCGATCCTTGTTGGCTACAGTTGTATCAAGAAGAAGTAAGTAACAATAAAATAAAAATCATTTAACATCTCTATGGAAGCAGATAAATAAATTTTAAACTGTCAAACTTGACATACGTTTAACATTTTTAATACGATTTTGAGAACGAAAACAGAGAGGTTTTCGAAACGTCAATAATACGGAAGTGCGCGATAGTGATGTGATTTTTGTTTTTTTTACTTATCTGTTTTTTCAGTGTGAGATTTTTTGGTTAGGCAAACATAGTTTCAAAAATAACCCTTGACTGTTCCGTTTGGCGCAAGGGCTTATTTAATTAATCTCTATTATTTTTTCAGAAGTGTGGCAAAAACCCAAAAAAACTAAAGAAAAACTAAAACTATGCCACAAATAAATAGCTTTAGACAATAGGAATTTTGCTATTACGTCCAAGCTCATTCAAACAGTAGTACAGTAGCGGCTCGTGAGGCCCAGTTGTGATTATTTGAATAAATGTGTGTTATTTTGCAAAATTGGATATTTCTTGGCTGTAAATATAGAAAGAAGTAAGTAATGGTGGAGTATCATGTAATGTTTCTAGTTTCGGAAGTATATAAATAAAGACATAGTAAGTTAGCAAGCTTGACTGAATAATATAAGTGTTGAAATGAAATTTGATTGTTTGAAGTGTAAACTAAATAGATTTTTTTGTTTAGGTAAGAAAATGTACCTCAATATTTTTAAAATACATTTGTTATTAGATATTAATGACATTGTATGAAACTAACTATTCTATAAACTAATGCCCCGATCAGCGATGAATTACATTAATAGGATTTACTCATGTATATTAAATATCGATAGCATAACAATCGTAGGATAATTGATTAGAATTAGCTTAAATATCTTTTTCGCATTTTTCAAAATCGTTTATCTAATAATGTGGCACTTTAGCATATTGAAATGCCACTTTACTATATAGTTATGTCACTGTTAAGTTAATAAAAAACTGTTTTGCAGAAAATTGTTTATTTAAATACTGAAATCAATGTTATATATATTAAAAGTACAATTATTAAAATTTGAACAGGCAATAACACGAAATTTATTCAATTCTACTTGTTCTCAATGAAAACTGTTATGATTCTCTATGTGCATTCCTGAATGATCTTGAGGTGCTTGTATTACTAATGAAATATACTTTTTGAAATTTTCAACTTATTAACGATGCTTTCCTCTTCAGCTGCACTAGTTGACTGCCATCCTCCATGTCTTCTAAGTGTTTTAATATCTGCTCCACTGTCAGCAGGGAAGGTGGCAAACGTACTTCTCAAGCATGGCCAGTGCAACTGGATGCATCTGGAAGTTTGAAGTATTCTACAACTCTTTGGGGAATTTTTGTAAAACTGTTGATAACAACTGCTTATATTGTACACTTACCGCGATTATATAAATGAAAAATCTATTGTGTTTTTCTTGTTTACATCTCAATCGTAAATATTTATGATAAATTTCATATCCGTTGCACTCTGATCTTACTTTAAATTCACGTTTTTTTTTATTTTGGTATCATGTAAAGTTATAACCAAAATTTTCCTCGTGTCTTCTATATCTTTTATAGTTAAACTACAAAATTCTGCGCGCTGACATACCCCATTCAAACCAAATATTAGCACCACTTTCATTAACAAGAACTTATCGCCTGAAATCTCTTTTGAAACATAGTAACATTTTCCGTAGTCAAAACTTTAGATTTCTTTGCTTCGTATGTGTCATTTTGACGTTGTAAAAAGCTTAGTACCATTTTTATTTAGTTCTTTTCAATATGGATTACAAAAACTTGATGTCTTAACAGATTTTGCCTGAAATAACGAAAGACATTATATGAAAGACACTAATGCATGCATAAAAAATAGTTTCTCAAAATCATTTCTTTGGGCGTTTTCTGTTACCTTCTACATATAAAATATTTCATATAACTTCTCGTATTTTTTATTTTTCTTATTTTAAAGAAGGTGAGCTCGAAGATGATTCTCGAGCTGCATTTAAAATATCATAATTTTCTAAATTGTTTTCAGTAGTAAAACTCGATTTTATAATCAATATGCAGGGCGATTGGAGGGGAACCCTCAAAATTCGAAAGGGGTGGTTAGGGGGCAAAAGTGAACAAGAAAGCCTTATAAACATATGGTCGAATATCAACGGTTACTGAGAATATTTTTATTGCTATGTTTGTTGTTATATTAAAGTTATTTGAATTTTGAGTAGGTCTTGCATTCTAAACTAAACTCACATTAATCATTACTCATTGTCACATTTATTTTGAGGTTTGTGATTTAAACGCTAATTTTATAACTGTCGCATTTATTTTTACATGTGAATTTGTTTAGTTGGTATTGTACACACATAAATTCGTAATGCCTGCCACATTTAGCCAACGTGAATAATCTGATATTATTTTCATTTGTGGATACTGCAACGGTAGCGCTAATCGTGTCGTTGCTGAATACCGACATCGCTTCCCAGATAGAAGATTGCAAGATAGAAATATATTCCAGACAGTCTTCAACAATATGCGTGAAACTGCAATGTTTCCCAACGTGAGAATTACATCTGAGAAGCTAGTTGGTTCTGATCTAGTACTGGAAGAAGATATTCTAAATATGGTAAAACGTAACCCAGGTGTAAGTACAAGACACATTGCAACCCGTCTCCAAATTAATAAACTATGGCATGGGAAGTCATTCACGAAAATGGTTTAAGTCCTTTCCATATTCAGCGCGTCCAGAATCTTCAGGACAGTCATAATGATTTGCGGTTGCATTTTTGCAATTGGGTAAATGCAAATCATGCACTTTACAAATACTTTTTGTTCACTGATGAGGCTCAATTCACTCGTAATGGAGTAAATAACTGTCACAATGGACATCGTTGGTCAGATGAAAATCTGCGCTTCACGGAAAGTAGCTTTCAGCAACGGTTCAGCATTAACGTGTGGTGTGGTATGATTAATAATCAATTACTTGGCCCAGTTGTGCCAGATGGTCAGCTTAGTGGAGCTAGATATGTAGAATTTTTAGATAATAATTTGATAGATCTACTGAACGATGTTTCATTGAATATTAGGCAAAACATGTACTTTCAGCATGATGGTGCCCCTGCCCAATTTAATCGTGTTATGATCAATCATCTTAATAATAGGTTTTCACAACGCTGGATTGGCAGAGGTGGTTTTCAAAATTGGATACCAAGGTCACCAGATTTGAATCCCCTTGATTACTGCCTTTGGGGATGGTTTAAATCATTAATGTATATGCAACATAAGTGAACACAAGACAGGCGCTATTCTATCGGATTGTCAATTGTGCAGCACTCATAAGAGAAAATCACCGTGCATTTCAACGAGCTACCCATGCAATTCACAAACGAACTGATGCATGCTCGAGGCGGACGGTATATTTGAAAATTTAATTCATTAATTTCGGTTTATTAGATCTTTAATCAATGTTATAATTTATAATACCTACAGAATAAACACTCTTCTTCTCTTCTGACTCATTACAATAATTAACTCTGGTAAAAATATTTTCATTGCTATCTCAGTAACCATTGATATTTGACCATATGTTTATCAGGCTTTTTTGTTCATTTTTGCCCCCTGAACACCCGTTTCGAATGTTGGGGTTTCCCCCCTTATCCCCTATATACGTTACTTTACTTTTATAAACTTGTTGTTTAACATACTATTACAATACAGCAAAAGAACACCCAAATAAGTAGAAACAATCAAATTTATATAAAAAATATTAATGATAAGTTGCTGCGAATACCAATATTACGTTAAGACAGTGATCACAACTTTGATATAAAACGTTGACTTGTTTCTGTTGTCAGCTGTTTATTGATTTTGCGGAAAAAAGTTTGCGAGAAGTATCTTGTATGAAAATTTACATATGAAAATTTGGAAGATATTAGAATGCATAAACCAATAGTGATGATGCTGACGTGAACAGAACGCCTATAACCCACATCGCGTTGTGGCCATATAAAATATTCATAGTTTTTTAGGGATAAATTGCGGCAATATATCTATACTATTGGTTTTTCCAAGGAAATCACTATTTGGGATGTAACCCTTTTTCTGACCCAATTCTGAATATCGTGTTTATATTGCTTTGTGTACTCTCGTAACAATATGAAAGAATAATCTTCCTAGACTTCTAATAACATAATTTTTATACATAATTTTGTGTAAAAATTGACTTTTGGAAGATCTTGTGAAATAAAGACAATTCTATTACACGATTTCAGATCTTCAGTAAAAATAACAGGATTTTATTCACTACACATTTTTAACTACATATTATGTTTTTCAATTAAATTATCTTGCATCAAGAATTCCAGGTAACTTCTAGACATCGGAACTTATTCCGTCATTGGCGTTTTATCAGGACCGGTCTGAGGTGTATACATGCAAAAATATGTTAAACATAGGTACTCACATTGAATTGGTATTGTCATTTCTAGTGACTCGCATCGCCGGAATTTCATCGTGTATGCAATAATACATCATCACAATAAGTTGAAAGCTCCAGTTTCGCACATTCAGATTATTGTTTTATGCATTTACATTACCTCACTAAAAAAATCGCCACTTTCACGGAGTAGATGAGTGAGGCGGATATTCGAGCGGATGTGACGTCACGGTCGCATGGCGGCCATCTTGTTCGGCGTTCAGCGCCTGCTGGTGGTCATTGACCTTAGTGGGTGGCCGTGACGAGTTTTTTGGTGAATGGTGCGGGGTGCGGGTGCTGGCGACCTAACCTAAGGATCTAACTTAATAGAAAAAACATGCGCAGTGTGGAGCTAACCTAACAGAAAAAAACATGCGTAGTATCGAGCTAACCTAATAGAAAAAACATGCGCAGAAAAAAAGAAAGATCTGTAGCAGAGATAAGCGAAAAAGTGGCGGGTCAAAAATGTGTAATTTGAACCTTCATATGAAAAAAGCATGGGATTTTGCGGTAGGTAGATGTGGTAGCGTTAGTGACGTCACACATGCAGTTTTTTGTTAATAACTCGATTCGGTGCAAGATAACTAAAATTTGAAAGCTGATTTGATTGGTTCCGCATCGAGACCTATCACGTGACGTTGTTAGTTTTTTTGTGGCTGGCGCCCTTCTAGCTTTTAGCAGTTTAGAGCATTTGTTAGTGACGTCACACATGCAGTTTTTTGCTAATAACTCGAGAACGGTACAAGATAACTAAAATTTGAAAGCTGACATGACGTTGTTGGTTTTTTTGGGACTAGTGTCCTTATAGGTTTTAGCAGTTTGGAGCATTTAATACTACTACTGTTCGAAATAAAATAATGAATATTATGAGTGGTTAAAATATCCACAAATATATGAAACAAGAAATAGAGATTTTTTCTTTTTATTGAGAAGATTATACAGGGTAGATCAAGTTTTACATAACAAAAAGTATTGAATTTTTATTATTATTTTATTACAATAAAATACAATATAATAATAAAATTACACTTCAAGTATAGCACTGTTTTTTATTTATTTATTTTTTGCTTCTATTAGAAATAGAGATGAAGTTGAAATAACACCCCACAATTATATCAAACTAATCATTATATTTGTTATAGCTTCTACATTTGTGTGTTCTAGTACTTTTGATGCGATCAGATGAGATCTTGTGGCAATTATGTAGTTTCAAACCAATTGGACTAATTTATAGAAACAAATATGTAAACAAAATTTTTTAAAAAACGTCCTTTATCTGAAGATGGGTGCTATTCCGAAACTATCGTAATAATAAATTTCTAAGATTGCATTGTATTTTAAACTATGGTTTTATTATTTTAACCAATCCCCAGAAAATATTTTATACATTATAATCTAAATAATCAATTTTATTTAAATTTAGAAAGTTATTATGATAAGCCTTGATATAGGTAGGTACCTATATATTCACAATATATTTACTATTTCCAACGAAAATTTATTCGATCGATTATTATTGCACTTTGTTTTTAAAAATAACAAATTTGTTTTACATTTGTATCTACAATTTTATGGAATTTACCAAATTATTTCGTTATTAACAAAGCATAATATAACGTGCATTTACCTCTTCCATAGTCATCTGAACTGTTGGCTATATTATAGCGTTAGCTATTTTCTGAATATAATCATGGTAATTGTGGATCCTGATTATGCATTCTGTGCATTATAAATTCCTCTATGGAACGACATCCCGGTTTAGCTGGTATCAGCGCAATCGAGCTATCCGCAACTACAAAATTCATTTTAATGATTCCCTGGAATAGCTACCTTTTAGTACAATTCGAATCTATTCTAAATTCTAAAAGCAAGACGTGGTTCAAATATTAATTACCTTTACTTTGAGAACGTTGTTAAGATAAAGCCTGCGTTGTCAGGCAATATTTGAAATCTCAACTGTTGTTTTCGAGTGCAACTCCATTTAACTTGAGAACCACATACTCGTTCTTATGTCCTCTATTTGGTGTTCATTAAACTCTGGAAATGTATCGGAAATACTCTCTTCGAGAAGATAATATTTAAGAGTACCCATATAAGCAAAGCGCATATTTTGCATGTTATGCATGTTATATGCATTTTTTTTAAATATTTGCATAAACAGGATGGTACGTATATTTGCAAGAGGCATATTTCACTTTAAAAATGTTTTGATTTATGCCAACTGGTCAATCAAATGTTGATAATAGAAAGGTACAGGGGGTCAAAGTTGGAATTTAGAAAGTGATATTTTTTAATAATTAGACTATTTTAATGTATAATAATAATAATACGTCTTTATTGTAAAAGAGAATACAAGGGCGAAGTTATAGCCTTGGGCTACTCTTCCACTTAAACCCTATACATATTACATCAAACATACAAAGTAATAAACATACAATAAAAGTAAAAAAAAGAGAGAGTACAAACAAGTAGTATATATGTATGAAAGATAAATATAGTAATAAAAGCGAAGACAAAACAAAAGTAAGCACTGACTACAACAAATGACAAACACATAATATAAATATTATGGATATAATATACAACGAACACGAGCCACTAACCTGGGTTATTTACAAGTGCTTTTATAAGATTCCTGCGTAAGGCCGCAGCTGAACATAACTTAAAACGTTCTTCCAGAAAATTATACTGTTGAATAGCATTAAAAGTAAAAGTTTTCTGAAACCTAGCTGTATAATGTCTAGGCATGGAAAGACTGCCGGCATTGCGTGTATTTACGTCATGAACTTCACTACGAGCTATTAATTTGTTTTTAAGTAAGACGGAGAGGAGGTTGTGAGTAACTTATGTGTAAAAGACAACAGTTCCAGTTTCCAGCTTTCCTCAAACTTGAGCCATTTGAGTTGCTTGAGCTTATCAGTAACATGATCATATTAGCCGCGACTTATTGTGACAATCTAAGAAGGGAAAATACATCGATAAGCAGTAGTAAAATACCGGCAAAATAACAGATTCACATAATTTTTTCCTCGTTTTAAAATTAAGAATTTGTTTACTAGCAAAAAGAAGTTTAAGTCGAACGTACGATTTTTGTAATAATGAACTGACGTGAGCTGAAAAATTAAGTTTTCTATGAAAAGTCACCCCCAAATTCATTTCCGTTTCAGTAAACACGAGACGAAAGCCATTCAGCATTAAATTCAAATTAGATGCAATATATTCGTAACGATTAGAGGAACAGAACAATAGTGCGGCAGACTTATCTGCATTTAGTTTAAGATGGTGGTTTCTGCTGTACACACTAAGTGAATGCAGATCTTCATTTATGTTCGTAGTGGCTTGCAACATATCTGATGGATTAAAAGAATGAGTAATTTGAGTATCATCGGCGTAACACTGTATACTTGAATGAGAGATTTGGTCTCTCAAATCCATTGTGTAAATGATAAATAATAGCGGCCCAAGAATAGACCCCTGAGGGACACCCGAACTGACAGATCCTGCATTAGAAAGACCGCTTTCTGTTCTGACTTTCTGTGTACGATTTGCCAAGTATGACTTAAAAAAGTTCAAACTATTTACATCCAAGCCATAATATCCCAACTTTGACAATAGCAATGTATGATTGACCAAATCAAAGGCTTTAGAATAGTCAAGAAGTATCAATACAGCGGCATTATTTCCATTCGTCGCGCGAACAATATTATCCGATATATTTAACAAAGCGGCAGTAGTACTGTGGCCAGAACGAAACCCGAACTGTTGGTCAGATAAAAGATCATTAGTAGACAAATATTTTTCAAGTTGCGAGCATACTATCTTTTCTAAAATTTTGCTAAGGACAGGTAATAGAGAAATTGGGCGTAAATCTTTAAAATCAGATGGATTATTCGTTTTTGGGATAGGACACACCAAAGACTCCTTCCAGGACGATGGAAAAGACCCAACCTCTATACAGCAATTCACTAAGTGGGTAATATGAGCACATATCACAGGCAGACATAATTTGATCATATTTAATGAAATTCCATCACAACCAGAAGAATTTGACTTCATATTACTTATTACATTCAATATATCCTCCGGTGCGGCAAAACTAAATGAAAAAGTTAGATCATTTTTATATTTATTGGTACTATAAAAACTTAGAATTAAATTATCTGCAGGACTGTTATCAAACACAGAAAGATAGTAATTATAAATTTCCGAAGCATTATTTAAACCCTCAGGTATATCATTATAAGTATTTTGAGCATAAACATTAAGTTTCTTCAATGCATTCCAATGGTCAGAGGAACTACGTTGTTGCATAAAGTTTAAATAAGCAATCTTCTCTACGTAAGGAGGCAAGGGCAAAATTACGCAATCTCTTATACTGGTTCCAATTATGCTCATTTTTATTACGCTTGAATTTAGAGAAAGCTCTATCTCTCTCAGACATAATTCGTTTGACATTATCCGTTACCCATGGGGCAAAAGGTTTATTCATACGTGCAGTTTTAAAAGGAGCATGTATATCGAATAGCCTTTTTATATTAGTTGTCAAAAACTCAACTTTTTCATTCAAATCAGTTAGATACAAAATATTATCCCAGGGAACAAGCAATAAATGATTATGAAACAGATCTAGATCAAAGTTTTTATAGTCTCTGTATGTATGCATTTTTTGTCGAATTTTGCAGGTCTGGAAAGCGATATTGTACAATACAAGTTGATGATTAGAGATGTGATCAACATTAATAACACTCGTTGAAACAATCTTGTCAGTTCCATTAACAAAATCACCTTAACAATTTTGGGAATAGATGTTTTTGGATATGAGAAACCACAATCTGTTGTATATTTAGATGTAACTTTTAAAGTGGAAGTCATACCGATTCTTGCAGCTCAAGATAGCCGTCCTGAATTAGTTTGTGGATAATCCGCAAAGTAAACACATTTTTGTATTTTTTCTATAAGTTCTTAAACAGATTTTTTAAATTGTTGGTTATCAGATTGTAATATATTTCGAAATCCTCCCAAATAGTCTCGTTTTCCAGCACGTCCATGAAATTTAGTTGCCAACAAATAACCATCACATATCTCATATCTGAATATGAAAAATTAATGTCTTAGAATGTTTAGATTTTGATTGTAATCAAAACTAGATAAATACCTTACATTTATAAATATTTATTTAACTTTAACATACTGTGGATCATCGAGTTCAAGTGGATGCACTATATACGGACTTTAGTAAAGCCTTCGACAAAATAGATAATACATAATATTTTGATTAGGTACCAAATTACTGAATATTGGCATACATGGTGATCTACTCCGTTGGTTTACCTCATACATATTTAATAGATCTCAGTTGGTACTAGTAAATGGTTTTAAGTCAAAATCTATACCTAATACTTCTGGTGTGCCGCTAGGCTCAAACCTAGGTCCGTTGTTGTTTCTTGTGTATATCAATGATAAGGGTCCATTATATTCATCATTGTAAGTTTCATTTGTATGCCGATGATTTATATGTATTATATATTATTTAGAACCGTCAACTCCATCGACGACTGTAAACTAATTGAAGCTGATTTGAATGGCATTGTCCGTTATTGCATTCACAGTAAACTAAATTTAAATATAAAAAAATGTCAGTCTATTAACTTTACCAAAAATTATAATGTTTTTGATTCTGATTACAATATAAATAGTCAATTAATAGAAAAGGTTACCGTTATTAAATATCTTGGAGTGCTCTTTGATTGTAGGATGAGTTTTGGTCCACACACAGATTATATTTGTAATAAGTACAATAAACTATTGGGTTTCATAATAAGAACTGCGTCAACCATGAATTATTATTACTAAAACTCAATAAATATGGCATAAGAGGACTGCCATCCCAACTAGCAAAATGGAACTTTAAAAGAAGCGAATTATTTTATAACTATCGAATTGCGTTGTTTAATGAACAGTTTGGTTTTATAGAGCAAATAATTGCCATAATTTTGTTCGTGAAGAAAGTAATTGTATAAAATTGTTTTATAATAGTTTTTACAACGTGTTTTATAGAACAAATAATTTTCAGTTCTTTAAAATTGTTATAAAAGTATTATAATACGTTATACAACATTTATAAAAATTATATATAAGGATTGTAAACATATTGTGAAAGAGTTGTATACTTAGGCAAATGACTTTTAATTATAATTTTATAAAATAGTTGTATAAACGTGTTTTATTAAGGATATATAAGGACATTAATAAAATTATTGTTTAGCCCCGAAATGCGTTTATTTATAAAATAGTTTTATAGTTGTGTTTTTATAAATCTATTATAGAACAAAATTGTGACTTGAGAAAACATAGTTATTGTATATACCGCGTAATAAAATTCCAAACCTAACCTTAATTTTTGAACTCCTAAGGTATAGTGTATTACCAAGCACTAATCAAGAAAGAATACAAACAAATTCTTGAAAGTAACGTTTCCAGTCAAACGTGCAGACGTTCAATTTTACTTATAGGTTTTATTATATAAATAATGATGGTGTCCATGTTCAAGAACTCATTAAAAACGCTTCATGGCTGCGAAAAAATACGAAAAACACCTATTATTATAATTAACTAATAATAGGTACTTAGCTAATACCTAACAATATTAATATAGGTAATGGTAGTATTATAATATTTTAAATTTCAAATTTTTATAAAACTTGGCAACTTTTGCGATGCAAACATTATCTACTTGCGCACACATTTTTAAATATAACTATACTATTTTATCGTATAAAGTTCTAATTTACACTAAAATATTTTGTTATGGTTTTATGTGGAATAAAATCATTGTATTATAAGTCGCCATTTTTAAATGAATATTTGTTGGATCAGCGACTGCCGCCATTATGGAAAATTAGTTGAAAGCCTTATTAAAATTATATCTAAAACGTAATTTTGCTATTTTGGAAGACTATTTTATAATAAGATCGTTAAATACAATTACCCAACGATAATAAATTAAAGGAAGCATAATTTTAATATTTTTAAATTTATTTTTATAATTTTAAAGCAAATGTGGTCTAAACTAAAGCGCATAATTTTTTGTCACAAACATATATATAGTTTATCAATAAAATTTGCGGCGCAATAAAATTTTCGTTGTTGAAACACTGATTGTTGGCATGATAATATTGTAAGTATTATACCTATCTACCATTTACACAAATGATCGCCATTGAGTGACCCCGTTTTTAAATATAAGTACAAATAATTATGAATCTGCATTATACACCAATTTTAAAATGATTTGGTTCTAATATTCTTCACTAAAAAATATAATGTTTCTTTAAATACTACCAAAATACAGCCTACAAAACGTTTTTATAGTTGCTGTATAAAATTGTTTTAAAACTGTTGTATACATTTTTCAAAGAACTGTTACATTACCAAAGTGTTTTATAAAAGTGGGCCCTTTTCGATTCTATAAGTATCGTATAAAGGCATTTAACTACGTTATATGAATTTGAAGCTCCTATAATATTTATATTATAGCAATTTATACAACCTTTATAAAATTTATTTTGCTAGTTGGGATGTAATTGGATTGCAAGCTATTTAAAATAACGACAGCAATATGTATCACTATTGGATAATGAAAATAATGGTATCAATAATTATGTCAATTCTGAAATAATTGAAATTAATATAGGCGTACCACAGGAATCAATACTGGGCCCTATTCTTTTTTAATTATATATTGTGAATATACTGAATTAAGTCTAAACAATGTAACTATACCTTGCAATACTTCATATGTTAGATTTCTGGGTATAAATATTCATAATGTGCTGAATTGGAGGAGCCACTGTGAGTTTTTGATATCAAAACTTCATTCTGTGGTTTATCAATTTAAGAATCTTAGAAATATACTTGATATCAGTCAGTTAAGAAATCTATATTTTGCTCAGGTTGATTCCAGGATAAGATATGGCATTGGATTTTGGGGTAGTTCACCTTCTCTAATAAAGTATTTCTGGCTCAAAAACGGGATGTGCGAAGTATGTTAGGCTTGTCAACGCGAGTGAGCTGCAAAAATATCTTTAAGTATTATGAAATATTAACTCTTCTATCTGTGTTAATATTAGAATGAAGTGTATATGTTTTTAAAAACAGGCATAATTTTGTGTGCAACAAAGATGTCCATAATATAAATACTAGGCATAAAAATTCATTTTTGCTCCTTTGTATAAAAAAAAAATATTTCTGTTAAATCGCCGAACTATTTAGGTTTACGAGTATTTAATTCTCTTCCTATAGACATAAAAAAGTGAAAGTTTATTCTCTTTTTTTTTTAAATGTGTGTACAGGATTTTTTGTACTTGTTGCATAAATAACTATTATGATATTATAAAAGAGTATAATAGTATATTACACACCAAGATACCTAAAAATCCCTCGCCTGTGTCTCGGTATTTTAATCGTCGTGCCTCAGATATAATCGCACTCTTCTCCATCGTGGTTTCTATAGTATTTTTTCCACTACTAGCTACTACACCTTAAATCGAGTTTCAATAATTGATATGCAGTCTCACAAACTTTGAATAAATACTCTAAAAACGCTGATATCATATAAAAGAATCAAGTGGGTGCTCTTCTTAATTTGACATTTCGCACAAAGAAATTTGCAAATAATTTAATTTAAAGCTATAAATCATGGAAAGTGAAATGGGCTGTACAGCCCCTGAAGTGAGGAAAATGGCAGAGAATGTTGATAACCAACTCCTGAAACAAGAGTCCAAACATCTTAACGTAAAAACATACCCAGTTTTTAAACATTGGTGTCTTACAAAGCGTAGTCAATACCTCAGAAAATGTCCTACTAGCATACTTTAAAGAGCCCGCAGATAATGGAAAGGCATCCAGTCTATGATGTACTTTTTGAATGTTAAAGGCAACCCTAAAATTAAAAGAAAATATTGACTTTGGAAGATACTATAAATTAATTGCATACCTAAAGTGAAAAAACGCCTCTTACAAACCCAAGAAATCGCCTGTGTTTTCAGAAGAGGATATTTTAGTAAACTTCTAAAAACTCGATAATTCCATACTCTACAGGTAAGCCTTGTCGTTGCGATTGCAGGCGCCTGTAGAACTGATGAGCTCTGCAAAATGTTGACGAGTGATGTGGATGTTCGAAGCGATATATAATGAAAGTGCATACCAGTAAGATGGTTCAGCCAGCAAACTTGTCGTGTCGTGCCCTATGGATTGAGGTGGTAAAAAAAGTACTTAGGGAAAAGGTCTACATCAGATTTATAAAGATTATTTATTGGCTTCCGCAATGGGGTACCAACACAACAAAATATGGAGCACAACACAATTAGCAATACAAAGTGATCGCAATGTTCTTGACTCCTCTTCAAAATTATGAGAATTACACGTTGTGCGTGCTGTGGTTCTGTACCTCTATAACTGCCAAGTGTCAAAATTATTAAAACTCATGTTCATTATTTACCTTGGTTAATAAATCAAGGTCATCATTATTCACACAGGTCAAGAATATAGAAGTTTACGCATCAAAAATAGGTCGATAATGGTGGGCTTTTAGGCTAGTAGTGAAAAAAATGTATTTTCAGAAAAAAGCAATTCTCAATAAAAAGTCATGACAAATGTAGTCAAACGCCTATCTAACTTTTCATATACAACGTGTCCGGAAAGTAATGGGACCCAGCTTAAACATAGGTTCCTGTGATCAAATAGAACCGATTGAGAGAAACTTAGCTTAGTCCAAAAGTGCCTCGTTTAGAAGTTAGCAGGCTTTAAAGAAAAAAATTGTTTTCTTGTTAAGGGCGTAATTAAGAAACGAAACGTCAGATCATCTTAAAATTTGGTACAGTTTTGTTTTAGATAAGTAGATAAGTGCGAAGGAGTTAGTAGTGCCGTATATCGTAGAGGGCGCTCATGATAGTTTTCTTGTAACTAAATTTTATCGTATCTTTTTTGTTGGCCCTATTCTGATACACTTACCTGAAAATTATGGTAGAGAAATTAATTTTGCGTAGAAAAGCTATACCTACCTATTTCATGTTGATTTAAATAAAATAATAGATTTTCCTGTTATGTCATACGTTACATATTGAAGTCGACATGTCTCGAATTCAAGTAAATATTGGGAAAAACTTTATAGTACAAAAAATATTCAAAATTTAACGATCTTTCAGATGTACCACATTTCCACGTTCCAGGAATCAAATAATTTTTTAGTATCGCCACGGCATCTATACAAAAGGATTTGAACCAACAATTCTAACTGCAATTTGAAGCTATTCGAGAGACCTAACAACCTTCGTTTCCAGAGTTACAATAATTGCTTTTATTTTCAAGATATTGACAGCAGGAATGTTAAATAGCACATCCTGTATACACGGGTAAAAGTAGCTAGAAGTTATAACTAGATAATTTTGCTGGTAAATTAAAAAAAACTCATTGCAGAATTAAGAAAAGAACTATTTTATTTGCTTTTGGATTGGCAAGAAGGAATAATAAACACAAAATAAATGGAGACGTTAATCTTAAATTATTGACAATAAACATGAACTTATGTGGGACTATGTAAACTTGGTGACAAATTAACTAATAACAAGCTATTGATTAAGCGCGAGAAATTTGAACCACTCATCTTACCTTAAAAATAGAGTATAATTAAAGCTGAAAACAATTAAAATTTGACAACGTTAAGACTGTAACAAGTTACTAGAAGTACATTAAGGAAGAATATGCTGTTGATGCGCTATTTCAAAATTACAGGCGCTGCTTACTCCCACAGAAGGGTTGCTTTAGAAAGGAGGATGAGAATTAATTATAGTTTATGTGATGTTACTATCTGGGTAAGTGCAGCAGTACCAGCAAACGCAATTTAAAAGCATCGCTTTAAAGACAGCACATGAGTAAATCCATTACAGCTTCATTTAAGATTGTTTGAAATGTGTTCCGTAGTCTGTGAGTATACCTACGTATATTTCAATTCCGTAGAGTGTAGATGCTGCAGGTATTAATTATCTTTCCTTCTGAGCGCGTTGTTAAGAAATTGTGTACACAAATAGCTAATGAGATCGCTGTTGTAATGTGGAGAACTCTTAGTGAAACATGGGATCTGGTGCTTTGTACATTAGTCTTCCTTCGTTTGCAGTTATTGGAGCATAACTTAAAAGATGCAGTGGATATACATAGTGACTCAGTCATAATATTATTTTTAACCACGGAAGAACTAATACAGACAGAAAATGGGAAACAAATGTATCTACCTTTTAAAAGAGAACCAAATCAACACAACAAATTTTCTAACGACGGAGCAACGTAGCGTTCGAATGTTGCCACGCCAGAACCACATACATAATAATATTGTTCAACATTTCAAGGTGTTTATTCACATCAATCAGATCTCCTGCACAGATACTGTGATACTGAGCGTTCTCTTACAATACATCCTAACAATTTTTGGATGTATATAAACTCTGAGCGTGGCACTACTTCCATTTCATCCACCATAATGTTTAATCCATGTGTCTTCACACGTGGATTGAACTGTGTAAGGCAATCCGCAACTGTTTATTTCGGATTGTCTCGTGTGTCGGTCGTCATGGTTAATTTAATGAATATGTAGGAATGGTGGTTTTATACAGAAGAATACAGGAGGCATTTCTCTCATCGACAAAATTTTCCTAGTCTGCAAACTTTTGTGAGCCTTTCAACGTCTACGCGACACTCGGTCTTTGATACCGTGACGAGAATTGCAGGGCATTGGAGAAATCACATGAATGAAATAGAAGAGTTGTTTTAAATTTATTTGAGGGGCAGCCTACTATTTCGACTAAAACCATTTCCAAGGCGGTTAAAGATATACCAAAGCAAAGTCTGGAGAATATTACGGGAAAACTCTTGAACCCGTATCATAATCAAAAAGTTCAAGCTTTACGAGTAAAATCAACTGATTTCGTAAGTCGTCTTGAATTTTGCAGTTGCTGTCAAAATCAAATTGCAGCTGATCCCAACTTTATTAACAAAGTGTTATGAACCGATGAGTGTTTTTTTACCCGTACTTTAAACAGGTAGGTACTTCATACTTTTTGAAAAACAATAAGGTATACGTAATTACAATCTAAATATCTATATCAACATATTACTACAAATTCATATGCATTTATAAACCGTATTGGAAACGTTAATACAGTAGGTCAAGATTTTACTTTCAATAAACCTTTCATAGGAATCGGATTGGAGACGTGCCAGATTGTTTATCATAAAGAATGAAAATTGAATTTAAAATAGAATCTTGTAAAGAAAGTTTTCGAAAATGTTTGAAATTTCTTTTACGCAAGATGCTATCACCATATTTTACCACAAAAATATTTAATTTATCTGGTATAAGTAATAATAATAATATTTCTACCCCTCATTCTAATCACGAGGATTACACCAGAACTCGAAGACTTGTGCGGGAGAGGGAGAGGCATATTGTTATTAAACAGGCCGTATTTGCGCTCAGGAACAACTTACGTTGGTAGATCCTAACCACCATTGAGTGCAGGAATGAGTGAAACCGCAGAAACCTCATTAATTAGGGGGGTAGTCAAATATCGATCCGTATCAATCTCTCACATTGACACAAGCTAACATTCTTATACCCTACCATACCCGCAGAGAGGGTCCCAATACTCTCCATAAATACAGCTGATATACAGTCTACCGGCTGCGGAGCTCGACTGTACTGACGTCTTAAACCACGCCACCACTGACCCGGTAAACATTTCGTAGTTTATCACACATGAGTTGTAGCGCAAATACAGGGTGTCCCCAGTTGTTTATTCTTAACTTTGGGAAAAGATATAACATAAAATAGTTGACTTTCCTATAACAGGATTCTCTATGAACACTCCGTCCAAATTGAGACAAGTTGCTATTTATTTTGGCACATTCCTTATTGGATTGGTTAACACATTTTTCCCTGACACACCTACTTCATAAAAAATCATAGACTTGTAGTAACTGCCGGGAGAAAGGCACAATATGTGCGGTGTCTTCATTTGGTCGGTACTTGAAATCACAAAACTTGTGAGTTTCCAAATCGGATAATTGAATCTTTGTCTTCTATATCATCGATCATTATCTTTAGTAGTTCGTCTCTTCTCAAAGCTCCCAAACATCAATTATTACAATGACCTGAAAAGTTGTCCAAAATTAGTAAAATCGATCGATTTATATACATTTTTTTCTAGATCTAGTATCAGATGCTTCTTGTGAAAACCTTTCAATTTCCTTTTTCGTTAGAATTCTGGACTTTTTTGGACGGTATCTAACTAACTTTTGACCAATGGTGTTAGTTTTGGAAATTTTCTGATTTTACATTTTCTTTGGTACCTATTTAGTGTACTTTTTAACATGAAATATACTGACCATAAAGATGAAGATTTAATTTCATAATCGAAATATGCTAGTAGCCTTGGACACCTTTTCAATTTCCTTCGAGCTACACCACTTTTTGACCTCGTACTGTCTCGATGATTTTTGGGGACTCATTGTAAAACAGCACTTTGTGCCACTTCCAGTACTTCCTTTGGTAAATGATGCTCGTCTTCACTTTCCGAGGTCATTATGAATTAAACACTCTTTGAATATGAATTATAATACAGGGTGAGTCATTAATAAAGGTACATAGCTTAAAGGCAGATTGTTAACGTCAAAATAAAGCGGTCTAGTGTTGAAGTTTGGCAATCTATTTTTTATTTTATCATATTATTGACTGGGCGAATGTCATTGACATTGTATATACTTTTTTTGTACATCATCCATTATGTGATTGCAATTTACTTCTTGTACTAGAGAAACCATAATATAGGTACAGGATGACTCATTAATAATGGTACATAGCTTAACGTCAGAAGAAATCGATTGAGCCCCACATGCCTTATTCAATTGTTGCTCCCTTTCATTCTACAGGGTGATAAATTTGAAAAAATGTTTTCAATTTTTTGCTATATTTTAAGAACGTATGGATTGTTTTGAAAATTTCTTATGTTTTTTGAGGTGACAATTACGAATATGCAAATAGTGTTGACATCACGACTAGGGGGCGCTAGTTATACTGTACTGTCGCTGTAAAAATATGTCCAACTTATTGTATTTTACACTTTTTTATGAGAAACTATTGAACTACCCTCAATTTTAAATAGAAAATGTATACCTGTTACAAATCGATAAACTCAACCGTTTTCGACAAACAGACGATTTAAATTTTTGAGATTCAGTGGAAATTAAATTAGAAAATTAAGGAGTCTTAAGATATCAAAACTGAAATATCAATAAGACGAACAGTACAACAACGGAAAACACGAAGTGGGCACCAGCGATTTCAATGCACTTTATTAGCCTCTTATTTAAATTTTGTCTGACGTTGAATGGAGTTCTATGTTGCTTGATAATATTAACCGATTCTTGAATCTTTTCCCACAGTTGTTTTTGACTATTAATAAGGTCTTTGTAAATTAAGATTTAGTATAGCCCCAAAAGTAAATCCAACGGTGCGGAAAATTTCTATTAAGATATTCCCTTACCCCTCGGGGATAATGTGCAGGTGCACCATCATGCAAAAACCAGAAGTTCTGTCGTTAATTTAAGGGAATAACTTCAAAAAGCCGTGACAATTCATTAATTAAAAAAATTAAATAATTTTCTCCGTTAAGTGGACGTGGTAATACGAACGGCCCCGCAATATTATCGGAGAGAATTCCATACCAAATGTTGGTAGAGAACTCTTCCTGAAAATGTACTTCTCTTGGCAAATGAGGATTTTCTAGTTCCCAAGAATGAATATTTCTCCAATTAAAAATACCTCATCGGGTAAATGTGGCTTTGTTCGTAAATAATATTGTATTATAAAATGTTGGGCCATCATTTTGTTGTCGAAGAAACTGTGCAAACTGTAACTTACCTAGAGGGTCATGTGGCGTTAAATGTTGAACTAGAGAAAAATAATAAGGATATAATTTTCTTCTGTGGAGTATTCTGCTAACGGAATACTGACTGATGCCAGTAGCTGCTGAAATTTCACGCGTGCTTGAACGTGTGTTTTCAGCAATTTGCACTAAAACATCATTCTAGGTCCGCCGTTAATATTTTTGGCCTCCCAACGTCTCTCTTCGGGCGAAATGATCCTGGTTCGCCTAATCTATCGTACAATCTCTTAAATACTCTATGATCGGTTTATCTGTTATCTCGATAATTCCAAGTACCTCATTGCTGCACGGAGACCACACAAATTTTCGTGGGCATATACACATATCATGTCCCACATTTCAGTATTCGAAAAATTATTATGAGGCATTTTAAATATAAAAAATAACAATAAAAAAACCCTACTGCCTAATCTATAAATTGAGTGGCATTGGCAGAAACAATATGGTATTGTAGTGACAGCTGTCTAATTATTCCCTCGCCTACTGCTTGGGAAAAAATAATTTTCTAATCTAGTTTCCGTCGAATCTCAAAAACTTAAATCGTCTGTTTCTCGAAAACGGTTGAGTTTATCGATTTGTAACAGGTATACCTTTTCTATTATCTCGATCGGTTTTGTATGTACGTGTCGCAAAAGTGCTCCGGCAAGACCAATTTGAACCGTGCCGAGTTATTTTTGGGATACAAATAGTGTGAGTTTTGGTGGTGGAGGAAAGGGACAAGCAGACGAATAAGAAAATTTGAAAATAACAGAGTAAAAATAAAAGAAAGACAGAAATTTTTCGGTTGTTAGTGAAAGTAGGTCATCAATAAGGTTCAGTGTTGCTTGCAGAGATTGACAGAGAGTTTCCGATTGGTCGACAAGAACGACTTTGTCAGGCGCGTGGGTAGGCAACCAGTAATTCAGAGACGTATTGCAGAAGAAAATACCTGGTGTGGGTAGCGATCTGGTGTCAAGTGAGATAGGCAACCAGTATTGTCGGAAATATAATAAACAGAATGTTAAGGAAATATGAAATACCGCTGGTCAGTAAAAGGGTAACAAGAACACCCGAACGAAGAAGGGAAGAGATTGAAATAGAAACAGAAAAGGATCAACAATTGAATAACGCATGTTGGGACCTAAGTGCTATAGCCTTTTTGCTACCCCCCCTCAGTTCCAGAATTCTAGAAAGGCATGTTGGGCTCAATCACTTTATTTTGACATCAACAATCTACCCTTAAGTTATGTACCATTATTAATGACACCCTGTATACTTAGCCTGCTAACCTATTTAATGAAAAAGTATTCCTTTCGACAAAATTAACTATTAAATGAACAATTATTAAGTCTACCTGCCCCATTGAACGTAAGAAACATAGCGCTATTACATGAAAGATGAAACTTTCACGGGATCCTATAAAACTAAACGTCAGTACTTCCTTTTATCAAAGCATAAAAGTACTCCGTCGCGACAGAACGCGATTCACGTCGAGAGAATATGGAAAATTCTTTCTTTCTCTGTCAGTGCGCACAATTACACCTCATTGTTGCATTCTGATTCGACGATTGTGGTCAATCATGGAGAATTGTGAATTGGAGCCATTGAGAGTCTTTCAGCAGAAGCGATTGGGATAAATGAGTCATTTTATCGGTATTAACAATTTTCTCGGGGAGAGAATTAAGTTTTCATAACGAAAATTTTATTTGCAGCCCAATAAGGTAAAGGGGTATTACGTATAAATCAATTTTAAATTAAGTTTCGCGTATATTGCTTTTTGTTTATATAGTTCTTATTATACTGCGAGTTTATGAGTTTAAACAATATCTCTTCAATGGCCGTTATTACAACAAGTGATGACATTACCATTGATAAAAAGTCAATGACATTACCCACAAAAAATCTGGCATTGGTATTAATACAATTTTTCTGAGATTACTATTTTCAATATAGATAGTCAAATAACTCTTATTACATAAGAATATTTCTGATTCAGAAAAATATTTAAAAAAAAATTATAGTTTTTGCTCACCTAATACAGGGTGATTCAGTCATAATGTCATTAGTTTTAAGACAAGATAGCGAAAGTAGGTATGTGTCAACTCTTTATTTAGAGGTAGGCACTCCATGCAACGTTCCACCCTACCCTTGAGCAAAAAAAGTAGTTTCTTATCCCAATTTACCTATTTTGTGTTGGTTACTGGTTATTTCTCTGTATCTTGGCGGGCGTTGTACTTTTTTCCCTTACCTGTAATTCAGTTCCCAGAAGGAACCTGAAGCACTGTATCCAAAATAGGCCTACTGTTCGTCTCCCTACTTAATCATTCGTTTAACATATTTATCCTTTGCATAAAGTCTAATAGTATTTTAGTCGATATTTCCTTCAATTCCCTCGTCCCTAAGAAGAATTTACTAAGAAGACAAGATTTCAGACATTGCACCCTCGGCATTTTGAGTTATAGAGATTATAGAGGTGTATCTTCAATCGGAAGTGTCCTGCGAACTAACTGAGCCTGATCTTACTCATGCCTCGGATTTCATTTGGTCTTTTCTGCGAAGAAAGATTTAAAGCTTCCTTTGCTTGAACCTGCCCTCGTTTTAAAAGTCAGTATTACTCAACCTTTCAGAGCTCGTTTTAGGGCAGTAAGAAGGATGTTTAAGTTTTTTTGAAAGATCACCAACTCTTCCATTTCCTTCAATTCACTCAGAATAACCTAACTGTGTTGATGCTTGGCAGTTCATTTAGCACAATATAGTCAAGGTAACGGTTTTGATTAGCTCCAGAAGATAACAGGCTCGTCTTCAACTCGACACTCATATCCTTCTGTCCGCCTGCTAGTAATATATACACGTATATTAACTGAGTAGCTACTTGCAACATAACACCACACTAATCCGCGTAGTGTTTTGTCTTTCGTGAATAGTAAGCGGTCATCAAATACAATGCCTTCAACATTATATAATAGTATATTTGAGGCCCTGCAGGATATTGTTGACGCATTTGCTTCTCACCTTAAAAATGTATATAACCATTTATGATTTCCATTCTCCTCTTGATATAGTAACTAATAATAGCTGTATTGTGTTGCTACAAGCCAAGTTAGTGAAGCACTGAAAAAGTTGAAATCAAAAATATCTCAAGGAGTCGACAATATTTCAAGCTATTTTGCAAGGGACTGTGCAGCGGTGTTGGCTGAACCCCTAACAGTTATTTTTAATTTAGCATTGAAATCTGGAACATTTCCAGAAATATGGAAACAGGGCAAACTCTGTCTTATATTTAAATCGGGGGGGCAAATATCAAATATAAAATTATTGTTCCATCACAATTTTATCGAATCTGAGGTATTTGAAATTACTCTGTATACAGAGGTTTATAGTAGTATAGAAGGTATAATCTCCGAAAATCAACACAGCTTTATGAAAAATTGTTCGAGAATCACTAATTTAGCTGTCTTTACGCATAATTTCTCTGAAGCTATTGACAACAAGTCGACATTATTTATACAGACTTTTCGAAGGCCTTTGACCAGATTGACCACAACATTATTTTGCAAAGAATTACTGCTATTGGCTTTACAGTGACAGATTGGTTCAGTTTTTAATATTTATCAAATCGATGTTATTATCAACCTTTGATATTTCTTCACTAAAGACTAGGAGTATTATGTGTAGTATTATATTCTTATTTAAACTATCTAATAACATCATTGATTGCTCTTTACTTTTGGAACGTTTTAATATGAGAAAATCTAATTTTGGCGCTAGGCAGACTGCCTTTATTTGCCAATACCGGCAACCAATATTCTTAAAAAATCACCAATTAATTTTAATATGATATCTGGTCAATGTGACATTAACCACAGTGGTATTTATTCATTAAAATCAATTGTATCCTTTCAATTATAATTTATTTTTTACATTCTCTCTTTATCATAATTTATTTTTGCTTATAACAAACATCTATTTTTGTTTTTTATATTAATTTCTTGTTCAAGTACCTATTTACTTATATGTAATATTTTAAATATGTCCTTTTGTTGTTACTATCTATTGATTTATTTTTGTTTTCATTAAGCACATCAATTTTTATAACTTTTTTGTCCTATAGTACCAAGTTTTCTGTTGGGCAAATAAATGAATTATTATTATTATTATTATTATTATTATTATTATTATTATTATTAATATGTTGAGTACAAGGGCTTCAAATCAGCTTCACTTATTGCCACATCTGGGGTTCCACAAGGTTCTGTCCTGGGACCATTGATCTTTAATATATTTATTAATGACTTAGCAAGGCAATTTAATATTAAATCGCTTTTATATGCTGATGATTCGGAGCTGCTCACGGAGATCAATAGTACACAGGATTGTAAGGTGTTACAGAACACTTTAAATTGTCTACGGACTTGGTGTAATAAGTTAAACTTAAAATGTATCTAAATGTAAGGTTATGACGGTTATAACAAAACTTAGCCCGGTTATTTTTGATGTGTTAATACCTCCGATTTAAGTGTAACATTTGATAATAAGCTTTTATGGGCGCCCATATAGATAATATTGCCTCTTCAGCTATGCGTTCACTGGGTTTTATAATAAAATCGCGCAGGGAAAATGATTATATAGATTGTCTATAGGAGCTGTCTATACGTTTGTGAGACCTCAGTTAGAGTATGCTACTGTTATATAGTCGCCCATTTATCAAGTACACAAAGCCGAACTTGAGGATATGCAGAGGAAATTTCTTAAATATTTATATTTGAAACGTTATGGTGTTTATCCCGAACAGGGATTTGATCATACTACTAACTATCTTATCTCAATTTGATTGTATACCTTCGAATTTAGAAGAAAGTAGCTGGGTTAGTGTTTCTGTACAAATTATTTCATAACCGCATTGATTGCACCTTCATTCCAGAGCAACATTCATAATTCCATCTATTAATGTTAGAAATACGACACTTTTCTACCTTCCACAGGCAAGAACAAATGCTATGTTGAAGGTACTTATACATATATTCTATGTGCGAAAATTTTAATTTGATTAATAATTTAGTAGATATGTTTTGTATTTCACAGAACTCATTTGTATCACTCTTATTTTATAGGTATGTATATATTTTTTTTTTGTTATTTGCCATTATCATTCAGCCCTTTTATTGGACTTGTCTGTTGGGTGCTTTAATTAAATAAATAAATAAATAACGTGTTCCTTCACGCGACAGTGTTACGTATGTAAAACATCCTTAAATTTCTATTTATTTATTATTTTCTCTTTGAGAATATCGACCCTGAACCTAAAATGCGTTCATTTTTGTTACAATTATATAAATGACTCTTAATTATTTTGTGAGTTCTTCGCCTGCGCTTATAATTTAAATGACAAACAGGAATTAGACATCACGAGGGTTAATTCGTCCTCCCTCTCAAGAAAACTCAAATGAGGCTAAATTATGCAAAGTAGAAGATTTATGCAGATGCTAGGACTGGTGTGGGTCATATCTAATTGGATTCGTGTCATTTGGGAATACAGCCGGTAATATCGCGGGAATGTGTACTGTCAACTTATATTATCATATTTTAAGGGAACCGCCAAGGAAGTTGAGCAAACAGTGGAAATAATCAGGGCAGTGCAAACAAGAGAGGGGCCCGGGAGAAATATCTGGCTAACAAGGGATTTTTTACAACACTTTCCTGACTGCTGATTTTTTTTCTTAGAAAGTTTACTGGAAAACCTTGTACTCTTTTTATTAGAAATGGAAAAAGAAGGTATACTTTTATTAAACCATGTACCAAGTGAATACTTATTATTATCTACCAAATGGAGTAAGCGAGTGTGCCATTTTGATAACTGAACTGAAACTACAAGTGATATAAAATGGTTGTAAGAGAAGAGCAATCTTACATATGCAGTGACTTTCGGAATAAAACAGGAAAACGTTTTCCCTGTACCATTTTTTTTTATTTACGTATGGCGCTGTATATTAGTCTTCTATTTGTAACTATTGGAAGCATAACTTAAATGATGTATAGGATATACAATGTGATTCACCTATAAAGTTATTAATTTAAGCTACGTATTTGGAAAGCTTAATAAAAACAGAAAGGCAGAAATAGATTTTTTACTCTACCTTTTAAAGGCGAAGCAAATCAACCTATAACTTCCAGTATGACGTGTTCCTGGTACGCAACAAATTTTATAATGATATAGCCATACGGTGTTCGAGCGTTGAAACGAAACAGTGTTGTCACGTCAGAATCACATACATAATGTATTACGGATTATTTTGCATATATGGAGAATGTTAACGAAATGCGAATGCCGCTGCAACAGAATATTGGAGGCGTCTTCTTCACAAATATAATATTTTGCAAGTCTGCAAACATATCACCCCTATACCAATTTTTTATTTATACATGGTGTCCCAGAATGGGCTTACAAAAAATTTCAGGGATGTAGATCCGGTCGAAATATTAACGTTAAACAGGACCTTAAATTAAATTTTAAAATATTACTTTCGCCTATAATTTCAGAACTCTTCGAGAAACCAAGTTATTTTTGGGTGAGGAAAAAGAATTTGATTTAGCAAAACATCAGAGCTTGATTTAACTAAACATTAGAGGAGGCCATGTCTAACTCATCTTGAAAATTATCGCTTTCTAACTTTTTTTACTCTTAATACTTTTACAGTTTGTGGATGTCTTTCTAATTTGGTGACAATTTTTAAACCAATCTGATGGTCTTGAAGCCAAAGAAACTGTTGAGAAAAATGAGGTAAGATCATATTTTACCAAATACACATTGTACAATAATTATATTGAAATGCGAAGAAAAACCAATAGAAGAAAATTTTCATTCTAAATTACTATTAATATGAAAATTGAGTCTCCACCATTTACCAAATCTGTAGCAGGGGGCCGAAGGAAACAATGTATCTTATACTCATCAGCATTAAGAGTGTGGAGAAGCCCTGACGAGTCCCTGGCCAGACAAAGGGAGGTGGAGTTGGTCTGAGTTCCTGGCCATAAGGGAATCCCTGGTAATGAGACGGCCGACTTGCTAGCTCGTCTTGGATCTGGGGCACCTTGCCAGGGACCCGAACCCTTTTTGGGAATTACGCGAGGTAGCTATTCATACTTAATAAATGGGCCTATCAAACACTAGGAGGGAATTGGAGAAGGAACGGGTGATGTAGATAATCCCACGACTTCAATGAACCTAATAAATCTAGGACGAAGTGGCTGCTGAGCCTTAGTCGAAGGTCCCTGAACCAAATGGTAGGGGTCCTGACAGGCCACTGCAGACTCAAAAGGCATTTGAATTTGATAGGCATAGAGGATAGTCCCTTATGTCCGGAATGCGGAGAGAGGGAGCAGACCCCTATCCATTTCCTAGGACATTGTGCGGCTCTTGGAAGATTAAGATATAGGATCTTTGGCACCGAGGAGCTGCAAAGAGAAGAGATGAGGGGCCTACCATGGACCAGGATCCTGGCGTTCATTAGGGCGTCGGGTAGGTTCGAGGAAGGCCGAAGGCGAATAGTGGAAGGGTGATGGGATGCCAGGGTAGGCAAAAAGGCCCATGTGTGGCCTAATTGCCAGGCTAAGGCCGCCCGCACTTACTACTACTACTACTACTACTACTACTACTACTCATCAGCATTAGGAAAATTTTAAAATTTGCGCTATATATAATATTTATAGAAAACCAGACAACTTCTAAAATATTCTGGACAGCATCTCTACAACAATTTTTTTATACAATAGCACATAAAGTTTGGCTGCCACAAATTATTTCGCATTTTTTATGTTATTATCCGATATTTTAATCACAAACTTAAATCCGAAACCTTCTGTTATTCTCATTTAATTATTACATTTTCACCAACAACAGAAAATATTAAAATGTAAAATTATTACCTAAATGTTTTCGTAATTTTAAAATTCTTATATAGAAGATATTACAAATTAGTTGGTCAACCCATTAACCACATATTATTTGTCCCAAAATAATGTGACTTTTCTTATGCCATTTTTCATTTTGGAGTTCCACTTTCAAAACAAATAAGGGTGTCAAAATTAAAATTTAAAAAATGAGTTATTTTCTTATCTTGTATATGGAATATAAAATTTTAATTTTAAAGCGGCAAAGTCATAAGCTTCTTTAATTTATAGAAATGCTTAAAATCTTTTTACATGGGCTTTCTGTTCAAACCCTCGATCCTCATAATTCTGTTTTTGCCAAGCTACTTATCACTTTACACTATAAATTATTATTAGGTATTATCAATGGTTAATATAATTTAAAATATACGCATTGGAAGTAACGTTTTATGAATATTAATTCCTAATATTTTGCAAATAACGCAGAAGTTCAATTTCACTGGCACCTTCGCCAAAATATCGAATATTTTTTTCTCCGGATGGAAATAATAATTTTAGAATAAATCGATAGTTTCAATTATTTTAACATTCTTTCAGGATAATCTATGGACTACGAGGACCAAAAGTTATTTAACAAATTTTAAAAACTCTGTTTATTGTAATAAATAGAAATTAAAATTAACAATATAATTTCCATGTATTTTCAGAATGTATTGCTGTTACTTATTCGGTCAGTGGTCGCGCGGTTTAAGGCGTTAGTACTTGAATCGAGGTGACTAGACGGAGTTGGTTCGAGCCCAGCTGCCGGTAGACCGTATATAAGCTATATTCGTGGAGAGGATTGGTACCCTCTCTGTGGGTATGGTAGGGTGGAATAATGTTAGCTTGGGTCAATGTGAGAGATTGATGCCGGTTGATATTTGACCACCCCCCTAATTAATGAGGTTTTCCAGGTTTTCCTCATTCCTGCACTGAATAGTGGTTAGGGCCTACCAACGTAAGTCGTTCCTGGGCGCAAATGCGGCCTGCTTAATAATAATATGCCGCCCCTCTCCCGCACAAGTCTCCGACTTCTGGGCTAATCCCTGTGATTAGAATGAGGGTAGAGATATTATTATTATTATACTTCTAGATACACAATATATTATTTTCACTCATTTTCATTCAGTCAATTCCATATGGTACTAGAAAAACAGATAAATAATAGAACATGGGTACTAGTACACCTATGTGTTTTTTTGACTTAATTATATATAAACTCACCGTCAAAAAAACCGGCCACTAAAAACTAGCCCCAATTTTAAAGTTGGCTTCCACGGGAACCGCCTATTTGATTTTGATAACTTTTTTTAAATTGTACATTGATTTCTCAGGAACAGATGCTATGTCGGAAATTTATATTCGGAATTTAATTTGATTGGTCGCGAAGTTTTTTCCCGAAGTTTGTAACCCTGTAGGATGCAGCAGCTACAGTCGCTGTTGGTAACTGAAGTCACACTGTAGTCTCACCTTAATGTGAACCTCAGAAAAAAACAGAAAACAAGTCAAATAAATATCAAAACTTAGTTTTACTGTGAAAACAATTGAAATTAAAAAAAAAGAAAAGCAAATTTTGAGGAACTATTATATAGTGTGGCCTCCTCGCTTCAAAATGGCTTCATTCAATCGACGTGCCATCTGTAGCCGTCACCGACACCGGTCATCGACCTACATCTGTGATCCCTACAATTACAATTTAATGACATTTGCATTAAACCAATAAACAAATCAATGTCAATAAACCATTAAAGTACCCTCTGACCTGAGCTCAATTATAATCAAATAAAGCCCCCGAGACCTTCCTCGAGAGGTCCTGTGAAAAACCACAGAAGTTACTTGTCGCTCGTTTTCCGCGTAACATCCGTCCAGCCCTCTGTATTGGTGGAACATTCTTTCCCAGTTGTTATATCTGTATTTATTTAACGTGTTATAAACCGTGGACTTGTTATTTCTAATCTAACAATCCTACACATCGAATCAATGAGGTTTGTAACAAATCCTTATGGAATTGTAATAAATTCTTCCTGAAGTGCAATTCACAAATCAACAACATACGTCACAGATAATGGATTTTTTTTAATTTGACCACCGTTGACAATATCTTAATTGTCATATTTCAAACAATTAATCCGTTTCCGCCTATGCCGACTTCATTATTTACACGTAGAAATTTCTGCCTACGAAGCCTTTTTCAAGGCGTTTGTTTTAAAACAGTGTATTCCCAATAAAAACAGCGATAATGTCGTGATTAAAAAAAATATATTCACAAAAGATGAGGTTAGAGTGTTACTCCAGTTAGCAACTTTTTTCCCAAAAAAAAAAATCGGCGCCTATGACGATCATCGTTCGACATGGTTTAGATCTGTCAACTACCGTGCGGTTATTATTTACAGCTTCGGCAAATGCCGACGGAAATAACCATTTTTATTAATAATAATACCTAAGTACCAGATAGATAACAGTAAACCTGGTTAGCTGCAGTATTTTGCATTCATTCTTCATTCTTCGTTGCAAACTGTCAAAACTAAATTTTCACTCATTACAAGTCAAGTGTCAGAATTATCCCCTACAACAATATACAGTCCGTGCTTCGTTAAACAAAATACCATGTTATAAGGAAAATTCCTTTATTAATTACTATAAAACGTTAAAAACTAAAAATTAGTCACGAAAACTGAACCATAACCTAGAATTTCGCATTGCTAGTTGAACATTTTCCAAACGTCAAAGGATACAGGTATTAAATCCTAAGGGCGAATGAAAGATTTTACAGAACACTGTAAACATCGCCGATTATTGTTGCCATTATTAGTAGTAACTGAATTTACTTCCCCAACAACACAGAAAGTTGTCGACTGCATCAGATTCTGCCGGAAATAAAATATTGCTTACGGTGATTACACTGAAATTAATCATATTTTTTTTGTATATTTATAAAAATGCTGCATTCAAATGCCGGGATGACGATTAACGTGCTGATTTATAGGAAGTGTGACAAGTGCATATTATCGTGTGATTGCGTAGTATCAAAGAAGGAAATAGTATGCTGATAGTATCCATTGAATAACTGCTGTAATGCCTTGGTAGAAAATGTGTGGTAGTGTTTTTATGTGTTTCTGTACGTTTGCGGCTGTTTTTTATTACCCTTTGTGGTTTTTCCCGACGGAGGAAAAAAGAACGGTTGAGGGAAGGAGAGGTCCCAGCAAGTAATCAGCAAGTACAAAAATCTTTGTAATGACACGTTTTATTGCAAGCAACTAAGAAAACAAAAAATGATTCAACATTTTCGAAATTTCTCCAAATATCAATCCTGGAAATAAATATCAATAAGGCAAGTGCTACCTCCCTGTGCCACCATATCATGTTTCCCATTAAATCATTAAAAAATCTTAATGGCTGACAGGCGGCCAGAGTCCGCGATAAATAGGGATTTAAAATAATTTTGAAAAAAATAATTCGCTTTATAAATAAGTTTGAAATTTTTTTTATGGCCGATTCCGATAATTATTATTATTTTCTATCCCCTTTTGAATATAAAAAGCGTAGTTTCAGCAATATTGCATACTTCTCTCTAAATTATCTTTATAAATACGAATAAGCACGTTGAATATTTAATAATATTGTAGATGCCTGCCTATATAAAAATATGTATGTACCTATTGCATAAAAAGATTCATTAATAAAACCAGAGTGTATACAGTATGATTCAAAACATAAACTAAAGTTTGAATGTACCGGGAACTCTTACCCATACAATTTTGTAAAAAGGATAAAAAATGCATTTCGAAAATGATTTGAAAATACACTTCTGCACGGCACTGCAAACTGATCCACTGTAAAACTTGATAAGGCGACAAAGCATGCAATCGGCGACAAAAAATGGGAAGAAATAATTCCCAATGAAAGAAATAAATAACATTTTATACCATCTATTTTATACACCAAGTTCAACTTCTTTCGCCCTTATTGTCATTAATTCTATTTGATGTACTTGGTGTTACAATAAAATTTTCATCCCGTTTTACCCAGTTTCTACAAACTAACACACGTTTGCGTAAATCATCAATAGTTGCTATCCACTTCGGTGCAAAACACTTAATATTTTAAATATCCCCATGGAAATAATTCTAAATGATTTAAAGCCAAGAGATCGTGACGGCATGGTACCGGCCCTCCTCGTCCAATCCCTTAATGTTAATGCTTGGACACGCTGTACATGGTACGGATATAATTCAACCTCGTGTATGATACGCCACACTGCTGCAATACGCCGTGGATGCCCTGGACCTCCATCGTTTCCACGATTTGGTTTCAAATTTTCCTCGCGTGGCACTACACTTGCACTTACTGCACACCGCGGTAAGAGTAGCTGCATTTAGCACATGTTTACCGAGAAATTGCCACCACCAACTTTTCGGTTAACAGCCGAACGCGCTAGTCGATTGCGCCGCGGAGGCACATACAAGATTCTCAAATGTGACGTTGTGTATGGCGGTAAACAAAAATATTACATCAGGTATCATTGGATAAAATTCATTCAATATCTAATAATAATATTACGCCAAATAATATTTCTTAAGTAATAATATAGTTTGTTAAAATACTCAAAAGCAAAATTTGATTTAAAAAAAAAGCTTGTCACGTATATATGTATATATTATCTTGATATGTATGTGTATGGGCTATTTAAATGTATTTTTGTTTTGTATTTTCATATATTTTTTTCTTGTACGTCAATGTTTTGTTTTATTGTTGTTTAATTTTGTGTAGAAGTGTAGTTTTATGGTTGTGTTCGTCATAGTCCATGGTCTGTCTGGTTGTGTGTTCTTGAAAATTGTGACTGGGTTCCGTGTAGTGATGTTGTTTGGAATGTTTCAAGTTATCTTCCTCAGTTAAGTTAATAAAAAAATATACAAAAAAGAAACGCCCCCGGGTGGGCTCGAACCACCAACCTTTCGGTTAACAGCCGAACGCGCTAGCCGATTGCGCCACGGAGGCACATGGAAGATCTTGAAATGGGACATTGGGCACATAGATGCCCAATAATATTCTTACATCAAACAATATATGTTAAGCAACGCTTTCCTCTGAATATTCAGAAATTTATATTAATAGAGTGATCATATTACTATGCATTCTAGGTAAGTCTTTTTGAAAACTCTCCAATAATATCAACTATTACTCGCAACATTTATTGATTCAAGACAATTTGAAGGTGAATGTTTTTTAAAATAATGAAAACTTTAATGCATACTACAACTTCAATAATTTCTTACTCAGAAATTATATGGATTTTACAAAAAACCTTTTTACGATATCGCCCGTTGCACTTATTAGTCTAATTTTTTCGACATATGCTTAAATTGACTAGATCCGTATTAATATTGACAAATTCAGAAAAATTTGATTATGCCAAAGTACTCCATTTTGTTTGGTTCGGTACCATTTATCATACAGCAGTCCTTGTATTCCGGACACCCTGTATAAATGACAATGAAAAGATATTTATTTTCGTCGTAGTTCCGATCGATTCGTTTTTATATTTTATTGCATCTACTAAACGACACGCCACTGCTTAGATTTAGGGGCTTCTCACTTTCTCTCAGGGATTAGGCTATTTATTTTTTTATTGGTGGCAATAAAAAAGTCGGGAGATGGGATCCCTTTCTGTAAACAAGAATATTCCTACATATAGCGGGGACCTCGGCACGGTATAACGTCGTAAAATGTAGGCCAGTCACTCAATATATATGCGGATGTTTTCCGATCCCATCGCGAAAGAGTTTAAAAGGCCGAATTGTCGAGAAAACACTGGGCCTAATAAAAAGATTTATAAACGGAACTCGACCGAAAAGGACCTCAAAGAGAGTCTCTGGCAGATATTACCGAGTGAGGGATACTGGCGCCCTCTATTGTGGCATATTGTAAGAAGGATCTCGCATTAATCTCGTTATGGGACAGGGAGAGTGAATGATATTTAATAATGTTAGACGTTTCTCTATTTTTTAGAAGTCCAGGAAATGAAAGCACAAATTGAACGATACAGGAAGCTTTCATGGAAGAAGTATTAATGGCTATTAGATTTTTATTATACAGAAAAAGTACCAGTAGCGGCTCGTGGTAGCTGCAAGAAGTGAGGCCCAAATAATACCTAAATAGGAATAAATTTACACGTCTCCCCTGGGGTAATATTCCTTGACACGTTGACCATTTTATATTATGGAGGTCTTCGCCAATAGCCATACTATAACCATAAATTAAAAAACCTAAATACCATCAGAACTCCGATTTTTATTTACAATATAAATAATAGAAAAAATATGTTTCAGCATCTAATAATTTGAAAAATGCTCCTACGTGTTTAAAACCCAAAAAAATATGAAAAAAATATAAAAACCAATTTTCAACTACTTATCTATTTACATAGAAAACAAAGCCCCTTTTACCAAAAAATGTTTTAATACTTTCACTTCTTATAAAACAAGCCTATTCGTCGGTTTTAAATTCGCAAATTTATTTATGTCTTCATAAAATTGGGAATCGGCGGGAAGACTTTGCAACAGTTCTTTTTCTATAGCCATCATCGATAAGTTGTTTAAGCGCTCTTGTGTCATCGTATTTCTTAAGTAAGTCTTAATGCGCTTAAGGCACGAAAAGTTTCGTTCTACTAAAACACTTATTACAGGATCTGGTAAAACTAAGTAAAATAATTTGTATGTTTCCGAACATATCATTTTAAATTCCTTGTATAATATTTCTACCGTTTTCTGTACATCTAAATTATAAAATTGTTCGTCTCTGTACAAAACATAAAGTTCGTTTTTCAACTTATCTATATCAAATATGTTTGGATACATTTGTACAATCAAACGATATTTCCGGAAATTTGTTTGCATGTTCGGAATATTTTATAGCGTTGGCCGACAATTCAAAATTTGTCGTTTCTCTACTTCATTACGTATTGAAAAAGGCGTTTCAAATAGATATAAAACAATATCGTGAGAGGGATTCATTATTATAAATAGCTATCGACGAGCCTATCAATATTATATATTTAAGTTAGGTTCCTATTCTATGTTAAATTTAGTCTTACCTTATAGGGAAGTTGTTTTTTATTCCTTTAAATTAATCGTACCTGCCTTGTCCTTGAAACTTTACAACCGCGTTTACCAACTAATCTTCAGAATATTTAAGAAATCACATTCAACTAATCAACAACTAACACTAACCACTGGAAATTCAAAACACAAATAAAAGTATTAATACTTGAACAATCGATTAATCGCGTCACACACGTAAATAATCTACAGTTCACAAGATACCTACGGTCACTAGCCACGATCACATCGTCCATTTGCCGTTGAACTAAAAACTTGAGGGCTTCAGTCTCGAGCGGACATGGAGCTAAAAACATCGATTTTAACCGTCTCGCGTGGTGTTGTTTTTTTTCTGGTAAGTACTGTTTTCGATGATTTTCTATCAAAATTCTTTACTTTGTCGTAAATTTTGGGGACGCTAAAATAGACGATGCTGCTCTTGCGGAACTAATCAACAAATTGTTTGTTTTCCAGTCCATATGGATTCTAGATTTTTAAGTCACTTTCACAATATTTTTACATATCGTTTTTGATTTTTATTCACTGCACTTCTTATTACTAATTACATATTTACATATTGTCCAAGTTTTGTAATTTAGAAATTTCTTTATTTTTAATGGGAAATAATAATTAATTATCTTTTTTTAAAGTATGGCTGTCTTGTCCATGTGTATACATTTTTTATTTTTGACAGGTGTCAATTAATAAATACTATTTGGGGCATTCCACGCCAACTCAACAGTCGATCTCACGTCACCCTCTCAGATCTGACTCAAAATTGATACTATTGAAAAAAAGATATTCTCAAATTTGCAGCCGCTAAGACCGCTTCCTGTCACCAGGGGCCCATAGTGAAGTTTTCGACCATCATTTCACCTTCAGGGGTCTGAAATCGGTTTTTCGTGTACTGACGCGGCATTTTGGTCTAAAAAAATTATCAAAAATACATAAGAAATGCCAAATTTCCCGTAGAACACGATGCCGCCATCCGTTTTCCGATATCTAGCAAGAGGAGCCCGGAAAACGCAAAAAACCGGGCTTTGGTAAAAAAATCTGATATCTCAAATACGGTCGCTTCAAACTGGCTGAAAATTTACCAAAAGGCTCTTCGATTATTGCTCTTTCGAATGTTCATACGCGCGTGGTGATCATTATATGTAAAAAAAAAGTTACACGCGTTTTACAGGTTTTATATGGGATTTTCTGTAATTTTTTCATTGTAACCGCTCCACTGGCCCTATCCAGTTGGGTAATAATTGGATTTTTTCTCTTACCAAGCGTCTCTTTTATCCTCGTGTCTTTACAAACACAGAAATTTCTCTCTCCAGCCAGTATTAGAGAAAATATTATTTAGATAGAATGCTGATTCATGTATAAGGACGTGTAAAATAGTGAAAATAATATCGAGTTGTCAACAATGATTGTAATGTGGGTTTTATTGTTTCTTAATGCGATTTTCATTCGTTATATTATATTATATTCATATTTTTACAAATAATAGAAGTAAGCTGCAGAAAATGTCAATTTGCTCAAAAATCAAAAATTTACGAAAAATTGTGAAATAAATCATTGAATAAATAATGTCATTTCTATAAGTCTATGTACAGATATTTTTACTAATTTATCTGGTATTAACTTTTTAAAATTGAAATTATTAAATGTTAATTATGTGATTCTTATAATACGTTATATTTATTTCTTGTATATACTAATTATTTTCAATATTACACCTTTTTTCTACCAACAATAATCATTTTAAATATGTTTACATGTTCTTACAAGGTGTGAAAATTTACATTATTATTTTATCTGTTTTAAAATTTAATTTTATTACAATATATTGAAAAGATATAGCACTATTTTTAAAAGAGAAAAGTATTGGAAAGAGAAAGATAGGTTTTCGATACGACAGGAGCACTGTTAGAATGTCAATAAACTTGGATATATTTTAACAAAAACCAGAACCTAGATCATCGTGTAACCCCAACTAGCAAGGATATTATCCACCTGATAACTTAGTGGCCAACTAGCGGCCTTAATCTCCTCGGGACTTGTTATAAGCCGTAAATAAGCGCGTGTGTAAATCGACATGGGAAGCAGACGTGTCTAACGGCCGCCCATAATCCACGGGATGAGATACAAGCGTTAACCCCTTTAGTAATTAAATTTGGGATCAGCGTCTTGTAGCCGCTATTATTGTTAATTAAAGACAGCCGCAGCGGTGGGAGTTCAGGCCGCGCGACCTGGCTGTATCTGCGGCTATTTGGGATTGGTATGGATTGATGCAGTCAAACTTTAGCGGAACGGAAAAGAAGAGACGATATACTATGGTTTCGAACGTTTTGTTTTTACAAATATCGATTATTAGTTCAATAGCTGTTAGTAGTGGCTCACTCAGTGACTAATTTATTTAATTATTAGAATTATTTGTCCAACAGCGAAATTCACTAATAACACAGAGATACAAAATCGAACTTTCCGAATGGGAATGGGATGAGAACAATTGCAAATGAAAGTTGACATTATCCATAACAAAACCTTGAAGGTTTTTTTCTAGTTCATTGCGAGATTTTTTTACACGCATTTGAAGTTGTTGATATTGGAACGCTGTCTAACAAGGAAAGATCATTGAAAATTTGATAAAATACTGTAAATACAATTGTTTCATACTCTCATATTTTGGCACCAAATTTTTTTGTCTATTATATTTTCCACAAACATAATAATATTTTAAATGCTGCAAACATTCATTCCGGCTATGCGCCATCTTCAGTGGTTGTTTTCTTACTAAATTGTCTTGGTACGTTGTTGTCAGGTAATATAATTGTGCGCTTGTGTATCTTTATGGTCTTGTTTTGAATTTGTGCGTTACTGAGTTTTATTGCCTTATTGTCTTGTTTTCTGTAGAAATTCCTTAAGGGTTGTTTTCTTACTAAATTGTCTTGGTACGTTGTTGTCAGGTAATATAATTGTGCGCTTGTGTATCTTTATGGTCTTGTTGTGAATTTGTGCGTTACTGAGTTTTATTGCCTTATTGGCTTGTTTTTGTAGAAATTCCTTAAAGGTTGTTTTCTTACTAAATTGTCTTGGTACGTTGTTGTCAGGTAATATAATTGTGCGCTTGTGTATCTTTATGGTCTTGTTTTGAATTTGTGCGTTACTGAGTTTTATTGCCTTATTGTCTTGTTTTCTGTAGAAATTCCTTAAGGGTTGTTTTCTTACTAAATTGTCTTGGTACGTTGTTGTCAGGTAATATAATTGTGCGCTTGTGTATCTTTATGGTCTTGTTTTGAATGTGTGCGTTACTGAGTTTTATTGCCTTATTGGCTTGTTTTTTGTAGAAATTCCTTAAGGGTTGTTTTCTTAGTAATTTGTCTTGGTACGTTGTTGTCAGGTAATATAATTGTGCGCTTGTGTATCTTTATGGTCTTGTTTTGAATTTGTGCGTTAGTGAGTGTTATTGCCTTATTGCCCTGTTTTTTGTAGAAATTCTTTAAGGGTTGTTTTCTTACTAAATTGTCTTGGTACGTTGTTGTCAGGTAATATAATTGTGCGCTTGTGTATCTTTATGGTCTTGTTTTGAATTTGTGCGTTACTGAGTTTTATTGCCTTATTGTCTTGTTTTCTGTAGAAATTCCTTAAGGGCTCAAATATTACCTATGTCTAAAGCAGTGAAGCGGTAAATACATATGACGGTGTCATAAAAGAAACAGGAGATTTCAATCCCACATTAGTGTTAGCCGCAGAAGTATAAAAAGTGATACGAGTACGACTTGCAGGCCAAACTGTTAAAAAGTTCAGGTTGTTAAAAATATTAGAGCAGTCAATATTATCATGTAAGGGAGCATATAAAAACCTCTTTTGTACTGAATCAAGTAAATGAACCTGGTTATTATAAATAATAACCCAAACAGGGGAACAGCATTCTAGTTTGGATCGAACAAACGCATAAAATAGTGAGAGCAGGGCACTATTTTCTCGAAACTCACAACCTTGTCTTATCACAAAACCCAGTGCTTTAAGTGTTGAGGAAATAAAATATTGAACGTGATCTGAGAAAGAAAAGTTACTATCAAAGCAAACTCATAAATCTCCGCGTTGATCTTGTAATTGAACAGAATGGGCTTCAATTTTGCCTGTACTGTTTGAAGGTGAACACAATCATCATCAGTTGATAAGGAAGAAATTTTTTTTAAATCATCAGCATAAACCATTTTACGGCAATCACTATAAAACGTAATGTCATTAATAACCGTAAAAAGTTTTAGAAGATTTCCACGTAGTTCCTATACCTTGAGTTTTTGCAGAAGCATACCGTGATCTATACGGTTGGAGGCCTTCAAGAAGTCGGTATATGTAACGTCCGCCTGTTCATATTACAAACGAACTATGTAAAACACATCAGATTTATGGCTGCTGGATCTATAATTGTTTATGTTAGCACGGTCAGTATTTTTGAGGATTGACATACTTGATATTGATATGATGAAAGTAGTGTACACCTCCTTGGTTCAATCTAATTGAATATATGGAATTTTGGCATGGGGCAACGCAAATTATAATGTTTTGCAGAACTTAGAAGTGACACAAACAGGAATTCTTAAAATAATATATAGGAAGAAACTTACCTTTTCATTAAATGATCTCTTTGCTGAGGCTTCTTTAATGGATATAAAATAGCTTTTATTTTATTTATTATGTTCTTATCAACATATGTATGACACGAGAAATATAAATAAAAATATTGTAATATTTTTAAATGGTATATTAGTTTTTATTTAGCTCCTACGTTTGTGGAGTCAAGTTTGTAATATTAATTTTGTCGAGCGCCTTGATATTTTTACTGTGTTGTGTTTTCTTAGTGTATACTGTTTTTAATGTTAAGCTGCAATTTGTTCAAAACAAACCTTTTTATCTTTTTCTTCTGTCTTACCTAATTTACTTATTCTGATTGGCCCTTGCTAGACACAGTTTCATATGATACAGATAGCACAAGAAACTTAAAACTCAGGAGTCGATTCAAAGTGTTTGTTTTTACAGTAACACAATGCAATTACATTTTGAATTAAAAGAGAAAAGAAAGTTTAACAGGATTTATTTAAATATGGGTACTAACATTGATATTGAAAATTTAACACATTTAAAGATTAATATTTGTTTTTGAGATAAATGTTTGTTAGACCTTTGTTTAATATGGAATATTTTCTTACTAGTAAAATGTCTCCTCTGTTGAGAGTTTCAACTAACATAAGGGTATAACCTTTCTCACTGTTTAATTTAAGCTACAATTTTATGATTTATGCAAGATTAGATGTTTCTCCTAATATTTGTTGTTGCCTAACTTCCAGGAGTATGTCATAAACTAATATAACATATTTACAATTTTATTAAAGCAAAATGGCCTTGTGTGACAGCTATGATAATTCCTTGTGCAATTTGTGAAATTATTGTTGTTTTGGTTGTTTGGATTTTAGTTATTTTTGAACCGTTGAGTGCTATGGTTTTTATTTATAGTTTCGAAAGATTAAAAAGAAAGAAAAATGCTTTATTTGCTATAGCTATAGAAGTTTTTAGTGCACTTTATTTAAAGGTACCTGAGGTTGGAAAATTTATAATTCTCCTTACTGGAAACTGGTAGACGTCCTGTAGACTATTTGTAAGGTCCCTTGGAACTGCAATTTCCTGGTAATGGTGCAAAATTTTCATGTGATGGCTTAATAACTTTTCTGGACTTTGGAAACTTGTAAATTTAGCTGGTGAGTAGGTATTTTTCCTATTTAAACTTGCAAACACGGAATGCCAGGAAACAACTACTCTGCGGGCTAATGCCCTGACCAGCATTGAATTACACCTGGAAAACCTATAGCAACAGCTAGAGTCATTCGTCAGACGCCCACCAGACATATACCGGTTTCGAGCTTATTAGCTCTCATCAGTATGCCATAGGTGAGGTATCTGACGAATAATCCTAGCTGCGTTCGTCTGTCTAACCCGACAGAAGGGACCATGAGTACGCGGTGTAGAACTAACTACATCTATCGGCCGTTCGCTACTCCATGCCGGACTGAAAAAGTCACAGGCACGAAGCGTTCTACATGCAGTAGAATTCCTGGAATTCCGTGTTTGCAAAATATCGTTTCTCGCCGATCGCGATAAAGGTCGACAGCTTTCAATGGTGTCTACTGCATGTAGAACGCTTCGTGCCTGTGACATTTTCAGTCCGGCATGGAGTAGCGAACGGCCGATAGATGTAGTTAGTTCTACACCGCGTACTATTTAAACTTGTTCTTCTTGAATAATTTGGAAATTTTCGGGAGCTAACTCACGACGATGCACCTTCTTCAAATCCAGAAGCGAAATTAATAGAAAAACTTCTTTGTTTTCATCCTTTCTGGAGACTTCCATGTTAAAGGTCCTTTTACATGAGTTTTTGCAGTCTTTGGATGTCCTTTTTATACACTTTGTCACAACACTTCTTAAAACTAATACATATTTTATAAATGTCCTTTTGTTTTTATGTACAATTGTATTTATTACTAATGAAAATACTCTTTATTTTGTATTATTTGGTCATTTGCAAGGGATTCTTACAAAGCCACCTTTAGCCTTGACAGTTCTGAAATTAACTCTAAAATTTTACAATTAAAATCATTTTTCATAATATGGTTTATTTTGGATTAATATATATTCAATAATGTTACTGGCCTGCTTACAATATGTATATCAGATTAATCTATAGACTTTTACATTTCATGCAATATAAGTTGCTCTGGGTTTAAGTTTCTTTTTCTCTACGTACTGAGTGATAATAATTATCAACGTTATTAATAAAAAATTATTTTGTACTTCATTATTACTAAATTTATATCCAGGATATATGCTATACACTTATAAATCTGCACTAATAATTACTATTTTTTATTCAACTTTGAGTTCGGTCAGGTATTACTTTCATGTGATTTTCTACATGCACATTTCAAATTTGTTACAGTATATATAACAGTTAAAGTAACTAAATGTGTTGGACAAAAATGTAACACCTATCTTGGTACAAAGTTGTACTCCACTTCACCTGGCTGCCTAAAATCTTTAAATAATGACGTAGTTTTCAAAAAAAAACTAAAGCAGTACATTTTTGCCACCTAGAAATTAAATCAATAGCACAGTATACCATAAAATATAATAATTAATTAAACGTACAGATGGGTCTATTTTTATTTGGTGCAATCTTTACACCTTACTAATACTTGTAACACAGCTTGAAAGTGTGTATATGTTGAATATTAACGATACTGCATAGACTACAGGTAACATTCCATACATTCCAAAGAGTAATAAAGTAATTAACAACCGAAGGGACAGTTTTTACCTGCAAGTACGGAGTGCACCGAAGATCTACCGACCACCTAGTTAGTTAGTTCTTTCCGAGCATTCAAACACGCCGCATCTACTTTCGATATACGATATATTATATTTCTGTATTAGTCATTTATAACAATTCTTATTTTATGAATAAATAATTGCAGTTATGTGTTCCAAATAAAACGATTCATTCCACTCAACCGCTTCGACAGTATATTTGATATTTTGTTTTGCACTACTTTTGTTTGTTTCTTTTTTTATTTTATATATATATATATAATCAAAATACCCTTTTACCACATTGTGGTGTGGGTAGTAATTTTCTTAACCATACACAAATTTTCTCCAATCTTGTCTATTTCTTGCCAGTTCTTTTGCTTCTGTCCACGTCTTTCCTCTTTTCTGTATTATTTTTCCAATTACTTGATCCCATGTTGTTCTTGGTCATCCCCTTCCCCTTTTATGTTGCGTCCTAGCTTGCCATACCTTCTTAACCGGTCTTGCACTATCCATCCTTTGTAAGTGTCCCCACCAACTCAGCTGCCTTTTCTCAATAAACTCTAATATGGACTGTATTTTTAAATCCTCTCTAACCTTAACATTTCTTATTTTGTCTTCCCTTGTTATACCCTTTATTCTTCGTAAGTATTTCATTTCTATTGCTTGTATTTTGCTTTTTGTCTTTTAGATAGAACCCATGATTCACAGCCGAATGTCAGAATTGGACGATATATTGATTTAAAAACGTTTAGTTTTGTTTTTTGTGATTTCTTTTTTTCCTATAAACTTATAACTCATTGTATAATATAGTTTTATTGTTTTTTCAATTCGTCTATTTAATGCTGCCTCTTGTTTTCCTTTTTTTCTATCTCTACTCCTAAATACTGGTAGACATACTATATTTTCATTTCCAATTTTTATATTAACGATTTCTTGTTTATCTCCTGACATCATGACTTTAGTTTTCTTCTTGTTCATTTTCATTCCATTTTGTTTGAGTACCGAGTTCCATACATTCAACTTGTGCGCCAAATCTTTCTTACTTCCTGACAAGATAACTATATCATCGGCAAATGCTCCTTCTGAAATATCGACCTTTTGTAGGTTTCTATATCCGATGTTTAACTTTTTTACTTCTAATGCACATTTTTTTATTATTTCATCCATAAATGTTATAAAAAGCGTTGGACTAAGTCTCCCTTCCTGTCTCAAACCATTTGTTGCAAATGCGTCCCACTTCATGTTATCTTTTATCACAAAGTTAATATTGTTCTTATATACACTCTGTATTACTCTTATCTTCTTTTCATTTACACCTCTTCTCTTTAAACTTTCCCATACTTTTCCTCGTGGCACCTTATCGAAAGCTTTCTCTAAATCAATGAATGCAAGAAATATTTTGTTTTGTTGCCTATTTGTTTCTCTATTATTTGCTTGATTGTAAATATGTGATCTTGCGTACTTCTTCCTTTTCTGAATCCACTCTGAGATTGTTCTAATGTCTCCTCTATTATTGGTTTAATTTTTCTATCAAGAATTTTTTCATAGATTTTCATTGCTGTGCTCAATAATGTTATTCCTCTATAATTATTGCATTCTTTAATATCTCCCTTTTTATATACTGGTACTATTAATGATACTTGCCAGTCTCTTGGTATCTGTTCAACACGCCACGCTTTATTATATATTTTAAGTAACATATCTAGACCCTTTTCTCCTAATTGTTTTATCATTTCTACAGTTATTTTATCTTCCCCTGGTGCTTTGCCATTTTTTAGATCTTTTATGGTATCTTTTAGTTCTTCTAACGTTATTACTTCTGCATTTACATCTAGGCCTCTTAATGTACTATCCTCGTATGACTCCGTATTTTCTGATGCGTTTAGTAATTCCTCGAAGTACTCTTTCCATCTTGTCATTATATCTTCTTCTCCTGTCAGTATGTCGCCTGTTTTACTTTTGACATGTATTGTATTATAGGTTTCTGATGATTTTACTGATTTTAGCACTGAGTAAAACAGTTTCTGATTATTTTACTATTTTCCTCCATGTTATTTCCAAATTCTTCCCATGTCTTCTTTTTTGATTCTAATACCAATTCTTTTACCAGTTTCCTTTCTTGTTTATATATTTCATAACTATTTGTTGTTTTCTGTGTTAAATAATTTCTCCATGCCCTTTTTCCTCTTTACATGTTCTTTAATTTCTTCTGTCCACCATGCCGTTTGCTTCTTCTTATTACCCTTTTTATAAGTTCCACACTCTTGTTTAGCAGTTTCAATAACTATGTCTTTAAATCTGTTCCACATCTCCTCTATATTACCATTTGCCAGTATTTCATAGTCTTTCTCTATTCTTTGTTCTATAGCTCTCTTATAATTTTCAGCTATTTTCTTTTCTGTTAATTTATAGGATTTTATTATTTCAAATTCTTTCTTTTTAGAATTTCGTGTTTCCTCATTATTTTCATATTTTATTCTTTTCTTTATTTTTGTTACTAGCAAGTAATGATCACTATATATTTCCGGCCCTCTTCGTACTTTTGTATCTATTATCCTTTCCATATTATTTCTTTGTACCAACATGTAATCTATGATAGATTTTTCTCCTCTACTTTTTTCTTCTCTAGTATACTTATGTATATCTTTGTGCATGAAATAGGTATTAGTAACCATAAAATTTTGCATTAAACAAAAATCTAACATTCTTATACCGTTATTATTTCTTACATTTTCCCCATGATCTCCTATAATTGTTCTGTATATATGATCTCTTTTCCCTACTCTGCTGTTAAAGTCCCCTGTAATATATATTTCCCCTTCTGCTTCTTCTGTTACTTTTGTTAATTCCTCCCAAAAGCTTTCCTTACATTCCGCTTTGTCGTCTTCGTTTGGACCATAGACCACTATAATTGTCATTTGATGGTTTTCCTTGTCTTTCATTGTAATCTCTAGTATTCTTTCCGACCATGCTTTCCAGTTACTAATTTGTTGTACCATTTCTTTATGTATAATACATCCTACACCGGCTGCTGCCCCTTTTTCTTTCTGCACTCCACTAAATATTAGTACGTGTCCATTTCCTATCTCGGTAATACCGTTGTTCTTTTTCTTAGTTTCAGTTAACGCTAAAATTTCTAAATTTGCTTGTTCAAATTCTTCCACTAATTCTTTTTCCTTTCCTTGTATGCTCCTAATATTCCATGTTCCAATTTTCCATATTTCATTTTTTTGGCTCTCTTTTCTATTTTTATCTTCTATTTTTGATTCGATTGTACCTTGTCCTCGCCTAGTCGTTATCTTTTTCTCTTCCGAATTGCCTTTATTTAGTTTTTTGTCATGTAAGTTTCTAGTGCATTTTTTTCCTTATTCCATTTTACTTCTTGTCCATTTACTATTAATTTCTGGTAACCAACTTTGACATTTTTTCCATTTCTCTTTTCTTCTCTTGCCGTATTTCTTATTTTTCCCTGTATTTGTCTCTCTTCTTTAGTCATATCGTCGTTTATATATATTTTTCCTTGTCTATAATCCTTTAACTTATATTTATTTTTCATAACTTTCATCTTTTCCTCTCCATTTCTCATCTCTATCAAGCATGTATTACTACCTAATTTTCTAGCATCTATTACACTGACTTTAATTTCCAGTTCCCTTTCCAGAAATGCTTGCAATTCTGTTCTTACCACATCTCTGCAAACTATCAATTTTTAAGCCATTTATCACTATATTATTTCTTCTCTTTTCCCTTTCTAGTATTTCTAGTCTGTTGTTAATTATTTTAACTTCCATTTTCAATTCTTCATTTTCTATTTTTATTTTATCATTCTCCTTTCTCATCTCTTTAATTTCTTCAATATATTGTTTCTGGTCTCCTCTGAGCTGTTTAACTTCCTTTGTTAAATTTTTCATCATTTCCATTATTGTTTCTAGTTTATCTTCGTTACCTTTATTTTTAATTGGAGTACGCATAACCTTTTTACTTTTACCAAAACATTCTAATTCTTCAACATTCTTTTCCTTTTGCCATCATCTGTGTGGTATTCGTCGTCACTATCCATTCTCGCGTTTCAACTATTTTCTTAGTACTGCCCTGTTCTAATTTATTCGGTTTTACAAACCGTTTGCCTTATTCAATAAAAAACTATCTTCTTTTTTTTTGCCCCGCGATAAGAGCTGTTGTCCAGGTCGACCCCTCGGAGACTAGACTCTTCTCGGTGTATTTTATTACATATAATACTTCTTATTTCAGCCTTTTACCTCTTTTTCTTCCTCTATATATATCACTACCTATTCATAATCTCAATGTATACACTTTCAATCACTAATAACGCTCGAAACCTCTCATAAATGAGTTTAATTTCGGAGCTATTTTAACACGACTTTTCTGTATACACACAGGACCGTCTCTCTATTTTAAACATTTATTATTATTATTTTATTTTATTTTTTTTTTCAGTCACACCTTCCGAAGCTCCGGAAATGTTCTGAAGAGTCAAGCAATGACCACTCTCCACTCCGTGGAGTCAGTAATCATTGCGCCCGTAAATCGTGTCTTCTGAGCAGACGTAGCGAACCAAGGACAACTCCCTTCTGCATTCTGCCGGCTAAGATCTCTGCCGAATTTCGGCAAGCCGATATGATCTTTAATTCAGAAAGCAGCGTATGTCCATGCCATCCAGGACGCCTATAATTAGCACCACAACCTTAACAGAGTGGTCTGGATACAGCCTGCGGAGCTCGGAGAGAAGATCTCGATACCTCTTGCGTTCCTCCTCCTCTTTTATTATTATTATTATTATTATTATTATTATTATTATTATTATTATTATATTAATTAAAGTGTTATTGTTTCTTTTGCTTGTTTTGTCCTGTGATTGGAAATATTCTGTTGGACAAATAAATTAATTATTATTATTAAATCATCCTGGATAACGGTTTTAAAATAACTTTGTGTGCTATACAGTCATAGATCTTCAAGAATATCTTGAGCAGCGATTTGTTACGTTCAAAGTTTACTGATGGATGGCGCTCGATCTAAGTGCAAGCGCCCACTGCACATCTGCTCCGTAGGGAGAAGTAATCAATTACGATATGGTCAAGCGGTTGGCTGTTTGAATATTCAGACTTCATTAGTTGGCAAATCAGGGGAATTGAGTTGTGGAAAATCGAGGGGCAATTGGGCTTGTCGTCCTAAAACTGGGTATTGAAACGCAATTATGTCGACAGGCTTTTTCCTATCAGTGGATGTTTTGGAGATTTATATGGGCTTATCATCCGGCTGCTGAATATTTAGTATTTTAAACGATATTTAATTTAAACAACATTTTTAGGGTCTTCGTTATCATAACTGAGTTTGTAGCCTTCAAATAAATATTTTTTTAGTAATTCTTTACAAAATTAAAACATAGATTTTATTCAATTAATTCAACTCAACTAAAATAAAACAGAACTGTCTATTGTGTGTTATTATTTAATAGAATCAGTCTACAGATGCTATATTATGACATAGAGAGAATGTAATAGAAAAATTGAAGCATTTGCAGCTGCTTAAACCGAAAAAGTTTATTATCAGCATAAAATAATATCAGACAATCAACCATGGTCTGCATGGAGAAATGTAATGGCAGAGCACTTGTAACTAAATTATGTAAATCTCATTGCAACAGTAAATAGAATGAATTTATTTTGGTTAAAAATTTATAAGTCGTCAGCGTACAGAAGAAACTTACCATGCTTAAAGCAATTTTTTATATCATTCACATATATTAAAAAAACAAAGGCCCTAGATGGGAATCTTGCGGTACACCGGACGTTGTTAAGAATGTGTTTGAATTACGACAGTTTACTGGAACAAACTGAGATCTGTTTTTAATATAGAATTCCACCCATCTTATCAGAACACCGCTCACACCAACTTCAGCAAGTGTACGCAAAAGGATATTGTTGTCATCTTTCTCAAATACCTTGCTAAAATCAGTGTAAACAGCATCAACTTGAGTGACATTGTCCAAACCACTTCATAGGTATTCAGAGTAGGTTAACAGATTTGATTCTGTGGATTTATTTTTTATGAAACCATGCTCTTCCGGTATAATGAGGCCTTTAACTAAATTAAATATATGTCCATAAATTATATGCTCAAATAATTTTGCGAAAGCTGACAATTTGCTTATAGTACGAAAATTACTCATGACATTTCTCTGACCAGATTTAAATATAGAACAATAGTACTAACTTTCCAAGCATTTGGAAATACTCCTAAATAAAGTGAATGATTAAAATATAAAGTTAGAGGAACAGATAAGGTGAAATAACAGTTTTTCAGAAAAAGGCTAGGTATGCGATCGGGACCAGAACCCTTAGTGAAATCTGCATCCTTTAAAGCGTTTAATACGTCCTCTTCTGAAAGTTGAAGAACACGTAAATACTTCGTTTGATAGTTTGAAATAATTAATTTTTGAAGTAAACAATCCATATTATTTCTTAATATATCTGTTAATATATACCTGTTACACAATTCTTATCCTTGCACGAACTGATAATTTCCTAAAATATTTCACGGAGAAACAAGCAGGTCTCTACGTAGGACAGTTATTAAATCCAGAGACACGCGGATGCCTGTCCTTACGACAACCGAATCTAAAAACCCTATTTACTTTATTTGAGAGATTTTCGCAGTTCAGTTGTCAAGTGAGGATCACCCTTCGAGATTAAGATTAAGATGTAGCCGGGGTAAAAGCCGAATTCTGCCAACCATTAGATGCAATCAAAGAAAAGATCAATCATTGTATTAGTGTAACATCTGGCCGAGAGAACGGGCGAGCACCTGAAGGTTCTTCTAATCAATTTTTAGATAAACCCTTTTATTTTCCCCGTTATATATATATGATTTTTGCTTTATTTTTATGCTTTCTAGTATGTTGCAATGTAGGGTTGAATTGATATATGATAAGTGTTACACAAAAGTCTACCATCGTATTTGTTGAATTTTCTATAACTTGATCCCAATGTCTTGACTTGCTTTAGACACTTTTCCGCAGCTCTCTTGAAAAATATACAGTAATTATTTAATAAATAATAATTTTCCTTTGGCTGGTGTGTATTCCATTTTTGTTGTCATTTTGTTTACCACAATTTATGACAAATAAAGAACTACAAGCAATAAATTACGATTTAATCATATCTACTAATATAATTCTGAATTACATTTTTATGTTTACAATTTAATTAACTTTCTACTTGTTCTGCAGGACTACTTTTTGTAACTTCAGTAACAGCAGGATTTTTGGAAAATTCTGCGAAAGATCCCAGAAGACCTACTAGTTGCAGGCCTATTAGAGGCATTATTTGTTTGCTATTTCCACTTTGTTGGACACTGAATTTTCAATATAGTATAGTATAGCAATACTGGTTGATTTCCAACCACCATGGCGCTGAAAATAGCAATTTTAAACGGAATCTGACCCAACGTATTTTTTACAACCATTTGTTTGGAGCATATGTTATTGTATATTGTATAATATACAAAAAATACGTCGATGTACAGTATCCAGTTGACGACGATGCACATATCTTCTGTACATATCCTAGTATTTTGGTGACATGTTTTCATTATCTATTATACTGTGGGACAGTGTATTGTGTACTAATATATTTATTATTGATTGCGATTAGTTAGCACCCACAATATTATTCGTTGAGTTGATGTTTATGACTGAATAATTAAATGTGACTGACCGTAATCGAGGTAGCTTCTTGAAGGGTCTCTAAACAAAATGTGTTTCTTAGTTTTCACACCCTAGGATAAGATTAGGGCGCCGGTCGTCTACGTACTTAAATAATATTTACAATACAATACATGATTTCTACATTTAACACTTAAGAACAGACGTTGAAATTTAAACCAGAACTAACGAAAAGATGTGAGTGGTGAATTTATATAAAGAAAGAAATATTTTAACTTATGCAGTGTGTAAAGAAATATGTGAGTGCAGAGCTAATGAAAATATGAAATGAATATATACAAAATAAATAAGTTAGTTTATACTGGGTGTATAACAATATATGAGCCGCCACAGTATCCCCTTGCTGGAACTTGACACTGTTAAAAACCGCACTATAACCTGTCTGGAAAACGAACACGTCTGCCTGACTTGGTAGTTCATCTGTTATCCGTAGTGTTTGGCGGATCCATATTGGTAGGGTTGAGCTCTAACGTGGTATCAGTGGCACTAGTGACTATTTCATCGGCTACGATGTACGCTGGTTTAAGTCTATCTATGGAGATAGTTACATCGCGACCGTTAACGTGCACAACAAATGTTCTTTCATTTCTCGTAACCACTTTAAATGGGCCGTTGTAGGGATGTTGTAACATTTGTTTTGGGTCATCTCGACGCTGTTGTTGGTCGCAAGTTTTTCATGTGCTGACAGAGATATTTTACAAATTGAACAGCATTTTCGTCGCATTGCTGGGGGCCAAGGAATTCTCCAGGGAGGCTTAATGGTTGGCCGTAAAGTAGCTCTGCTGCTGTGCCCTAGATGTCTTCTTTCCAAGCGGAGCAAATACCCAGTAACACCGTAGAGAAAGTTTCAGTCCAGCGGTTGTTTTGGTGGCACATTATTGCCGCTTTCAACTGGAGGTGAAGTCGTTCTATCATTCCATTGGCTGAAGGGTGATAAGCAGTTGTTATTAAATGAGTTGTACCTAACAAGCGATTTAGCCGCTTGAAATGGTGGGACTCAAATTATCTGCCTTGGTAAGTGGTTATTATCAGCGGTGCATCGAATCTTGTGATCCAGTTGTCGTATAGGGCTCGTGCGACTGTTGATGCCTCTTTATCACACATGGGTACAGCTTCTGACCATCGTGTGAAGCGGTCCACCATAGTGAGGCAATATCTATACCCCTCTGATTGTGGCAGGATGACAATATCAATATGGATGTGCTGGTATCACTGGCACTTTAGAGAACAAGCTAATAAATGTGAGCAGCCGTGTAGTTTCAGCCGTGATAGTGCTGAAAACGCGAGGGTCAGTCGTAAATGGCGGCAAACGACGTCGACCCAGCCACGTCACGCGGCTTATTCTTCACCGATAGTTTGATAAGGACAAAATTTCTTATCGATACCGGTGCAGACTTATGTGTATACCCATGTAGTCAACTGCCAAAACCGCGAGAAAAGACTAACTATGAACTTTCCGCGGCCAACGGTACAATTATCGCTACCTGCAATACAATCTCGCTAACACTAGCTCTGGGTCAACGGCGGCAATTTAGCTGGACATTTGTGGTAGCTGACGTTTCCAAGCCAATCATAGGTGCTGATTTCCTGGCGCATTATGGACTCCTGGTAGACATTCAAAATCGCCGACTGCTAGACTAAACCTCACCTTACATCTCGTGGAGAAGTGACGGAGTGGGTGATACCTAGCATAAAAACTGTCTCAGGCTCATCAGAGTTTCATCAATTGCTCCAAGCTCCAGATATCTCAAAAATCAGTGCCATCTAATTAAAAAATAATGTGGATACATTTTATTTTACACTTGAAGATGACAACATACCTTGATCATTAAAAAAATTTCATCTCAGAAAAGTGTCAGTTTCTTCTACAATCAATATTCTTGACATTTTCGGTTTGTAACCATATATATTTTTTTCAGTTTAAGAACGTTTTTAATCTTAAATATTTGCTAATATTGCTATGATGCTATGATGTAAATGTACCGCTTTTACATGAAATAATACAACCACAAAGAGGACGGCTTACAGTTCTCACATTTTTTCCAAAAAAATATGCTAGAAGCACATTTTCAGTGTACTGTTTCAGGTTTTTAGAGGAACACCATTTAACAAAATCATCAAGTTTCTTCTGAACTGCTTTAACTATTGAAATTCATATTTTATCAATTATACAGGGAGTCCGGAATAATGTGGGACATGGAAAAACAAGATGACAAGTTCTTATTAAAATTAAATAAAAAAAAATTAACTGTACTAAAGTAACTATGACACTGTATATTTTTGTCTCAGTAATATTTTACTAAGACACATTTAGCTATATCTTCATATTTTGTAACACAGATGTCGCTCCTGCTCAATTGCTTATTATTAATGGTCCATCCTGTATAGTTACGTGATTATGTACAATATTTTTCTTCCCTTGTATGTGATACATGGCAAACATACCGACGGACATTCATCCGAACATAAAGGACGAGGTGAAAGTTCGTCTGGCAACCCCATCGATGGATGCAAAACAGTTGCGGGGCAGTTCCAATCAGTGTTTCATTGTTTCGCCTGTGTTTCAGCGGAGATTGGTTCTGTCACCGCGGAAGTAGATCGCATTCATTTCAGGCCGCCGCACGCCGTCCTTCCTCCTCCCTCCAATGGGGCGATTGTCGTCGCACGGACTTTGCCCGTCGATGATTGTGGTTTGCCTTGCTGTCGATCGGTCGCAACGCACACCGCTTTCTTTGTTTTATGGACGGGACTGGTCCTAGTTGGCTAGTGGGGTTGATTAGTGTGACGGATCATTCAGCATGTACTTTGTATTCATAGAAAACTTATCTGTCGGACTGGCCCTTTTTTAGGCAAGCCATTGGGGTGGGCAAGGTGTGGCCGCCATCCATACAAGGCAAAGGACGGCTTTCCGTGCTGTTCCCTGCTGCGCATGGTTATGTAATTGTACAGGATGCAGGTATCCTATACGTGTAAATTTGGGAAACTATGACTGAGGATAATGGTCTTTATCCCGCTAAGAAAAACTTGAATTTTTATTTTTTCCGCGCAAACTGTTGGTTGTATGAAAAATTTACAAGAGGGAAAAAAGTTCTGAAAGAAATAAATCTAGGGGTTGCTTATTCCCGCCCTCCATAAACATAAGCTAAGGAACAGACACCATCACAAAATAGCCTTTGACTAGCTGGTAATGTATACCAAAATTGAAATCGGCTATTGCACGAAAAAGTTCTGAAAGAAATAAGTCTAGGGGTTGCTTATTACCGCCCTCTAGAAACATGAGCCAAAGAATATACACCACCTCAAAATAGTTTCTGACTAGCTGGTAATGTATACCAAAATTGAAATTTCTAAGTGCAACCGTTTCAAAGAAAAAATAAAAAAACTATTTTCCGCCATTTTGAGACTCGAATATCTCAACAGGGAGGACCCAAATTGAAAAATTTTATATGAAGATCCCCCCTGAAATGGCTTGTGGAACACACAGGTAATATATTTGACCATCATTCTGGAACACCCTGTATATTTGTATCGATAGAACTACGTACAGTTCTACCTCTTATTTTTCCATTCTATAACATTAAACTAGTATCAATTCAATTATCTATCAAATGCCACAGTGAAATGATAAATAACATGTATTATTTTAAATGTGTCACCATATGATAAATAAAATGAAATACGCACCTAGTTGTAATTTATCTTCATAAAACAAGTACCACATTCATAAAAAAGTGTCACTGCTGCTGCATCGCCAACATGCATACAAAGTCTACAACTGCTATTTGCACTCCCGTCTATCGACTAGGATGGGATCCAACTTTGTTTGTTTTATTGACAGGCCGCTGTTTACTGTAGCTTTAATTTGTGTGGCATTATATACTGAGTGTATATATCAACATTATTACAAACAAAATTAATTTTCGTAGTGACAAAGGGATAATGGTTCAATCAATTTGAAAGCTTCTGAGTATAGGATCTGATTAATCATAAACAAATTGAATTACATTTAATATATGGAATTTCGGCTGTTTCATTTCCAGCGCTATCATGGGAGGGTATATTGTTCGGGCTGGCAAAATTTCGGATATATCTTTTCGTTAATTTAATTATGAACATAATTAATTTTATTAGTAATTTGATCGAAATGTATGAAGAGATTAGAGCGCGAGGTCAAAATATCAGTGTAAGTGATGTTGAAATATGTATCTCTTTAACAAAATTGTACTAGTACGGGATCCGGCTGAAAAATAAGTACATTCATAAAGTAGTTAACCGATATTTAATTTTTATGTGATTTTATAAATGGAGGAACACATTTCTAATGAGGTGCCAATTAAAAAGTGCCCGCGATTATTATTAATTAAAATATTATTAATTGGCTTCGTGAAACATATCGTTCACGTCCTATGGAAATAAAGCATATTCTACTTCACGGCAATGTATTTAAGGACTTTGAAAAGGCACAGTTGCTATTGATCACTTAGCCGTAATCTCTCCGCAGCCAGGTGTAAACAGGTATAATTTTGTTAAATTTTTACGTTCATGGCGTATATTCATTTCAATTGTGCCACATTAAAGCTAATTTTTTTCTGTACGTGATGTAACATGTCTGCCTATAAAAAATAAGCCGCAAATAGGAGTTGGCTGCCGTTAAAGATGCTAGGTATTAAAATAAAGTGACAGAGAGTGAGCGTGCAACGTTACTTGTTAGACGAGGATGCTAAAGGCCAACTGTACGGGTTTTTTAAGCTACTGCGCATGCCTCAATAGATAGGGTTCTCAACCAACGATCTAAGTAGTATTAAGAGCTACTCAATTTAAATACTCCAAAAAATATTAAATAGATAAAATAATATTCAAAATTATTATTAAAAATAATATTTTGGTTACTTACGTCAAAGAAAATTTATTAGTTTGGCCTTGTTTAAGAAAATGTTTGATTTTATTGATGTTTTCAGTGTATATTCGCGTCAAGAATTCAGACGTCTACGTCACGGCTGACGTTACACATTTGTTTTTATTGTCAACGTAATTTTCGATATTTGGTCGCATTAAAAACAATCATTTTTTGCAATTTAGTGCAATATATAATGCAAACTTTTAGTGTATATATGTATATAGTTTTATTACTATCAGTTGCAGTTTCTTAAATATTTTGATGAAAATATAATGAATTATTCATTTATTCGTATGGCGTAAGTCGCCTGAATTCTTGTCGCGAGTATAGTCATGAGTTACAAATTAATTACAGTAAATTGATAATAGTAATTATGAGTTACAAAATAATCAACTATTCATACAAAAAACATTAGTGTTAAACAAAAAAAATTAAAAAATTATAAAAGCTTATATTATGTTTTTTCTCGCTTATTCAAAGTCAGAGTTTGCATTAACTGAAATAGTAGTATGTCAATATTAATAAAACAACAACAATAAACACTGATGCGTATAGAGCAATCCAACGTGAAACAACTTGAAACTTGACATATGATAATAAGTAGAATGTTGTGCTTTTGTGTAGAACTGTTTATGTCTATTTCGTAATACCATGGATAATTTAGTTAGTGTGGTTAGAATAACAATAAATGCTTCAGCGCAGTAGCTTAAAAAATGCGCATAGCCTCGTCTAACAAGTAACGTTGCACGCTCACTCTTTGTCACTTTATTGTTTAATTACCTAGCATCTTTAACGGCAGGCAACTCTTATTTGCGGCTTGTTTTTTATAGGCAGACATGTTACTAGCGTACAGAAAAAATTAGCTTTAATGTGGCACAATTGAAATGAATATACGCCATGAACGTAAAATTTAACAAAATTATACCTGTTTACACCTGGCTGCGGAGAGATTACGGCTAAGTGATCAATAGCAACTGTGCCTTTTCAAAGTCCTTAAATACATTGCCGTGAAGTAGAATATGCTTTATTTCCATAGGACGTAAACGATATGTTTCACGAAAAGCCAATTAATAATATTTTAATTAATAATAATCGCGGGCACTTTTTAATTGGCACCTCATGAGAAATGGGTTCTTCCATTTATAAAATTACATAAAAATTAAATCTCGGTTAACTACTTTATGAATGTACTAATTTTGCAGCCGGATCTTAGACTATACGTGAACAGCATATGTGTGCAAATAACAAAGTGGTAAAGAAGTACAACTGTGAAGCGGAAAGTGATGGAAACGCGCAGAAGGAAGATTGTATGTTTAAAATGAGTTTTGCAAAAAAAATCTATTGCTATATCTGACACGATAAAACTTAGCTCGTATAAATGATATCGAAAAGAGTATACTGGTAGAAAGGACGAAATAGTGATATGGCGAAGAAACTATATAAAATAAATATTAAAAAATAAGGATCTGGATCGAAGAATATATTAAATTTTGACGAAACCTGGGCTTATTAAGGTCATACGGAAAGCGCTACGATATGATATATATAATACGTGTTAATGTGTGATCGTTATAGTGATAGTGCTAGTAACCAATAGTAAATGTGTGTGTATGTATTCTAAAGCCTGTTGTCCTTTTGAATGCGAAATTCGCAAATATTTGGGAGAATTATTTAATGGTGGAAAAATCTCTATTTGTAACAAATTTTGTCAACTGCCTATAACATTATCTATCATTTTCATCATGAAACTGCCATGGTAGATTATCAGAAGCTCAAAACAAATTTATTAACACCACATAATAATGAAAGGGGCAATAATATTTGCGGTGTTTGACAGTTTCGCAAATTGCAATTGTCAAAAGTTGAGATTTTTCCGCCATAAATAATTAAAACAGAAGTTGCAAAATTCGTGCAAAAATCCGTGAATTTCGCGTCCATGAGGACAAGGCTTAAGTGTGATATCCGCGGAGTGCGCATCAGGTAGGTGTAAGTGGGTGGTGGTGGGCAATCGCCGTCCAAAAGGACGGCATTCTAATTTGTAGAGAGGATGACACAGGTGGCACATTTAAAGCAAATTGTTAATGTGCCGACATCAAGTTATTTTTGATAATTTTGTGTGCTTTAACTCTTCTCAAGTGGCACCCTTAGATAATCATACTGCACGTATTGTCCGTACTCATCTCTGTGTTGCGAATTAGTCACTCTCTATTATTTTCGACTTTGGGTAATTGATAATACAAGATAAAAACTTTAAATTTTGAAATATTCTTATTATTTGTGTTATCTAACGCCTCGAAATTGGTAAAAACTTTTTAGGCTACAAGCTAGCGATTAGTCCCTCTACAATTTCGACCGCTGGCTATATATGTATAAACGTAGGATCTTAGGACAGACATTATCCAGTTACAGTGTGTCAAAAATAAAAAAAATATATATATATCAGGTTTTAATTTCTAAACAGCTTGACCAAATTCGGTGTGTATATTTAGTATGACAGTAGGTATAAAACAAAAAAGAACAGCTTTAGAAAATTACCAGCGGCGGAGGTGTGGGAAATATATCACTCTGTATAATATTCCAAGTAAAATAGGTCACATGCGCCATTGCACTATCTTTCTGTTTCTTTACACTTTTTTGAATTTTAAACCGATTAACAACAAAATTGATATGTCTCATCAAATGCATTTTTACACTGTTACTTAAACGTCTTAGGAAGGTCATGCAAGAATAATAATAAGAAGCCATCATCTTATTTAATATTGCGTATTTTCAAATTAACCTTATATTTAAAAAGTTAAGTGTTAATAATGAATCAAGCTGAAATGGCCAATTTGGTTTACATTTATGGCCTTGCAGATGAAAATGGTGCTGAAGCTAGATGAATTTATATGGAAAGATTTCCAAATCATCTAAATCCAAGTCCAGAATGTTCAGAAATGTTTTTCAACGTCTTTTAGAGTCAGGCTCATTTCAGAAAGGTCCAATCCTACAATACATTTGAATATTAGAGTGTCTGGATTGCAAGAAGCTATTTTATATGGAATTGAAGAAGATCCAAATACTAGTACTAGGACTATAGTTGCAAGTCTTAGTGTGAATCCTAAATTAGTTTGGTCGGTTCTGAAGCATCAACCTTTATATCTGAATTACATACAAAGGGTTCAAGCCTCACTGCCGCAAGGTTATCCAGCTCGCCTACAATTTTACCACTGGATTGAACAAACCGTTAACTTTACCGCTGGTATATTGTTTACCCACGAAGGTAACTTTTCAGAGATGCTATAATGAACTTCCCCAATAAACACATTTGGTCTAATGAAAAATTTTCTTGTAGGGCCTTACTTTTTACAAAGAACTTTAACTGATGCGTCCTGCAGACATTTTCTTGAAAACTTTTTATCTGAACTACTTGACTATGTTTCCTATGCGCTAAGACAAAGAATGTGGGTAATGCACTACAGGGCTCCCTCACATTTTAGTTCGACTGTTTGCGATTTTTAACAAAAAAATTTAGTAATAACGTGATTGGACGAAGCACTCAAGCACCATGTCAACCTTGGCCACCCAGATCACTCGATATGAACCCTATTACTTTTTTGTTTGGGGATGTGTTCAGACATTAGTTTACAATGTTCACATTGACAAATTATAGCTGGTTGTGATGTGATAAGAGCTACACCTGGAAGTTTTGCACGTTTTTCAAGAAAATCTGAAGCATGCATTTTGGCTGAAGGTGCCCATTTCCAGCATTTGTTATAATAAATCATAGTAAAGTAATTATATTGTTAATTAATAATTTTTTTAAGTATTTAATGTTATGAGTATCGTAAAAATGCACTTGATCAAATAAATGAATTTTGTTGTTTGGAATTTTTTCTCTCATACGTACTCTCATACTAAGTATGCACACCGAATTTGATTTCAAGCGGAAATTAAAATTAAAAACTGATCTTTTCTAATTTTTGACGAGCTGTAGCTGGACAATGGCTGTGCTATGATCCCACATTTATACAACAAAAAAACCCTTACTTTTGGCCACAGAATATGCCCCTAGTTATTTGACCTATGCATAAGAAGCAACCTATATATTTTTATACGCAATAATTAATTGGTAAGTAGTGCAAAAGAATGTACAGCTTACACAATGTTTCATAATCCTGATCACTGATATTCCTTCATAAAATTATTGCCAGATTAATTGACTGCCCGGAACTATTAGCTAACTGCGCCTTCACGTTTCCCGGTCTGCCACCTGGTCTTCGTTGTTATTTAATTTTCCCACGCCCACAACAAGATTATTGAAATATTCTCCATTATACACTGTGGTTGGTAATTACTCTCGGATGCGGAACTTTGTTGACATATTTAACGATAATGTTTTGCATATTAAAAGAATTTTTGCTGGTCATGATTTGTTTTGTTAATTTTAATTTTAATTAATGTTTATTGGTTTCTGTGTTCTTGTGTTTTTCATTGGTTTTGTTTTGTAAAATCTTTTCGTTATATTTTTTATCTTGTTGACTACTTACTACAAAGCTGTATGCTATATGTATAAATTTAACAGAGGTCTTTTGAGGACTCGGCATTAATTATGATTAAGGTGTGGGCGTGCTGTTAGAGTTAACGGACCTTAGACCCCCGATTAATGCACAAATCAAGATTTTGTAATCTCACATTTTGGTTTGTCTGTCATTCTACTTTTATTTTTAATCGAAATTGTGAAATGGATCTGGAAGAGAAGAGAGATGAAATTTTCGATGATAATGATGAAGATATCATAGACTTTGTAATGAATATGAGGACATATACAGTTCAAGAAAGAAAAGATTATTTTGCTGATTTGGATGATAAAGAGTTTTCCTTAGGTTCAGTTTAAAAAAGACGGTGAATAACTTACGTGATTTAGAACCATATTATCGGTCAGTGGTCGCGCGGTTTAAGGCGTCAGTACTTGAATCGAGGTGACTAAATCGCTGTGGGTTCGACCCCCGCAGCCAGTAGACCGTATATAAGCTATATTCGTGGAGAGATTGGCAGCCTCTCTGCGGGTATGGTAGGGTGGAAAAATGTTGGCTTGGGTCAATGTGAGAGATTGATACCGGTTGACATTTTGCTACCCCCCTAATTAATCAGGTTTTCCTCATTCCTGCACTGAATGGTGGTTAGGGTCTACCAACGTAAGTCGCTCCTGGGCGCAAATGCGGCCTGTTTAATAATAATATGCCGCCCCCTCTCCCGCACAAGTCTTCGACTTCTGGGCTAATGCTCGTGATTAGAATGAGGGGTAGAGATATTATTATTATTATTTACATAATAATAATACACAGTAAGTTTATCAAACTCGCTCATAAATAGTAGAACCTGAAGCATATATTTATTGTAGATATCATGAAGTCTCGAAGTTTTTTTGACGTTGAGATTTTACAGCACCAGAAGTTACTATATTATAATTGGGGATTTTATCGGTGTTCACAAGACTACAGCAGATCGAATAATAAATAGAATTACAAATGCTACTCTATCGTTTTCTTTACTCATCTTCAAATAATGCAGAAAAGCTCGTCCTGTATCCTGTCACCACAACTATTGCACATCCAACATCTAACAAATTATACTTTTTTAAAAAACCCTGGTTTATTTTGTGTTTGAACACCGAGCACGTATCAACTAAAAAGACACAAGGTTACATAACCTCAAATCAACAATCCAGAGAACTATTTTTCTTTTATTTCTATGGTACATGATACATTAGAACTATTTTTTAAATATTCATTGCTGCCAACAAAGGTTAACCAACGATTTGGAAACAAGTTGTTAAAATAGGAATAAAATACGAAGCAATTCTTAATCACGATTAAATTACTTGATTAGTTTAACAACACTGTTAATGAATCGTCTGATTAATTTCCGAATGAAAGTATAGCCCTTATAGACATAAAAGGACAATCCCTAACATTTTAACAATGAAATTATAGCCACACGGCTAAAAATTCTGAAATTATGTTTCTGTGGTACTCCATTTTTTATATTCTAGTACATCACATCTTCAGGAAGATTATAAACCAAAATTTTCCGCATTGCCAGATTATACACCAATTTCGGTCAACAACAATACTCTACCATCAAAACCCTTTCATTACCCTTGAGTAGTGAACTAACAGAAACTGGAAATTAATTCATTGGAAACGAATTTCCTATGTTGATTCCCATTCCATTGTTCCAGTTGTATACAACACAAAGGAACCACCAAGCCAGATATTAATTATTCAAACATAATACGTACATGTACACGATTTGCTTTGTAGGGTACTTGAAAATTCTTGTGCATTAGGATAACCATTGACAAATAAAGTCGTTCGAAGGCAATATGTGAAGCGTACAGCACAGGAGGTATTCCAAGTTCGATAATAATTATAAATAAACCATTATCTACAAAGGTGGATCAAATAATAACCCGAATTTGATTTTATTAAATTAATGTCGTTTATTACGTTAATGTCTAAAAGTAAAAATGAAACATTAAAAACAATAAAACATTTATTTATATAAACGTTAAAGGTACAATTGTGCAAAGTGTTAAAGTGAATACTAGAGGCATCCAGCTTCTCTTTTCTAACAGCAATGCAAATACTAATAGTCGAAATGAATATATTGATCTTATTTATTTTCTTTTTACAATTAAGATTCGGTAAAATCTTTCGTCAGCCATTTGACCACAATTCGATAAGTCAATTTTCCAAAAAATTGCAGTGTTTCTAAACTTTCTGCATTATGAAACGTATACGGGACACTGCTTCCGAAGAACAGCAGCCACATTATTGGTAAATAGCGGTGGTGAAATTCGTCATAACTAATAATGTTACTATTTCTACGCAGGATGTTCAGCATGGATTATCAATTTCTGTTGCCGCTTACATCTAACTAATCGAATGTTACAATTAATTTAGTAAAACATTTGTAATACTTTGGTTATTCAATGAATGTTGACATTTACCTGGGTTGAAAGTGACATCTGCCTGGTAAATGTCTTTTCATATATATTTCAAAGTCAAAGATGTTTCTTCTTTCTTAAACTTACTATCAGTTTGAAATATCAACATTACGTATATAGGTGCAAATAAAATTATTTTAATTGATAAATTCGCGTTTATGAGGATATACGTTGAAATGCTTAATATATTTTTTATTTACTTGGAAACTCTTTATGATAAAATAGCAATAATTCTAGGTTGTAATGAGATAAGCTAGGTCTAATTATTCAGTATGTTCAAATATTTCCAATGGCGCCAGTGGTGTAGAAAGTCTGTGCGACTTGTCTTTGTAAGAATGTAAGTTACTGTATGGATTATTTTGAACAAATAATTATTGTTCTTTGCAATTTTCTTTAAAGTGCATTGTATTCGAGTAATTGTTCGTTTAAAATATCTCTGGATTTCGTAAATTGTGCATATTTGTATCAAAAGTTGAAGGAAATTTGAAAATCCTTAAAATTCTGCACATGGTCATAATTTATTATTTTGAAAAACTTTTTCAAGTAACATTTTGCTGTATTTTCTTGAAACCAAAACAATTGTTCGTCGGTGCATTGAATATTTCAATTAAGATTATTTCGAAAACGGTTACTTCTAACGACTTCATCAAGGTATACCTTTTTCAGATAAAGGAGGTAGATGAATTGCTTGTTTTAATATATCAGATGTATATACTTAGACGGAAAAAGTTCTGCCAGTTAAAAGAAGCATGATGCCTCGCCCCCAACAATCACTAATCTTCAAACTGTATCCAACTATTTGGATATTTTAACAAATTATATACAAATATCGAAAACAAATTTTTAATTTTGACGTTTTGAAGTTTAACTATATCGCATTATTTTGTCGTCAGGAATCTACTCTTGCCGTATGGTGCATTAATTTCGGGACGCCCTGTACTGACGCATAATGGGTCTCGCCACGCACAAACTACGAAAGTCAGATATATTTTTTAAAAAACATTTACCAGAGATTAACCAGCCCCCGACACCTTCCTCGACAGGTCCGGTGGAAAACCACAGTAGTTACTTCTCGCTCGTCTTTCGCGTAACATCCGTCCAGACTTCTGTATTGGTGGAACATTCTTTCCCAGTTGTTATATCTTTATTAATATATTTAACGTGTTACAAACCGTGGACTTGTTATTTCTAATCTAACAACACCACATTCAAAATGATCAATATTTACGTTTTTTTATAATGAAGACAGTGACGTACCATTTTTATTTTAAATAAGAGAAGAGTGTCACAAAGTTTCTACGCCACTAGTGATCATGGGAATATTTAAACATAGTGAATAATTACACTAAATATATCTCATTACAACCTAGATCTATTGCTGTTTTATCACTATTCTGAAAACGAAAACAGAGATTTTCGAAACGTCAAAAATATGTGCACGATAGTGATGTGATTTTTGTTATTTTTTACTTATCTGCTTTTTTCAGTGTGATATTTTTTGGTTAGGCAAACTTAGTCTCAAAAATATCTAACCCTTGACTGATCCGTTTGGCGCAAGGGCTTATTTAAGAAAACTTTATTTTTTCAGAAGTGTGGCAAAAACCCAATAAAACTAAAGAAAAACTAAAATTATGCCACAAATTCTTCAGACAATAAATAATAAATATAAAAATTTTGAAATTTTTGACACCCTGTATCTTGGAAACGGTGAACATTTAGATATAGGTATATTTTTGCTGTCATTTATTTTGACTGTAAAACCACCTCAAGGATAACAGTAATACCTGAGACAAATTGTATAATTAATATCTAATATCAGTTACTCGTGAGAAACATCAAGAAGTTTAAACAGATGACCTGCCGATCAATCCTTAAATTGTTTCAGCCAGCTCCATTTGGTTGTAAAGAATCGGTTATTCAGAGACAACAATGGAAATTGCCATCTATGACGCACTGATAGGTTAAAACAATTTTACATGATTACTTTGTCAGTTTTTATTTAAGCCTCTGTTCCGTGGAGAAGATAAGTCCTCAACTGGGCTCCCATTGACACCTCATATTTATTCTGGGGATATCCCGCGGCTGCATGGCAAAATATTAGTTAAAAATATCGGACGGGTAAGAGGATTTGCGAACGTTGGAAGTTAAGCTCTACAAGCGTCATTAATCACATCACAACAGACCAGGCGGAACGCTCTGGATTAGAGGGGACACGATCGAGGATTTCATTACATCTAGACTGCCGACAAATTATTTTACACTGTACATTTCCATAGGACGGAAAGTTTGTGGAGAGGTGACTCTAAAAACTAACAAACCTACCAGTTTATAGACTGCTTTAAAATTAAATTGCATCATTTAAAGATACTGCTATAGGCATACTAGAAATTATTCGTTTTACTACGTTTTTCAATAAGAGTATTTCACTTTTCAATTAGAACAATGTTAAAAAAAGAGTGTAAAATGTTTCAGGAGGTAGATAGTATGAACCAAAATAAGCAGAAAAGTCTTAATAAAAGGTCATGGGTCCGCAAAGTAACGGTTGCGGAGATATGGACCACTATTCGTTTTTCAAACATTTTATTTTATTAGGAATAAACCGACAAAGGAAGCTTTTAACAAACAAAAAACAAAGTTACAGAAGATGTTCAAAGTGCCCTCCGTCCATTTTCAAGCAGGCACGACATCTTCGTCTCAACGATATTCGAACTCTTTCGAAAACACCCTCCTTGGTTTGGATTTCTTGACACTTTTGATTAATCTGTAGCTACAGCTCTTCCAGGCTATTTACAGGAGTACCATACACTAATGTCTTCAAATATCCCCAAACAAAGAAATCTAGAGGGTTCAGATCAAGCCATAAAACAGGTCCGGCCCTTCCTACCCATCTATGTGGAAAAGTTTGGTGTAAATGCTCTCTAACGGCCACGGAAAAATGAGCTGGAGCACCATCATGCTGGAATCACATTTGTTGCCTCTGATTCAAAGGAATGTCTTCCAAAAACTCATACAGTGTGTTCTGCAGAAAGATGAGGTAAGCGCAACCGTTACTTTGTGGACCCATGTTTATTGAGACTTTTCTGCTTATTGCGGTTCATACTATTACCTCCTTAAATACTTTACAATCTTTTTTAACACAGTGTATACATTATTGTGAAGTTTGAACGACGAAGCAGTAGGTTTAGTCGTGTTATCATATACAGTGCGTTAATAATGTAGTGTATTCTACGTTTTGCATACAACGTTTTGTCTACAACTGTCGACTTTAATAATAATTAGTGTTATTATATACAATTTATATTCTAGTAAAACATAATGTAAAAATGGTCTATTAAGAATTTACCGTAGCAACAGGCTTAAGCATAGCTGTCATTGAAGTATTCCTCGAAATTATTAGGTCTGTTCAAACAAGAAAGCCAGACTTGTCCAAAACTTCTTGCATGATGTTTACTGAAAACAAATTGATAACTTCGCTGGTCGAATATTTAGGACAGTTTGAAACCATTCCAGAGTCCTGTTATGAAAGTATAAATAGGAGTTCAAATCATGATTTGCCATCAAATATTGATAATGAATAAGCTTCCAGTGTTGTTGCCAATCTCGTGTCAGAGAAATTACAGAAGAAATATGAACATGCATTGAGTTGCTCTGAAAAATGGCAGAGAAAAAAAGATATTTAACATAACTAACGTGAAAGAATTAATAGGATATTTCAACGAACTAAGTAAAACACAAAAGCCTGAATCTCTTTCCTGCTATTACTCAATGGTAACATAAATATTATTTTTTAAAATACTTAAAAAAATAAAAGCTTGAATAAGTATTTTCTGCAAATGAAACAAATAATACATTCTGAGACTTTATGGTGACTACGAACTACAATAGACTATCCCAATACCTTTACCATGAACCAGGTACTTCAGCAATTTCCAACACCGACAACAATACATCATAAGATATAGGAACTCCAGCTGAGGCTACTTGTAATTAAAATAAACGTTTAAAAATAGTACCTTTGCAAGAGGCTGCCAGTAAAATAAATTAATTCTCCTTAAACCCCATTGTTCAACGGAAATTGTTAATACCAAAATTAGACTACTTATGTTGAATATTCCATAATACTAAAGACTGAAATCTTAATGTGATTGTGTGTACTGCTGCATGTACCTACCTCACCTTACTGTGCTAAAAAATACTACTGTTCCAACTGCAAATTCATTTAATAATGCACGCAAATAACTGCTGAAAGTAACGCTATCGATTTCTCATCTGCAAATATTCAAAACCATAGTGAAAGAACTAATTCAGAATCCAATAAGTTTCTAGTATCTTTCACAGCATTAGTAGTATTCAGGTAGCTGTTATTGAATATTGCACATGCACATCCCCCTACCCATAAATTCCTTTGCTACCCGCTTTGAATTTTAAAGGACATTATTTCCTGGGAATAAGAATCTGATGACGGTGCAATCCCCTAGGATGCTCCATAAAATCTTAGTGGGAGTGCTGGAAACTCGGACCGTCTGTCGTTTAGCGCTAAATCCGATACATTCTATGATTCGCAGCGCTTGTACACTCGGTTTGTTTGGATGCCGAACTATTTACGGAGGTATCAATTGACTTGGCAATCCTCGAAGGATGTTTGGCTGGATTGGATGGCTTTCTAGCTTAGATTAGTTGACTGGATACAGTTTGCTATGGAGGATGATTTAACACTTTGAGTTTTTAGGGACTTTGATGTTCAAGATCAAATCAGTGGTAATAATAGCTTGATTTTTATAGTTTTAGATAATCTACAAATAATATTTTTTTCTTATTTAACAGGATGTAAATGAGTAGAATAATAAATTAAACAATGGTATAGGTAAGCACTGTACATAAAAAAATAGTAAAACTTACGAACTTATAGACCGACTTATATTATCTCTAATTTATATAAAGTCTTGGAAATACTGCTGCATAATTATTCATTATAGAGTTCTGCGTCTGAAAGTATATTGACGCGATAGCATGGCTTCATAAAAGGGACGTCCTTGTGTGAAAGCCTCAATTCATTAATAAGTCTTTGGATCAATGTGGTCAAGTTGACGTAATATATACTGACTTTACTAAGGTATTTGACTTGATCACGATATTCTGTTACAAAAGTTGAATACGTTTGGTCTGTTTAACTCGTTATTAAAACTCTTTCACTCTTATCTGCAAAATAGATATCAGTTCGTACAGTAGTAGTTACTGTTCTGAAAAACTCCAACATGCGGCTGGTATACCTCAGGGTTCGCCGCTTAGGCCTCTCTTATTTGTTATGTTCTTGAATGATATTGTATATGAGTTGCATGTGCACTATTTGAAATGTGAATATGACCTTAGATTGCTATGTGAAATAAATAATGTCAGTGACTGTCAAGAGTTATAAAGCGCGATAGAAGCTATAGACAGTTTGTTAGTTCTCTTCTAATAATTTACCGTTTAATGAATCGAAATGTAACATTATGACATTTACTAGAAAAACAAATTATTTCACTTTTGCATATTATAATATTAAACGAGAAAATTTTTTTTAGAGAAATTAGGGCTCGAGACCAAAATATGAGTAATGTATATCCTGCAGAATAGAAATAGTAAAGAAGAATATAACTGCGAAATAGAATATAACAAAAGGAAGAATGTAGATGTTGGTGATACAAAACGACTTATGGGTGTATTTTAAAAATGAGCTTCCGGAAATAAAAAATAGATTGCCATCTCACAGAATTAAACTGACTAAACATGAATGATTTTGCCACATATAGAACCTGATAGTATTCTCGTGGTTGTATGGATAATTCAGTCTAGCTTTGATAGATAGATAGATAGATATATTTCTTTTCCAACAGGTAAAACCAAATAACAGGGCATGTTATGTTACAATATAAACAATAATATTCAGTTCATCTAAAATACAAATATTTAACAAAATAATAAAATAAAAACAATGATCTACGCAGTGATAAAGGGATAAGTTATGGTAGAACATCAATCAAGTACCACTAATGTGTTTCAATATATTTTCATAAATTTCTCTTAAAGAACTAATATGGATATGACAGGATGAATAGTAATGATTAAAATTATTGCAAGCACTAAGTACCGGTGACTTGTGCAGAATATTTCTTCTTGCCAAAGCTGTATGAAACGGTAAAGAATTTCTTAAAGCCAATCTAGGAAACCGGAACTTCACTACTCATGTAAACGTGGACAGATTACATAGTTATTTAATGAGTTATAAAGGAATGATACAGATTAAAGTATTCGTTTAATATGCAACGAATTGAACTGAAATTCATTCAACAAAGTTAAATACTCTATACCCCTCCTCTCTGGGTATACACCTGTCATTTTAAACCTGACAAATTTAAAAATTTTCTCTGGACATGCTCCATAAGACATATTATGTGGTTAGTATAAATAGGACACCAAATTAAAGCACCGTATTCCAAAACTGAGCACACAAAAGCAATAAAAATGTTGAAAGTACATCAATGCTCGCAAAAACTCTTCCATTCCCCATAATAAATCCCATCATTCTATTGGCAGAGGCACAGTTATTTCAATGTGAGTAACAAAATAAAGTTCCGAATCAAATACCACACTTAGATCTTTTATTTCATTACATCTGGTTAACTCAAAAGCATCTATTCTATAAGAATGTCTGATGACATCATGTTTTTAAAAATGATAAGACAAAACACTCCGCATTTAATTTCAAGTAATTTTCTGAACACCTCTCTGAAATTCTCTCAAGGTCTTCCTGAAGTAGGAATAAATCATTTAAATTATCAATAATATGATATATCTTTAAGTCATCCGGTAAAGCAGTTTAGAGCTACGAGCATTAATACAAAGAAAAACAATAGTGGACCCAAGTTAGAACCTTGAAGTACTCCAGAAGTGGCGGAAAAGTAGTTAGATCTAAATCCTCATGCTGTGCATATTACGTACTATTAAAAAGGTAAGATTTAAAGAGTGACAATAATTTTACAGAAAAGCCATAATCATCCAATTTCCTAAAAGAACCTATAAATCGATCTGATCAAAAGCCTTCTGGATATATAAAGTCAACTTGATTTCTCCTATCTATAGCCTCAGCTTAGTTTGTAGTAAAGCAGAATAAGTTTCCAACTGTCTGTTCAACTGAAGCATTTAAAACAAAACATTTCCATCATCTTGTGGGTATTATGAACGCAATGCGCGTGCGTCCGACTTTTGGAAACTGTTTGCAACTATTCTATGAATATGCCTAATAGCCAACGATAAGTGTTAACGTGTGACTGCGTTAGTACCCAGTAATGTATACTGTGAATGTAAATATTGCAGTGTATTTTGTGTTAAAGAAGTAGTAGTTAAAAGGTGATATCTGTGAAGTACGCATCGGGAGGTGTAAGTGGATGATTATAGAGTATCACAGTCTAAAAGAACTGCATTCTACGGTGAGTATAAATATTTTAAATAAACTATTAAGGTGCTAACGTCAACTTATTTTTGCTAATTTTTAACCCTTCTCAAGTGGGAAGCTTATGGAATCTTGTCCCCTGCAATCCTTTTCCCCACACTTATCTAAGTGCTGTAAATGTATCACACATTTTTATTATTTTTTTGTAATTATATTACAAATAGTCAAAACTGGCCACGTTTTTCCACTGAAGGTACCTTTGTGGCCTAAACTATAGCTAATTAAACATGCACATTCACCTATTTTACATTTTCTCTCTTTGGCAGTTGTTTAGTTATTTCATTGACACTATGAAGTTTTTAAAAATACCAATCATCTTTACTTTAGATTTAGCTTAAAGTGGCCAAAACTGGTGGGTTAACCCTATTTTGATTTTTTTAAAAGCTATTTACAAATATCGAAAATCCAATTTTAACTTTCACACCTTCTATCTTTTTAACCATCAAATTTTGGACTAAGGTAAGTTTAACTACAACGCATTGTTTTATCGTCTTTAATCTACTTATGCTTTGTGTCCTATTATAATTATACTAAATGAACATTGATATTGTTATTATTATATTGTCAAAGAAAATATTTCGGTCTTTTATGTGAGTTTCTCGACATTCATCATTGAAATTTATTTACATTAATTTTTACAGCGGCAGTACTTAGTGATATAATCAAAATCTAAGCTAATTTAAACTACCAGATTAAGTCTCATAATATATTTTTTAAATCCTTTGTCTTATTATCTGCATTGCCATGCAAAAGGATAATTCCTTTGTCTAGATCCTCCCTCTATAATCTAGCGACTTTGAAAGTGGGGAGATTTCGCCAACTACGTGCATTTTAAAAAATCAATATTTGTTTTAACGATTTCCCAGTAGACAGACGGCGTTTTCAATTAAACAGAAACTTATTCCGACAACTATGAAAAAGCACTTTAAAAGTCATTTATTCTACCCGTGGCTCCATTGTACCAAAGCGATTGCAGGTTGGCATAACTGACGGCAGGAGGAATTGGACAAACAAGAAGCGAACGGGTGTTATTCTTAATTAGGTGGAATGTATGGAAATCTAAAATTCACATACTTACTAATACTTCTAGTATTCCTAATAGTGGACCAATGTTATATTACAGGAAACGAACACAATTACATAAAAATATGTCGGTTTCTTGTAAAAATTAAATTAGATATCATTCTCGCAAAATTCGTAGACTTGTTGTTGACATTTCTCACTCAATCTTTCCTTCAAACGAATATATGAAACTATGTATTTATGTTTATTAAAGCAAGTTTAAAATGCATTTAATTAAATTCCTCAATAATAGTCAATAAAATGTCACATAGTGATATAAAATACTTATGCAGCTTTATCACTGATTTGTAATAGACACAAAAAACATATTCGTATAACTATTTTTATATATTTAAAAAATATACAAAACCAATTAGTGGGAAGATTGGAATGTTGATTTCCACTAACCAGTATTAATATTACAGCACTTCAAAAAACCTAAATAACAAAATGACGTCAGGGCATGATCAGATTCCTAGTTCTATTTTGAAGGATTGTGCAGCTGTTTTCTCTGTTTCTTTACACATATTGTTTAATGCAAATCAACATTTCCTCATTGCTGTAAGTTAGAAAAAATATGTCCTATTTACCAAAAAAGTGATGTTGGCAGTGTGAACAATTATAGGTCAATTGCTATCTTGTATAATTTTGCAAAGGCTTTTGAGATGTCACTATTATTTACTCTTATCAAAAATTTTATTTTTACTTGTCAGCATGGTTTGATGGTTGGAAGGGCATTCAACGATTTCTAATTTGGCTTGTTTTACTTTACTCAATTTGTCTGTAACTGTATTGACAGTATTAGTCAGGTTGACGTAGTGTACACTGACTTCTCAAAAGCCTTTGACTATGTTGACCCAGTATATTGGTGAAAAAGCTAAATTACGTTGGCTTCAATGCTCCTTTGAATAACTTCTTCATTTCTTATTTAGACCTCAGTATGTTCATTATAATGGTTTCAGGTCAAATACTTATCTTGCATCATCTGGTGTACCTCAGGAGTCCAACTTGTGACTTCTTCTGTGTATTATTTTTATAAATAATTTATGTGATGGTATTGAATGTGGTTAACTATTATTTACAGACGACCTTAAAATTTTGAGATCAGTAGTTTGAATGAGTGTATCACACTGCAAAAACAAATACATTTTGTTGAGAATTGTTGTAAGACAAACAACCTTGAAAATAATGTTACCAAGTGCAACTTTTACCTGAAAAATTCTCCTACTGAATTTTACGATTTTAATAACAGAGAAATTAATTAGATCAAAGGATCAAAGATTTAGGAATCATAATTTATAGTCAGTTTACTTTCTCTGAAAATATTAATGTTGCCAATGCTGATTTAAAAGTACTTGGCTTTATCATAAGGAATTTCAAGTAATTCAAGAACATTCAAACTTTAAAAAGTCTATACTTTTTTTAGTACTGTATGGTGTTCCACAACGTTGCCAGTATTATACTAATATCTTGAAACAGACTTCAAAAAAGTTAAAACTAGAATTTTTAAACATGTTAAAGGTTAATTGAAATATATTTATTTATAATAATATTGATGACCACCCCTTTGCCATTTCTATACCTCACCTATAAAGTTTGTCCATGTATCTAAGTACATACAATTGAAAACATAAACAGATTCTCTACTCACAGTAATCCAAAATTTGGTCGATATCCATACGTATGCTTGTAGCATGTCGACGATTTCACTGTTTAAAAATGGGCCGTATTTCACCAAAAATATTAATTAAAACACTTAAGAGAAAACCACTGCCCTTGAAAATAATAAAACGATTTAAATATATTATAGCCGCAATAGATGCGTCAAGCAGTAAATTACTTAAATAAACCATTACTTTACTTCTGTTTCAGAAGATGCAAATGTATATCATATTAACTTACAATTTATACGTATTGAAATTATCAAATCCCTTTCCACAAATATTATATCTTTTGTTTCCACTTTACGTTGCCTTTGCCTGCCCCAGACTATATTGGTATCAACATAACCGCTTTGCCGAAATCAGTTACCAATCCTACAGGATAGAGTTGGTGCGGGACATTTCGCTTACTTTGCCTTCTCTTGATATTGAACTCATATATCGAGCTAGTTATTTTGTTATTCCATGTTTTGTGTTTATTTTTAAAATCTGTTTCACCCACTACGAAACTACATTGTACGAAATGGTTAGCACTGACACGTTGTTTGAGGTTATGTGGTGAAAATTAACTGTAAGGTGTTGTGAGAAAATTATAGTCTTTTGTTCTTCATAAAATAATTTAAGAGGATAATTTGTGATATAATATTTCTAACAATGGTATTAATTAATTGTGAAATGTTGATAAGTAGGTGAACTTTTATGCACGTTTCTGAATAATTTTTGGAAAGTAACTTCCTAAACACTAGTAGTAGTGTCAACTTGTCAGACCATGCTGATGAAAATTTTCATGAGATCAGTAGTTTGAATGAGTGTATCACACTGCAAAAACAAATACATTTTGTTGAGAATTGTTGTAAGACAAACAACCTTGAAAATAATGTTACCAAGTGCAACTTTTACCTGAAAAATTCTCCTACTGAATTTTACGATTTTAATAACAGAGAAATTAATTAGATCAAAGGATCAAAGATTTAGGAATCATAATTTATATTCATTTTACTTTATCTGAAAATATTAATGTTGCCAATGCTGATTTAAAAGTACTTGGCTTTATCATAAGAATTTCAAGTAATTCAACATTCAAACTTTAAAAGTCTATACTTTTTTAGTACTGTATGGTGTTCCACAACGTTGCCAGTATTATACTAATATCTTGAAACATACTTCAAAAAAGTTAAAACTAGAATTTTTAAACATGTTAAAGGAATAATTGAAATATATTTATTTATAATAATATTAATGACCACCCCTTTGCCATTTCTATACCTTCACCTATAAAGTTTGTCCATGTATCTAAGTACATACAATTGAAAACATAAACAGATTCTCTACTCACAGTAATCCAAAATTTGGTCGATATCCATTTTTACTACACTTCAACTGATTTATCAATACATACTATCGTTATCACTATCACTGCTTAATACGTATGCTTGTAGTATGTCGACCATTTCACTGTTTAAAAATGTGCCGTATTTCACCAAAAATATTAATTAAAATACTTAAGAAAACCATTGCCCTTGAAAATAATAAAACAATTTAAATATATTATAGCCGCAATAGATGCGTCAAGCAGTAAATTACTTAAATAAACCATTACTTTACTTCTGTTTCAGAAGATGCAAATGTATATCATATTAACTTACAATTTATACGTATTGAAATTATCAAATCCCTTTCCACAAATATTATATCTTTTGTTTCCACTTTACCTTGCCTTTGCCTGCCCCAGACTATATTGGTATCAACATAACCGCTTTGCCGAAATCAGTTACCAATCCTACAGGATAGAGTTGGTGCGGGATATTTCGCTTACTTTGCCTTCTCTTGATATTGAACTCATATATCGAGCTAGTTATTTTGTTATTCCATGTTTTGTGTTTATTTTTAAAATCTGTTTCACCCACTACGAAACTACAATGTACGAAATGGTTAGCACTGACACGTTGTTTGAGGTTATGTGGTGAAAATTAACTGTAAGGTGTTGTGTGAAAATTATAGTCTTTTGTTCTTCATAAAATAATTTAAGAGGATAATTTGTGATAATATTTCTAACAATGGATAATGGTATTAATTAATTGTGAAATGTTGATAAGTAGGTGAACTTTTATGCACGTTTATGAATAATTTTTGGAAAGTAACTTCCTAAACACTAGTAGTAGTGTCCAACTTGTCAGACCATGCTGATGAAAACAAAAGTAATCCTCAAGCTTCCAACGCCTTCACGTCGATGTTACAACGAGAAAAACTACTCTGATGCCCCTTTAGTATTACACAACTCTGACAAAGTAACTCTCGAGCAGTCAACGACTCCACATCGACGCTGCATTAAGTCGATCCCCTATTGCGCCGTCAAGGGCTACACATTTCTAGAAGATTAACTGCCAAGCAGTCTAATTACAACCAACAGCTAGCAGACAGGTCCTAGTGGAATTAGAAACTTCTGTTCTCGCCGCATGGCATCAAAAGTAAGTTATTTCCTTCTGTTTTCTATCAAACTTAGATTATTCTTTAAGGTAGCTTCAGCTCTTGGACAACATGGGCCACCAAATCATTATTTGGTTATTTCTTGAGCCACTAAAACTAAGTAACATTTTAAATCTTTGGGATTCACAAGCCCAGAGTAGCTTGTATTAAACACTTGTATCAAAACCCAAAAAAACTGGTTGAACAATTTTCGCTGGCGCACAATGTAGGTGTAAATTGTATTAATTTTTAAGTCTCCGACGCTGCTTTCTGAAGCACGCTTTATGTAGCCTACTCGAAACCAAGGGAGAAAAGTTCTCCTATCAGCACCCGCTACACTACTCATTTACAACGCATTAATGCCCCCCTGTGTTCATAAAATAGTTTTATCTGCCGTAATTAATGCACAGCCAGGTATAAATATCCGAAACGATTTCCCGGCTCCAAATTTACTTATCGCTATAAGCCGGATAAGGGGATAAGATCGGCCCGCCTAAGTGCTTTCCTATAACCGTTTTACGGCGTCCAAATCTATTTCATTCTAACTCATTAACTTTAAGTGCGCATAAAGAAAGAAAAGATGTAATGGGGATCGGGCGTGCTGTACATTACTGCAGTTGATTAAGGCATGGCGTCAAATTCAGATTAAGCGCCATGGGGACGGTATATTGCGTAATTATTTTCTTCAGGGCCGTGGGTTTTACGTTCTCTAACAACCGGCCGTTTAAATCAGAGCTTTTTGCTTCGCCTGGAGATAAATGATGCCTTGGTGCTTGAAATAATGCAGTTTCGACCTTACATACGTTGATTATTGACAATATATTTTTTTCAGAGAAATATTATGTTCTTCTTTACTGTTATACATTTTCTATAGTCCAAATATGTTTGTATCCAAACCATTCAAGTTTAGTTCCAAAAGATTGTTATAACAGCGAAGTTCTGTGACGTCAGACGACATTCATACGTGTATACCTAATACGGCATTCTACTTTATCTATGTATACGACTTCCATATTTTCGGACAACGTAGTGCATACGTTTTGAAGAGTTAATTTACCATTTGTGATATTATTAATTGTTAATGTGTTAAATAGACTAAATGAATTGGAAACACCAGCATAGCCCATGTCTGATGCCGAGCACATAAAGGTATTAAAGGAAATAAGAATGCAGAAGAACTTCAAAAATGAGTTTGTCAAGATCACAGAACACAGGCGAACATACGAACAATAAATATAAAAATCTAACAAAACTTTAGATATGAGAAATATACTGTCTATTTGCTAATAATCACTGAGATTCAGAAAAATAAGAAAACTTAAATAGGATTGGACGTTTGAAACAGCATTACTACATCATAAAATCAAGATAATTGTCTGCCAAAATTGTAACTGGGGAAAAAGAGCTTGCATTATTTATTTACTACAATAAAATAACCAATGGGTAAAACTCATTTACAGGATAAGTTACAGTTAGAATTTACAGTTAAAAGTAATAAAATGGGAACTACTAAAAGCAAACATATACTACCCATAAGACAGAAAAATAATAGATCAATAAGAAGTTACATAAAATGTTGCTTTATATCACGCAGTGTACACGATAATATATCTAAAGTTTTTTCAATATTATGATAATTGCTTTGATTCTACCAAAATATTAGAACGGGCTAGTGATATCAGAAACACACTGTTAAGCTGAGCACTTGAAAAATCAGATAATTTAGCAAAGGATGTAATTTAGTAATGTAATGAATTAATTTAAAAGAGAACATTACGGAATGAATTTGATTGAAATAAAACTTTGTAATTTTAAACAATTATAAAATATGTCTTGTGGTGTAACCCCCACATGATAAAAACCATATAGGATAAATGTTACAGATTTAAAAAATCTCCTCTGAACTTTTTTAAACAGAAAGATCATATCACAGAGCCATAATCAAGTTTGGACTTTACAAAGGTATTATATAACAGACAAATGGTTTTAAGATCTTTAAATTTTTTGGAATTCCGCATAGTAAACTCTAGTTTCTGTAGGTCTCAAATATGCAGACCTCCATGTGACACAATCTTTAATAAATTCAGGTCTCTGAAGTTTCAGTACTGCTAAGTGTGTAATTGAAAATGAGAAGTTATACCGTGCGATAAAAGAACATAACTATACACTTGACAGCATTTAAAGGCAGGTTATTTTCAATATAACAGTTGCTAAATGTTATAAAACTGCTCTGTCAATCAGTTAGCAATCAGTTAGACAGGCAATTTCACAGTACAATTTTACATCGTCAGCATAAAGCAGATAATGAACATTAAGGTATTTTACAATATCGTTAATAAATATTACAAATAGTACGGGACCCAAAATGGATTCTTCGGGAACACCAGACATCTGGGGGAAAACACATACAAATACATGTTTACTTACAGTTTTTTATTAATATATATTAAAAAGAATTTTCAGATAAATATCAGAAGTGAAAGCATTTTTTGTATTAATAAATGATCATTTCAGAATTCAAAGATTGCTCCCTTTTTGTATTAGGAAAGAAATACTAATTAAATACTTTGATTACGACGTTTCATTGGGTAGCAACAGAGGTTTTATTTCATTCGTAATTAAGTTCTTCATTCGAGAACTTAAAATATTTTTAAAATAAGACACATTGAAATGATTATAGGAAGCTTTATTTAGCAATTACGTCACATTAACTTATCGCATAGGTAGACAAAGAATTCTTGGTGCAAGGAGACAATGAAAGCGGAGTCGGAGTTCTAAGCGCAACTCTTTCTATTTTTAGTTAATTACAGCGAACTCTTAATAGACATGTCCTTAATTACACCCCAGTAGAATCGAAAAGTAATAAAATAAACGACTTCAATTATGCCGAGAATGGTGCAACCCAAACACAATCCTACGATACCTCCGATTTGTACTGGAATCAGAACAACAGAAAATAGTTAGAAATACCTCGTTATGCTGTCAAACAGCTGAATTTATTAGAAAAGTTGCAAAAAGAAATCTTTACGTCTTGATGGTACCCGTAAATAATAAATATTTTACTTCAAAATATTACTATTGAAGATGGATTAGATGTGAGAAATTATAATCTGCATATTTTTTAGAGTTCTTAATAGACTTTTTAATTCATAACGTTGTATACTGTTTTTTCTTTCATTTCTTAATTTTAATCTACCCTATTTTCAGCAAAAATAAGTACACAGTAGAAATAAAAATCTAGGTAGAAAATAAGGGTTCTTTTTTATATAACTGTGAGATTTTAGAACAGCCATTGTCTATCTACAGCGTCTCAAAAATAAAAAAGAAACATATTTTAATTTTTAATTACTAAACCGTTTGAGATGATTTAACCAAATTCCCCGTGCATATTTAGCATGACAGTAGGTATAGAACAAAAAATAACCAGTTTTAGAAACTTACCAGTGGCAGACGTGTGGGCATCAATGATCATAATTTTCCAATAAAATATTGTAATAAAACGAGCTGCGAAACAATATAATAAAACCCGGGCATGGGAACAGAAATGTAGGCGACATAGAGACGTATCAAGCAAAACGAAATCTTTTGTACAGCTAGACCTCAGTCGACACGCTGGACGGTTTATGGGCCATTTAAGTTTAGAGAATAATTTTTCTAATAACCTTGGACACGGTCGAACGCTAAAGATTAACTAACAACTTCTCAAGTATAATTTACTAGTTTCGGGTCGGAAAAGAATGTCGTTTCTAAAAAGCTCTTTTGTCACAATTAAATGTTAAATAAGCCAGATGGGAGAACTGGCTGGCGAACCTCACGTTTGGGCCAGTCCCTCCGTGGTGAAAGGATCCAGAGGCGGCCTCCGCTAATGGGGCACGGGGGCTACGGACGCGACGACCGCGAGATAGACAAATTGAGGCGTAGAGAACATTTTAATTAGGAAATTCAATATTGTAATCAAGGAGTTTTTCGTTGCGTTTTCTCCTTTAAATGCAGTCAATTAAAAGGTACAGATCGATGAACCCAACCTCTGCATAAACGCGGAGCCCGGCGAAGGGGGAAGGTAAAAAGGAATTCAATTAAAGCCAATAAAGTATTAACAATCCTGGTAGACACGGAAAATCAGTAATTAAGATTTTGGTTGACTCACGAACCCGTCGTTTCTCTGTTTCGTCCGTTCCGTAAGATACTATTTTTCACTATTTGCTGATTATTTTTTAACTTGTATTTTTAACGTCGAACTGGACTAAGTCTCTGAACTGGGTTTTCCAGGGTCTAAGCCTCAATTTTATTATATAGCATCATCGTGTTCTTTGCGTAATCGTGTGTGAATTAAATCCAATACCTTCCTCGAATCTCGTGTTTTAATTCTTCTGGTGAAGCAGAGGTGTGTGCGTGTCTCAGGTTAAGGGATAGCAGCCACCAGGTTCAACCCGGGAAGTAGAACAAGGTAAGTGGATATTCTAGGTATAATATTCGCTATCTCACTTTTTAAGAGCTCGCGAGTCTAAACTTGAACGAGATATGATGAATTAATAACGTTTTGATGAAAAAAGAGTGGAACGAGAAAAAAAATACTCTTAAGAGTAATCAGTTGGGACGAGAAATTAATTAAAGAACCTACACCCTCTGCCAGTAGACCTCGACGGCTGTATGATTTACCGAAGATCCACAAGGCCACGACAACCCTTCTCAGCAATCAATTGTCAGCCACACTTGGGAACTAGCACGTTAGCTAAGTAACTTAATAAAGCTACTATCAAGAAGTCTGAACATCATGTAAGAATCTCGGCACATTTCGTGGATATTATTAGTTCAATGGCCCCCGATCCCCAGAAAATCTTGATCAGTTTCGACGCAGAGTCGGTTCCGAGTCATGACAGCCTGCATCTGTTGGACAACCACTTCACCCCTGAAGTTAACGCTTTATTCATGCCTGATTTTCACATACTTACACACTACAAGGATGGTGTCGCGATGCGAAGTCCACTGAGTCCTGTAGTAAAGAATTTCTTTATGAAGAACTTTGAAATCGTACTTCTATCAGCTCCTTTCCTTGAAAATTTTTTGACAGTTCCAACAGCTATTTAATCTTTTTAATTTTTTGTCATGCAACACAATTCAACCAATTATTTAAACATTTAACTGATAACAGCACTCAGGGATGTTGTCAATCTCTATCACAACAAAATTACTTAAATTTAACCCCTTCATATATCAAATAAATTTCAAAATGTCAATATTTTGGCAATGCAGATTTTCAATCTATTAACACGCTGATTGAAGAAAAATTTCCAAAAATGTACCACAATCAGTCACAAATACACGTGGGGAGTTTTACTCTGCACAAAAATACGAGTTAAATTAATACTAAATGATTGGGCGGTCAATATAATAAAGAAAAATGAAACATAATAATTGAAAGAAGCAATAGTAAAGACTACGTGGAACGTTTCATGCAAACTTTTACAGGAGAAGTACTATAATAACTATAAGATGCCCACGGTGCAACCAGGAAGAAACTGCAAACAGATACATGTAAATGGAAGACCAGTCCAGTTTCGTTAAGTTGTCAGAAGCAAACCGAATAATGGATGAAGATACTCATGAAGTGCTGAGATGCTCCTAAATCAGGTGATCTGGGTGGCCAAGGTTGACTTGGTTCTTGAGTAAGTAATTACATTGTTAATTAATTGTAATTACATTAAGGAAAAAAGTAATGAGTATCGTAAAAATATATAAAATAAAATAAATTTTGATATGCTTGTACCGGAAACATTCAGGATTATGCCGAGTTAAACCAACTGACAAAAAGAGAACGGGATGCATTGAATGAATTACGTTTCAACAAGGTCATTACCGTGCTACCAGCAGATACTTGCAACGTTATGGTTATCATGGATGACACCACGGATTATAATAACAAGATGAAGGCACTAATCAGCAGTAGTACTTATAAACTGTGCAAAGTGGACCCCATAACAAGAGTGGAACGACGAAAAAAATACTTTTAAGAGTAACCAGTTAACGGGTGAACCTACGCCCTCTGCCCAGTAGACCTCGACGGCTGTAACTCGAAGATTTACCGAAGACCTCGACCTACAAGGCCCATTTACAAGAAGATCCACACTTCTCAGCAACCACTAGCATCAGCTCAACAATTGTCAGCCACACTTGGAACTAGCAAATCAGCTATGAACGTAACAAATCTCGCTAACTAAAAAGTTCTACTAAAAGAAGTCTGTTAAATTAATTCAGCAGAATCGTTCAGATTCATTATCCGTGAAGATATCAATGACCAGAACCCCAGGTCAACATGATCTCAGATCATCTTCGACTCTTCACGGAGTCGGTTCCGATTTATGACAGCCTGCATCTGTTGAACAACCACGTCACCTCTGAAGTTATCGTTTTATTTATGCCTGACTTTCACATACTTCATCTGAAATCTACAATCAAATAAGATTATATATTATACTGTGTATAGTAATAGGTCTTGTGTAGTAGAAACAAATTGCGAATGTTATTTTAAATTTTAATAACTGTACCTTTATCAGCTGTATTTTTAATAAGTAAAAAGTTGTTTTGCTGGGCTGCGACTTATTTGAATTATTTATCAAAAAAATTTCGGACCGAATATCTCTTTGACATTGTTAAATGACTCATAATTTTATATCAAATTTCTCAAACACGTTGCCTGAGAGCAGACGGACCTCCATCTTCGACATCAGGTTGTAACCAAGCAATGTGTTTTCGATTGCCATAAAATTATCTCGTACATTGTCAATGTCCTAAGGATATTATAGCTGAAAATGATCAATTTTTAAGGCTAATAAACGTCGACTACTTTTTGCATTATGGCTAATAAGGTTATGGGTAATTTACATCATAAATTTATTTTATAGGCACCACACAGAAAAAAACATATTATATTAAACAGATTATTATTTTTCGTATCAAAAAACCTATACCCTCACATTTTTGTCAAACAAGTTTTATGAAAGTTCAATTTCTCATTATAAATTTCATGTCCTATATCTTTATTGTTATCAATATGTTATTAAGTCATATTGGCTTCATTCGTAATATTTTGAAGTAATAAATGTAGTACATCTTCATGGACCATTATTCACAAACCACCCTTATGAATACATACAAGGCATTTTAATCAGTACAGTCGAATATCTCGAGTTTCGTGAGTGTTACAAAAAAATGACTCATACAAAAGTTGCTCAAAAAACTGGGGACCAACTAGCTGTGCATTTAGATCTGTCTTTGACATTGATTTTGAGGGTCATTTGAAGGTCAAAATCAAATTTTTAAATAGAAACCCATATTTTTGAAACCGGATTCGAAAAGAGCAAGAAATCTTACGTCTGAAGCCACTTTAAAAAAATGTTTGCTTGTTACTTTTAGATCGTAATTACAAGGTGAAATACCGGGAAGGCTGCAGTCAATCCTGTAGCTACGTAACTTGAAATCGCATTTAGGCTAACTTCCCATGATGATAACATGATCCAGAATGATGTTATCCAGTTAACTACCTGGCTTAGACTATGGCTTCAGACGTAAGATTTCTTGCTCTTTTCGTATCCGGTTTCAAAAATATGAGTTTCTATTTAAAAATTTGATTTTGACCTTCAAATGACCTTCAAAATCAATGTCAAAGTCAGATCTGAATGCACAGCTAGTTGGCCCCCAGTTTCTTGAGCAACTTTTGTCTGAGTCATTTTTTTGTAACACTCGACTGTACTGATTAAAATGGCCCACCTTGTATATTCTGTTTACATTAAAACTGAGATAGCATCGTAAACCAAACTTATCTAATATCTATTTGTTCATTCACAATTTTCTGACTTCCTAAAATGTCTAAAGAAATTGAAGGAAATTGTTATATTTGTGATAACCATATTTTATCATATTTAAAACTACTTCTAAAATCAATAACAGAAATAAATTTATAACTGTTAGCAAAGTTAAACTAATATACTAACCCAAGAGATCAAGTTTGGTGAATATCAGTTTTCTTATGTATCTTATGTTGGAGTGAGTGTATATTTGGACGGTCAGTCTGCCATTGGTAAGAAAATACGTAGAAGAAATATCATCCGCAGAAACCATGAGTGTGTTACAACTTTGCAAACAGTTGCACGATGATCCATGACCTCCTATATTCACTAATTCATCTAAAAGTAGATATATCATCAGCTTATGCCTACACTCAGAAAAATAGTTGATACAGGTACAATATTGTGCAGCGAAATTTGTAGCATCTTTTCAAATAATTAGAATATTTCAAAACACACATCATTGAGAAGTTTTATGCTTTCTCATTGTCCGAATTACTTATAGAATATAATATTATTTACACATCACTAATTTTATATCAAATGTATATATTTTTTTCTATAACACAATTTATTCAACACAATTGTAAGGTTATTTTTTTATAAAGATATACAGATTGTTTTTAATGAAGTAGCAAAAATGAGACCACAGATTCCTTAGGTAAATAATATACATCGATTTAACCTAACATACCTATCCCAAGTCGCATAATAAAGAAAATACAGGGTGTCAAAATTAATATTTAATTTTCCATATTTGTGAATAACTTCTTAAGAAATCCAAATATTTACATAAAATTTGTAAATGGGGGGTTTTTGCGGGCGAGATATTCAAGTTTGTTTCTAATTTTGACGTCACTAGTAGAGGGTGCCACTTGTGGCACACCATGTTTTTTAAAATGGCAGAACTTTTTTTACAGCTCAGTGTATCCATCTGACTATCGACACAATCGATTCTCCTACCTGTTTTATTTGAAAAAGGTATACCTTGCTGAAGTCGGAAGGAGTAAACATTTTTGAAATAATCCTATTTGAAATGCTGAGTGCACCGAGTAAAAACTGTTTTGGTTTCAGGTAAATTGCGTTTCTGCTGAAAATACAGCAAAATATTACTTGAAAAAGTTGTTCATAATGGTAAATTATATGGTGCAAAATTTCAAGAAGATCGGCGCGGTTTGATGAAACCATTTTTCAACAAAGCACAAAGATTTTATCAAAGCAGACCAATCTCCATAATTTCGTTCTAAACAACTTTTTTAAGTAACATTTTGCTATATTTTCAGTAGAAAAGCCACTTTACCTAGTTACGTCAAAATTAGAAACAAATTTCTCGCCCGCAAAAACCCCAGATTTACAACTTTATGTAATTATTTGTTTTTTAAGAAACTATATACCTACAAATATCCAAAATACAATTTTAACTTTGACAATCTGCATCTTTTTTATTATTTAAAAACAACATGTATACGTATTATAAGAAAAAATATAAACCCTCGTTTTATTGCAGAATACAATACAAGCTAGAATCAAAGAAATGAAAAAAAATCTAATCTGTCATGGTTAAATATTAATTTAAAAAATATTACTGCATTAGTTATGTTTTACAATTTTATTGCAGATGTCTTTTTTGTACGTAATTGTAGTTAGACTATTTTGTATTTTAAATATTTATTCAGGCCAGTCTTGTCTATGAAAGTATAATAAAAAAAAATTATATAAACTTGATTTCAGTGCTTACCAGTGTGTTTGGATAAGCAGTACATTCCAGCCATGTCGCAAATGTTTTCCCCAGCTGTCAATCAGAATTAACTAATTAAATTCATTAGGCATATTTGGCATATGTAGAGAATAATTTTATTCTCTGAAATAATGTATTTTTTATTTAATAATGTTCAATAAAAATGCATTTTTGGATCTGTAGGGAGAAAAATTGAACTTTAAAGTACTCGGATCCTAGAACTATCACTCCACGTATTTTTGGTGATATTTTTTGACATTTCAGAAATGTGGCATGACGGTTTGATTGTGTAAATAAAAAGTCATGAATACCTTGAAATGGAATTAAACATTTTAACATCTACCCACATTGACTTAAAATACGTTACGAAGAAAAGCAAACTTCAGACAACTGAAACTATTAAATTCTTATTTGACCTCTTATATATATATTTTTAGGGTGTTAGAAGATTCCTAGACATTCGAGACCGTATCAAGGACCAAACGTCAAATTAAAGTTATTACAAAAATTAGGTATATATTTTAAAGCAAACAGGAACATAATTGACAAACTACAAAGATAGGTGAGCTGCGCAATATTGCAAGCTGATTTATGGTGATGCCTGATATTTCAGAGAATACTTCGATTTCAATTTGGAAAATTTAGGCTTTGGGGTTTTGGGGATGTCTCTCTCTTGAAATAAAATAACGTCATTCTTGTAGCACTTCCGGTTATACCGGAAGTCACGATTTACATGCTTATTTAAATGGAATAATCGTCATATTTTTGCATATTTAAATTCTACGCGTAATTTTAGGGGGACTTTTATCAAGCGTCCTTATACCTATCTTTAATGGTCTGGTCTGGTTTATATTAGTTATGTAACACACTTATATTTCTAGAGCCCTGAAGATGGCTTAAATATAAGCCGAAACGTTGGCAATTTGTAAAAAAAATTGGTTTTTCTACTAAAATTGACCTATTACCAGACTAAAAAAACAACATCAGTAATTTATGAATGGTCATTAGATACAACATAAATAAACTATTTGTTTTTGTGTTGACTATAACTTGGTCCTGTGCTCTACCTTCTTCTTTCATTTTTATATACATTCTACCTTCTTTCAACTTTGAATGTTCGAGAGAACTATACTAACGATTCCTCCTGTAGTAAAATGGAGTGCAATTGCAATACTTCAAGCACAGTTTAATCCTGCATTCGATTAGGCACAGTTTAGGGGTATACTTGGGACTATGTTCCAAATCGTCTGCTTCATCATCCAGTCTGCAATTTCTCTGACGAATGCTTAAATCTCGAACAATGTCTGGAGTGACGACAGACGCTGTTTTGGCTGTAAATACAGAGAGAGATGAATTGGCAAAATAGTACATTCTTGTTACAATGTCCACCACTTCGTTTGGAGAGACTAAGGTTGCCTGGAATTGGAACACATAAATTACTATGGTTGAATGATTGAAACAAAAAGAGAACAATTTTATATTTGTATTCGTATCTGTTGCATATTTCAAATCTATGATTTATACACTTTTATGTAATGTATTTTGGTGCTAATATGGTGTGTGCCACTAGCATAGTTGAAAATTTGAGACTCTACCAACATAAATAAAATAGTTGCTATCTCTAATAGGTTCTGAGATATTGTAGAGTCGGTAAGTATCTATAAAACTTTAGCAAAATGTTTGTATCGTATTTCATACTCATTACAACAAATCATTTACATGATCCAGAAGGTCGTATTAATAGTAGACTGTTAATGTAAAACTAAGAGACATATTTTCTATATCAAACAGCAGATCAATGGTCCTCTTTTATCATTAAAAATTGTATTATTAATTTACCTTATATTTATACAAGAAGTCTCTTAGATCACACTTTATTCCATTACCGATATAGGCATCGAATAATACTGGTTCAAATTTGTACGGTGCAGATGAATTAAAATATCTGAAACAGATTTTAAAGCAGTCTGAGTTTTTTGTGGCGATGAATTACATTTAGTTGCAACCTACATATTTTCAAATAAACATAACTAATAACTTTTTTGCAAGTCTACTGATTTTTTCTAATTTTGTGTATCTGCCTTGTTCTTTCTTTATCTTCTCTAATACCCAAATAATATTTACATTTTTATACGTTGGTGGCCATGCGTTCGCCAGTTACAATTTACAATTCAAAATAATAAGGCCCTGGTCAGAATGGTACAAACATAAAAAGGTAAAAGTATGAACAAAGAAGGAAATATCTAGATTTTTAACGTATGCGGACGATGATGAGTTTCGACTCATGAAGGTAGCTATATTACAAATATTTTTCAAATCAAGAATCTGCAGATATGATGTGAGAGTGTGTGTGAATTCGACACCCATATTTGCTGCAAGACGGATGCCTGGAGAACTGGTATGTATACGAGATAATTTACAAAACATTAACTTTTTTTTTATTAACAGTTTTATTTGTCTTGAAAATATGTTATTTTAGATACACGTCGGTAGCTTCAAAGAGAGAAAAATATACAACTATGATAACATATTTATAGAAATTTTTCGATTATTCATTGACAACAAAAAGTGTGTTTCATTTTATTATACATGGTGTCTGGAAAATAAGTGTTTTATTTTGCTGTATCATACCAAGCAAAACATATTGGGTAAAATTTCAATTAAAAAATTGTTATGTTTCATAACGTGATAATTTTTATAATTTAAAAAATTTCCCACATAAAGCTACTCCTTGAAGGTTATTTTCACATTATTAAGAAAAAAACGCAACAAGTTAATATTTGGTAAAATATGAGGTGTCATATTTTTTGATTTTTCATTCAATTTTTTTATTTTTAAACAAACTGTAGATAAAATCACTCACTTCATCTTGTATATCCCGTCTTTTGTTAAACTCTGGAGCTTTAGTCATTATACAGAGTTAATTAAAAGATTGTTGTATAACCCTAATTTTAAAAACACCCTGTGGCGTAATTTCCTAACAAAATTCTTTCAAAATATTAATTTTGTCAAGGACCATTTCTTTCCCACATTTTGTTTTTTGGTTCATGTTTTTAGGTGCATTGATTCATATTTCTAAGGGCAAAATAAACTTGAACAACAGTTTAACAAATGTTGTTATTTGATGAAGTGGCTTTGCTCGTTGTTGTCCTAATGTCAGTTGTACGTTTTAAATGCGGAAAATTGCACAAAAGCTGTTGCTCTTGTTAAAGATGCTGGATGAAGATGATGGATTCTTGCAACATATTCATAATTACGTCCATCTTCAACAAGAGCAACAGTTTTTGCGCAATTTTCCGCACTTTAAACCATGGTAGGAGTATAGGTCTTGCGTAAAGAAAAATTACTGTCAAACGGACATTAAGACAACAACGAGCAAAGCCACATTATCAAAATAATAACATTTCTTAAAGTAAACTCTTGGTGACAAGTTCATTTCGCTCCTAAAAATAATCCAATGCACCTAAAGGCATGAATCAAAAAACAAAATGTGGGAAAGGAATGGTTCTTAACAAAAATTGGTATTTTTAAAGAATTTTGTTAAGAAATTATTTAACAGGGTGTTTTAAAGTTAGGGTTACTCAACAACCTTTAACTATCCCTGTATAATGACTAAAACGCTAGCATTTAACAAAAAACAGGATATACAAGTTGAAATTAATCAATTTATCTACAATTTTATAAAAAAAATTATAAAAATTGAACTAAAAATAAAAAAATATGAGACCACAAATTTTATCAAATATTAACTTTTTTCCATGTCAGTGTATATCTTACTTTGGTGTATAATAGATGCCATTCGAGGGATTCAGCATGGAACAAATTCCGATCTCAGTAATAATAACAGGTATGGGTAGTTTCTTTCCTAAAGGAAAAATTGACTTTTCAGCTGCTACTTCTTCATTGAGCGTGGGTACCGCTTGTAGTAAAATCCCCAGGTACTCCTCAGGTTTAAAATATTGCTTTTTCGAGCCATTGGCGTATTTTTCGTACTTATGATAAGTAGTGTAGTTTCCAAACGCCAAATCTTCTAGATATTCATACATTTCTGAACCTTTAGTTATGTTATGCAACCTAAAGATTAAGAACAGATGTATTAACTATTGAATATCTACGTTAATGAGAAATATGCAGAACGATAATCACAACACATTTTTTAACTTAATATAGTATTTAGAAAATATCCTGCGGAAGTATTTTTTACATAGGTATAGATATTTGCAACTTTCGATTTTTATTTCACTAATCGGATGTTCTTTATCAAAACATTCATTGTATTTCATAAAATTATGTGTTGTATAGTACCAAAATGTGGAAATAAAACTGTGAAGACACCTAATCAACATATTGTTAATATGCTAAATGACGAGAAAAGTAGATCATTGTTGTAGTGTACAATAAACTGCTTAAAAGTGTCAATACAAAAACCAGCGGATCTAATCCTGCAGGGTTTCACTGCAATATCATAAAATTTTTAGTACACCTAACTTTTTAACTAGTTCGTTTTGTTTCAAAATGATTGGAATATTTGGCAGAACAGTTAGCAAGATCTAATTGTAATTAAAACCAGTTCAAAAATACTTGTAAAATCGGCGATTTCTAGAGCTCGAGGATTTGCTATTCTTCAAGTTTGTTCTCGTTTATTTTAGATAACAGAATTCTATAGTCGAAAGCGGACATCAGTCTACAAAATAAACTGGTATTTTGTTTCTTCGTATGCTATTCTAATTACACTTCGGTCAACATTGACTTGCACATTTCGATAGGTAGGTAGAAATAGTGAAATGGGACACGAGAGATAACAGAAACACGGAAACACAATACTAAAATGACGATAGTAAAGTTAGATTCATAAAGCAAGCGGAAATAAAATCCTAGCACTCATTCTTGTGTGCATTCTAGTCTCCTCAAGTATTCAGATTTAGTAATTGTATTTTCAGTGTGGGGTTGTTAGATTAGAAATAACAAGTCCACGGTTTGCAACACGTTAAATATATTAATAAAGATATAACAACTGGGAAAGAATGTTCCACCAATACAGAAGACTGGACGGATGTTACGTGGAAGACGAGCGACAAGTAACTACTGTGGTTCTCACTGGACCTCTCGAGCCAGGTCTCCGGGACGCTAGTTAATCTCTAACCATCTCTTTATTTGATTATAATTGGGCTCAGGTTAGAGGGTACTTTTACGGTTTTATTGGCATTGATTTGTTTATTGCTTTAGTGCAAAAGTCATTAAATTGTAATTGTAGGGATCACAGATGTAGGTCGGTGACCGCTACATTTAGAAATTTCTTTATTTGAATATAAAATATGGCAAACACAGAATTCCAGGCAACGGCTAATGCCCCGACCATCATTGAATTGCACCTGGAAAATCTATAGCAAACAGCTAAAGCCATGAGACATATACCGGTTTCGAGTTTATTTACCCTCATCATTAGATAGTGATGTAAACGACATGAGTGATGTAACCGATAAACAACTTTAACTGTTTTTAGTGTGTCCAACCAGACAGAAGTGATAATATAGAGGTCGTAAGCTTTCAATAGTGTCTACTGCTATGTAGAAGGCTTCGTAATTGTGGCTTTTCAGTCCGGCATGGAGTAACGACTGGTAGCTAGATGTAGCTTTGCTATATCGCGTATAAAAATGACCGTCGGGTAGTTCTGATGTTATTTTTTAATTGTCACATTGTATGAACGAAAATTGGGTAAATACAATACGAAATGTATTGTTTTAGCAATATTGCATACTTCTCTTTAAATTACTTTTATAAATATAAATAAACACAAATGATAAAATTGTATTTTATATTTTTGCAGGTATCGATATAAAAATATTGATGTAGTTACTACAATAAAAGTTCTTTTAATAAAACCAGAGTCTGAGTATATACTTACAAAAATTAATAAAACACAAGAAACATAATGAAAAAGGAATATACTGACCCCACACAAAGCATAAACGGCGTTATGTGACGGCCGCTGGGGGGATAATGCGAGCGATACGAATATGTGACGTCAATACGCCCGCTGGACTGATTGAAGGAGGAGCGAAATTTGAGCATTAACATCTTCTTTGTTTTTGGGTTAATTAGTCTAATTTTTTCAACAAATGTTTAAATTGATTAGATCTGTCATAATATTAACCAATTTGATTATACCAATGAACCTCATTTAAACGAAACTAAGAAATTTTGTAAAAGCGGAACGTCAGAAAAAAAAACACTCCACCAACCACGGTGACCAGCATTTAATTTAACCTGAAAAATGTATACCAAACAACCACGGTTAATCATCAGCGGTGCCACCACGCAGACACCGGTTTTGTGCCTGTTAACTCTCATCAATATGCCATAGGTGAGGTCACTGACGAACAACCTTGGCTGTTTGCGTTCTGCCAGTGTCGGAGGTATATACATCACATCACATTAAAATCATCAAATTTATGTTGCTTTACACTGAAAAAAAATATCATGTTTTATATTGACACTTACTTCAAGAACTCTTCATCTAACTGTTCCTGACATATGACGACAGAAGGGAACTCGTCTTTCCAATTTTTATAATCCAGCTCAACACTGATCAAGCTTGGTCTTTCAAGGTAATGTTCAAATACCTCGTAGGCTTTCATTACTCCTAAGGTAGTAAATCCCACCACAGCACATATCCAAAACACCCTGAAAAATAAATTTGACACATTTTTTCAGGAAGACATTTACAAGATTTGCCATCAAGCAAAATTTGAAAATTAATATTATGGGTAGAAAAACACCGCATCGTTTTATATATGCAGGGTGAACCTTTAATAAGTACAAATATTTTAACCAGCAGTGCAGTTCACTGTGAGGAACACATAATTAATAGTTTTGTTTACAAAAAAAGAAACCGAAAAAAGAGCCAAATTTTAAATAAATTTCGTGATTTTTCAATAGAAAACTTGTTGAGAACCAGTGATCCGGGAGTCATGATGGATGTGAATTCCACAGCGTTGCCAGTGTTACACTAATGTCTTCGAATAAGCTCCAATAAAGTTAACTAGAATTTTTAAACATATTAAAGAATGATTGAAATATGTATATTTATGAAAATATTAATGGCCATCTCCTCCCCTTTGCCATTCCTATACCTCAGCAATAAATTATAATGTTAAACCAGATTCTCTACTCACAATCATAGTTATCTAGAATTTAGACATTATCCATTTTTACTATACTCGAACTGATTTATCACAATATGTTATCGTTACCACTATCACTGATTATCACTACTTGGCAAATATGCTTGTAATATGTCAACCTTTTGATTTTTTGAATAATGCGCCCAATTTTCAATCACACTGTATTTCAGGAAAACTATTAGTTAAATACACAAGAGAAAAATACTGCCCGCGAAAATAATAGGACGATTTAAATACGTTAGTGTCGCAACTCTTAAAACAGATGCGTCAAGCAGTGTTTTACTCAATGAAACCATTAATTTACTTCGGTTTCAGAAGATGCAAAAGTATCTCATATTTACTTTCAATTTACGTGTATTGAAATTGTCAAATCCTTTCCACAAATATTACATGTTTTGTTTCCACTTGTAACTTGCCACAGCTTATTTCTTTGCGCTGGACCATACTTACGCACCGGTATCAACATAACCTCTTTATCGACCTCGAATATCAATCCTAGAAAGTGGGATTGGTGCGGGACATTTTGCCTACTGCTCGACATGTACCTGTTATCTGTGCTTACAGCATTAGTTTCTTTTTTGCATGCTATTAACACTGCTTTTAAATATTTTACTTTGCCTTCTCTTGATATTGAACGCATATATCACGTTAGTTATTTTGTTATTCCATGTTTTGTGATTATTTTTAAATCTGTTTCACCCACTATGAAACTACGAAGTATGAAATGGTTAGCACGGACATGTTGTTTGAGGTTATGTAATAGTAAATACATGCTCCACAGATTTGAATAAAGAATCCATTTTATTGCGCGAAAATGAGAGACAATAACCATAAATATCATTCATTTTAGTAATATGTCCTTGTATATAGGGTTAACTATGACTAAGTACAAAAATTTTAACCACGTGCTCAGGAAGCCCCAAAATACAATAAAAAAAGTTATTCCAGAATTTTAGCTCGATATTTAAATGATAAGGCAAAACCCTTTTTTCCTACGGAATGTCGGCGCCTATGATGAGTATCGATTGAGATGGCTTATGACTTAGATCCATAGTTGACATTACATCTGTCAACAACTACCATGCGGTCGTTTGCAGTATTTTTTAATGCAGAAACGAACAAAAATGGATTTTTAGGTATTAATAATATTGTGTGAAACTAACTATTCTGTGGACAAAAGCCCCAACCAGCGTTGAATTACACCCACAATATCTACCCATATATTCCTTATTATTAGCTTTTGTAACATTTTTTACTGAATTAGAAAAGTATTTTAAGCTAATATAAATCAAACCTCCTACAATTCCTATCAATGAAGTCATATGTATGTTCTCTGATACCAAACATCTAGGTATGCTAATGAACAATTCCACAGACAAAGCTCTATTGCCTTCAACATTAAATGACTACATCACTTGATTTGTTAGTTTCATGTTTAGTGCATGTACATAATTTTTGTCGTTGAAAAATTGTTTACAGTTACTGTTTTCGATGATCATTACTTCCAGAAACAATTTTACACTCTAAATATCCATAACTTTATTAAAACTTGGAATATTTTTCATATTTATAATTATTTTTGATGGTAAGTAATTTTAATTCATTAGTAAAAACGATTTTTGCTGTAAAAACGGCTCGTACATGCACTAAACATGAAAATAACAAAACAAGTGATATATTCATTTAAAGTTGAAGGTAAAAACAGTAGATTCTGTAAGTATCAGATTTTTATCTCGCAGTCAACACGCTCGTTTCATAGCCTGCATATTGGGATTTTTAAAAATTTCAAAACAGCAAAGTTTTCTTCTATAAAGAGTGGGCTACTCAGGTCAACTTATGGCCGAATTTTGTCTATGATATGTATACTTAATTCCCGCGCAGCATGAATTTTTAACTCTCAGCAGTTAAGACGCTAGAGTAGATTGAAATTCACGAAAAATGACTAAAAAACACTCATTTTCAGCACGCTGCTATTATTCAAAGGGATTGTCCGAGCCAATTTTCTTCATTTACACTGAAATTATTATCTTTCCCACTCTGAATTCCGTCTTTATCATTCAAATATCTTCAAAAAAAATTGACAGCAAAAATTAATAAAGCTTAAAAATAGCAATTTTTAAAAGTCTTTATTTAAATATTATTAAATACGCGGAAACAAGCGCTTGTAAAAATCAAACTTGTGTAATTTTTTTTGTTTGGGACCCTAGAGTAGAGTTTTTCAAAGTTACACCAAAATCTAAAATTGGTCGGCAACAGTTTTTATTATTTTCAGACGATTTGAAATGGAATGACCTATACGTGAAAACCGCGTTTGTTGATATTATTGCTAGGCATTCGTCCAAACTATCAGTTCGGGTCCAACAAAAAATACTTGATTTAAGTTATTGAGACACTTATTTGCACAAATACGTAATATGGTATATAGCAAATTTATAAGTTTTAAATACCAGCCATGTATAAAGTTATATACAATGCATTTAATATCCTAAATGTCTATTATCTTTACACTTTTGATATATATTTACCTTAAAAGATATAAACTTATTCACGTCAAAATATTAACCTGTTATTGCGATTACTTTGTACTTGTACGAAAAATATGGATATTGTATTGTATAACTACTAGTAGCACATTTTCATAACATTATTACTTAATTTAACAACAATAAACCAAAACAAGACCTAAATTAATCAACATTAGAAAATTTGGAAAAATTTACTTACCTTTCCAAAGATGATCTATTTGACCACACTATCTGATTCATCCCATGCAGAGAAGAAACGCTGCAGCAATATTTTATATGTTCCAATAATGCATTTCCCTCTTCTATCTTTTTTGAATTATTCTGCGTTTTATTGCCCTGACAGGGTTTTATTCTAACAAATGCTGTTTTCTCAGTCATAATTTCAAAATCAACGTTCTATGTAGGTATTGAAATGTACAACTGAACAGAAATTCCACAAAGTTAGAAATACGTTGCGTGGGAAATATGAAACATATGTCGTGTTATATATTTAAGTAAATTAGTAATGAGATTTTGTATACATTATACCGATTTACAAGAGGAGTTGTTAATTTTTAATTGCGATTATAACAAATTTAAAAAAACAATACAATGCATGCATTTCATGGAGCGTGAATCATTTGAAAACTAAGTTGTTCACTATCATATCGTTTAATAAATTGAATTTCCATTTTCAATTAAATCATCAAAATATTTTTTTTTTAGAGAAAAATTGGGTCGTCATTTGTACCCATTACTAATTCTAAACTAAATAAATATTTCTTCTCAAAATTAGTGTGTATGCAAGATTACTATTTGTGATTTGTGATATAGTTTTTTAATATTACGTCACCAATAGTTAAAAATTATTATCTAGTATACAGTGTTTTTACTGTTTAAGAAAGGTATTTTAAGCTAATGAAGTCATATGCATGCTCTCTGATACCAAACATCTAGGTATGCTGATGAACACCCACAGACAAAACTCTATTCAATAATTATCTAAAAAATGTATTCTATTTACTAGCCAGAGTATATACATGGAGTGGGAACTCGCAATTCAACCACAATAGATGAGATCTGATCTATTTCTGCATTTTTTGGATTGCTTCATCAGGTGGCCTCCTTTAACTTGAGTCAAATATCTAACTATAAAAATTATTATACCAATAAATTAAAATTATTTAAAATTAAATGTCAAAATGAAATTAAATAATGTCGACAGCGTCAAACTGATTAACTGTCAAGTATCATAACGACCTACTAAAATAAATATTGTTTGACGCTGTAGTTAGTTTCACACAATATTGTTACTACCTAAAAATATATTAAAAAACACTGTAGTGAGTTTCCGTAAAAATGCAAAATACAGAAAGTACTTCGTGTGGAGCAAGAATGGTATCAGTGTCGCATATCTTAGCCTTAAGATAGTAGAAATATAATTAACTAATTTTATACATCAAATTAGATAGTCCTATTATTTATTAAAAGGTATGCTATTACAGCGTCATAACGACCTACTAAAATAAATATTGTTTGACGCTGTAGTTAGTTTCACACAATATTGTTACTACCTAAAAATATATTAAAAAACACTGTAGTGAGTTTCCGTAAAAATGCAAAATACAGAAAGTACTTCGTGTGGAGCAAGAATGGTATCAGTGTCGCATATCTTAGCCTTAATATAGTAGAAATATAATTAACTAATTTTATACATCAAATTAGATAGTTCTATTATTTATTAAAAGGTATGCTATTACAGCGTTAATATAATATTTATGTTTTTAAATATCAACACTGGTGTTGTCATCCTAGAGGACATTATAAAATTCTTTGTTGAAATTAGGCAGCAAGGTGGGCCAAAATAAATCACCCTATTGGAAGATGCTCTTATTTTTGCAAATGGCGGCCAATGTCAAATCTGTTTTGACATTTGTGAACTAGACAGATGTAGAATACAAGTGAACAAGCCATGGAGCGATACACTCCCCAAGAACGCGGAATAATCGTGTCTATTTGTTTGCGTAACAATTCGTCTGTGGTGTTGGCGCAGCGCGAATTCCGTCGCCGATTCCCCGGTCGTCCGGCACCGACTGCGCAAACACTGCGCCGTTTGGCCACCAACCTTGAAGAGTATGGGACCACACGAGACGCTGCCAAGAGTGGCCGGCCCCGGAGCGCCCGTTCTGCCGAGAATATTGCCGCTGCTGCCGAGGATGTCGAGCTGTCGCCAGAAACATCGACCAGACGCCGTGCCTCGCAATTAGCCATCAGTCGGTCGTCCCTAAGGCGAATTTTGGTCAAAGACCTGCTCATGTTCCCGTGCATCAGCTGCTGCCTGTCGACCGCCAAATGCGTGTAACCTATGCCCAAGCCATCCTCAATCTCGAGGACGAAGTGGACGATTTTTCGACCAAAATCATAATGAGTGATGAGCACCTCAGCGGGTACGTGAACAAGCAAAACTATTGCTTCTGGGGCACCGAAAATCCACGAGTGATGCACGAGGAGCCATTACACCCGCTGAAAATGACTGCATGGTGCGCTGTTCACGCTGGAAGAGTCATCGGGCCATTTTTTATTCGAGGACGCCGCTGGTCAAACGACAACAGTGGACGGTACGCGCTATAGGGCCATGTTAACCGAGTTTTTTCTGCCGCAATTGAACGAATTAGGACTGGAGGACATGTGGTTCCAACAGGACGGAGCAACGGCACACACTGCGCGAGCCACAACCGATATTCTGAAGGTGGCGTTTCCGGGTCGCCTCATCTCTCGTTTTGGCGATTTGCACTGGCTTGGAAGATAGCCCGATTTAACCGTTCCATACTTTTTTGTGGGGTTTTTTGAAGTCCCGTGTTTACGTGAACAAGCCTGAGACCCTGGAAGCCCTCAAGGACAACATTCGACACGAGTGCGAGAATCTGTCGCCCGAAGTTCCCGCCGAAGTGATGAAAAATGCAATGAAACGAGCCCGTATAACAATCAATTGTGGCGGCGCCCATTTGGCCGATATCATCTTCTCGACTTGACCAATAAAATTCTAAAGGTTCAAATAAACATAATCAAAAAACAGAATCGAAGTTTTTCATTTAGAAAAAAAGTGAGAGCCAAACAACATCGGATGACTTAATTTGGTCCACCTTGGGCGACGTGATTTAGCAGATGATAGTTCAATCAACGTTGAATCTTTTGAAGCAAATATTAATGAAAATCACAGCGATAATTTAATACGTTATAATACACCAACATTTCGGAGCCACTGAATATTTTGCGAAACACGCCATCTAAAACGGGATACGGTTTGTCGACGTCGCTCCGCGTCTGCCTCATGCGTTATCCATGGGAATAAACACCATTTCTGGCGAAACAATTTCGTGAAAGAAAGCCGCATTACCATTCTCCGAAGCCGCGCGCCCGTTGTATCTTTTCCTACATATTTCAATTTATCAGGGTAGGCCTTTCCATCCAATTAAACATTTACACCCACATAACCGTTTGTATTTCGTGATATTTATCCTCGGCATCAACCGTTGCCGGGGTTAGGCGACATCTACGTTAAATTGACGGAAAACTTGTGTCTTGGGAGATTATTCGGATTTATGTTTGCGGCTTGGAATCGGGCTATTTAAGTTGAAAATTTCCTGTTTTTATTTTACCACAACATTAAGTTATTATAGGCCGACTAAGGAGGAATACTTATACAGGAGGTATCATGTTTATATATTTATTTATTTACTTACTATTATTTATTTGTATAACATCAATAATTACACATAGCAGCCCAAAGCACTAAACTATTTGAGTATTTAGCAGATACAAAACAACTCACTGGATAAATACAGGGTGTCCCATCGAGGACTGCGTCGATCATTATCGTAACAATTCTAAAAACTTCGTTATTTTAAATGGAATATCTTGTATATTATTACATTTTCGGATTTTACGAAAAAAATTTCAGGTGGATTTTGTATACAGGGTTATACTATGACTAAGTACAAATATTTTAATAGGGGATAGAAAAAAATAAGAATTAACAGAATTTCCTTTCAAAAAAATTCCAAACTTATTTATAAAGCGAAAAAAAAATGGTTTCGATATTATATTATATCCTTATTTAACGCCGCCAATGCGAGAATCAGAGTATGCAACAAGCAAGCAACCGTCATGCAACAGTCGGCCACAGTCGGCAGTCGGTGCAGTCGAGTCGGTTCGCTGTCATGATGTATAATTTAATTCCTGTGTTTACGTTGTAGTTTTGTGTTCTTTTTCAGTTTTTAGTGCCTTATTTTAATTTTAAACGTTTTATAGTTAATATATAAAGGAATATGTGTCGGGTACAGATATTTTCCCACAATATAGTTCGCAGGTTTGTTTTTCTAGGTTATGGGACAAGACTGCCGCGGATGTTAAACGTTTTCTGTTATCTATTAGAACCTACCTACCTACTCATCCCTTTCTTCGATTTTGTTATAATACATTGGCCTACTGTACCTACGGGAAGTGTGTTTATCGGTAGTGAGTGAAAATGTAGTTTTACCAGTTTGTAACCAAATAATGAAAAACGAAAGCAAAATACTGGAGCTAACTGGATTAACTGTTACCTACCTATCAGGTATTATTATTAATAAGAATGTTAATCTTTGTCGTTTCTGCATTTAGAAACACTGCAAACCACCGCTTGGTAGTTGTTGACAGATATAATGTCAACTATGGATCTAAGCCATAAGCCATCTCAGTCGCTACTCGAAAAAAGGGTTTTGCCCCATTTTTTAAATATCGAGCTAAAATTCTGGAATAACTTTTTTATTGTCTTTTAGGGCTCCCTGAGCACGTGGTCAAAATTTTTGTACTTGGTCATAGTTAACCCTGTATAACATTTGCTAAGAGTTATAGATTTTGTGAGATCACTTTATTAAGAAAAACAGTAGCGTATGCACAACTTCAAAAAAATATATTTTTATTTCAGAACACTATTTTTCCGCTTTATCTTGTGCACGATGAAATTTCTTTCACCCGCTAAGCATTCTTAGGATAACGATTATTACTTTTAAAAGTTGCTACTATTTGGACACTTTCCGTTTATATGAAATTTGCATGCATGTGTATATTCCATAAAATGTACAGGATGATTCTGAACTTATCTAAAAAAAATTGAGTGTAAACAAATACAATTTTGTAAAAAAAAATCAAAAAGGCAGTTCGAAAATGACTTCAAAATACACTTCTGCACAGCACTGCAAACTGGTCCAACCTGATAAGACGACAATCTGAAAGAAAATAGAAAGGAATACTCAAGGAAAGAAATAAATAACATTTTATAACGCCGATTTTATTCAGCAAATTCAACTGCTTTTGCTGCCATTGTTATTAATAACTCGTAAACTATTGGCATAAATTGGCATACGTTTCCGTAAATTATCAATAGTTAATGTTTACCAGGAATCGTTCTGCTGCATTTTCACATCGTTATAAATGAAAACGATATTCATCAACGAGTTGATACAGTATACGTAAGCCATTTTTGACACTTGAAAAACTAATGTAAATATTGGCGTTACAAAAACTTTAGTGCCTACAAAAAGTAATCGGATTTCAATATTAGAGACTACAGTAGCACAGCGATGTAAAGGTTGAAAACACTACAACTTCAATAATGTTTTACTCGGGAACTATGACGCATCTACTCCCAAATTCTTTTAGATATGTTCTGAACCACCCTGTATAGAAGACCAAAAGCCTTAACATTAAAAACTTAAAAATAGCCAGACCATGGAGGAAATCAGAAAACAGCCATTTTGGGAAAACAGGAAGTTAAATTAGCACGTAACTAAATTATTCAAAGCATTTGCATGTTTATTTATAAAAGCGCAAATACAAATATATCATTTTATTTCAAGTCCAGATTTATATGTCACAGAAAGACTAGTGATCTATGTTATTTCTTGCCGTAAATTAAAAATAATTGTTTTCTCTATTTGTCTCTTATTTTTTTGTGTTTCAATCCGACTGAAGGATATCGTTATCCATTTTCTCCATGGTTAGACACATAATTTAAAAAAAAAGCAATAATAACTAACGTGATATTTTTAAAACAATATGATATTGACTCGAATATTGTTTTAAAAATGTGACTTTAGTTATTATTGTTTTGTTAAATTAAACTATGTGTAGAAATTTTAACAACGGCTTTGTATTTCTCCGTTTTGATAGTTTTCTAATTGAATCTCACGTTTATGTCTTGAGAAAGAAAATAAACATTTCCGAAAACTTGACAACAACCCAGAGTGATCTAGCCCTTAGCACTATTGACTGCATTCCCAAATTACGTCACTGGTTCAACGTCTTGAATATACTAGATTATATTTCACTTGTATATTAAACTTGTATTAAATTTGTTTTTTGTGATCGTCTATGATGAATCAGCTATTATCACCACTGTCTTTCAAGAGCACTTAGCTTGACTTGCAAACTTGTGGCACTTGCCAAAGATAGAACATTACCATGTCAACCGTTTTGGTGTTCTTGTTGTCCTTTGATATTATCATTCTTAAAAATCCGCGATGTTTTGATGTTACACTCTGTATTTCCAGTCTTTTTCAATTATCTATGTAAATCGTACTATTACTCTAAGTCTTGATCAATGAGTTCTCTCACTAGAATGTTGAAGTTACCTAATTTAGGGCTATTTAGTACCGTTTATTTATCTTGCTTTTTAACACAACGTCTATCTGTTGACCGAAGCTTGTCCATTTACACGGGATGTGTATAAACAGAGCATCATTGCTCTTGGACAGATGATAAAATAGGTAATACTTTATTGTAGAAATCGACGGTAGACTATTACCAGATATTCCGCCATTTCCTTCTTTTTAGAGATTCTACTTAAAATTTACTAAATATTTCCGTTAGCATATTTAATTATTTATTTAAAGCTTATCTACGAATAGTTTCTAGTCTAAGAGCAATTTGATTACCTATATGTGTCTAAGGTGTGGCTTAGTGCTTAGTGGTACGTATAACACATTGGTATTTTACAAGTCAAATAGGATATTTTTCAATAAAAACCAAATTATCGTTTAAAGTCGTGTTGGCACCAAAGTTATTCTTCCTTAATCATTGATGATGATATTTCCCATTAAAGATATACTGCACAGAAAATATGTTTCCAAAAACTACCTTGAACGTGAACTTAAACTAAATTTTTGTTCTTAGACACATTTTCCACTATCGCTCTGAGTTTTATAGTTAATTCTTCTGCAGGATAAGAGTTGTTGGATATTGTCTGAAGCTTGACATACGTTTAAAAATTTTACTACGATTTTGAGAACGAAACCAGAGAGTTTTTCGAAACGTCAATAACACGGAAGTGCGCGATAGTGATGTGATTTTGTTAATTTTACTTATCTGCTTTTTCAGTGTGAGATTTTTGGTTAGGCAAACTTAGTTTCGAAAATAACCCTTGACTGTTCCGTTTGGCGCAAGGGCTTATTTAATTAATCTTTATTCTTTTTCAGAAGTGTGGCAAAACCCAACAAAACTAAAGAAAAATATTAGAAAGATGTTGTAGTTGACTTATACATCTTTCTTTACTTATAGAAATTGAATTTGATACAATTAGCATGGACAATCATCAATCAGACATTACTAATATCAATCCTAAGAAATCTTACAGTAGCGGCGTACATCCCCTGTATAGTATCTGCGGTTATTACATCAATAGTCGAGCAAACAAGTTAACTGGATCTGATATGAAGCAAAATGCAATTACAGTAAATTAAATTGAGCATTGTAAGTGACATATTCAATTTGACAGTGCTTTAGTCCGTAATTAATTGTACAGATCTGTGTAGATGTGTAACGCCACGTCTTACGCCACTTGGCGGAAATCTAATAGTCGCTCCACCTGTCGAAGGTAAAACAGTCTATAGCGGAAACGTCTCTGAATCGTTCATCATTGTCGAGTCAGGTATTAGGATACTAATGATTGTACTTTTTGTGCCATACTATTAAAAACTCAATAAAATTAGGACTTTTGACCACAGTGTTCAAAAGTCATAGAACATAAATTCATAAATTTTTCTGAAGCATCAACAGTTATACTCGTGTCACATACAATGGGTTCAAGCCTTACTGACGCAATACTATCCTGCTACAATTTAGCCAATGGATTTTGCAAAAAAATGAACAAAATGTTGAATTTACCACTGGCATATTGTTTTTTTTACTGTTTAAGAAAGGTATTTTAAGCTAATATATATCTAATCTCATACAATTCCTATCAATGAAGTCGTATGTATGTTCTCTGATACCAAACATCTAGGTATGCTTTTGAATATTTCCACAGACAAAGCGCTATTCTGCAAACACGGAATTCCAGAAAACAACTACTCTGCGGGCTAATGCCCCGACCAGCATTGAATTACACCTGGAAAACCTATAGCAACAGCTAGAGTCATTCGTCAGAAGCGCGCCAGACATATACCGGTTTCGAGCTTATTAGCTCTCATCAGTATGCCATAGGTAAGGTATCCGACGAATAATCCTAGCTGTTTAGTCTGTCTAACCCGACAGAAGGGACCATGAGTACGCGGTGTAGAACTAACTACATCTATCGGCCATTCGCTACTCCATGCCGGACTGAAAATGTCACAGACACGAAGCGTTCTACATGCAGTAGATACCATTGAAAGCTGTCGACCTTTATTGCGTTCGACGGGAAACGATATATTATACCTGGAAAACCTATTCAAAGTAATTCAATGCTGGTCGGGCCATTAGCCCGCAGAGTAGTTATTTCCTGGAATTCCGTGTTTGCAAAATATCGTTTCTCGCCGAACGCGATAAGGGTCGACAGCTTTCAATGGTGTCTACTGCATGTAGAACACTTCGTATATGTGACATTTCAGTCCGGCATGGAGTGGCGAATGGCCGATAGATGTAGTTAGTTCTACACCGCGTAAAGCTCTATTCAATAATTATCTAAGGAAATTAATCTAAATTTACTAACCTGATTTAACGAAAACACTCTATAGATATCTAACTTCTGACAGTGGGAACTAGATATTCAACCACAATAGATGAGGTCTGACCTATTTCTACATTTTTAGTATTGCTTCATCAGGTAGCCTCCTTTAAGTTGAGTCAAATATCTAACCATAAAAATTATTATACCAATAAATTAAAATTAGTTGAAATTGAATGTCGACAATCTCAAACTGATTAATCTGTCAATGAATTTAAACATCATAACGACCTACTAAAATAAATAAAAAATGTTTTCCCTTTATGCATAGGTTTTTATATATTTTCAGGTATTAATAATATTGTGTGAAACTTACTACTCTGTGGGCTGAAGCCCCAACCAGCGTTTAATTCCACCCACAATATCTACCCATATATTCTTTATTATTAGCTTTTGTAAAATTTTTTACTGTTTAAGAAAGGTATTTTAAGCTAATATATATCTAATCTCCTACATATGACTTCATTGATCGGAATTGTAGTACCTACGTCAACAAATTATAGCTGGTTGTAATGTGATAAGAGCTACTCCTGGAATTTTTACAGGTGCTCAAGCTGCAATTTCAAGAAGATCTAAAGTATGAATTTTTCCTAAAAGTAGCCATTTCCAACATTTATTGTAATAAATAATAACAAATTAATTACATTGTTAATTAATTATTTTGTTATTATTTTAATAATAATAATAATAATAATAATAATAATAATAATAATAATAATAATAATAATAATAATAATAATAATAATAATAATAATAATAATAATGCATTTATTGCCCAACAGAATAGACATTCCAATTACAGGACAAAACATGTTATAACAAAGTAATGAAGTAACAGCGTACTTAATTTTAATTACTAATAATATTTAACATTTACTAAACTAAATCAGTCTGAAAGCTATAGCATAATATGGATGAGGCCAGTTAAACGCTTCCAAAAAATTGAGAACCAACTGATAATAATTGTTTGAGAGTATCAAAATTTAGGTCACATAAATGAGAAATTTGATTAAAATTAATTGACATGGTGTATACAGGGATTTCGTAAGGACATTTGTTCTAGCATTACGACAGTAAAACATGCAATCATCACGAGATTCTGGCCTAGGTACACGTAAGTAGAACATTTTTAAAATTTCTGGTGAATCAATGAGGTTATGAAATATTTTAAACAAGAAAGATAGACTTGTGAGAACTCTCCTCAACTGCAACGATTTAATATCGAATCTCTGCAACAGGAGGCCATGATCAAATCCTCTAGCAGGATAAATATTATCAACACGATATGCCATGAATTTTAAAAGCGACGTTGAACACCTTCAAGATGATGATTATTAACTTGATAGCATGGGTACCATACAAGGCTAGCGTATTCTAATCTAGAACGGACTAAAGAATAGTATAAACATTTCAAAGCATTAATATTGTTGAACGATGAATTACGGACAATAAAGCCCAAAGTTTTAAAGGCGGTGCTTGATATTGTATTAATATGTTCAGAAAATGAGAGTTTAGCATCAAATATTACCCCTAAGTCTTTAATATTACTGCTGCGTGTCAATGGCTTTAATTCAAGATTGTAATCAAATAAAATTATATTTTTCTTTAAACTGAAAGAGCAAACTTTACATTTATCAATGTTTATGGAAACCATGTTTTCTATACACCACACCTGTATTGCATTCAAAAGTTCTTGCAATGCTCGACAATCACCATAACAGTTAATGTTACGATAAAGCTTTAGATCATCTGCGAAAAAAATGATTACACTGCAAAGATGACGATAAATCATTAATATAAAGAATAAACAGAAGTGGTCCCAAGTTAGACCCTTGAGGTACCCCAGAAGGAGCTAAAAATATTAGAACGGTATCCATTATATGACACATATAACTCACGACGCTCAAGATAAGATTTTGTGAGTAGTAGCAAAGAATTATCAAAACCAAATGATTTCAATTTCTGTATTAATATAGAGTGATTTACCTTGTCAAAAGCCTTCTCAAAATCTGTATATATTACATCTACTTGGCCTTTTCTATCAATATGGTCTGAAACAAACTGAGTAAATTCAACTAGATTAGTTACAGTAGAACGCCGTGCAACGAACCCATGTTGATTAGAAGAAATGCAGGTACTAACATTGTTATAGATATATGCATATAATGTCATTTCAAAAACCTTAGCAAAATTTGACAAAATGGCTATAGGTCGATAGTTCTTTATGTTAGAAGGGTTACCACTTTTTAAAACAGGGCAAACTCTTGTCACTTTCCACATGGCAGGAAAAGTGGCTGTTGACAACATGAGATTAAATAAAATAAGAAGTGGAGTACAAAATACGCCAGAACAGTCCTTAATTAAAAAACTAGGGATTAGATCATTGCCGCAAGTCATTTTATTTTTCAATCTCTTGATAGAATTTCGAATATCCATCTCAGTAAATTTTTGCACATTAAAAACTTGAATGTTATTATACGGTATATCAAAGTCATTAGCTAGATCAGTAGAGTATACACTAGAAAAATAAGTAGCAAAATTATTTACTATCTGAATAGGATTATCAAAATTCTGATCATCTAGGAACATGTTAGATGGTATACGTGTAGTACGTTTTTTATTCTGAATAAAAGACCAGAAACTCTTTGGGTTAATTACAAAATTGTATTGTATCGAATTCAAATAATTTTTATATGCATTAGATAATTGATTTTTGATATAAGATCTTAGTCTCTTGTATTCTTGAAAAAATAAATTATTCTGCGATTTTTTATATTTATTATAATAATAAGCTTTTAGTTTAATGTTATTAATGATATCAGCAGTGTACCAAGATGGATATCTACGTTTATACATTTTATATACAGGTACATGTTGATCTAAAATGCTATAAATAACTTCGTAAAAAGCAGTACAGGCAGAGTCAATATCATTAAAGTTGCTTAAGAATTCCCAGTTTGTATGAAATAAAGCTTGATAAATACCAATAAAATTTGCTTTTTTAAAATTATAAGATCTGTTGCTATTAATATTTGTGGGGAAATTTCTTAACTTGCTGCTTAAATTGATTGATATTGATAGCGACGGGTGATAATCATCCTCATTCACAATAGGTACCGAATCACGAGACACATCACATTCCATGTCAGAAATACATAAATCCAATATTCTATTAAAAGCATTAAGAATTGTGTTATATTGTCGGAACTCCAGAAAGTTTAAAACTGTCTTAGTTTTAAAATCAGTTTTATCTAAATCAACAAATTTAGAAACGTTGAAATCGCCCACCATAATACACTTATTAACATCAATAAGACTAAGCTGCAACATTTCTAGAAAAGCCTCAAGGTCTAAATTGTTAACTTGAGGTGGAACATACATCACATAAATATATAGATTCATACCATCTAACTTAATTTTACAACCTAACACATCTATTAAAGGGAACATACTATTAATATTACTATTGTCTATCAAAGTTGCATTGAATTCTGAATTAATAGCCAAAAGAACACCACCGCCACGGGAAGTGTTAGTTGATTCAAAATCTCTATCTTTTCGAAAAACAGTATAAGATTCAGGAAATATTTCATTAGCCGAAACATCATTTTTTAACCATGTTTCAACCAAAGCGATACAATCATAATTAATGTCACAAGATGTTGTAAAAATTTCTTGAAGTTTCGTATTAATACCTCGCACATTTTGTAGATATACTGTAAAATCACTACTTCTGTTGGGCCGATCTAGTTTGACGAAATTATCTGTGGTACTCCTCGTATATATTTAATACGTAGGTTGCTTTCACCTTCTGAAGTTCTCATTAAAAATTCATCTCTGAGTTTTCTGTAATATTGTTGCTGCCTTGGAGTTTTATCAAGTGAAATTCTGATGTCCTTAGGATCTCTCAAATCCTTCAATTTAAAGGCTCGACGTATAATGTTAAGTACGGCATGTTCGGAAGAAAGCGTTATTTTTAGCGGACGAGGATTGGATTTAGCGGCATCAAATTTACCTAACCTTATCGGTTTAGCTGACAAATCAGACCCAGATTCAGGTAACACAAAATTTAACACTTTGGACACCTGTTGCTGATCGTGCAAAATTCTTTCATTATGATCTGTGGACAAACTTTCGGGCATACCATAAAAAATAAGATTATTCTTGCGAGTATTTCTATCTGAAATCTCCTGCACAATAGCCTCAAAATCAACAGCAGAATTACATTCACATACCGATGCAGTCTTAATTGATTTAAGACTCTCAATCTCTTTACGTAGAGACATGATCAAAGCTTTCAAGTCATTAATATTATCTCCAACTTGTAAACAGTCTTGACAAGACCAATTCAAATTTTTTTGGACTTGAGACTTCTTAGTTCAGCGACAGTTAGATCAACACATGAATGCAGATAATTTGCTTTACATACACAGCACGTAATAATTTTATGATCCTCACAGGCTTTATTACAGCAAGAACATTTAAACTGCGGCATGTTGTTAGTTCTAGATAATAAAAACTAAAGCTGGCAACGCTGTTTGTATACAATTGAGGAACTTGGTAAGATAGCCAGTCGATTGAAAACAAATAAAAAAACAATGCCAACTTGCCTGATTATAAAGAATTGAATCCAAACAACAAGTGAACACAAGCCACTTATTCACTTCACACTGCTATGAGGTAGATAATTTAATTTGAAGACTTCCAAGACAAAATCGCTTTGAAACTAAGAGTGTAAAATACATGTATGGTTTAAGTAATGTAGATAATGAGTATCGCATAAATGCACTTGATCAAATAAATTAGTTTTGTAAATCGATTTGGAATACAAAAAAGTGTAAGGAAACAAAAAGTGAAGATAATACAATGGCGCATAATGACCTATGTTATTTGTAATATTATACAGGGTGATATTCTTTTTACAAACAATGAACCGTGATACTCACACCTCCTCCACTGGTTTCTAAAGCTGATTATCATACTGAATTGCATATAAAGAATTTGGTTAAATTATCTCAAGTGGTTTAGACATTTAAAATTAAAAATTGATTTTTTCAATTTCTAACACGTTCTAGCTGGACAATAGTTGTCCAAAACTTCGACTATTATATGACAAAAAAAACTTACTTTTTGACCACAGAATATGCCCCTGGATTTTTATTACTACTACTTAAGAAACACCCTCTAGACAGAAAATCGTTTGTATTAAGGTATATGCAAATAAATAATTTATTTGATTATTTATAAGCATTATAATAGTATCTCATTCCATCCCCTCACTTTAATCACGAGGATTTCCCCAGATGTCAGCATACTTGTGCGGGAGAGGGGGCGGAATATTATTATTAAGCAGGTCGTATTTGCGCCCAGGACCGACATATGTTGGTAGGCCCTAATCACCATTTAATGCAGGAATGAGAGAAACCTAGAAAACCTCAATAATAATTACAAAGATGGTCAAACGCCAGCCGATATCAATATCTTATATTGATCTTAGCCAATGTTCTTCCAACATACCATACCCGAGGAAAGGGCACCAATCCTCTCCACAAATATAGCTGATCTATGGCCTACGGAAAATAGATCTTTGAATTGTATAAGCCAATATTAGCCTAGTGATAGAATTAAAGAGAGTAAAAAAAATTGAAATATTGGTCGGAATGTTTCTTTATTTTCGAGGGACAATGTGTTAATTTTGAAGTTCCCTCAAATTTGAATTCAAACGTATGAAGATAAATATTTGCTTTATCATGTTCATGATAGGTCAGTAAAGAACAACAAAACGTTTGGCACCATTGCAAACGAATAGTTTTACATACTGATACAACTGCTGAGACTACCACATCTCACAGACAAACAACCATAATTTGAGAAGTAGTTCCTACCCTAGCACTCTTAGAACCAACTACCGAATTAAAATCAATATATGAATAATAATTATTAATAGCTCTACTTACCTAGACACTGTTAACAATCTGCAGTTATTTTATAAGGTATTTCGCTATTTTTCTAGGTTATAGAACAAGACTTTATTATTATTATTTAATGTATGAAATAAATGAATGTATATGTATGAATTTTATCGTCACGCAAAATAGCTTCCTACGATCAAATAGAACCGATTTAGACAAAATTAGCTTAGTCCAAAAGTGGTTCGTTTAGAAGTTACAAGGCTTCAAGGAAAGAACATTGTTTTCTTGTTATGTGCATTATTAATTAACACGTTAATCGCCATGTGAACCGACATTTGGTTCTCAACTCAAATAGTCTTCCAGGCTCTGTGACTCAACATACGGGCGTCACAACTTGTTTCCACTTTATGCTCTGTGAACTGCGGTATGGATCACATATTACATTGTAACTTATGGACTATTGAAATATGGGGTCTGGGGTCCCAAACAACTTTTGAGCCTGAAAATTTTTGTTTCGTTCCAAGGATAATAGAAGTTAAAAAAATTACATCAAAACATTACTTTATTATTATCTTGAATACATGGTTGTCAAAAATAAGTTGAAATTTATATACTCAGATTATTTTTGGCATTTATGAACATCAAAGAAGCATGACAAACAGTAAAATTTTGCACATTGTTGACTTTGGTGTCTGCAACTGTGCCTTTTTCCGACCTTCATTGATGCTTATTTTTTCATAGCAAATAACGCATCTACGACGATCCTTAGAGGGCACTTCATCTAAAACGTGTTGTACATTTTCACAAATGTCTGGTTCTACAGTATTCAATGCACTTTCAATTATCTGCTCTTTGAATACTGTTATGGATATATTATCTTTGGTTATCTTTTTGTAGAGAACATAGGCATTTACCAAGGAAGTACCTAGTAATAACTCAAATGCAAGTTTACGGTACCATTTTATCCCCTTTCTTAGGGGCGTTGAATAAGCTTTTAGTTGATCAGATAGATCAATGAAAGATTTACTGTTGTTATAATCGCAAATAATAGTAGGTTTGTCAATTTCTTCGCCTCGTCTTTTTACCTTTGTAGTAACTGCTGTGTGGTAAGTACTAAGACAAAGTACATCTCGTTTGTCTTGCCATTTTAGAACAACTACTCCATTATGTTCCCTCGCAATAATTTCTCCTTTTTTTAGTTTTGTAGTTGTTACGTCAGTAGGATTTAATTTCCGATTTTTTCTAAGGGTACCCACCAAGTGAGTTTCTCGGTTTAGAAGCTCTTGAGCAAGGGTAACACTTGTATAAAAATTGTCAGTAAAGAGAATTCTGCCTTGATGAAACAGTGGTTCCATAAGTTGTAATACAATTTTTGTTGATGCACTTATATTTGGATCCTTATCACTTCCACAATAAACTCTCAAATCATAAGTGTAACCTCCTTTGCAACAAATTTTGTACAATTTTATGCCAAATTTGAACCGTTTATTTTTTATGTACTGTTTGAATATGAGGCGTCCTCTAAATGGAACTAGGGTTTCATCAATGCAAACTTCACGTTCTGGTATATATACTTCTTTGAATTTATCAGTCACAAGTTTCAGTAAGGGGCTCAGCTTTGCCAAACGATCATTAGCAGTCGCATCTTCATTGTTGCTAAAATGAAGCATCCGTAAAAGTAATTCAAACCGATTTCTGGACATTTTTTCAGGTATTTTACTTTCATATAAATAATTTTTTCTCCAGTAGTCTACCATTTTAGGAAATCTTGCTAAGCCCATCCATAAACACACAGAGAAAAATATCCTTATTTCATTTGCATCGGTGTCCTTCCATCTATGTAGTCTTGATTTTTGTAGGATCCCTGCAGCGATTTTTTGTTTGGCGTAGCGATTTGTTTCAGTAACAATAAGGCCGACTACATCTTCATTGAAAAATATGTTGAAGAAATCAATAGGACGTTTTGCTAAATAAGTTTCCACAATCTCATCTGTGGGGCCAACGGGATCTACTAGAAAATCAAATTTTTTTAGAGACGTCCCTGTAATCGGCGACCAAATTATGTCTTCCACATTTTCGTTATCCTCACTCATCCTCATTTCCATCTACTGCGCAATATTTAGAAATAACTGCTTCTATAGTATCTTCTACAGAGGATTGACATTATCAAGTTGAGAAAATTGCCTAGACGTTGAAGGAAAAACAACGTTCAAATCTTCTTGACTAGGTCCAGCTTCTTTAGAAACATCTATTGACCAAAAATATAGGTATTGTAAAAATTATTCTTTATTTCAATGGAAAATTAAAACGTGAAATTACAAACATTGATTTTCGAAAAGGAAAACTTTTATATATTTGTAAAATAAAATAAATTAAAACAAATCTTAGATTTTTAACTCTTTTCTGTGGTACGATTTCTTCATCTGAAGAATTTTCACTTTCAGATTCAGGATCGTATTCATCTGAAGAACCACCTTCAAAAGGTTCTTCCTCTGATTCAGAGAGCAACTCATTCCATAACTTTTGCAAATACGCCTGAGTTTTCTCGTAATCACCACTCATTTTACGTAGTACTGCCTCTTATAACGTATTAGCATGAACTGACAGACCGTCGGTAATTGCGCGTATGTGTCAAGCATGCGAAAAGCAAGTCTAAACTCGAAACGTGAGACCCGACATATGAATCACGCGGCGTAAACCACGCAGGCGCTCTGAGACTCAAACGCCGCTTCTCATTTTGAAAATATTTTTTCTTACTCTAATGTGACCAAAATAATTGTTTACAACATTATTTGATGTCGTCGACATATAATAGAAAGATTTATAAAAAATAGGATTGGGGCCTGGAGGAATTTTTTTGTTCTATTTGGACGATGAACGTGTTAAGAAACCTCCAATTATATAGAAACTTGGTACAGTTATGTTTTAGATATCTGCCATATCTGAGTTGGAAAACTGATTATGTCGAGGCATATTTTAAAAATTTGACAATATACAAATAATACTGATAATTTGAAATTAATGACACTTTATGCAACTACACAACAATAATTACTAACTCAGTACAACAATCAATATTAATCTGACAGGCTTTTGATCAAATTTGATTTAATGGAAGCTTATCAACGTCAGATTGACAAGTGGTAACTTGATCGGATTAAAACATTTATTTAGTAGTATTTTAATGTGCGGAAATTTTCAAACGCATTTTTACCGAATACAGTGCATTGTATCAATATGGAACAGAAATAGCTTTTCTAGGCAAAAATAATTTCTACATCAAAATTTTCAGTCAAGTGTATCAGAATAGGATCAACAAAAAATATACGATAAAAATGAGTTTGAAAAAAAACTGCCAAGAGCGCCCTCTACGATATGCGGCACTACTTATCTAAAACATTGTACCAAATTACAGATGATTTGGCGTTTCGTTTCTTAATTAAGCCTATAACAAGAAAACTATTTTTTTCTTTGAAGCCCTGGAACTTTTAAACTAGGCACTTTTTGACTAAGCTAAGTTTGTATATTAAATAATAACTTATACTATTCTACAGTTTTCAGTGTCTACTACTTTTTTGCAAATCGTGATATACTTAGTACATCTTACTATGATACATTGTTCTATATTCTCGGAGGTTCATTACTGTAATTTACTACCCCCAATTGCTACTTACCCGTCTCCTACTCATTGCTACCGTCTGTATCTTGCCGCCTAACGGGCTGGCACTCCTCTAGAGTATACTTACTAACAAGTATGTATCTCCGAACCTATGAAATAGTTACGGCTTTAACAGTGTCACACCAATAAACCTATTACAAGGGGCTGTTTAGGGTTAATATCTGATTATGAGGGTAATAATGCCGGCTGAGAATTATAGCGGAGAACAAGGAGATTTGAAGAGCTGGTGGACGACAAATCCTGATGCCTGGATGTCCTTAGGACGAGCAATGTGCGTAATTAAGACAGAAGGATTCTTATAGAAAAATATGGTGAAGATGTCTAAAGGTTATATTAAAGGGAAAGCTATTTTTTTCAGATTCATCATTATTTTTTCTGTACAGGGAGTTTCAAATTTCAAGGTGACCACTGAGATCTCGGAAACTATAAGATTCGCAAACGCTTAAATTATGGCATAGTTGAGCAAATTTATACTGAAATACGGTTCAGCAATTGAAGAACTCTTGAATACTTCAGTTATACATAAAGAGAAACAAATTTTTAAAAAATTGTTTTAATTTTTTCCAACTTTATTTCAAGAGATTTTTAAAAATTGTTATCATCACTTAATTTTTGGTTAAATCTGGAATTTTTTTTACAGATTTGTTAAATTAAACTTGCTATGTTGCTTAAGAGGTAAAGACTTGAAGTAAAATTACAAAACATAGAAAATTTGGGCAAAAACAAACAAATGTGAGTATGAAGCAAAACGTTCAGTATATCTAAATAAGTGCAAATAAATTTAAAGAGCTATCTTTTGGTGAAAACTAAAAGGGGTCTTCATGTAACATTTTTAAAAAACACCTTTCCTCAAAATTTAAGCCCCTCCAAAAATTGGGAAGAATTTTAACTTTTTCTTCAGAGAAATTTATTGAAAGTTATCTGCTAATATGGCTGCACTTTTTGAAAAATGGTCAACCCTGGGGTAACTTCTTAGGCCTCTTCAGTTTTCTTCTAAAAGTTAAAGATTTAAGAACAACTTTTTAAGAGGGGAAAGAGGGGAGGGTTTAAGGGGGGCGAGAGGGGCGTAAATTTTAAGGAAAGGGTTTTTTTAATGTTACATAAAAGATCCTTTTTTACCAAAGAATCACCTCTTGTTTAGATATTATTTGTTAGTTTTTAAAAATATATCAGTCTTTTGCTTATATACTCATATATGTAGTAGAAAATGAGTGATGGTAATGGGGGTAAATACCCACCCAAGAATTCAGTAAGAGTCACTCTGGTAAATGACAGCAACATGATATGAAATTTTCTATTCCAGAATCAATGATATATTCGATAATGTTAGTTTCAATGATCCTGAAACAATTGTTAATGCATCTGCCAGTTTAGATTAGATCAGATTATATCTCTTCATTCTAATTTGATGTAGTTGACATAGACTCGAATTGTAATATTTCTATGTTGAATATTCCTAAATCTCTAAAAAAAAGTAAGAATAAGTTAACTGATGGAATTCCGTCAGTTTTGCTGAAAGACTGTGCAATATTGTAGAAATCTCCCTTGATCATTATTTTTAATTTGGCCCTTCAACCTGAAACTTTTCCATGCATCTGAACTAAAACTAAGATCTATCGTACTTTCAAAGGCGATAAAAATTTGGTTGTGAACTACAGGCCTATTTCTTGATTGAAGTAATTATTCTTCTATCACTTTCATGTTAAATAACAAATATGAAGTTAACTACATAGCCGATAAATCTACTTTAACCAATTTTGTTCGTATTACTAATTTTATTTCTAATGTTGGATAGCAGTGGACTGGTTGACGTGGCTTACATAGATGTGTGGAAGGCTTTTGATAGGCTGGATCACGGTATTCCTCTTAGTAAGCTGTCTAATTTCAATTTGTCTATAAACTTCCTAAAATTCTTGAAATCTTACTCTTCCAACCTCACCTTCATTTGAAATCATTGCTACATCTGGGACACATCTCAATGATCAGTACTCTACTATTTAATATGTTTATTAATGATATGAAAACGACAGTCTTCAAGCCATTGTTTTTTTATATGCGAATGATTTGAAACTTCATATATTTCATCTACAGATGATTGTATTGTACTTCAAAACGACTTAACTGCAGTTAATGAGTGGTGCCTTCGAAACAGGTTGCCTTTAAATATTTGTTAATGTTTCATTATGACTTACACACGGAAAACTAATTCTATTACTACATCTACAACATTGGTTCTGAGACTGTCGCTCGTTGCACTCAATTTAAAGATTTGAGAGTTATTTTTTACGCTAAATTAACCTTTGCGTCTTATAATAATATTATATCTCCTGCGAATAAAAATCTTGGTTCCATCATAAGAAATGCTAAACACCTCAGAGAGGTTTCTGCAGTGTCCATATTGTACAATGCGTTTGTCAAGCCAAAACTTGAGAATGTCACTATTATTTGGAATAAATGATCTGACTTCTCGACGCACTTTTTACTGTTATCCTTGCTTAAGCTTCTTAGTAGCTACATTAATTATTGTTCTGATATTCTTAGCCATATAGCACTTAATATACCGTCGTTATATTCTCGCTCCTATACATTATTATATAGGGTGTTAAAAATAAGCAGAAAAGTCTTAATAAACATGGGTCCGCAAAGTAACGGTTGCGGAGATATGGACCACTATTCGTTTTTCAAACATTTTATTTTATTAGGAATAAACCGACAAAGGAAGCTTTTAGTAAACAAAAAACAAAGTTACAGAAGATGTTCAAAGTGCCTTCCCTCTCGATATTCGAACTCTTTCGAAAACACTCTCCTTGGTTTGGATTTCTTGACACTTTTGATTAATCCGTAGCTGCAGCTCTTCCAGGCTATTTACAGGAGTACCGTACACTAATGTCTTCAAATATCCGCAAACAAAGAAATCTATAGGGTTCAGATCAGGCCGGACATGTTCTATGGCCTCCAAGATCGCCTGATCTGAATCCTGTATTTATCAATGCCACATGGCAATGTTATGCAACATTATCAAATTCATTTCATGTGTCTAATTCATAGGCTTATTTATTTGATTGATACTAATGTATCCAAGATTAAATTATGTGTTTTAAGTGGTTTAATGTTTATGTAATATTATTTTTGGTTTGTAATTCTGCTCTATAATTGGAATTATCTGTTAGAGCAGTGTATTTTTAAATAATCCACTAGATGTTGTTTTTCAAACTATTATTGTTGCATATTTTTCATGAGTATTTTTTCATTTATTTTTTTTATAACTTTATATACGTATTACTTACAAAGTTAGTTATTTATAACAATTAATAACATTGTTCTGACTAGCAATGTGTTATAGAACATTGAATAAACTATTATATTTTTCATTTTCTTATTACCCCTGAAACCAAAATGCTAGATGCGCCACTGAGAAAGGGTTTTCAAAAACGAAAACATAATACTTTGCATTTAGTACAATTCAAAAAGAAACTTCTCTGCCTAGTTTAGAATTGTTAATACCATATTTTACTTGCCCATATTTTGGAAAAGTATAAAATTTGAAAGAGGTTCAGTTTTTAGTATAAATTAAACAGACATTTAATTTTACTTATTTATTTATCCTTAAATAATGCAGTCTTTACATTTGTACAAAGTTGATTGTGAAAAAAGGTAATATGTACATAATTAGGTGAGTAGAGGTTTCTCCTCCACTGGAAATTGACGGAAAATCTCTTTGCATCGCCTCGGAATGTTCACCTAGAAAGAAAAATGATAGTGCAGAAACACAAAATTATGCATATTTTAAATAGTGTTAACTAGCAAAAAGTATTTTGAGCATTTTTAGAGGAAATAGAGAAAAATAAGAATTAACGGAATTACCTATATTTAAATGATACGGCACACAATGAAATAGAACATCATTATAAGAGAAAAACAATACGTAACTTCTACAGAGAGATAAAAAAGGGAAAAAAAGAAAGGAGGTAGTAAGATATGTGAAGGATGAAAGTGGCAATTTAATTATTGAAGAGGAAACAGAAATGAGAGAAAGATGGAGACAATACTTTGCAGATATGTTGAATGAAGAGAGCGAATGAGAAGGAGAGGATGATACTGGTAAGGGAAGAGGAAGTGGAAGTAGAAAAACCTACAAAAAAGGAAATAGACATAATTATACACACTTTAAAAAATAACAAAAATCCAGGGAAAAACGGAATAACGGCAAAGAACATTAAGTACGCAGGAGAGGATTTAAGACAAACAATTTACGAAATGACCTGAAAAATTTGGAGTAGAGAATGTATGTCTGAAGATTGGAGAGGTGCTATGATTATACCAATTTTTAAAAAGGGAGATGCAACAGACTGCAGAACCTATAGAGGTATATCACTGCTAGATATAGGGTATAACATCATGGCAACGTTAATAAAACAGATAATAGAACCTATAGCAGAACTAGAGATAGGGGAGTATCAAACAAGTTTTTGAAAGAGGGGTCAACAACGGACTAAATATTCATGGTGAAGGCCAGGAAGTCCTGACTACGTGATATCAATGTGGAATTAAAACAATGGTCTTATTTGTGGACTTCGGGAAAGCATACGATTCGGTAAAATGGAATAAACTAAGTAAAATATTGAAACAATTTAGAATACTAACCAAACTGATTAGGCTATTGAAAATGACCCTAGAAAATACTAAAAGCAAAGTATGAATAAAAGATGAATATTCGGAAGGTTTTACTATTGACACGGGATTGAGGCATGAAGACCCACTTTCAACACTTCTTTTTAATTTAGTACTGGAAAAGGTCATAAGAGATAGTCAGTTGAATAGAGAAGGACACATTTTGTTTAAAAGTCACCAAATAGTAAGTTATACCGATGACGTGGCCATTATTGCTAGAGATAGTAGGGAATTAGAATAAGTAAAGAGAAAACCTGTGGAGAAAACACGTAAAGTGGGATTGCAGATAAATCAAGAGAAAAGTAATCTTTTGAGAATAGGAGAACAAAAAGAAGATACCTATTTCAAATTGAGAACACAGCATAGAGAGATGGAGTTTGCAAAAGTTCAAGAATATGTGTATTTGGAGGCGCTAATAACATCTGACTGTGATGAGGAGCAAGAAATTAATAGGAAAATAATAGAAGCAAACAGAAGTTCGGCAGCAGTCAACCACTTAATGAAATAAAAAAAATTGTCCGGAGGAGTAAAATTTAGAATGTATAAAACAATTATGAGATCGACAGCGCTGTATGGCAATTAAACCTGGGTCCTCAATGAGAAGTCAAGAGAAAACCTTTTAAGGTGGGAGAGAAATATCTTGAGAAGAATTCTAGGGAGCAAGAAGATTGAGGAAGGCTATGTAAGGAAAAATAATGAGGAAATATATGCAATGTAAAAGCACCAACAATAAACGAACTTGTAAAAACCAGAAGAGTGCAGTGGCTAGGGCATCTAGTTAAAAAATTGTAAGGAGTAATCCAAACTACAAGAAAAAAGAGGAGACCGAGGAAGCAATGGAGAGAGGCAGTGGCAATAGATCTAAGGGAGAAAAATGTAACGGATTGGAAAAAAAGGCGAAGAACGGAATAAAGTGGAGGAGAATAACGCAGCTCTGGGCCTAAAAGGCCTGTAAACAGCTTCCTATGTATAAGTGAAATTGATTATAAAAAATCGTAGATACACCATTTTTATATAATTCCGTTTCTTTGGTTAAAGTAGAAAATAACGTAACTTTATTATTTATACCTGAACCTGGCTGACCACATAGACACTTTCAGACCTTATGTTTGTGTAATGAACAAGACGTTTTAAAGATAAGATAAAGATAAGTTATTGCTTTGGGAACATGTGATCAATGTTCAGTTTTTTAAACCTGATCACTAAATTAATTATAATATCTGTGCCTTAATTAATTATTCTGTGGCCTCGTATTTCACATTAGACCGCAAATATCTATAAAATTGACAAGGTCAATCCTGAAAATCCCGAGAACTAAGCCGGCGGCATCCAGGAATTTTTCGAATCTTGGGATTGACAGCCCTAATATTGAGTCCAATGTTGTAGTTAGATTTGAAGGGAAAAGTGGCTAAACTGATTTTGGAAAATTTACTAGTGAAAAAAATCGAAGTAGGTCTTGAACGTAGAAAATAAATTTTAATAATTGGCGCCAGAATTGAGTTTTTAGTAGCCCATGTTTTAGAGAAAAACCCGAATGCTATTTATACAGGCATGTTTCCATATGAAATGTGTCACGCTGTATTTTATAATTACAAAATAATATATCAAATTAACTATTTCATGTTGGACTGAAAAAAATGGTCCTTCTGAATTTCGAAAATAAAACTGAACGTCTACCTTTGAATTCTAACAATATCCGATATCCACTGAACAAATTCGAACAGGGAAAATAATTTAATTCCCACCATAGTCGTCAGGTAGCTTGTGTAACAAACCAGTTTGCACAGAGCTAATAAATATTGTCAAACAAAACAAAGCAAGTAGTTAATTAATATGGCCTGCTACATACAACACGGATAGTGTAATACAAAGAACAGGTAAAACTACAGATATCACATTAAATAAACCAGATCCGACAAAGAGAGCCGATATGCATATTAAATTTCTCTTAGCAGATTTAATTTGAGCCCATCCGTATCGTCATACCTTCAACCACAATGAGCTTTACGAAGGCTGGTTTGCTGGATGGCTGCATGCAGGTGTATTGTCCTCCGTCTTGCCAGGACACTGTAGACAGTCGCAGCCTACTCGAGATTCTTTGATCGTCGTACTCCGTCTCCACGGAAACGTTATCCCCTTCGAACTGGAAAAAAAGTCGCTTTGAAGACAAAATTTACGCTTTTTAGAAAACACAATGCCAGGCTCTAAACATATTTCATGCGTGTGTAATAAATTATACAGATACATACAGGGTGATCCTCTTTCATGGCTCACCATAGGTATTTGGGAAATCGTGAAATATACAGGGTGACTTAAATTAGACTACAGTTGCACCTCTCCATGGTCATTAGATATGTTACACACAATACTCGAATTCGGACAATGTCCGAAAAGAGTATACAAAACTAGTTCTGAGCCCAGAAAAGTTCCCATATCCGAAATTTTACGTTTAAACGACTTTTGACTATTGGAAAGTAGTAGTAACTAGTTCTGGGCATTATAAATTGGTCAAAACAAGTTTTGTGCATTTTTAAAAGACCAAAACTAATTTCCTTCATTTTCTGAAGGTTATGATACACACAATACTCGAAAAAGTATGCACAACTAGTTTTGAGTTTAGAAAATATACCTAATTACAAAAATGGTATAATCCTACTTTTAATTAATGTAACTATAAGAAAATGAATAGAACTAATTCTGGTCATTTCAAAATGCACAAAACTAGTTTTGAACAATTTATAATGCCCAAAACTAGTTCTCTGTATTTTGTAATATGCAATAACCGTTTCAATGTATAACTTTCGGGTATGGGAATTTTTCTGGGCTCAGAACTAGTTTTGCATACTTTTTTCGGACATTGTCCGAATTCGAGTATTGTGTGTAACAGATACACCAAACAGATTCAAGATATTTGCACTAGTCACTGAAATATTGTGAACAACTGAAAGCGTCAGAGATATTTGGTACAGAAGGTTAAGAATATACGAGAAATATATTTTCGTCAAAAGAAAATTTCTGCGACCACTAGTTTCGGTTATACAATATTCAGTTTTTATTCTTAATGTAATACTACTATTTAATATAATATATACAGGGTGTCTTGATAGTATGGGCCTGAGGCTACAACAATTTTTAATAAGTTTGTTCTATGAATAACTTTGTTATTTTTTTTCTAATAAACTTTTATTAGAGACATTTTTCTGTATTACTTCCCGTTTTAAAGTTATAAGCAATATCATCCTAAAGAGTTACAAAAGAAATACCATTTAAAAATCATATTAGCGGTGGAAGGATCAAGTAGTCGTTGGAATATAATTGAATATTCGTTGTTTAAAGTGCATAAATGTCACAAATTACATATCATTACTCAATACGAACGTCAAATGTATAACTTTTGTGCTTACAAAAATTTTCTCATTCAGAAAAAAGTTGATATGTTGCTAATTTACGGCAAGCCACAAAACAATTCAAGAAGAGCTGTAGAGTTATATCCAGAGTGCCTAGAACCTTTACAATATTGAAGGCGGCCTGGCGACGAAATGAGTATACATTTTCTGTTCGGAAGAATCAAATAATTGACTGAATGGTAAGAAACAATGTTAATGCAGCTAAACTGTTACAATATTTTGAACAAAACCCACAAAATTCTATACGGCAGGCTAGCCGAGAATTGAATATGGATAAATCAACCGTTCAAAGAATTTTAAAGGCCAGAGGGTACCATGACTACAAAATTCACAATTGGGAGGATTTGCCTGAGCGCCACATTGAAAATAGACTTAGTTTTATAGCTCAAATTGTAGTAACTGTAGAAACTGTTGCTTAGCACCATTTTCAGTACGTTCTTTGGGCGGACGAAAGTCGGCTTGTCAGTAATGGTATACCAAACAGGCGCAGCGATCACTACAGGTCTGCTAAAAATCCCCACATTGTAAATCCAGTCCAAAACTAAGGTCATTTTGGAGTGAATAAATGGTGCATCATCATCGGTAGACATTTGATTGGGCCTTATTTTTATGAACATACATTGTACAGTGGAAGTTACTTAAATTTCCTACAAGAAGAACTTCCTGCACTTCTGAAAAATTTGCCTTTTCAGCTAAGGAGAAACCTATGGTTTCAGCACTAATAAGGTTTACAAAACACTTTCGCGAGATATAAATCATTTGAAAGGAAAAATCACAAACACTTGTAATTGGTTCAACGGCGAAATGTTAATAAACGCAGCCCACAAAGAAGATTGGAGAAGATTGAACATGTATCTTGAAATGAGAGGTCATATAGAGAATACATTCCCAACAAACAATTAAAGTTAAAATTACGTTAACTTGACCTCTGAATTGGTCAAAAACTTTTCATGACCAATTCCATATAAGGGAAGTTTACCTATATTCGTTGGCCTTTTTCCTTATGTGGGGAAAAAAACTAAAGTAATATGGAAGTTAATAATTGGTCGGCAAGAATTTTATTCCAATAAGATAATTGGACCTAAAAGAAACACGGACCAATATTATGTTAAAATTTCGAAATATAAAAGACATTATTACCAAAATATACCCTAATTATGCCCTTTATATGACATACTTTTGCCAGAGAGAGACAACATTATATGTTTGATTTTATATATTCTAATAGCGAACAGGGATAGGGAGAAAAAGAAAGACTACCTATTTAAGTATACTAAGATACTATTATATTAGGAGTTAGTATATTTATAGTTTTTTAGATTTTAATATTATAAAGTATGTATTTTTGTTTTCCTTTCATCAAATTGTTAAAACCAGGAAATTTTTTCGTACAATGTCATGACCAAACTTTCATAAAAATAACGCGCCTTATAAACATACATTTTTACTATTGCTTTTTAATAATATTACTATACTGAAAAATAACCTCGTGATAAAATGTGTTTAATAATCTTTCGTCATAAATGTATTAACTAATATTATCTGTATTAACATAATTTTATGAGTAATCAATTAGAAATAATGAACAAAACATTTAGTGTTTATTACAACATGGCCGCTCAAACAAAATCAACTTTGAAGTCAATTGTCTGTAAGTTTTAACCTATAGGGCAGATTGCCTATGCCAATGTTGACGTCACAGGAAAATATTAACTTTGTGGTTCAAATTTACTCCAACTGAAGATATTTTATGGTAATTTATTACCAATTAAATTATTACTAGGTACCTACATATAAAATTCTACTCTTGGATTTATTTGTGATTGAAAATTCAAATTAAAGCCAATAATATTATGTATGCGTAATAACAAAAACATAATAAATATTTTCTAATGGAATTCAATTCGAATTTCAATTCACGTGCACTACTGAATTCATCTGACACGATAACAGTCATAAGAATACTTATATATGAAGTGTTTATCGATATATTATCATTAGATTGATTTAATATGCAGTGTTGGCTTAAATTTGTTTTTTACAACCCTCTAATATTGTGTAGGGCTTAGTTTTCACTGCAGATTGCCAAAACACAAAACAATTTCCACGTGCTATTACATGAAGATATGTCGGAATACATATAACTAGAAGCTTGTTCCCTAAAAGACCTTTATAAGACACATTTACGTCGATGTATTATTTACAAGTAAATTCGTACCATAATATAGAACAATATTTCTATTAGGTTAATTGAAATGGTCAAATATTCTTTAGAAGTTATCAACAAAGTTGAAAATAGGATCATATTGTAATAAAAATAGAACTTAACCAATTGAAGGATTTAATAGGGCAAACTAACTAGTTATTACCTTATTTTTAACTACTAGTTGAAGACAAAATAAGTTTTACAATTTCATAATAAATATGTAAATATTTACCTATTGCAATAATTTAAAATATCCTTGGATATTGAAGACAGATTTCTAGGCAAAATTAAGTAAATTATAACTTCGTCTTACACGTTATTGGAATGTTAGCATTTGGAAACATAGAATAGGTAAACAATTTGTAATTTCGAACTGTATAAATTGACATATATTTCATTTTACTTGGAAGGCATTATATTACTCTTAGATAACAAATTTTTGACAAAAAATTTGGTATTATAAGATTTTGTAACATTGAAGATTATTTTTATGGAGGAAAGTAGTAAATCTTGATCAATTCAGGATTATTTTTCTTGTGTAGTAGTCTATTAGGCTTAAATGTTAGTTGGGTTGTAATATGTATGTAGTATGAGAACGTTTGCCTCATTGTCTAAGTTTATTTATTATCACCTTTTAATTGAACTGTATTAAATAATTATCGAGTTTAGTCATTTTATTTATTTTTAATGACATTTATGCACTTTAAACAACGATCATTCAATTATCCATATTCAGGTAAGATTTTTAGGTAGTATTTCTTTTGAGAAATTGCTTATAACTTTTAAACGGGAAATAATAGAAAAATCTTTTTAACAAGAAAAATATTTGGGTATGTTTCTTGAATAAATATAATTGATGACGTTATTAGTTGTTTCTGTCAAATCCTACTGCTGAGAGCAAATAGTCAAATTAAATTATTATCATAATTACATATCATTTATTCGTAAATCAACTAAATATAGATGGTATTGTTTCAAATATTGGCAATGCTTGTTGAAATTTGTGAAAGAAAGTTGCCTAGTTTTTTATTTCTGTACTATACAGGGTGTTTCAGAATGATGGTCAAATATTTTACCAGTGCATTCCACAAGCCATTTCAGGGGAGGATCTTCATATGAAAATTTTCAATTTGGGTTCTTATCGTTGAGATATTCGAGTCTCAAAATGGCGGAAAAAATAGTTTTTTTTATTTTTCCTTAAAAACGGCTACACTTAGAAATTTCAATTTTGGTGCACATTATCAGCTAGTGAAATGATATTTTGAGGTGGTGTCTATTCCTTGGCCCATGTTTCTAGAGGGCGGTAATACGCAACCCCTAGATTTATTTCGTTAAGAACTTTTTCCTGCAATGGCCGATTTCAACAAAACTTTTTTTTTAAATACTACATATAATTATACTACGGTTTTCCCTCTTGTAATTATTTCATACAACAGTTTGTGCGGAAAAAATAAAAATAGTTTTCCTTACTTACTCGATTCCGCATTCTTATTTTTCCCTATCCCCTCTTAAAATATTTGTACTAAGTCATAGTTAACCCTGTATATATTATAGCTCACCGTCCGTAACTAGCTTAATCTGCGAGAATTTTGAATTTACTGCAGGGACTTATTATTAAAATGAAAACAGTCTTCGCCAAACGAGGATGGGTGACATCCCTAATAAACACAGAAATTATTAAAACGAGTAAATATTCAAATATAACACTGAGTTGAATGGCGAAAAAAATACTGCAATGCTACTGGATGAAAATTTGTAGGCAACATCCTGTATAGTGATTTCGTCGGACATAATTATCGTACAGTCATTAGTGACAGATGAAAACCTTACTTAACGTTAAAACTTAAAAAGCAACACATCCACAAGCACGTCAATACTCACACGGAACAAAGCAGCAAGAAATAGCCCCAAGCGCTGACACATCCCAACACCACAACAAAACATCAAAGCTATTCGAACTGGAATAAAAAAGAATAGCACTTTGTATTTACCTCAAAGGAAACTTCTTTGCCGTCATGCAACCACCGAACCGGCGGTCTGGTGGCAAAGAAAACTCCGGATTGCAGAGATAAAGGCGATATTTCACATGTGAAGGTCACGGGGGAGCCATTCTGGACGAACACGGCACTCGGGCCTTTTATTAGGGCCGCGCTGACCCATTTTGAATTGGAAACGTCCACGTTGCGGTCACCTGGAGCTGGAAATGAATAAATTTAGCGACGCCGTTGGAATACAAGCGAAGCGTTAATTAGATACGGGGAAGATTACAGATTGGAGGGTGGAGTCTCGCGTTCCCGGACGTGGGTTTGAAATTTCTATGTGGTGGTAGTGCGAAAAATACGTGACCGGGGAAACTTTCCTTGCGTCGTAAAGAATAATTAACAAGGCATTAAGTTTTATAGAGCAAAAGGTTGTAATATATTTTATCTGTCGCATAATGACAATGATTTGACACCCCAAGTAGCACTCTAGTTTTATCATTCAAAATTATAAGTTCAGAAATATATATTGTTATATTTATGTGTGTGTGTGTATGTTTTTAATTTTAATTTGAATTTATTTTTATTATTTATTTTAAATTTAAATATTGTATTATGTATTTAATGTAAAATTTAAATATTAAATTTTTGTTGGGCGCCAATGATCCTTTTATGTATTATGTTTTGTGAGTGTATGTTGTGTTTCAGCTATATTTCGTTCAATACAAACCTTTTTATATAATTTTTTTCTTTTTATCTTACCTTATTTATACCAAATTTTGTTTATCCCTTGCTAGACACAGTTTTATAAATCAAAAAAAAAAACAAAAGAAACTTAAATCAGGAGTCGGTTCAAAATATACAGGTTTTTTTTTATTTTATAATGTAACAAATAATAACACTTTTAAAAGATTAACAATTTTTTTGTGCTATAATCAATTTTAAAACAATAAAGAATATTTTCTGACTTTTTCTGATAATAAATTTTACCAAACCAATGTAGATTAAAACTTGGATATTGAATTTAATTGAAGTTTATATATTATACTAAAAGATCCTTTATTTTTGTAATGTTGGTTGCATTCCTACAAAACATAATATTTTCTAAAATGGTTTCTCTTGGATGACAGATATAATTTGTTGCAGTGAAATTATTGAATGTGATTGTTATATTGGTTGAGTTCGACTTGGTTTTATACAGGTAAGTCCTGTAGTTTATTCTTATACTTTGCAAAGATTCAAATAGTTAAAATCGATTTTAATTTACTATAGCTATAGAAATTTTTTATAGTGCACTTTATTTTTTAAGGTACCTGAGGTTAGGAATGTATTATTTCCTTCCTGGAAACTGCCTGGAAAACTGAAAACTGCCTGGAAACTGGAAACTATCCTGTGGGATTCTATGGAACTGCAAAATTTCCCTGTATACGGATGATATCTTCTTTAGTGGCAATAAAACTTTACTGGATGATGTAGAATGGTAAATTTAGCTGGTAGATCGATATGTTCTTGATTTTACTTGTTAGTTTTAATAAATTTTGTATAATTTCGGGAGCTCTCTTGCAATGCTACTCTCTTCTCTAAACCCAAGCCGTAACTAACAACAACTTCTTTGTTTTTAATCCTTGCTGCAGATTGCCATGTTAAAAGGTCCATTCACATGATTTTCTTACAGTCTTTGGATGTCTTTTATGCACAATTTCACAACACAACTTATACCTAATACATTTTCAAATGTCCTTTTATGTTTATTATACAATTTCATTTATTTTATTTATGAAAATAGTCTTTATTTAGTGTTTTTGGTCATGTTCAAGGGATTCTTGTAAAGTCACCTTTACTTTTGACAGTTCTAGAATTGATTATTATAATTTGACATTTCAATTTAATTTTTAGGACATGATTTATTTGTAATGGGAATATCTTTCATTATGTTACTCGTTTGCATACAATATGCATATCAAATTAATCTGTAGACTTTCTCCTTTTATTTAATATATGGTGCTCTGAGTTTAATTTCTTTTTTATGATGTACTGAATGATAACAATAGTCAACGTCATGCAAATTTATGAAATTTAATTTTAAACTTGATAATAAAATTATTAAAATTAGTATTTTATGTTATGTAATATTATTTATTCTATGTAAATTCATATCCAGAATATCTATATTAACAATTCTTTATAATTTTTTTTATAAATTGATACTAATAATTATTAATTTTATTTAACTTTAGGTTTGGTCAGGTGTTATTTTCATTTGATTTTCTGTGTATATTTCAAATTGTTACAATATATATAAAAGATATGTAGCGGTTACATGACAGCATTTTTATCGTATTATTGTTCCATTTGAGACCTTTTTGTTAACAGCAGCTATTTTGCTGTTTAAAGTACTTGTTTGTTTGTTTGTTTTGTGATAATACTATGACTTGTGATAATAACGTAATTCCAACAAGAAAAACGTTTTATAGAAATTATTTAAACTATTTTTAGAACGTTCTTGTGTCTGCTCTTATAGTTCTTATACAGTATTTTGCTTCAGGAGGTCATTTTACTGTATAATGTCTATAGTCGCCATCTACACGACTGACTATAAAGCGTCATAAATCAATTTTGTAGTGGTCGCAAGAGAAATATTTGAGAAGATTCATACAGCAAAAATAATAGTTATTTTTCTACGTTCATGCAAAAAATAGAACTGTGTTGAACTATATTTAGTGGAAAAAGTAGTTCTTTATTGCACTAGTGCAATAAAATATTTATTGCATTCATCTGTCATTCTACTACAGCGTTTTGCCATCATGACAAACAAACGTTCAAATCGACGTCACATTTTCCTAGACTTAGTGTCATCTAAATATCATTTTTGGTATTTGCATGAACGTAGAAAAAATATTGTATGCAACTCGTACAAAAAGTGCTTATTGCACTCGACGTGTTGTTCTACTCGGCCTGACGGCCTCGTTGGACAATTTCATATCGCGTGCATACATAACTATTATGCAACAAGTACAAAAACCAAGTGTTTATTGCACGCGATGTGAAATTGTCCAACGAGGCCGCCAGGCCGAGTAGGACAACACGTGCAATAAAGAACTACTTTTACCACTAAATATAGTTCAATAAAGTTTTGTTTTTTGCATGAACGTAGAAAATAGTTATTTATGCAACAAGTACATAAAGTAAGTGTTTATTGCACTTTTTGTACGAGTTGCATACAATATTTTTTCTACGTTCATGCAAAAAGCAAAACTTTATTGAACTATATTTAGTGGAAAAAGTAGATCTTTATTGCACTAGTGCAATAAAATGTTTATTGCATTTATCTGTCATTCTACTACAGCGTTTTGTCATCATGACAAACATAAACGTTCAAATCGATGTCATATATATATATATATATATATAGTGTCATCTAAATCAAACATATTTTGGTTTATATTTAGATGAGCAATTTTATCGTAAAAATGTTCCATATAGACCTTTGTTAACGTATTTTGCTGTTTAAATACTTGTTTGTTTGTTTGTTTTGTGATAATGCCCCTATGACTTGTGATAATAACGTAATTCCAACAAGAAAACGTTTTATAGAAATTATTTAAACTATTTTTAGAACGTTCTTGTGTCTGCTCTTATAGTTCTTATACAGTATGCCATAGGTGAGGTATTTTACTGAATAATGTCTATAGTCACCGTCTACACGACCCGACTAGAAAGCGTCATAAATCAATTTTGTAGTGGTCGCAAGAACTAAATATTTGAGAAGATTCCATGCCAGCAAAAATAATACTAAGATCGCGTGCATACATGCAACTATTATGCAACAAGCTGTCGTTTTTATCGCGATCGGCGATAAACAATATTTTGCAACAGTCATTCGAATGACTCTAGCTGTTGCTATAGGTTTTCCAGGTGTAATTCAATGCTGGTCGGGGCATTAGCCCGCAGAGTAGTTGTTTCCTGGAATTCCGTGTTTGCAAAATATCGTTTCTCGCCGATCGCGATAAAGGTCGACAGCTTTCAATGGTGCCTACTGCATGTAGAACGCTTCGTGCCTGTGACATTTTCAGTCCGGCATGGAGTAGCGAACAGCCGATAGATGTAGTTAGTTCTACACCGCGTACTCATGGTCCCTTCTGTCGGGTTAGACAGACGAAAGCAGCTAGGATTATTCGTCGGATACCTCACCTATGGCATACTGATGAGAGCTAATAAGCTCGAAACCGGTATATGTCTGGTGGGCGTCTGACGAATGACTCTAGCTGTTGCTATAGGTTTTCCAGGTGTAATTCAATACTGGTCGGGGCATTAGCCCGCAGAGTAGTTGTTTCCTGGAATTCCGTGTTTGCAAAATATCGTTTCTCGCCGATCGCGATAAAGGTCGACAGCTTTCAATGGTGTCTACTGCATGTAGAACGCTTCGTGCCTGTGACATTTTCAGTCCGGCATGGAGTAGCGAATGGCCGATAGATGTAGTTAGTTCTACACCGGATACTATAAATGTCTACAAAAATATAGATATTGGGAAATATAACAAGCCTACTGCTTATTTGAAGAGTGAATTGAGAAGTTACAAAGCAAAAAAGCTGCAGTATTGGAAAGAGCATAAATTGAAGAATGTTTGACTGGGGCTTCTGATAAAGAATATTTAATGATTAAAGTAATATTTCTTTATCTTTTACATGTTGATAGGTATATAGTGAACTTTGAATTATATTAGGTTGCACTAATAATGGGTGTTTCTGGTGCATGTTGATTACTGACGTCCAGGACGTTGGTAGTTACCGTATTGTTTCAATACATAACACCAAGACGAGCATTTCAAGAAAATTTACAAATATATTAGAAGAATGCTGTTGAAATATGTAAAAAAACATTTTTCTCTGCGCCCAATTCGCTTAACATAAGTCAGATTGTTTTTAAGATACATGAATTAAAAATATACTTCGCAGTTTGTTGGAATTAACACATTACCGAAAGTACCCCCAATAGCTACTTCATATCTGATTATCGCAAGTCTAGAAGCATATTCTGGCCATTGCATGAGGTGCACTTCAAACAACTTTATTGGGCATTAAAGGTGCTGATCTTGCAACCATTAAACCTAACAAACTTGATATTGCATGGGAAATCCAAGGAAATATAGCTGATCCTTACAAGAAGAGACATCCGTAACTTGTGCAAATTGTTCACAAACTTTAACAGATCTTATTCGTTCCAAAAATGATGACAACAATGCTACAAAGGTTGTTATTAACGAAAAGTAAGTTAAATGTGATAAAACAAAACGAAATGTCTATTACTATAAATGTAAATGTTAATAAGTAAATACATTAAATTTGATTAATTATAGATTTATTATTTTTAGGTGATTGTGGATAAATTAAATTGCTCCATAAATAAAAATGCAGGTGGATCAGACAATCGCTCACATCGTTTTTGGGGCTGCTCCCGCATACCACCGCTCTGTGACATTCATAGAACTACTATAAAAAATAATTCTTAAGGATGAGAAATATGATACAGCACCATTCATCTTAAACTTGAGGATTTTAAGTTTTCGAGTGGGAATCAAGTTCTATTTTGACTCAAAAGTTCTGTGTAATGACTGTCTTAGCATCTGTGTCAGAATCTTTCACTTTATTTTCTCACTGATATAGTCAGCATTTTGTTTGAAGTAGATGCAATTTCAGATTCATTATGCAATCCCATCATAGAGGAAGGAAGTAGATACGACTGTTGGTGCAAGAGATATACCAAGATAAGATAGTCGTTGCACAGATCTTTTGAATGTAATAAAGAATCATGAAAGAGAATGAATCTCACACGTTATCCATTCGCAGACTTCAAACTTTCAAACCTGATTAATCTTGCCGAATAAAAATCTTTTTTCTCGAAAGTTATATAATTTCTAGCACTTTTATGCGTCGGTTACAAAGTTATGAAATTATGGGCCTTATTGGCTATTAAAATTTTAAAGTTGCAAGTTAAACCGATTTGAGGAGATTAAATAAACTTTGGATTTGGATTCAGCAACTCTACACAAACATAATACTTTTTTGTCCATATGCATATCTATTTTTTGACTTGACTTTGAAATGATTGAACAACCTGCTCACATCAAACTCCAAATATGAAACTAGTGACCAAAAATAGATAGAATGTACATTGGTTTTTCATCTACATCATCAATAAATAATTAGTCAAAAACTGTATCATATCCAATTTGCAGTTAAAGGATCGTATCTTAGACACTGGTTTGAAATGTATTCTTATTTTTGTATATTTTCATGAGAAGAATCAGTCTCAAATGCTGTTACGCCCTTAATTATACTTACTATAAGTTATATGTTTAATAAGAGCTATTATATTCTTCAAATTTTTTCAAAAATTAAGAAACAGTAATTTCTGATTACAGATGCATTCAAATTTAATATATTTCATGACTCGATCTTTCCAATATTTGATTGTACAATTGTGCAATAACTATAATGTTAAAAGAAGACTATTCATGTCAAGTATCAAAATAACATCATGAGTCTATTCTCTACAAGTAAACTTCTTTTAATCTACTCAAATCAGTATAAGAAAATTGATAGAATAGCGCACTGCAGGTTATAGTTTGATCATTTTTGGCATATGAGTTCCCTTGTACTACTGTGGCATTAATATAAATCAGAAGTGTTTGATCACTTGAAGATGTGTTCGAGGAAAGGTTCCGACCGTAGCAGTGGTAATATCAACAATAGGAACCGAAATCAATATATGGACGGGCCCAGAGACACCGATAGCGGGTCTGTCCCCACATAACCTAGCTCGAGAACAACCAGGGCAGGTAAAAGAATCCTGGCTAATGCTAGGGATGTGCATTTTAGCTCTGTTTCTGGCAGCTACCAGTTACCGAGGTCACGGCACAACAACCCGGAAAATCACTATGTATCAAATGACTTTTGGATCGAAAATTGACATCAGACTTACTACAAAGTTGGTAATTTGTCGGTCAGTGGTCGCGCGGTTTAAGGCGTCAGTACTTGAATCGAGGTGACTAGATCGGAGTTGGTTTGCGATCAGCTGCCGGTAGACCGTATATAAGCTATATTCGCGGAGAGGATTGGCACCCTCTCTGCGGGTATGGTAGGGTGGAATAATGTTAGCTTGGGTCAATGTGAGAGATTGATACCGGTTGATATCTGACTACCCCCCTAATTAATGAGGTTTTCCAGGTTTTCCTCATTCCTGCACTGAATAGTGGTTAGGGCCTACCAACGTAAGTCGTTCCTGGGCGCAAATGCGGCCTGCTTAATAATAATATACCGCCTCCTCTCCCGCACAAGTCTCTGACTTCTGGGCTAATCCCTGTGATTAGAATGAGGGAGAGATATTATTATTATTATTAATTATGAAAAACCCTTTGTTGAAAGAGCTCGAAGAGGAAAATCAATATCCATTAAACACTATAAGAGCTGCATATCATCAAAGTTTACTTCAAAAATGCTACATTTTCATAGACTTATCAATTTTGTGAAGATTTTCAGTGCATAGTAACAATAGAATGCTACATCTGTATTAATATTAATACGAAGAATACACACAGCATGATTTTCATTCGCTGTGGTACTACATGTTGATCCTTGGTGCAAATAAACATTGCTAAGTATATTTCTTCTAACATAAACTGATGTTAATTTTGAAATTGAAAAATGAACGAGGTAACGATGTAAATAAGACATGGCTGTAATTTTTCCTGATTTAAAAACTTCCAGGACAATATCAGGTTAATATTTTACCAAGGCCTCAGTAATCAGGCGAAATAAATTCCGTTAATTCAGTTAGGCAAAAAACTGAATAAATCAAAGCCTGCTTAATCCAATAAACCTTAAATGTACGGTGAGATTAAATAAATCTTTGAAAGTTCATATTCTGACATTGATATACGACTAACAGGTTTTTGCCAACGCCACCACACTGTTTCGTTGTTTTTCGATTTATTTCAGAATTTGTTTGCAAAAACATTCATTGTCTTGGAGTTTTGAAGAAAGGGACAATGCAGATACCCCGATAAAATTTCACCCCATCCTTCTGTCTGCCTTGATATTAGATGGAGTACATAATTAATCACTTAGACAAAGAATTTTTTTCATTCAAACAGCACACGATGCTTGATTTCAGAAATCTTAGGGGGAATATTACGCGGTGGAAACCTAATCGCAAAATAATATATTTCAGGGCTTAATCTCATATAATATCAATATAGGCTAGACATTGCAAACTTTTTTAAAATATAATCAGTTATATTTGAAAAGAGATTGATTATTATTATTACGGTGAAGAGAAAATTTAAATTTTTAAAAACCAAATCCTGTACATCAATCTTACACTCATAACATATTAGCAAAGCATTTGAGATTTCTCCAAGAACAGAGGTTATACTCGAGATGAGATTGAACTGGCCCATGGTTTAAGCAGCAGATATGCTCGATTTGAAATTAAGGATATACAGGGTGATGGATATTGAACCCCCAATATTTGAAAGGAATGTTCATGGGGCAAAAGTGTACAAAAAAGCCTAATAAACATATGGTAATATCAACTTTTACTGAGGTAGCAATGAAAATATTGTAATGCATCAGTAGAGAAAAATGTGTATTCTGTAGGTATTATAAATTGTAACATTGATTATAGATCTAATAAACTGAGACTCCCTTCAGATTCCCTTTTACCCTAAGGTGTCGGGATTATAACTTTACAAACATTTCCTAACTATACAGGGTGTCCCAGAAATCAACGCTAACCCGGAAACGGGCGATAGGCCAAGTCGTGACAGTTATTAGAAAAGTATAAAAAAAATCTTTGTCATGTACTTTTCAAATTATAAGTATTAAAAAATAAATTGGAAAAACTGACATCCTGTGATGATCTATCAAGTCCAGTGACTACAAATATTAATGTTTCGTCAATCTTTTTTCTGCAATGTAATCATGAATAACCCTTCTGTAAATTACAGTTTAAAATAAAAACATAACTGCCTCAGTTTCAAATAAAATGTTGCATTAAAATCAAAATAATTACATCATCCGACTTTAACCGACTGTACTGTAAAAAAAATGTACTACACTAATTTGGCAAGTAATTTTAAATACTTGCTAGATTACTTCTTTGTTTAGGAAAAAAAATGTTTAGTGGAACCGGATTTCAGGCCAATTTTGTTTAATTATTTAAAATGTTGGTAATGCAGCCTGGGCATTTTTTAAGCATTGCAGCTGAAGGCAAACAGTTCAATCATTTGCTGTAATTCCTTAACTAATTAAATTAAATCATGAAGAAGAAATCCATTGACTGAATTTTATTTCAAACTTGCACCTAAAACTAACAAATTACTTGATAACCCGTGGTACTCTTTGGACAAGGTGGTGTCTCTATCTGTTTCACTCACATTGTTGAAATGGCGTCTACTTGTACCTGTAAATTGTGGTCTTAAAAATTCCCAGGCTCCAGTACCAACATTTTAAATATTTAAACAAAATTGGCCTGAAATCCGCTTCCACAAAAAAAAATTGTTTTCTTAAACATATAAGCAAGTATCATCCCATTTTAGAATCCGGACTGAATGCGCCATCTTTTAAAATTACTTGCCAAAATAGTGTAGTACACTTTTTTTACAGTACAGTCGGTTAAAGCCGGGTGATGTAATTATTTTGATATTAATGTGGGGAAAAAATCCAACATTTTATTTGAAACTGAGGCCGTTATATTTTAATTTTGAACTTTAATTTGCAGAAGGGTTATTCATGATTACATTACAGAAAAAAGATTGACGAAACATTATTATTTGTAGTCACATGACTTGATAGATCATCACAGGATGTCAGTTTTTCCACTTTATTTTTCGATACTTATAATTTGAAAAGTACATGGCAAAGATTTTTTTTTATTTTTCTAATAACTGTCACGACTTGGCCTATCGCCCGTTTCCGGCTTAACGTTGATTTCTGGGACACTCTGTATACAAATTTACACCACTACTTTTTGTCTCTTGCTATTAGCCTTGCTTCTTGTCATGATTTTCCTTTATTTTCTAATATCTTTCCTACTGAACTATCCCACGTTTCCCTTGGCCGTCTTCGTATTCTTTTAACTTGCGTATAGCTCTCCATATTCTTTTCACTTCTCTGTTATCATTTATCCGTTGTAAGTTCCCCTACCAACTGAATTGTCGTTGTTCTATAAATTCTAGTGTCGATTGCCCAATCCGAAAATATCACTTCCCTTCATCTCAAAAATTAATAAAATGAATTAAAAAATGAACCCAATTATTGCGATTCAAATAGATACACACAAAACAAATAGTATCTATTTGTACAAATATATCTACTTTAAAAAAATGAAAGCTCTTAGTAACGATCAGAGGGGTCAGATGGAACTGGGTGAGCAGTGCTTTTAAACATTGTGGGCGTGACGGTACGATAGCCGCGTACTACATGGTTAAGTAATATGTTCGGATTGGACGTTTCATATAATTACGATCGAACTTCACAGGTAAGTTCCTTTGATCGTTCAATTCTGAACAACTTTTTCAAGTAACATTTTGCTGTATTTTCAGCAGGAAAGGCACTTTACTTGAAACGAAAACAGTTTTTACTCGGTGCACTGAGCATTTCAAATAGGACTATTTCAAAAATGGTTACTCCTACCGACTTAAGCAAGGTATAGGTACCTTTTTCAAATAGAACCGGTAGGAGAATCGATTGTTTCGATAGTCAGATAGATACAAAAAGCTGCAAAAAACTTCTGCCATTTAAGAGAGACATGATGTGCCACAAGTGGCGCCCTCTACTAGTCACGTCAAAATTAGAAACAAATTTGAATTTCTCACCCGCAAAAGGCCTGATTTACAAATTTTATGTGAATATGTGGATTTTTTAAGAAATTATCTGCAAAAATCGAAAACTAAATTTTTACTTTGACACCCTGTATCTTTTTTTATGCGACTTGGGATATAGGTATGTTGGATTAAATCGATTTATTTTCACCTAAGGAATCTGTGGTCTCATTTTGCTACTTTATTTAAAAACACTCTGGATTTTCCGATAAACGTATGCAAAGCGCATCGACACCTAACCCTCCAATCTTAGACTTACATCCCGAAAGTCCTACGACGTGAAGTTTGCTTACCAGTGACAGTGAGGCTGATGGCCAGGCTCATCTTCGGCTCCGTATTGACCTGGCACTCATACTGACCCGTGTCGGACACGTGTACCCCGCGGATCCGCAAGCCCCAGAAATCTCCCGAGCTGTCGGTGTGTACGGACTCGAAACGGCTGTCGCCGGAGAACGTATGCCTGCCCGAAGTCAGGATGTGCAAGTCTCTGCTCCTTATCCAGGACACCTGCAACAAATAATCCATGCTCAGACCGATATTATTTTTTTGGAATTGACAGATGCTGTATTCGCTGCTCTGACATATTATATATCGTTGGAATTTTTATCTTTCATTGCAGTTTTCCGAATGATTTTATGCAGTTTCTTAGATTATACTAGCGAGACTCTCACTTGTCGACGGAGGATTTCATTTTATGATTAAAAGATTTATATAACGTTTGTTCAGAATTATATATTTTTATTATAACACTTTTACTTCACTTTAAAGTCTTTAAACTAATTTAAATTGCTTTAAACAGTTCTAGTAAAATGCTCAAACTCAAGTATGACCCCTTAGTTATGTAGGCATATTAAAAAACAAATACCTACGCAAATAATCAAATACTCAATAATTATATAGAACAAATACAAACAATAACTTATTCGAATATAAATAAACAAAAAACATCTTATATGGCATATATCCCAATTCCAACAATTTTCGAGAAAATAATTAACAAATCTTAAATTTCATCATTTCATATAAAAATTCAGTTAATTAAGAAATTTTACAGTAATTTTGTTCATTAGATGACCATAAAATGAAATGTTTACCCCTTCTGTTAATTTATTTTATATACAGGGTGAGTCAATCATAATGTCATTAATTTTAAGAGGAGATAGGGAATAATGAGTATAATGCGAATACGCGATTAAAAAAAAAATCTAAATGCATATTTACGCCGAAAAAAAATATTTTCAAATTATTTAAACCCCTTTTTCAGACTGTCAGTGACCGCTCACAGCCTTGGTTGTTTACAGCTCACAGTTCAACTCGATGTCAACCTGATGCAATGTTGCCAAGTTGAAATATTTTTCTAGTACCTACCTGCCTATGTTTTAGACATCACAAATAAACGGTTGTACTGACTATTTTAGAAAATCATTTTTTCATGCTCAGTTCAACTTGAGCCAATAATAATTTAAAATGTTAATATCCAATGAAATCAAATAATGATAATCAAATAATTCTATTAAAAATTGAAAGTAACGCGGTCCACTCAGGTTTTGCGATAGAAAATATGGTCCAATCAAACGATACCCGTACACTCCTGCCCATACGTTGACAACAAATCGCCTCTGAAAGCTAAACCGACAAGTAGCTTGTGGATTTTACTCTGAGCAAATGTAGCTGTTATGACTGCAAAGAAATTAGCTTAGTTACATTGCAATCACAAAACTCCAATGTATCTAATAAAATACCGAAAGTATTAAATGGGGGTAAATTTGAATAACGCTGAAGTGTTAGACAGTATTATGTATGTAAACATGATGTGGCAACGATGTTTCCTCCGGAATTCGATTGTCGTATGGGTGCGTCATCAAAAAGTTCGTAGCGCTCCAGGAGCGTCGTGTTACTGATTCTTATAGGGTGATTTGTTTATTTTTTTAAGTCGAGTAATTTTTTTTTCGATTTTCTGCCTTTATGGCCCTCCAGAATACGTGGTTAAAATTAATGACATTATGACTGACTCGCCCTGTATATTTTTTGTTCATTATTAAAATTTGATGGAGTCGATATCGCGGACTGTCCGGGAGTACAGGTCACTTGGTATTTGAACTGCGAAGTGTTAATATGTTTATCGCTTATCGGAAGTGCTCTTACATGCCGCTATTTTCTTCTTTTACTTTGTCTGTTAAGATGTTTAGCATACGTGGGCATCACGATATGTTATTAATCTCAAAAATGGTAATGTATTTTGATTTTCGGTAAGTATTTAAATGATTTATTTGTACATAAAAGTATTTCTGCTGCGTGAATCTTAGAATTTCTTTTATTTATTCTTCAAATTCTTTGATTTACTGTTACTGTTTTAAACATTTAGAAATTACCAAAATTTAAACACTTAAAACAGTAGCGTAATACTAAAAAAATTATTTAATTCTACCATTCTCTGATTAAATGTAAAATTGCAAAACAGTTGTTTAAACTAAATTAATTAATTTTGACAATAGCTGTGTATCATCGGAAATTTTGTCATCACTAAAAACCTTAGCAGGTGCATTCGCGCTATTGCCACGTTGTGATAAAATTCCTTGATATAATAGCTCGACTTATTTTAAGAACGGCTTGAGTTATGTTCTTGTACTATTTAACTTTTCTCTTCATTTATACTTTACTTATCCTATATCAAAGTTAAGGCAGTCAAGCCTCTAACACTGTATATACTTCGTAAATGTCTATATTTTTTAAGCATATATTGTTTGTTTGAAATAATACTGTCATTTTGATTAAATGTTTTTTTTTTCACGAGAACTTTAAGATATATAAAGAAATTAATTTTTTCTTTGGATTATTTACTACATTTCTTGTACAAAATAAATATATTACTATTTTAGTATGTGCCTATTTAATACATTTATGTATGATAGTGTTAGTGTTTAACACAATAAAAATTAAATATTTTTAACTACTCTTTTAGAAATAATTTTGTTCTGTTAAATTTATCTCTTGATTTTGTTTTATAAAAACTTTAACATCATGTATTAAAAAGAATATTGTTTTAATAATAAGTCTATTTAACAAATTACCATTATTCTGAATTCTCTATAGGTTTCTGTATTTTGCCGTTGAGTGAGAAATGATAGATAGAGGCGCAGCCTTAATGGCGAAATGCGTATTCGATCTACAAGTTTAACACCCTGTATCTTGAAAACAAAGGCCCTAATAGAAAATATCTATAGGGCAAAATGTTTTAAAGTCGGACAATAAATAAAGGCCTTCATGTTTGACGTACCGTTATGTTACACCGTGTTTTGCAGTAAGGGTTTTTTTGGGCCCGAGATTTGTCCGTCTGTCGAGAACTGTTGTTAACGACAGTCAATTTTGAGTGTTCTGTGTGATTCAATGGTTTAACAAGCAAAGAAAACCTCCGTGAACAATAAGTTGTCGATAAATTGACGAATTTTAGAACCAAAGAGCTGCTATTACCTAATACTATCTCGGGCCCAAAAGTGGATACGCATTTCACCATAAGGTTGCGCCTCTATCTATAACTTCTCACTCAACGATTTTGCCAATTAAAATTTTCACGGTTTCTAAGAAATGGCGAATGCGCTGATGTCAATATTATTTAAAAAATTTTAATTAAATTAAAGATCTGTGAAACTGCGTATTTATAATATGTATTTATATGATGTTTAAGAAATTAAACTTATTTGCCAGGACATATGAGTAATACCATTCTCAAAATATTACTTTAAATTATATCTATTTTATTTTAGATTTATTTACAATTTTGTTTTGGGAAGAAAAACATAGTTCCCGCCTCAGGATAGGTCAGAGAAATGCATTAGGAGATTAAAATAGAATTACTTATAATTTGAAATAAATGTAGGAGTTCCAGAAACAAAAAATTAAAACGTTATTAACAAAGTTATTGATTATTCGAGGTTAAATAAATGTTTTATTTTTAGAGCTTTATTGCGATGGTTATCTCGTCGTACAATTAGAGCCGATGTATGTGTATGTTCATTATTTTATAATAATCCTTAATTAAGTCACTCTCATGCCGCCAGAGGGTATTATACCTAGAAGTTTAAATTCGTTCTGTTCGTAACTTTTTTATCTTGTTAGATAGTACACAAATTACAGTGTGTCCGAGGATTACTGCTACTCCTTCATTTTCGTTTTTTTTTTATAGAAAAATACGTTTCTTAAAATAATTTACTTGCGAAATTATTCCATTAGGTACCACAAATTATAATAATAATTTTTCAAATAGTTATTTTATAAAAAATATTTTTGTAATTAAAAATTATGAGCCATTAATAAAATATTAGAAAAAAAAGTAAAACAAACCTGTTTGCAATTCTATGATAATCCTGTTTTTCAGTAAATCAATATTATTTATTTACAACATCCTTTATCCAAGAAACTTTATATTTTATGAATGATGTTCTATAAAGATCAAATCGGTACTGTGAGGTGAAACGAATCGTAGAAGAGATGGAAGTCTAGGACTTCCACGGCCTATTGCAGCAGTGTGACGTATCATACACGAGGTTTATTTATATCTGTACCATGTACAATATGTCCAAGCATCACCACCAAGGTATTGGACGAGGATGACCGGTACCATGGCCGGCACGATCTCGTGGCTTTAAATCGTTTGGACTTTTTTTGTGGGGATATTTAAAAAATGAACTCTATCCCACCGAAGCGGATAAATACTATTGATGATTTACGGAATCATATCATAGTTGCTCCCAAAAACTTACTTACGAGTTCAAAACGGACAAGAAGCAGAAACATTTGTGTTAGTTTGTAGCAACTGGGTAAGAAGGACCCAAAATGCCGTTGTAATTTATTTATTTATTTATTTTTGAAAATCCACTGGTTAACAGGTACAAAATTACCCAATTATAGACCAGGTACAAAATGAAGCATTAAAAGAAATACAATAGTCAAAATACATGCAAGAAAAAAAAACAACAAAACAAAACTGCTACAAAACAACAACTATACAGTCTACAACAAGTATATCAAAAAAAATAAAACATTCTCAACTCATTTAGGCTGCAATATTTATAGGGACAGAAAATTGTAAGTTTGTCAATATTTGCTGACAGTCGGTCTTATTATGTAAAATATTGAAAAGGAATATTTGGAAAAAATATTTTCGTCTGGTTTCAAGACGTGTAAGTGAATGTCTACTGAGGAGGTTCTCATGTGGATAACCAATGTGTGGATAGTAACCGTCTGATTTGAAAATTAAACATTTTAGGAATCGACGCTGAATCGATTCTAACTTATTAATTTGAGCCATGGTGTGCGGGAACCATACAAGTGACGCATATTCCAGTTTTGACCTAACAAAACTGACAATTATGAACTATAAAACCGTATGCTCTATTTGCCTCGGAAACAACAGCATATACGTGGTCATTGAACGATAGTCTGTCATCAAACATAACGCGATTCAATCTATTAGAAAAATACATGACATTACATTTACCGATGTTCAGCATTAATCCATTAATCATACACCACGATTTGACCACATCGAGATTTTTTTGAAGACTAACGCAGTCAGAAATGTCGCATTTGGAACTATATATCTTTAAGTCATCGGCGTAAAGAAGAAAGTTTACATTCAAACCATAAACCAGATCATTAATTAATATCTTAAACAAAAGGGGCCCAAGGATGGAACCTTGGGGAACTCCAGATGTAGCGTCATATTCCACTGACTCAATACCATTATAGACTACGTGTTGTTTTCTGTTGTGGAAATATGACTTAAAGAAACTTAATAATGAAGCGCGTAAACCAAACGTGCCAGGCCTTTGAAGTAAAATCGAGTGGTCTAGCCGATTTAACGCCTTGCTGAAATCAGTATATATATGACATCAGTTTGCAAACCACTATCCATAGTTTCAGCTATAAATTGTGTGATACTGATCAAATTGGTCACCGTAGAACGACCCTTCATAAAACCATGCTGATACGGTGTTACTAAATTAGAAACGTTGCAGTAAATGGAGTCATGGAGTAAAATTTCAGCACTTTACAGAAATTGCATATGATAGAAATGGGACGAAAATTGGAATAATATCAGGTATGTCAAACTATTTTATTAATTAAAACCACAAATTAAATCTATTAATAATTGATAAAGATAATGGCAAAAGCAGTTTGCTTTATAAATCGGCGTTATAAATGTTATTTATTTGTTTCCTTGAGCAATTCTCTCTATTTTTTGGTCCGGGCTCAGATTTCCGTCTTATCAGGTTTTTCAGTAGACCAGTTTCAAGTGCCGTGCAGAAGTGTAGTTTTAAATCGTTTTCGAACTGTCCTTTTTTCTTTTTTCTTTACAAAATTGTATTTTTAAGAATCCCCTGTACGCTCAGACTTTTTAGATGAGTTCTGAATCACCCTGTACAATTGATAAAAAAACGCTTTTTAGAGCAAAAATTTACACATTTCATAAAGCCAATGTAAATGAGGAAAAGATAACGGAATACCCGGATGTATGCAGGATAAATTATTAAAACTTGAATTCCACTCCCAGACAGTTTGTGATCAGTCTCTTTTGGGTCTCTCAACTCGCTGGAGATATTTATGGCTTTTCGTGGTACAATTCTGCATTTTTAATGAGGTCTACATATGTAAATCGGCGCACTTTTCCCGGCCCATATAAAGGCATCCAATATTCATGCGAAACCGGAGAAGTAGCAAATATATAATAAAATATTAAGACTGCCGGTGTATCACGAACGCATTTAACCAACATTTGAATTCGTAAAGATATCAGTATCAAGGCCTTTACGACTTACGTGGTTGTAAAACTGACTTTGTGGGCTCACATCACCAAGTTTAAGACGTGTGTTGTAGAGACAGATTTTTATTGCAGTGGAGAAAAGGTAAAATTTAACGATATTTCCGGAGTTATTACCTAATGGGCACACACGTACGTTTATGCAACGTTTTTAAAACGTTGTAGCGGTTGATTTAACGTTTTGCGTTGAAATATTCAACATTTATTTTTAATTCATAATTTAAACGTATAAAATATATCGTTTAAAACACGTTAATAATAATCGTATTTCATCTAGAGATTGAAGTGAACTCTACGTTCTTTTCATAGCGTGTATCAGACTGCTGTACACAAAGGTACTATAAACGTTTATATTTTAATAATATTTAAAAGCGCGTTATGTATAAAATACGTTGATACTACTAGTCCAGGGCATTCGATTGAATAGCGGAAATTTTTAGGCACAGCAGATATCGAGATGCGGTTTTCTGCATTGTGTTCAGGAAGGTCCCAGGAAAATGTCTATATCGTCTGGTTTAGCTGTTTCTTGAAAAATTTCCTTCTGGGCCGGAAAATGCATTACACCATTATAGAAACGACTGGAAACTCGTAAAAATCGCTCGGAAATCGTTACTCGGGGGTTTTCGGGGCTGCCGAACTCGATTCTGGCATTAGAATTACCCGGGGATGCACGGGGGTGGCTCTGTGGGGGTGCGCGGGGGTGAATTGGGGGAGAAATGGCAGCGTGCATGAAAATCGCTCAGAACTCGTTACTCGGGGGTTTTCGGGGATGCCGAATTCAACGTTATTTTGCGCGAGATTTGAACATTATGTCAACCTTTGGTTTCAACCACTTTTAAATGGTTTTTAAACGTATGCATGCCCATTGAGTAGATACTTTCATGTTAGATATGTTATATTGGAGAAGGAATCAGAAGTGTAACGCTAAATGTATAAGAGAATACAAACCTTCCAAATGTAACAAATGTTCTGTCGCGACGGAGTGGAAGTGGAGTCATTGTGTAGAGTAGACATTTCTGTGCCCAGTGAAAATGGCATTCCACGATTATGGGGCGGCAAATAAAAATTTTTACAAGGCACATAGAGTAAGGAAAAATTCTAAGTCATAGTGATATGACGGGTATGGAAACGTTGGGGACCTGAACCAGTATTGGGTTCAAGCAGAAATCTAATTGGTCTATACAGGATCCCGCATAGCTGGTCCCGCTTGAAAATGTAAATTATTACAAACATGGGTTGTGCTGCCTGAGCTCCAAAGCAAGCTCATCGTGTACCAGCCTGTGTGAGTGTATGACCATTTGCTATACTACATTTCAAATTTGGCTGGACCACAATGCTATTTTGCAACATCCATTGATGATTGGATCGGATTTCACATCCTCTGCAACTGTGTCTGGTGAGGTGACACAAATATCTGAGAGTGGTTTTCCTTTCTCCTCAAGATATTAGAGCATTTTTTTTATTAAAAAATTGAATAACTTCTTCAACGATTTATCGAATTTTTAAAAACATAATATAGCTGAATAGATAATTTAATTTGTAAACAGATAGTTTTATTGCTTGATGCAAACACCCTGTATAATAGTTTGTTAGAGAACTTAAAGATCTCCATAGGTTTTGTAGATACAGAATATATAGGACTTTTAAAAATCTGAGTGTCATGTGTATTTTAATTTGGTTTCTGTATCACATCATTTGTTAAATAAATATAATTCATGAAAAGAAATCTTGCTTAATTTTTTTTGCACAAACAAACTCTCTGAATATACAATTCACTTACTATGACCTTTTTGCACCTAAGCTTAAAGAAATGTGCAACATCTATATTTTTTTCTAGCACCAAGCTTATTCCCCGATCAACTAATTACAATTTGTAATTTTAAACGTTTGTTAAAACATTAAAAAAGTGTGTAAATATATGACATTAAAGAAGTAGATTAGTTTTTTAAAATTATATAAATGTTTTCGCTTTTATGCATTTTTATATATCTACGTATATACTCTTTACTAGAGCATTAATTAAATATAATTTCAAGTGACTTGAGAATAGCGAAATAATTCAAACAAAGCAACAAGTATTAGTGCCAAGGTATAATATTTTCAATACATCTGTCAACACAAATCTAGAACAATCACAAAACTGTTATGGATTTCTTCCAATTCTTTGGAAGTAGTGATGTTATTTTTGTAATAATTCATATTTTTAAAACAAACAACCGTCAATTGTATAGGTATTCTGACAGATTTCTGGCATCAAGCTAACAACATATTAATAAAATATGAAATATTACCTAACGTGTTGATTTTTAAATCACTGTTTGACTAAATCAAATAATAACTTTCATAAATTATATAAAACTAAAATTTAAACATTTTCATTAAGCTCTATTTAGTAACATAGTATCACGCCCTGCAAATAGTATTAAAAACAAATGAACATGAAAGTAATCGAATCATTTTCACAATTCCATGCAAACAAAACAAGTTCCAAGAACCTAACTGATTAACTTACATGATGTTGAGAATGTTGAACATCAAAATAGCCCCACCACCCACAGAATTTTCCTCTAGGACTAAATAAATCCTAGAAATGCTCGAAATTGATCAGATTGTGTCAGCATGACTTAGCAAATGACTAGACTAATTCACCTATATATTTTTGGGGTAGCTGAATTCGAATCCGGGTCTGCTTGAGCTCATAAGGTCATATTCAAACATTCAAAGTCATTTGAAGGTCAACTTGTCAATCTGCTTGACCTTTCTTCTAACGAACTCCTTTCTTCGCAAAATATATGATATTTTCCTACTTATTGGAAGTTATTTATAATTAGACCTTTAGCAAAAATAAGTGACCCACAAAATTATAGTGACTTGAGACCAATTACAATTATACCAGCAGTTTCAAAAATATTAGAAAATGTAAAACAGACTCGGTTGTATAAGTACGTTATGGATAACAGCTTTATATCTGACCTTCAGTCTGATTTTCGTAAGGGTTATAGTACTACCACGGTATTAACAGCTGTCACTGATGATACTATCTCCACTATGTTCTAAATTAAAGTATTATGGGTTTGGTAACATAACTATCAGTTTTTTAAGTCTTATTTGGGAGAAACACGTCAAAAGGTCATATTAAGCCTCTTTAATTTTTGGTGTATACAGCAGATATGTTTAATTGTGTAAAATACACGAAAATGAAATGTTATGCTGACGATACACAGCTCTCTTTTAGTTTTTGTCCAAAAAATATCGTTGATGGTTGCAGTAAAATACCTGTTGGTACAGTAAAAAAACCTTGGTATAATTTTTGACATTGATTTGCGTTTTAAAGAACATATGTAAATGTTAATATTTTAAATTTGGAAAAAAGCTGGTCGAGACTCTAGTATTGCCGATTCTGTCATACTGTAGTGTAGTTTATTATTCGTGTTAAGATAAATTTTTAAAACGTCACCTTCAAACATTTCAAAACTGTTGTTGTAGATTTGTTTATAGATTAACAAAAAATATGATCATGTTTCTTCTAAAATTAACGAATTATCTTGGCTTAAACTTGAAAACTTGTATAAATATAATTTAACTATGTTTGTTCATATCATTTTAACTACTTCATCACCACCCTATCTTCGGGAGAAACTTTCTTTAAGGTTTAATTTTCATTCTGTTAAATGTTAGATACTCAAATTTGCTAGCTCTTCCCCGTCCGAGTGCAATAAACACTTTTTGTACGAGTTGCATACAATATTTTTTCTACGTTCATGCAAAAACCAAGAAATGTTTTATTTAGATGACACTAACTAGGAAAATATGACGTCGATTTGAACGTTTATGTTTGTCATGATGACAAAACGCTGTAGTAAATAAAGAACCACTTTTTCCACTAAATATATTTCATTAAAGTTTTGTTTTTTGCATGAACGTAGAAAAATGAACAAACACGCCTGTTTTTATTTGATAAAAACAGTTCGATGGAATGTTACTGAGTTAAATTTTTCGAAAAATAAACACCCATATTAATTATTGTGTAAGTTCACATTGCACAAGTAAACAACTGCAATGATATACAGGCGCCAGCGGTGAGCTCTTGTTTATATTTACAAATATTTGAAATTTCGAACAATATTATGTTTAGCCTACCGAAAAATAATAGAATCGTGTAACTTTGCGATACGTTACAGAATGAATATAAACCACAACATTAACAACTTCCTTTAATCCTGGCGTACAAAATCCAGGTATTTACTAATTCACTTTTCCTATTCATTATAGCTCTGAACATTTAGTTTTCCATGTTTTATATTCATACACTGTTATTATTTCATCAAGTGGTTCGCGCGCTGGCCAAAGTATGGTAATTCATTCAAACTGCTGTCAGTTTCAGGCGTAAAGGTAAATTCCATTTTCCGTACTAATATTTGATGAGGATATAAAGGCTTTAGAAGATGCACGGGAATTCGTTGCGAGGAGAGGAGTGGGGCACGGCTATGGGGCAAACTTTTATTAGTTAAACGATTTATTTGTCTGGTTGTCAAAAGTAGTATAACAGCATTCTTAAATTAGATGATATATTGAGGACTATTACATCCTATACATATTTTTAAAATAATATCCAACTGATGCTTGAGTAGAAAAATTACATCCCATAAATATTTGTAAGATCATAGGGTTTTATTAAGAAATTATTTTTGCTACACAGATTAGTCCATTTGAGTACATGCTCAATGAATACATTTACTCCAGGAAAAGCTGAATATGTATTATAGACAACTAGAACAACTACCAATTTTCCTAGGATAGGGTAATGAGAATCAGAATTAGTACAACTATATCTCTACAATGCAACGCTTCGAATTTTCCTGTGATATTGCTTACTGTATTTTCATGACGCAGTCAAAAAAAGGAAAATAACATATACTAAAAAATTCTTAAGAAGACTTTCAAAGAAGTTCATGGAGAATCTGCAGAACTATGCAGAAATTCTCAGATCAGTGAGACACTGAAAACTCAAGGAACATCAGAAAGCCTTAGATCATGTTATGTCAGAATACGAAGATTTATCACTTCATCCAAAAAATTTGTAGTAGTCGGCAGAGTGTCCCGCATATTTATGTGGCACTGTTTTAGTTGAATAATGAAGGTCATTACACCACTAAAGGCGACTCCAGACGACGTGGCCAAGCTGGGCCAACGTGGTAGTTGTCCAGCTTGGCCATCTCGTGTGTACGAGAAATTTTGTACCAGTGTTGGCCAACGTTGGCGCTGGCTGACGTTCGGCCGAAAGGCGGTAAACAGAACACACATCAAAGGACTCAATTAGCGCTGACAGATGTTGGCACGTCCGTCCACACGAGCCGCACATGTATGTCCAGTATCAACAATTATTTTATTCTTTAACAGTTGCAACGAAGCTAATTGAAACTGAAAGGCGGAGTATATAAATAAAAATGAATGATAATTCGTATCTTGCTTTTTAATTATTGGTCCTACCTGACCAAGCAAAAATTGGATGTTGCAGACATTCGACAAAAGTTCTCAGATTTACCCAATGGTTCTTGCTGCAACTCTGCTAATAGAGCTGAACCGCCGTAACTGCAATACATAATGGGTTTGTTCCAACAACAGCAAAAATCGATTCTGAACCGTCCAGAACTAGTCACTCAGTTCAGTTCTTAATGTACTCTCGGCAAATGCGACATAAGACAGTGTTGGTCAAATATTTTTTTAATATGGTTCTGAACCAGTTCTCGATGGCTGTTGGAACAGACCTAATATAAACAATGCTTATTTCATCCTTCTCGCCAAATCTATACTTTAATTACGTACCTAGTTCTACCTTTATAAACACTCAATGACCAATACCGTCTTTTGCGTCTTTTTAATAATGCGCACAAGAGAATATCATAATTGCACCCCCTAGTATAATCGCATTTTCTTCGGCATTCATTGCGTTTTATACAACACACAACACTAAAAAGCCAATACTGGACGGAGTTCGTGTTTTCGGCATATGGCATTGTGGGGCCAAGTTGGACATGTTGTGTAGAGGCATCGACATTTTCCAATGTCTATTGGACACAGCTGGCCAAATTACCACAAATACAACATTGGCTCAGCTTAGCCACGTCGTCTGGAGCCGCCTTAATGGAGTGACATATTACCCCACTAGTAAAATATTAAACAAAGATCACTGTTTAATGCTTATGGTTATTAAGAACCAACAAGTTTATCAATTTGACAATTAATAGATAATTTAACTTAAATTAAATTGCCTTTTGCATTATGCCGTTTTATAGTTGGAAGGTCTCCTCCTGTGTTGGTTAGAAGTTAAGTAGATGATCGTCGAAAACAGTGCCCCGTGTATTGTTGAGAATGTAATAAATTGAGAAAAAAGGCAATGCTCTTTGGCATTAGGTACACTAAAAGTATTTATAACAACAATTTTCCTGCATTTACCACCTCTGTAACCAACAAAAAATCTTCCATGATCGGCATGACTAGGACGCAGGGCGAAATAGTTTCGTATAACTTGGATACTGATATTTTTGACTCCACCAGCAGTGTTAAAGAATTGTCGGGAAACTTTGGTTTTCGTATCCGGTATGAAGATATGAAATATGTTTCCTTCATTTTTTACGTTTTCTAACAGCAAATTAACTAGTCCACTCTGCATGCACCTCCAAGTCCGATAGATAATTAAGGTAACCTTAAATTATGCATTTATGAATTTTCTTCTTCTTACTTTTGTTAGCAAGAATTTTGTATCATCGGCATCTTGGAGAAACTTTGAAACATCTTCTTTCGTTAATATTCTTGACTTTTTTGGTTTGTATCCCACTGATTGCTTTTCAGAATAGCAATTAAATTGTTGAATTTACTGATGTCAACATTTTGCCGCATACAGATTGTAGACCGCAGCATAGAATACAAAGCCCAAAGACTAGATGATTTGTGCTTCTTGGATAATTCTTCAAAAAAATGCTAATACCTTTTTTTTGCTTCATATTTTATATTCTTAGATGCACACCAATCAGTGATACGTTTATAAAATTGTTCATACTTGGTTCTCGATTTCTGGTTAAAGTGAAGCTACTGCGGTTTTCAATTTCAAGTTCTCTGTTTCTGAATCACTCATTATTTCAATCAACACCACTATTTCCACAAAAAAATGTACAAACGAAAACTCAATTTTGTTTATCACAAGTTTGACAGATTACCATACCTTTACTTGATTTTGATTCAAAAGTTACAATGGATTTGATTTTGGATTTTTCTCAATAGAAAGTGCTACAACTCTAAAACAGTACATGTTTTTCGAGTTGAAGACCATATTTAAAATTCTGAGAATTTTAAAATGCACCTAAGCGAAGACCAAGTGCCTTCGAGAGCACTTATTGGATTGCGTCTTAAAGTTTCTCTTTAAGAAGAGACTTTTTTTGCACTAAAAACGCTACTTGGGTGTGACGAAATACCTATAAAAGAAAGTCATTCACAACATTGATTTTATGCAGTTTTCCCACTGTATACTGATATACATATTCGTCAATTTTGATAGGCCGACATTAAATATCAACCAGTTTCCCAATTTTCAATACATCTGACGCCTTTAACTAATTAACAAACATGAAACTCGCAGTGAGGTTCAGTAAGTTCAGGCGTCATCGCCGGTAACAGCATTTCCATATGTGATTGTTAACAATATTTGGGTCTGGATAGGTCACTGGAGCAAAGCCAGATTCAATCTGTTGGGGCAATTCCAGAGAAACTGGAGAATATTTTGATTTGAATAAGTCCACCTGAATAAGCGCGTATTCGAGTTGAGGATAAATTTAGGATTTGTATTCGAGAAAGATATTTTTTATTTATTTCTACTTATTTGTATTTGCATTAGTCATCAGTAATTTGTTATTTATCAGTATTTAATCTGGTTTTGTAAATAACCTAGCAAAAATCGTGACAATGGAAGACTCTGCGGCTTACGCTGCTCATCTACGTGAAGCCGATTTTAGTTGTCGAAAATTCAATAACAATAAATTGAGATTATTATCGTTTTGTGTTTTGTTTGTGAAAGCCGTTAACTGCGTGTGACATGTGTAAGACACGGTGTACTTTGCACAAATTGTCATAGGTGTAGGAAACTGGAGGAGACTTGGATAAATATTGCTCTAACTTTCTTCTATTTTGAAATTTTCGTCTTTAGACCAACAAATTAAAAATTTTGGTAAATATTTCGAAGATTCTCCTACTATTTCACTTCAAAAAACTATTCCATTTTCGAGTTATTAATTTAAAAATGTTGTAACATACCACAAAAATTTAAGATGAAAACTATAAGTAGTCAATCCTAGTAACTGGGAAAATACTGTCGGTTTTGACAGATACTTAAAGTATTGAAGTATTAAAATACTACAGTGCCTTCATAAATGATTCCAAGCCACGTGATCAGGACTGTGATTCTCGAAGAACAACTCGTATGCAAATAGATTTCTTGTGTCACTCAATTGCCGTAGTGAGGAAAAGGATATTCGCATATTAATTGCTCTGCGATTGATTTGAGATTCTCGACTCTGATCACGTGGCTTGTAATCATTACTGAAGGCACTGTATATCAATAATATAATCATTTATAAATTTTTGAAGTTTAACATAGCCTATTAAAACACAAAAAAATTTAAAAGCATTTGTACTAGGGACAATTTGACCTCTTGTGTATAACATCTAATATTTTTGTGTGCCACAAAATTAATTAGGTACTCGGAAACTGAACAATTTATCGAAGTAAAACAATAGTATTATATTCTAAAATTGTTGAAAATTTTAAATTCTTTGGTTTGAATGTAAAAATCTCTATATGAAGAAGTTAGGTCAATATTTACACAATAACCCCCAATTTGTCACGCCTATGACTAATTATGCAGAAATATCTTTAGAACATTAGAATTGTAATCTAATTGTGATTATCAGTTTACAATTTCCTTACTTTATCTCGACCCGTTTTAGAAACATTTGGAAAAAATCAATATCATTTTAGGTAGGTTAATTTTAGAGCACCCTGTATACAGCAAACAACACAGCCCCAGACATTCCTTCATCTACTGCTAGATATCTTTAATTTGTTGTTTTAACTTTAAACTTTTGTTCAAGTTGAGTTTTGTGAGCCTCAAATCTATATTGTGTATTGTGTTAGAATCGGAAATACGAGTCACATACTAATAGCTGTACCCCAAATAACCGTGCCCTATCGTATCGCCATATGTGCGGAAAAAGCTATTGCTGAAGTTTTGCTATAAACGTTAAACTCTCGTTTATTAAGGGTTCCCATTGCTTTCCACTATATATTAACATTAAAAGTGAGTCATCTGATCAGTTGGTTTTGTCCTCTTCATGATAATGATATCCACTTCTATAGGAATTGCTAATGGATTCCATATGTTATGTACGCGTTTTGAGAATTATAATTCATTAATTAATAAATAATAACAGAGGAACACTCTCTTTAAATAAAAGTTGAAACATATTAAGACATAATATATTGTGGCTAAATTTAGATTTGATTTAGATCATTTATAGTTAGAAACAAGAATAGAAGTTAACTTAATAGAATGTTAAATTGACTGGCTAACAAACATTTGTTTTAATTTGTCATAAAATGACCTTTAATTCAATAAAAATATAATTTGGTGTTAATTTTTTGTATCATACCAATTTCTTCTAGGTTTCAGAAAACAGGTTTTTGACTTAGAAAACATACCTTCTACTAATACTGCTACAAATATTGTAATGAAAGATAAAAACATCGTTTAAATTACCTCCACAGTTCACCTTTTCAGCACAAACAAGAATTTACTGGTATGACAGAAGTGCATTTGAAACCTTCGTTCTATACCTGCTACAGCCCGATGAAAGAGTTTCCCATGCTGATCACTGGCGTTTTTCATATAGTCAGAAAAAAATTAAGTGCAAATGTAGTAGGTATGTGAATATTTAGAAACATATTCAAACCCATAGCATACAAAATTTAAATCATGTCGTTCACAAAATGTATCTTCTACTTATTTATACTTTCACCTAGATGATCTTCATCAGCTGATGTCTTTGAGGAGACAATGTAGCAACATAGTTGTTATATTTATTTTTGAAGCTTGTTTGTCTGTCACAGTGGCGGCCCGTGGGTTTTTCAAAGGGTGGGCACAAAAAATAAATTTAGATTCATTTAAATGTATTGCAAGAACAGAATGTAATTCTGCAGAAAAGTTAATTAAACCTATATAAATGCCTGGATTTTTGAACGAAGTCTTCTCATCATGACCTCGCAAGGCTAATTCGAAGGTTCCACAAAAAACTTTATACACATTATTAAACGACGCAAAATGTGACGATTTTTTCCACCTGTTTATTATGTTCTAACCGAGGTCCTAACTTATAGCGCAAATACGTACTATACTCGCGACAAGAATTCAGACGACTTACGTGATATGAACAAATGAATAATTCATTATATTTTCATCTAAATATTTAAGAAACTGCAACTGATAGTTATAAAACTACATACTCGACTAAAAGTTTGCATTATATATTGCACTAAATTGCAAAAATGACTGTTTATAACGCGACCAAATATCGAAAATTACGTTGACAATAAAAACAAATGTGTAACGTCAGCCGTGACGTAGACGTCTGAATTCTTGACGCGAGTATATCTAATTGTTCACGTATGTCAGTTTTTCCTAAAACACTAAAGCATATATATGCTTTTAAATGAGTCACAGAATTTTCATGTTTTTGGCCCTATCCGCTATGTGCTTTAAATCATCAAGTCCGTATTTGGTCCACGCTGTAACATATGAAACAAACAAAACATAACAATTTATTTGTCACAGAACAACCATATTTCTCGTATATGTTTCTATTAAAAACTCTATTATATGTTCTAGCTTTACTTGTAGATTCGTAATTAATATATAAATCGGTAGGCCTACCTTTCTTTTTAATTAAATATTTTTGATCAAATGGCACTGGATTGTTTTTTAACAGATACTGAACAGAATTTATTTCTGGTTCCGGATCCATTTCTTTTAATAAGTATGTACAAATACACAGAATCACTTTAAAATTATATCTATAATGAGAAATCGCCTTTAAAACCTTCTGCAAGCGAAATATATTTGTATATACAAGTATATACTAAACAAAGCAAGTGACTACTGAGAACTGAAAACTGAATGCCGGAGGGAGACGGAGTGATGGAGATTGGAGACAGTGGAGACTAGTGGAGAAGGGACAGAGACACGTATTTCAGTGCCCTTTGTCGGCTTTAAATCGGCGAATTTCATTTACTCCGAGGAGTCCCGAACGTCGGAAAATGAGTCACGTTTGGAGACAATTCTTGGGTTCCCAGGAAATAAAGTTTGATATAGTTCGGCGCGTGGATGGTTGACGGGAAATAAGTTTTGAGTAGTTTTTCGCAACCGATATATCATATATTTCTTCGTGACATGTACAGTGAAGGGTGGGCACGTGCCCTTGTGCCCCTTAGCACCAGCCGCCACTGGTCTGTCATTTATATCAAAATAAGAGTCTTAACATTTACTACATGGTAAATATGATGGCTACATAACCAATATTTTAGGTTTGAATCTATAATCGTGTACCAAACCAAACCATGAGTATAACTGTTCAGAGAGTTATTCACTCTGACCTTTTGTACGGAATTATCCACAACCATAAACAACATTATTAGGATTAAGTACACAAGCGTTATAGTACTGCATACTATAAAATGCAGAAGATTGCATGTCAGTATGTTTTTAAATATATCTTAATCGCAATAGAAAATATTAATAAAATGAACTTCAGGGTTTTAATAGTAAGAATAGTCTATGTTTCAATATTCCTTATTTACCTTAGTCGTATTCCGCATAAAGGGTTCAAGATGCTAACAAGTAAATGCGAGTACAAGTCATATCATTGTATTCATTATTTTGCCACTAAAGCTGTATGTTATATGAACAAAAGTTTTATTAACTAGTGTCGATTAGAAAGTACATTATATAAGTTGGTGGTATCAGGAGCTTTCCACAATCAAGCAAGTCATATACTACGTTATTACGTTTCGAATTATCCATTGAAGCCCAATTTTGTTCAAAAGAAGTATTACAATATCAGGCATGTAAATGTCAGTCTTAACGTTTACATACGACAATGCTCTTGGAACAAAAGTAAATAACTCTGAAAATGATTCTTCTAGGAGCACCAGCTACATTGTTAAACAAATAATAATTAAACACATTGGAATATGATAAAATGTGATCATCAGTAACCGCATCATTTCGCAAAAGTGCATCTACCAGAAATGATTCTCCAATTCAATGGTATCTCAATTACCAATCACAAAATGTTATTCTCAAAAATTCCATAATAACGAAAAACGGACTGTTTATCACACTTAAAGGAAATTTATTGAAATTGATTAAGTGTACTAAAATTGTGGAGAAAGCGTAATTATGGTCAATATCGTAAAAAAGATTGTTGAAGAGAATATCCAAATAACTATCAGACAAATCCTTCAATAAGTTCATACACGAGGCAATTATATACGTACAATGTACAGCATGTCTAAGGAATAACACCATGGATTGGACGAAGAGAACCAGGACCATGGCCGCAACAATCTTTTATCTTAAATCCTTTAAACGTCTTTTTGTGGGGATATTTAAAAAATTAATTGTATCGCGCCGAAGTGTATTGGGTGCTGTCAATAACTTACGAGTCCAAAACGGATAAAGATTAGAAACATTTGTGTTAGTTCGTAGAAAATGGGTAAAGTTTACATGTTGCTGAACAAAATTTTGATCAGCTGTTCAGATATCAGTTATGTCAGATTTATTATTATTTTATTAATTAAAACCACACATACATTTTGTTAATTAATAATAACAACAGCGGCAAAAGCAGTTGAATTTGGTGATATAAAATATATGTTATAGAATTTGATTTGTTTCTTTCCTTATTTTCCGTTCATTTGCGTTGATATGCAGAAGCATATTTTTAGATCATTTTCTAACTGCCCTTTTTGATTTTTTTACAACATTGTATTTGTAACAGTTCCCTGTACATTATTTTTTTCTAATAAGTTCTAAATCACCCTGGCTGCATCGGGTCTGAATATCTTTGGACCCGGTCCTCCAGTATGCTTCCGTTGTCAGCATTTGTTGAAATTATCAAGGTAGATACCCACAAAGAGTTTAACAAACGTTGGGATAAAACAAATAGCTGTAATTTTGCTAAGGAGTACCTAGAGTACCCTACAAAGATCCGGCCAAAAGTACCTGGCTATGTCTAGGATAAACCTTCGTCTAGTGACTGGTATTCAAACTGGACACTGCTGGCTAATACAGCACCTCTATAACTTGAGGAAGTGTGATACACCTCTCTGTAGGGGTTGCGAACAGGAAGACGAGACAGTACTCCATGCACTCTGTGAGTGCACTGCCATATCGTCAATAAGAGAATCCGTGTTGGGAGAGCGATGGCTCAGGGGAACTGATCTCCTAATGGGAGGAGGTACAAGGGGCCCAATGGGGCCTAAGTGCTGTAGCCTTTTTGATAACCTTCTCTTAATTCCAGAATTCCAGAAATTCCAGAATCACCCTGTATACCTATTATGATGAGTCTAAGCATGTTTTTTAACTACAGATAATGATTGCCTTGATGAACTATTATATCTATTAATTTTCGTGCGTATTTTCTTTTCCTAAATGTATTTCGTAGTTTTGTTTAATAAAGTTTCTAAAAATTAAAAAGAATTTCTATAAAAAATTTAAAGTGCTCACCACTTTATTGCCCAGATACTTGACAGTGCACGGCAGCAGCAGGGTCTGTCCAGTTCTGGCGTAAACTTCCCTTATCAGGATGTCGTCGAACGCTGGTGCCAAGCTGTGGTCAGTGGCGTCGGTTTTTGCGGGATCCGCTCGGTCCCAGTTGTGTCCTGCAATACAAGATTTATATGAACTGATTTAATTCTAATAGCAGTGGGGCATAATAAGTTGAGCTTGGAAAGTAGCCAAGTATTTTTACTACGTGATCGTTTGAAATTGGAGTAATGGGGCATGTTCTATTAATTTGATAACAGTATATGTGTATAAATAAAATGTATAGTAATAGTACAACAAACGCGAAGATAGAACTTCTTCGCTCAAGACCTTTTTAATTTAAATATCATCAGGAAGATGTTTTTTGAATTTTTAGTCGACTGTCATTATGAACGTCAAAATCGTTAATAATCTGCAACTTTTTAGCACCTGATCTATAATGAGGAAGAATAAAAAATTAATATACAAATAAGTCAAGATTATTTGAAATTAAATATCGACAATGTCAAAAGTGACATTAACCTGTCAATGAATTTTAAATTAAACATGAGAACCACCTATTTAACCCATAAAAAATTGTACCCTTTATATAATCGTTTTTTATATATTTTTAGGTATTAACAATATTGTGTGAACCAAACTACTCTGCGAACAAAAGCCCCGACCAGCGTTGATTTACATCCACAATATCTACCCATCTATTTTTTACTATTAGCTTTTGTAACATTTTTTACTGTATTAGAAATGTATTTCAATATCCTACAATTTCTATCACCTGAAGAAGCAATCCTAAAACTGCAGAAATAGGTCAGATCTCATCTATTGTGGTTGGGTTTTCGAGTTCCCACAGTTTCAAAATTGAACTTAGATATTTATAGAGTGTTTTCATTAAACCAGGCTAGTAAATTTAACTAAGTATTATTTTTTTTTTAGATAATTATTGAATAGAACTTTGTCTGTGGAATTGTTCATTAGCATACCTAGGTGTTTGGTATCAGAGATCATACATATGACTTCATTGGTAGAAATTGAGATTTAATTTATATTAGCTTAAAATACTTATAGGCAGCTATACACATCAATGTAATTAGTTTACCCGGTTAAAGAAATATGCAAGAAAAGATTTCTCGGTATCTCTTTCTCAATTTCCATATTACTAACTCGTAGTTCATCAAGAAAACCTATTCAATTCTTTTTTAGAAACGCCTTTTGATTTTTTTGGAATAAGGCTTGATTTAGCTTTGACTATAGTTCCATTATAAAATAGCGTCTTAATTTTATTTATAATGCACGATTATGGCTGGATTCTTGCCTACTCATCCAAAAAAAAATAGAAATATTTTCCGAGCGTGTTGCGTACATTATATTTCGGTAGCCGTGTGGAATAACAAAACATTATGTTTAATAATATAATATAATATCTCTACCCCAGAAGTCGAAGACTTGTACGAGAGAGGGGGCGGCATATTATTATTAAGTAGGCCGCATTTGCGCCCAGGAACGACTTAAGTTGGTAGGCCCTAACCACCTTTTAGTGCAGGAATGAGGGAAACCTGGAAAACCTCATTAATTAGGGGGGTAGTCAAATGTCAACCGGTATCAATCTCTCACATTGACCCAAGCCAACATTTTTCCATCCTACCATACCTGCAGAGAAGGTGTCAATCTCTCCGAGTATAGCTTATATACGGTCTACCGGCTGCGGGGGTCGAACCCACAGCGATCCAGTCACCTCGATTCAAGTACTGATTCCTTAAACCGCGCGACCACTGACCGATCCAACCGTTTCTTTTAATAGTTTGTAGAACAAAATTAAAAACATTCTAATTATTGTTTTTATTAATTGAAATTGCTAATATTAAAGAGATTCAATTTGTTTGACATGTTTAGTATATTTACGTGTCTGTTGTTGAAGTTAGAACATGAGGGTAAGGTATTTGATTAAGGCCGATTGTTTTCATGTGATAATTTTTTATGGCCTTGGCATTTCTTATTTTGTTTGTAAGTGAATTGTCTATACAGTGCGATGATAAAGTCCGGTTTTCCTAGAAACTACGTCACTTCTCAAATTTTAAATGGAACACTTCATGGAATATTTTTGTTACAGATGTCGAATCTAAGGTAAATTTTAAGTCAGATGGTATGGCACAATGCCTGTCAAATCTTGACAGATCGACCAAAAGAACAAAAACCTTTCGTTAGACTGAATAAAATATTTAACAGAACGTATGATTTAATTTTTCTTTAATAACAATAATAATACTAATTTAATAGAATAAATAATCAAAATGTGCCCCAAGAAACCTCCTGACAATAGTAATATCTGTTTTTGCATTTGTTATTAAATCATACGTTAAATATTTTGTTCAGTTTACTGAGAGGATTTCCTATACATTCTCGCGTATATGTACCCTTTTCACAAAACAGTCACTAAATGATTATGAGATACCCTGTATAATTTATAACTGTGCATTTCATATTAAACGTCAGAGAAAATTGAAAGTTGCATAATTTTGTCCATAGTGATTTATGACAAAATCTAAATTTAAACTGAACTTCAACTCTTATTTGAATAAAGCGCGCTATTTTTATGATGTAATCGATAGATTTATGACTTCAATATCCTGTTCAATGCACCAAGTCCTCCCATTTGATAGACAATAATGGCAAAATAGAAACTTTTGCATATTGTTGTTAAATGTATATTACCTTGTGTAGGTACTGTGTAGTATTTATAAAACATTATGTAACTTAAAAAATAAATAAATAATTTTAGCATATAATATCTCTAGTGCTTAAACTATTTTCTAAAGTATTTTTGAGATCGTGAACATTTTCAAAATTATCCGCTGGTGATGAATAATTTTTTAAAAATACTTATGAACAAAGATATATTTCTGGTTATTAATTTAAATTTGCGGGATATTTGGTGAGATGATTTCATACCAAACCATCTATTAATTTGAAAGTACACATGGGAATAATATTCGACATTTAGACTATGCAACTGAAAATAATTACATTGAGAATACAATACATAATAAATCTAATACATTAGATATATTAGATAAGAAAAATAAGAGAACGATTAATTCTTTATTTACTTTCATTTAGTAATATGAATTTTACAGTTCTATAAAATAAATAGTTTCGCACTAGTGTTGTAACGAAAAAAAAAGTTTTCATTTACATTTTTCTGTCAAATAAAATCTTTTTTTACTGTATTAAAAACGTATTTTAAGCTAATATAAATGAAATCTCCTACAATTCCTATCAATGAGGTCATATGTATGTTTTCTGATACCAAACATCTAATGAATGCTAATGAACAATTCCACAGACAAAGCTCTATTCAATAATTATCTAAAGAAATTAATATATCTAAATTTGCTAACCTGGTTTAATGAAAACACTCTATAAATATCTAACTTTCACTTTTGACAGTGGGAACTTTATTGATAGGAATTGTAGGAGATTTGATTTATATTAGCTTAAAATACCTGTCTAATACAGTAAAAAAATGTTGCAAAAGCTAATAATAAAGAATATATAGGTAGATATTGTGGGTGTAATTCAACGCTGGTTGCGGTTTTAGTCCACAGAGTAGTTAGTTTTACACAATATTATTAATACCTAAAAATATATAAAAATAAAATCGTTTTGGAAGAATGATTTCTTTATTTTTAAAGAAATTATTATGAAACCTAAGATTTATTATAAACATTAATAATACATTTTTTGCAATTAGAAATGTTTATACCAAAAGTAGATGTGATTAATGTAGAAGTTCAAATTTCCAATCCGGGTGTTTGACCCCATGATCTCCTTTGCTATCTGTCTCTTATTCTCTAAAGAATTGTCAACATAGCCTTCTGCCGCGGAAGATTTCCAGCCCCTATGACGCTTTGACATCTCCATATCTGTACCGCCATTAACCAGAATGAAGAACTTTCTACAACAATGCCCAGCGTGTTTTTCGAGATTCTTCTATCCAAGCTTTGTTGCAATTTTTTTTTTGGAATGCTTCCAAACTCCGATAGGCTAGGAGGTACATTTTACTGGTTTGGTTTTGGTTTCCTTGGACAATTTTTTTTTCGTGCAACTTTGAACCTTATATACATCTCCCTTTGTAGAAGTTTCGAAATTCTTGGCCTTGTAACCCTCTGAACTTATTTTCAAAAATGCAATTAATTAAGAAAATTTGCATATATCTTGATCCTAACTGAAATGATAGTGATCAACATTGAGTTGATTGACAAAGTTTTGACAGTAACCATGCAAAAGGTAACAAGGAAAACTTGACCCTTAAACGTAATAGCAGGTACCCGTTTCTGTTCAAAGAAAATACACCAGCTTCTTTTCGGATCATTTGAAACTTTCTGTGCACTTTTTCCGTATTATTAAATGAAAGCAGATGAAAGATTTGTTCCGACAACACCATCAAATCGATTCCAAACCATCCAAAACTACTCAGTCAGTTCAATTGCTAATGTACTTTCGGCGAATGCGACATAAGACGGAGCTGGTCAAACATTTCTGACAGTTCTGAACCAGTCCTTAATGACTGTTGGAACAGACCTAACATTTTGTACAATATTCTTGTTGAAAATTCACATTACCACACTCGATATTTTATCAAACTCGGCTTGTAACATTAGTGATCCGATTTGCGGCGACCACCGTATATAACAGCGTTTTCGCTTGGGCTGCTCGTATCCAGATCGCTGACATAATTACCCGCTGATTGTTTTCACTCTGATAAGTCAACAATAACGTTAATTACTAAATAATCAATTCCATTCACTTACTGGCGGTTTCTATAGTAGGTTACTGACGTACGAACGCATACGATCGAGCAAATCGAATTAATGCAGTTATTTGTGGCAGAGCACATCGACATTCAACGCTTAGATACTTCCAATTTCTGCTATTCACGAAATGATTTATGAAATAAGAGGTATTCGAATGTTTTTGATTTCATGATAATGGTTGGAAACACACACAAGGGTTCCTGTTAATAATGACTTGCTTGAAATGAGCTCAAACTCTGGCGGAATTTATAATTACACAGGGTGTCCGGAATATAAGTACAGATAGTAAAGGAACTTGTATATTTGAGCAAAAGCAATAGTCTAAGAGCCAGTGGCCGGTAACCTATAAGTAAATTATTCCGGCCCAAAACGCATTTTTCAAAAAATGGCTAAACCAGACGATATAGACTTTTTTTCTGGGACCTTACTGAACACAATGCAGAAAACCGCATCTTGATATCTGCTGTGCCTAAAAATTTCCGCTATTAGGTCGATTTTGATCTAAATGCCCTGGACTACAGGGGAAGTAACTATTGGATGTGGTACAAAGTGCTATATCACAATTAATCCCCAAAAAATCGTCCAAACAGTACAGTAAATTGCCTACAATGATTTCTAAGGACGGTGTAGTTCGAAGAAAATTCAAAAAGTGTCTGAAGCGGTATTACTGGTATACTTCGAACATAAAATTAATAAAATTAAGCTTTTGACGTTATGGTCAGTATATTCCATGTTAAAAGGTTCACTGGATGCCAAAGAATAGAACTGATCTAGGCTATCTAAAACCTCGGTATTAAAAAAACTAATAAGGTACTTACTTAATATTAGCTCTTTTCCAACACGGCACCTGACTGGTTGGAAACCTGTCCCAAGTGGATGGAGCCAAATCGTTCACCGACATACTTCAGCGGAATTGTATCTAATATCTATCCAGTCATGCCGTCCTTTATTCGCAAAATTTGGAATTCTTCCGTTGAAAAGTTTATACATCTTTGAAATACTTCTATATGTTTATAAGAATAAAGAACGTTTTATTACTAATGTATCTGTCCATTGTCATGATACTCGTAACAAACATAATTTTTGTGTCCCGTTTAGACGCCTTGGCATGTCCTTGAAAGCTCACAATGTTTTGGGACTGAGGCTGTTTAACCAGTTACCTCGGAATTTGAAAGACATAAACAAATTTCATCTATTTAAAAAGAATTTAAAAATGTTTTTATTAAAAATTTGTGCATACTCCGTTCAGGAATATTTTGACTATAGCTGTTAGTTCTATTTTATTATTGTAGGTTATTTTTTGTCGTATATTTATATTTATATTGTGTTATTTTAATATCTATACCTTAATGTATATGAATAGTCTTTTTTGTTTTGTTTTAACTTTCAATTACATTGTATTTATTAATCTTGACTTATCCAATAGCAAAATTGTATTGCTCACGCTGGACTAATAAATCTTATTATTATTATTATTAAACTGACTGACTGCTTCGAACGGGTTTCAAACTAGTCGGGTGCTGTGTCGGAAATGAGCTATAGTAGGAATGTTGTTTAGGTTTAATAATACCAAGGTGTATATACCTAAGAATTTAAACTTTAAATTAAGAATAAATTCTAAATAAGTATACGAGTATTATAATTTATTATTAAAATGGTTTTATATGAATTATGCTACACATATTTATTCCTTTTGGGTTCAAGATATTGCTTTTTGCACAAGTTTCTCGTATTGGAATTTCGGGGTAACTAATAAATAATTTATTTGGGCATTTTATCGTTGTACTGGGACATTTGGATGCAAACAAATATATAAATTTTGAATGTTTTCTGTTAGTGTATCTCATGATAGCTTCAGTATTTGATATTTTCATAATTGAAATTGTCACAGGAACAGAGCTCCGTGGTTTTGTCTGGCAGGCCACGCCTCTTGAACTGTGACGCGCGTTCAAAATCATATAAATACGAAGCGCAAACAGCGACTTCAGCTAAGCATTCAGTCCACGAGCAGCGACGGAGTAGGTACTGCCCTACTAAGTGTGCGAGTGAACAGTAAAAGTGCAAACCAGTGTGCGCACAGTGAAGTGGAGGCCCCACAAACACTGTCTTTTATAAGACATTAGTCTTTTTCAAGGCTAAATATTTAAAAGATATTCGCAGTCTTTTTCAAGGCTGACTTAAAAGAATTCGAGGGAAGACGGAGAGAACGACGGAGAGTGTCGTGGAGGACGACGCAGCAATGCGGTCCAGGTCGCCAACCCCCAGCGAGGGCAGCGAGGACAGCTCCTGCCCTAGCAGGAGCCCGAGTAGGAGCCCCAGTCCCCAGCGAGAAGACTTAGCCAGGCTCAGAGCCGAGAATACGCAGCTCAGGCAGCAAATCGCCGAGCTGACTGAGCGCCTCCGCGAACAGGAGGAGGCAGCCAGGACACGAGAGGCAGCGGCCGAGGCCAGGCACAGGATTCTGGAGGAGCTGATAAGAAACTTGTCAGCCAGCTCCAAAACTGCCACCAGCCAGACGAACCCCCCGAGGCGATGGAGGAATCGCCTGTGCCAGCCCAGCAGCAGCTGCACCCACCGCACCTGCCGCCGCCGCAAGCAGCGGAAAAGGTAAGGGCGGAAAAAGGAAGAAGCTAACTTCTTCCTTTGTTTCAGGCGAATCGTGCTCCTCCGACGAGGAACCCAAAGTCCTGAAGAAGGCCGCGCCATCCCCAGCGCCCTCGACAAGCGCAGCCACCGCCCCCACCGCCACCGCCACCGCCACCCCCGAAGCGGAGAAAGCGCCCAGGATTCCACCAGTCATCCTAAGGAAGGGTGAAAGGTGGACTGCAGTGTCACTCCTTCTCAGACAGGAGAAGATCAACTTCGCCAAAGCGAAAATGGTCAAAGAAGGAGTGGCCATCTCGCCTGCCACCGTGAGCGACCACAGGCGGCTCACCAGACTGCTGGCCGCCAAAGGAGAGGAGTACCACACGTACTCTCTCCAGGAAGACAGGCTGCTACGTGTAGTCATCCGTGGCATCCCCTGCGGCACCCCGCTGGAGGAAGTCCTCGAGGACCTCCGAGGCCAGGGCTTCGCCCCCGTCAACGCGGCCAGGATGACGAGGCCACGCACGAAGCAGCAGATGCCCCTAATCCTTGTGCAGGTGCCCATGGACCAAGACGGCATCTTACAGGTGACAACGTGCTGTTCGCTCATCGTGAGAGTGGAGCCCCAGAAGGCAGCAGCGGTGGCATCCCAGTGCCACCGATGCCAGAAATTCGGCCACGGCCAAAGCCGATGCACCGCCCTGGCAAGGTGCGTCAAGTGCGGCGAAGGGCACCACTCGGCGGAGTGTAAGAAGTCCAGAGAGGTGCCTGCCAAGTGCGCCAACTGCGGTGGCCCCCATCCCGCGAGCTATAGGGGCTGCCCCCAAGCTCCTAAGAAAGCCGCGGGAAAAAAGACGACGGCGGCGGCGGCAAAACCAGCAGCAGCGAAACCAGCAGCAGCAGCTGAACCAGCTAAGTGTCTGCAGCCCCCTAAGACGACGACGGGGAAGAGCTTCGCCGACGCCGCAAGGCAAAAGCAGGCTCCAACCGCGACGCCTAGGGGGGCCCCAAAACCCCAGACACCACAGGCGTGGAGTACGCCCTCTGATTTCGTCAGCGCACTGGCGAGAATGGAGGAGATGTACTCCGCCATGCGCGCCTTTTTCACCAAAATGCCATCTTTGTTACAGGAGTAATGGCAGTTCCTCCTAGGGTGCAGTCCTTGAGAGTCGCCTCCTGGAATGTCGACGGATTCCAGCGAAGGAAGAACGACCTGCTTGAGCTCTTGCCGCGTCTAGACGTAGACGTGGCTGCCATCCAAGAGACCAAGCTGAAGGACGCACAGGCCGCCAGGATGCTCGGATATGTCATATATCGGAGGGACCGGCCGGCCAGACAAGGAGGCGGAGTCGCCCTGCTCATCAAAAGAGGTATAGAACACCATATGTTGCAGGTCCCACAACTGGTGAACATGGAAGCCGTGGCAGTCTCCGTGAGCACCCGCCATGGAGATATCGCCGTGGTATCCTGTTACCAGTCAGCATCTCTCCCGCTCTTGGACCAGGACCTGGAGGCGGTCATGGGGGCATGGCCGCATACGGTTGCCATCGGCGACTTCAACGCGAAATCGCCGGAGTGGAATAGCACGACCACCACAACACGTGGCAGGGTGCTTCTGCAGTTCCTGCAGAACCACGACGACGTGCTCGCGTACGGACCCGATGAGCCAACCTTCCAGAGAGGCGAAGCTAGGCCGGACGTGTTGGATTTCGCTTTACTCAAGGCAATACCGTTTGAAGCCGAACTGACGACGCACCACGAGGGTTCGACGAACCACTCGCCCATCCTGCTCGAACTAGGGCAGGAGCGTCGCGACGAGGTAACCTTCGTCAGGAGGCAGACCGACTGGGAGCAGTTTCGTGCAGAAATGCAACGAATCTGTCAACCGAGTCCTGTCATCCAAGACGAAACGGACCTCGAGGCAGCAGTCGTGAGCCTTGAGACGGATATCCACACCGCCCTGGAAAGCAGCACCACCGAGAGGACGGAAATGCGACGAGCGGACTATGCAGGTGAGTTACCTTATGATTTGCAGGTGCAGATCAGGAGAGACGCGCGGCCAAGCGACGAGCGATGAGAACGGGACATCCAAGAGATAGGCAAGTCGCAAACCAGCTCAACAGGAGAGTCAAAGCCGCCCTGGACGAACTATACCAGGAGCGATGGCATAGACACCTGGAGTCACTGGATCCCGGAGAAATAGGTCTGTGGAAGATGCAGAAGGCGCTGAGGGCTCCCCGCCGTCCGATACCTCCGATTCACGGCGAGAACGGGATCGTCTACACGAAACAGGACAAGGCAGAAGCTTTTGCAGACAGCCTTGAACTGCAGTGTAGAAAACCTTCTCGACGACGAGGACGAGGACCACACCGACGAGGTGGAGCGCCGTGTGCGGCGTCTACGACGCCTACCCGATGCGGAACCCATTAGACCTGCCACTCCGGAAGAAGTGAAGGACATCCTGCGTCACCTGAACCCCCGTAAGGCACCAGGATGCGACGGAATCGGGAACAGGATCCTCAGAAAGCTCCCCCACCGGGAGTGATGGCGCTGCTGAACATCTGCAACGCCATCCTGAGACTACGCAGGTTCCCCAAGAGATGGAAAAAGGCCGACGTGATTCTCATCCCTAAACCAGGTAAGAACCTAACGTTCCCCTCCAGTTACAGGCCCATCAGTCTCCTGCCGATGATGAGTAAAGTAGCCGAGAGGGTAATCCTGGCCAGACTGCACGAGACCACGGACGAACTGCAAATCCTCCCGGACGAGCAGTTCGCGTACCGCCGTGGCCACTCGACGGAGCAGCAGATTCTCAGGTTAGTGGAACTTGTATCCGCAGGTTTCAACGCCAGAGAGTCTACTGGAGCGGTCTTCTTGGACGTCGCCAAGGCCTTCGACAGGGTATGGCACGATGGGATTATCGCTAAGATGCTCGACTTTGGCTACCCTGTAGGCCTAGTCAAGCTGGTGGCGTCCTTCCTGAGAGGCAGAGAGCTGCGTGCGAAGGTGGATGGGGCCTTGTCCACCTATCGACCCATGGAAGCCGGAGTCCCCAAGGCGCCGTGCTGTCTCCGCACCTGTTCAACATTTTTACAGCGGACCTACCCAGGACAGAGGACACTTCCGTGTGCCTCTACGCCGATGACACCGCCATACTAGCCCGTTCCCTAAACCCGGATATGGCGACGAGGCGACTCCAGAGAGCGCTAGGCAGACTGGAGAACTGGTGTAACCGCTGGAAGATAGCGATCAACGCGGAGAAGAGCAAAGGTATGATGTTCTCTCGTAGGTACAGAGCGCAGCCGCGAGGCCGCGTGACGTTCAACGACGAGGACATCCAGTGGACCGACGAAGCCAGATATCTAGGGGTGACCCTAGATAGAAAGCTGACCTGGAAGCCACACGTCACCGAAGTGGTTCGCAAGGGCAGATTTGTGAGGGCGAAACTCTACCCGTTACTCCGTAGGGATAGCCGACTGAGCCTTGGAAACAAGGTAAGGTTAATCAGGTCTGTTTTGCAGCCACAACTGACGTATGCCGGAGCAGCATGGGGATACGCAGCGAAGACGCACTTGACAAAGGTGCAGGCCGTCGAGAATATCGCCCTGCGTTGCGCGACCGGAGCCCCCTGGTTCGTTCGTAACAGCGATATTCGCCGGGATCTGGGATTCACGCCAGCCCTGGAAGTGATGAAAGCGCGAGCGGAGACCGCCTTCGCCCGCGCCGAAGTCCACAGCAACCAGCTGATTCAGGCAGCGGTGGACTACCGACCCGATGCGGCCGCCAGGTACAGGCGGCCAAGGTTTCAACTCCTGGACGCGGGGTAAGTTGAGACGTTTCTTCTGTTTCAGGACCGCCAGGATCAAGAATAGGACTAAGAAGACACACGCGATCCAAACCCTACCCCGGAGTCTGCTTGCAGGCTCCGTTACCTAATCCTTTCCGCGACGCTGGACGACAGGGCCTACGGCTCTTTGTCCTAGCGTCTCCCTAGAGCCACAGTGCTAATCCCGACTTAACCCAAACCCCCACCTGGTCGGAGGCGTCCGCGCCGCGACCAAAACACGTCAAACCCCCGGGGGTAAAGAAGCAGTCGGCGAAGAAAGAAGAGAAGACAGAAGAGCGCCAGAAGATAAGCCCTTGCCGACGGGGCTTGCCAGGACAGGAGGAGGTTCCCAGAGCCGCCGGCATCGACCGCAACAGCGGTCGAGGCCGACCGGAGAAGGGAACCCACCTCTACGAGGCGTCCGGGCCTACAGCGATGAAGTGGGTAAAGAGAGATAATCCCTCTCGACCCCGCTCATCCGAGGTCATTTATCCAGCCAAGGATATTGGCGCGACTTCAGCTGAGTCTCGCCGTCTCCTTCAGAGCGGCTTGGCTAACGCGAGTTCGGCAGCTGGCGGTCAGGTGGTACGGGAGCTCGGTGGAGTTCTGTCGGCCCCTGGCTCAACGCCACGCTAGCCCGTTCATGGCTCAGCGGAGCCCAACGTAACTGGGGTGTTTTAGGCCATCAGCTAATATTGTTTTTATTGTTACAGGGTGAACACTAGCTAGTGCAGTTGTCGGGACACGAAACTCCCACAATTGGCTAGCTAAGAGAATTCGAGATATACTACGAGGTGATAAGGGAATGTTCGAGGTATACGATGATAGGAATGTGAAATCTTAAAAGATATTCAACAAACAGCAATTTTTATTGCTGCGACGCGGGAATACGTGTGCCCGACGCGGGAGGCGTCGAGAAGGGTCGCGCAGGAACGCGTACGCGAAACAGCGACAGCGCCTGGGTATCGCAAGACATAGCACGGCTTCCAGGTCGATCTCGAGACAACAACGACAGTCACGCTGTGCGAGAGCGACGTCTGTAGGGTTCGACGGGGCTCTGCAGCGTTGTAGGAATCATATTAAACATTCCTCTCAAACCGCATACGCGGACATGTCGCCCAACGCGAGGCTCGAGGGTGGGCATCTACTCCAAGTGAAGTAGCCTGCGAGGACGCTCGCATGGCGAAACTGCTGGAATAGACCTGTTTACCCCCAGGGAGGCTCTGGAGAGCACCCGAACACCGCGAATCTGAGAAGAGGACATAGCCGGCCAAGAATTCGAAACTGAAGCGAAAAACCGAGATTCGATCGCGAAGCAGTCACGACGAAGACCAGCGTAGGCAGGCACAAGAACATCGTGTCAAACGCGCTGAAGCCGTCGTAGATGCCCAGGACGAAGAAATATACAATGGCGCCCAACAAAAAGAAGAAAATTCGAAACATCGGTGACAAACGACTTCGTTCGAGCGCAAGCATACACAGGGGTTGAAAAACGGAATAATCTTTCAACAGAGACCTGTAAGGGCTGCCTCGACGAGGGAGGCCGATGTGGAGAATAGCAAGAGACGTCGAGGCGGAACTCAGGGTCGTGGGTTCGAGCCGAGGCGCAGCGAAGTGTCGGTCAGCGAGATAGTCGGAGGAATGGGAAGCCGTGGACGGTCTATGTGGCTGACGAAGACGAAGTAGCAAGGAAAGGGCACAAGGAACGATTCCGAGCGGCTTAGCGAGCAGAGCAGGCAGAACAGAGCGACGATCGCCGAGCCGACGCGCACAGAGTACGAAGGTAGCCTATCTCAGCAGCACCGCTAGACCTGCCTCGGATAACGTCCCCAGGGAGGTGTGGATACCATGGATTTGGGTCCCCGCTGACGTACGCACCAGGAGTGAAACGAAGGAATGAACGCTGCTACGCTAGCCCTCGACGACGACGGACGACAAGGCTCGTGCAGGACTCGCGAGGTGGCCGCCATGCAACAGAAAGGACGGAGCTACGGAGTCGACGACGCCATACGACGAGGAAAAGAACCATTCCTACAGGACGAAGGAGGCCGCACGACGCTGACATCGACGGAGAACTCAAGGCACACGCTACGAGGGAAATTCCAGAGAGGGACCCCGACGTGTATCCTTTTTGGGAAGCCACTTACAGGTAGTAACACCCTAATGTTGTTTGAATTGACTTTTACAGATCCAGGACCAGCACGCGGACCCATTGCACGAGGCGCAGCCACCCTACTAGTGTTGTAGCTGGCGACCGCTGAAGACGAGGCCGTAGTCCTGAGATTCAACAACGGATGCTTGTAAGTAGGTAACCTAAAAGGACAGGTACTCCCGGTGGTTTCTCTGTTAGCTCTTCCACCGCGGCAGTAATCGAGCTAACGGATTTTTAGGCCCAACAACAAAATTAACAACAAACGGCAATTTTTATTGCTAAGGAGTGGAGTGCCACGACAACTGACTGCACTAGTGTTCTTAACGAGGGAGGTGTCACAGGAACAGAGCTCCGTGGTTTTGTCTGGCAGGCCACGCCTCTTGAACTGTGACGCGCGATCAAAATCATATAAATACGAAGCGCAAACAGCGACTTCAGCTGAGTCTCGCCGTCTCCTTCAGAGCGGCTTGGCTAACGCGAGTTCGGCAGCTGGCGGTCAGGTGGTACGGGAGCTCGGTGGAGTTCTGTCGGCCCCTGGCTCAACGCCACGCTAGCCCGTTCATGGCTCAGCGGAGCCCAACGTAACTGGGGTGTTTTCGGCCTTCAGCTAATATTATTTTATTGTTACAGGGTGAACACTAGCTAGTGCAGTTGTCGGGACACGAAACTCCCACAATTGGCTAGCTAAGAGAATTCGAGATATACTACGAGGTGATAAGGGAATGTTCGAGGTATACGATGATAGGAATGTGAAATCTTAAAAGATATTCAACAAACAGCAATTTTTATTGCTGCGACGTGTGCCCGACGCGGGAGGCGTCGAGAAGGGTCGCGCAGGAACGCGTACGCGAAAACAGCGACAGCGCCTGGGTATCGCAAGACATAGCACGGCTTCCAGGTCGATCTCGAGACAACAACGACAGTCCCGCTGTGCGAGAGCGACGTCTGTAGGGTTCGACGGGGCTCTGCAGCGTTGTAGGAATCATATTAAACATTCCTCTCTCTAAAACCGCATACGCGGACAAAATAAACAACGTTTCGTATTCTAAATGCAAGTAGATGGTAGCGAGCGCATCTCGGCATCTAAGGGTGACGTCGCACAGTGGTTTAATCGAGCCTATGTTCACAAATTATTCTAGAGGCTTTAGAGGCGTAAAATAATTTTTTTTTCAGTTCGCATTAAAATTGCACATTACACATCATCCAGAAAATGTAACAAAAACATGCTAAATTACGTGAATGAAGGCGGCAAAAGGGACCAACAAACCTAATAAACGTATGGTCGAATATCAACGGTTACTGAGATAGCAATCAAAATATTTTTATTGCTATTTTTGCCAAAGCTGTTATTATTTGATAATTTATTTTGAATAGATCATGCATTCTAAACCAAACTCACATTAGTGATTACTAATTGTCACATATATTTTGACGTTTGTGATTTAAACGCTTATTTTATAACTGCGGCATTTATTTTTACATGTGCATTAATTTAGTCGGTATTGTACACACATACGTAATGCCTGCCACATTTAGTCATCGAGAATATGCTGATATTATTTTTATTTATGGGTATTGCAACGGTAGCGCTAATCGTGCAGTTGCTGAATATCGACGTCGCTTCCCGAACAGAAGAGTGCCAGATAGAAATGTATTCCAGACAGTCTTCAACAATGCACGTGAAACTGGAATGTTTCCCAGTGTGAGAATTGCATCTGAGAGGCAAGCTGATTCTGGTTTAGCAGTGGAAGAAAAAATTCTAAATATGGTAGAACGTAGCCCGGGTGTAAGTACAAGGCGCATTGCAACCCGTCTCCAAATTAATCAAACTACGGCATGGGAAGTCATTCACAAAAATGGTTTAAAACCTTTCCATATGATAATGATTTGCGATTGTATTTTTGCAATTGGATAAACGCAAACCATACACTTTACAAATACATTTTGTTCACTGATGAGGCTCAATTCACTCGTGATGGAGTAAATAACTGTCACAATGAACATCGTTGGTCAGATGAAAATCCGCACGCCACGGTGGAAAGTAACTTTCAGCATCGGTTCAGCATTAACGTGTGGTGTGGTATGATTAATAATCAATTACTTGGCCCAGTTGTGCTAGATGGTCGTCTTACTGGAGCTAGATATGTAGAATTTTTAGAAAATAATTTGACAGATCTACTGGACGATGTTCCATTGGATATTAGGCAAAACATGTACTTTCAGCATGATGGTGCCCCTGCCCATTTTAGTCGTGTTGTGATCAATCATCTTAACAATGGTTTTCCACAATGTTGGAGTAGATGAGGTGGTTGCCAAAATTGGTCACCAAGGTCATCAGATTTGATTCCCCTTGATTATTGCCTTTGGGGATGATTTAAATTATAAATATATGCAACAAAAATGAACACAAGAGAGGCGTTATTCGATCGGATTGTCAATTGTGCAGCATTAATAAGAGAAAATCATCATAGTGCACTTCAACGAACTACCCGTGCAATCCACAAACGAGCTGATGCATGCATGCGGACGATGGTACCTACATTTGAAAATTTAATTAATTAATTTCGGTTTATTAGATCTTCAATCAATGTTATAGTTTATAATTAGTCGGTCAGTGGTCGCGCGGTTTAAGGCGTCAGTACTTGAATTGAGGTGATTAGATCGGTACGGGTTTGCGCCCGTCTGTCGGTAGACCGTAGATAAGCTATATTCGTAGAGAAGATTGGCACTTAATGTTATATTATTATTTTTTAAACTAAATTCTCTAGTAATTATTAGCAATTATTGATATATATTCTAGGCCTAACTATGGCGACGGAGAAGTAGATCCAGCTCTAGATCCAATTTATTACGAGGCGCAAAAGGCTGCAGAGTATGGTATCGAATGCAATTCTTTATATTCTGATTGTAACTATGCAAATGGATTACTAGATTTATTTTCAGTTGTACAGGACGACCTACAGAAATATACAGAATTTAAATAAAATGTATTTCATTTAGTAGTCACCAATTAGAATAATCTCCCAATCTATGGAAATCTACTAGTTTTTGTCTTGTACTAAAGCATCTTGCTCATATAATTAATGTATTGAAGGCATTCGACATAATTTACCATATCATGTTAGTAAAATTGCAGAATGGATTTTCAACATATCACTATTTGAAATCTAACGCTCATGCTTCAACATTAGAAGTTCCACAAGACCTCAATCTGGGCCCACTATTATTCTCTATTTTCATCAATGATGTGAATTTCCTCATTATATGTCGGAAATTATTTTTCCTGATGATTTTCAATAATTTCTGCCCACACATTGACTGAAAACTACTGCTGATGTCATGATTCATGAATAATGTATGGATTTTTATGTACCCAAAAAATTTTCATTGTGCCATTAAAAATACCGTTTCTGGTAAATGAATCTTCATCCGTGAACAAAATGAAAGGAATAGATTGTCGATCGTCTGCATTTTTGGTTTAGGCATTGACAATAGTGCAGTCTGACTGGAAAATCACCTTCAAAGAGAGCATGAACTTTCTACAGATGATAAAGATATAGCTGCTGCTCTTGGAGGATTTGCTATGCCATACTTTTTAATCAGGAAATTGTTATGGAAAATTTAGACATAATTGGTATGTTAAAACTATCTCATCATTTCTGGGTCGGTCAGTGGTCGCGCGGTTTAAGGCGTCAGTACTTGAATTGATGTCACTAGAACGGTGTGGGTTCGCGCCCAGCTGCCGGTAGACCGTATATAAGCTATATTTCTAGAGAGGATGCCACTCTCTACGGGTATGGTAGGGTGGAAGAATGTTAGCTTGGATCAATGTGAGAGATTGATACCAGTTGATATTTGACTACCCCCTTAATTAATGAGGTTTTCCAGGTTTCCCTCATTCTTGCACTGAATAGTGGTTAGGGCCTACCAACGTAAATCGTTCCTGGGAGCAAATGCGGCCTGCTTAATAATAATATGCCGCCCCCTCTCCTGCACAAGTCTCTGACTGGGCTAATCCCTGTGATTAGAATGAGGGATAGATATATTATTATTATATTATAATACCTACAAAATAAACACTTTTCTCTACTGATGCATTACAATAATTAACTCGGTTAAAAATATTTTCATTGCTGTCTCAGTAACCGCTGATATTCGACCATATGTTTATTAGGTCTTTCTGTTCACTTTTGCCACTTGAACACCCCTTTCGAATATTGCGGGTTCTCCCAATCGCCCTGTATATGCAGTCACAAGCCACTTCTTCGATATATTATTGAATCATAAATTCGAGAGTAATTTAATAAAATTTACGGCTATCCTTTCAATGGAACAAGCAACACGATTTTTCCTTTTCCCATGCCGCTTACTCAGAATTTATAACGGTAATGAATTTACACATTTCTAGCAAGATTTATATGTATTTCAGAGTTAGAATTTATTTATGTCCTTCCTTCAACAGGTTGTAAAGCTCTGGATACGATAATTAGTAGTAGTAAGTCTGAGTTTTATTACTCAGGTCTATTTTTGACCACAGAAACACCAAATCGTCTTCAGACTCAGGCACGATGTGTGTCCCTGAAATTTGTTGCATATGTGACATGACTGTTCCTTATTTTCATTGTTCTGCTAAATTCAACTATAAATATTTGCAGATAAAATTTGTTTCCTGGTTAGCGACATAGTTTTACAAAATAGTGATTTTCTTATCACTGTATACAGGGTGATTTAGCTTCAAATGAACAAACTTCGAGAGTCAGTAGAACTGGCATTACGAAAAGTAATGTTAGGTTGTTATATGTAAATTGGGCAAAATGCATGATTTTTGCAAATACCTGCAGAAGAAGGAATATATTATTTTAATCATAATGGCGTTGGTCTTAGACAATTTTGTGGAAAAACAAGCCTAAAAGTGGTATATAAAAATTTAGTATGGCTGCGCTCTCATAAAACGGTCGCGGCCACAGTGTAGACTCATGACGTCAAACGCCGTTCGCACGTGTATACTTCAATACAGCAGTGTGCTTTAGTTCATATCTGTATACAATTTCCATGCTTTAGGACAACGCAGTACATTTGTCATTTATGATGTTATTGTGTGAAAAAGAGATTGATATTGAATAAAGTTCTAAAATAGATTCGTAAAATGGACACAGAAAGTGCTCATCATCGGGAAAATGGAAGAAGCATTGCATTATGCCGTTATGTACAAATACAGCATACAACGCCAAATACAAAAAATATTTCACCGTGCTAAAAAATAAAAAGTAAAATGTGATGTAGGGCGATGAAGCGCGACGAAAGGAATGCAACCTTGTCTGTAAATACCATTTTAATGTAAGTTGAATTGAAAATACAGAAAGGTTTAATTAAAATGTATAGTTATAAAGAATCAATTAAACATTTCTATTAAGCTAATAGAATGTATACAGGACGTCTAGAAAATCAGTGGTAAAGCAAACAAATTTTTTTCTCATTTATAGTATTCAGCGCTCCATTCTGATTTCAAATAATATATTCTGTATTTGCTTCTACCATTTACGTGATGTACAATGGTATTTGAGGCATTTATACAATTTTGCAATCGGATTTCACTACATTAACCTATTTTATTCTGAAAACATAATAAGCAAGAGTAATAAATAAGGATTTTTTAAAATTTAAGGGGAAATGAAATAAGTAAACAAATAGAAAAAAAAATTATTAAATGAATTTAAAAAAATTGATAAATATTAATATCATTATTTACTTACTTTACTTTTACTTATTACTTTTCAAATTAAAATAAGTTGTATAATGTAAAATCACATGGCCTAATTTTATAAATACCTCAAGTAAAACCATCTATCTGATAAGTACCCAACAGCATTGTTGCCGCAGTTGTCATGAACGGATGTGTATTGTAAACAAAGGAATAAGTTACGTTTAACAATAACATAAGTTGACCACATCACCACAAAAATTATGGCATTACCTGCACAGTATTTACACTATGTATATATGGTGGTTGTCTTTCACTTTTCGGGTCTAATTTTAGTTGTTTTTTTGACATTAATTCTTCCGATATCGATTACACAGTTACGTAATTTATTCGATTTTATGACGTAATTGTATTGGTCGAGAAATATCTCGTTGTTTTATATTATTCTATAAATTTCTAATTTTAAAAATATATTTTACAATATTTTTTATAATATTATTTCAATAACAAAACTAATTGGGATGTAAAAGGCACTTTTTATTTATATTACCTCTTTTCACATTGAAACTAAGTAGATTAAGTCTTTATGATTTTCTTTTCTGTCCCTGTTTTCAAATGTTATTTTCCCTTCTCGATTAATGCTATTTTATTTTTTATAGTTTTTCCATTATTATCCTCTTTCAACATTTCTCTTTCTCATATGGGGCATTCCACGCCAACTCAACAGTCGATCCCACATCACCCTCTCAGATCTGGCTCAAAATTGGTACATCGATTGGTACTATTGAAAAAAGGATATTCCCAAATTTTCAGCCCCTAAGACCGCTTCTTGTCACCAGGGGCCCATAGTGAAGTTTTCGACCATCATTTCATCCCAGGGGTCTGAAATCGGTTTTTCGTGTACTGACGCGGCATTTTGGTCTAAAAAAATTATCAAAAATGCATAGATGATGCCAAATTTCCCGTAGAACACGATGCCGCCATTCGTTTTCCGATATCTAGCAAGGGGAGTCCGGAAAACGCAAAAAACCGCGCTTTATTAAAGAAATCTGATATCTCAAATACGGTCGTTTCAAACTGGCTGAAAATTTACCAAAAGCTCTTCCATTATTGCTCTTTCAAATGTTCATACGCTCGTGGTGAACATTATATGTAAACAAAAAAGTTACACGTGTTTTACGGGTTTTATATGGGTTTTCTGTAATTTTTTCATTATAACCGCTCCACTGGCCCTATCCAGCTGGGTAATAATTGGATTTTTATCTCTCACCAAACGTCTCTTTTGTCCCCCTGTCTTTACAAGCACAGAAATTTCTCTCCAGCCAGTATTAGAGAAAACTTTATTTAGATAGAATGCCGATTCATTTATAAGGACGTGTAAAATAGTGAAAATAATACCGAGATGTATAGTGTCAACAATGATTGTACTGTGGGTTTTCTTATTTCTTACTGCGATTTTCATTCGTTATATTATATTATATTCATATTTTTACAAATAATAGAAGTAAGCTGCAGAAAATGTAAATTTGCTCAAAAATCATAAAATTGACGAAAATTGTGAAATAAATCATTGAATAAATAATGTTTTCTCTAATACTGGCTGGAGAGAGAAATTTCTGTGTTTGTAAAGACAGGGGGACAAAAGAGACGCTTGGTGAGGGAAAAAAATCCAATTATTACTCAACTGGATAGGGCTAGTGGAGCGGTTATAATGAAAAAATTACAGAAAATCCCATATAAAACCAGTAAAACGCGTGTAACTTTTTATTTACATATAATGATCACCACGCGTGTATGAACATTCGAAAGAGCTATAATCGAAGAGCCTTTTGGTAAATTTTCAGCCAGTTTGAAGCGACCGTATTTGAGATATCAGATTTTTTATCAAAGCGCGTTTTCCGGGCTCCCCTTGCTAGATATCGGAAAACGGATGGTGGCATCGTGTTCTACGGGAAATTTGGCATCTCCTATGTATTTTTGATCATTTTTTTATTCCAATATGCCGCGTCGTACACGAAAAACCGATTTCAGACCCCTGGAGGTGAAATGATGGTCGAAAACTTCACTATGGGCCCCTGATGACAGGAAGCGGTCTTAGGGGCTGAAAATTTGGGAATATCCTTTTTTCGATAGTACTAATCGATGTACCAATTTTGAACCAGATCTGACAGGGTGATGTGGGATCGACTGCTGAGTTGGCGTGGAATGCCTCATATTTGTTTAAGTAACCTCGTTTTGATATAACTTTTTCCCTTGCTATCTATGCCCCTTTAACTAATATTTCGTGTTAAAAATTTAAAGTAGATTTTATTACAAATACGTCAGCAGTTCAAAAGAAACAGCAAAATTCATTTTACTGAGTGTCATTATTATTGCAAACGATTGAACGTTTCAATACATTATTCAAGTAAAACTATATTATATATAAAAAATTAGAAGAACTTTTTAAATATATAATTATTTAAAATCGAAGTTGAAACAGGCTAAATGCACATGTAATGACAAGAAAATCATTCAGTAATGACTAAAAAGAAGTATTTGCTGATATTGCTATAGACTAGGCATCCCAGGATGAAAGCCTAGCGGCTTCAATAAGAATTTTTGCTAGGGTAAAAAACTGCTGTACTATAAGAACCATACCAATAAATAAAAAACTAGCAAAATAATTTTGAAGAAAATACAACTAGTATTGTGTAGACATTTTGGAGTGATAAAGAAAATCCAATCAAAAATCCGCTTTAAAGGAACCACTCAGCTAGAATTTTAAAAAGGTTTAATATACACTTTAAAGTACAATGTTGGATTTTCTTTAAAATTATTTTTGTGGTAAAAGCAAAGTAAATCTTTCTGAAGTATATTTAATGCAGATATTTTGCTGGGAATCATCATTTTTCACTAATTATTAAAACATCTTTCTCTCAGAGTAAGTACATAACAATACGTTATTAATATCGTTTTCAAATCTACACTAAGAACTCTTAGTCATAAGCAGCTATTATTTTCGATATAGCACACACTACTTTGGCAGAGGCAGTGGTTCGGAGTACGTTAAAGGCTAGTGGCCCCATTGTATTTATTATGTGCAAGAATAACGTAACATCGCAAGTTCTCGAGCCAAGTGTTCATAGCGGCATTTTTTCTGTTGGCACCGCGGTCGCGCATGAGTCATGGCAGGGGATGGATAGTTTCGCGGAGATAGTTCAGGAAGGTGCCAAGAGTGTGTTGACTCTTCTATATACTTAGTTGATTTTTCAAATAACGTAGATAACTTTAGAAAACAATTTACTTAAATTGCATCATTAAAAATACAATTATTTTCTTACCCTTTTCTATGTAATTGCGTACTTGTGCATGTCTGAAAATAGAAAATAACCAAATAGCCCCTGAGGTCAAATGGGTTAGTCAAGAAGTTGATTTTGTTGAAAATGTAGTTTTGCCTAATTATAAAATATTTACTAATAAAATAGTTTCACGATTGTACTGTAAACATTGAAACAAATGACAAATTAATAACGTTTCAAAACTATTGAAAAAGTCAAATCTTACAGTTTTATAGTCAATCTATGTTATATAGAGATTTAAGAAGTATATTATTCTTTGGTATATAGTGATTTTTCATATTGTTATGCCGTGATCTATGTATCGGTGGTTGCCAGTAACAGAATTAAAGCTTATCTTTCTCTAGGATTCTTTAACTTGCTCTTGTTGTTCTCTCTCCTCTGTGGGGGCAGACCTGCTATCGGTATCTCCGGGTCCGCCTATATATTGACTTCGGTTCTATTGTTGGTATTACGACTGATACGGTCGGAACCGTATCTCGGGTAATGGTGGTCTTCCACGACATCTCTTAGCCGCCTCTGTAACAGGTCCTATCCCATGCTTTCAAATTTTTATCAGTTCTTCCTGTTGGCATCTTGAGTGGTGACTCCGCAAAAGCTTCACACTGATTGAGGCTGTTTGGGACCTCGTCAGCGGTCTAATAATGTCGCTGCTGCTTCGTACTTCCTTGAACATGCGCAAACTGGCGGTGGGCGGAGCCTCATGCTCAACATCAGTAATAACGCACGCCTCGTCATGGTTCAGGAGCCGGAAGGGCGTGGTCATACTATTATTATTTGTCATGGATCGTTATGTGGGAGGTGGTATGAGCGTATTTGGACATGCGCCGTTGAACAATGGGCGGGGCTTCAGGCTTAACTCCAGTGATGATACACGCTCTGTCAAAGTTCGGCAGACATGCAGGCGTGGCCATGCTATTAGTCATCGACTTTGTAGTGTGAGTGGAAGTCTGAGTGCGTTCGGACTTGCACAGTCGAGGAGAGGGCAGAGCCTCAAGATCGGCCCTGGTGTTGACGCAGGTCTGACTACTATTCGGTAATAACGTAGGCGTGGTCACGTTATTATTAGTTACCGAACCGTGATCAAACCTGCGTCAACACCAGGGTGGAGCTTGAGACCCCGCCCACTGCCAAATGGCGTAGGTCAGAATGCGCTATTACCTCCTACCATATTACACTATCGATGACTAATAATAATAGCGGGGCCACGTCTTCGCGGCATCTGAATCATGACGGAGCCTGCGTTATTATTACTGATGTTGAATTTGAGGCCCCGCCCACTACCCATTTCAAAGGCATGCGCGTACAAATAATTATTACGACACCGCCAATTACACTAACTGTTTTGAAGTCCTTGGCAATCTACTAAGTTGTTTAGTTCGATTAGGGAATATTCATTCTGTACCTTGCTATAGAGTGAAGATGGACATGGAAAACCCATAGGAAGCGAGTGTTTCAGAATAAATATTCTTACTCAAAAGTGAGAATTTTTACATTTTATCATTAAGAATTATTTCGGAATGATTACATTCACTAGATAACGGTCGTTGAGAAATTTACTTACCTGTGTTATTAGCATCTTATTTAATTTTTTTAATTGTAGGTCAACAACAAATAACCTAAAAAAATTAAAAATTGCATCATAATTTTAAATAACAATTCAAATAAAAATTCTATTGAAAATAGAGAAGACCTCTGTAATAAGATTAGACAAGCATGTCAACAAATAACAGAAGAAGAACTGCGGGAAGTAGTCACTGATATTCGAACGCGTAAGAAAACCTGTAAAGAGCCTGGAGGAGTTTAGAATTATTTGAAATGATATTTAAAGTTTAAATTTTGATAAAATATTTAAGTTGTTAAGGTTATTTGTTGTTGTCCTCCAGTTAAAAAGTAAGATGCTATTAACACAAGCAAATAAATTTTAAAAATCCTGACAAACAAAAAAGGTTCTTCACTTTGCATCTAAATTTCTTTTTTCCAACGCCTTCTAGACGTTTATACTAAAAATATATTTCCCAATACTTGTAATATTTTACAAGATAATTTAAGGAAACTTGTATATTAAGGTTTCAGGGGTAGCCCCGAACAAGGCAATGTTGATAGATTTTAAAAAAAAATCGCTGATATGAATTTTCGAAAAATGGCCCAGAAAAAATATCACAGAAGGCCGTGGTAGGTTGTACAGCTTCACCTGGAAGGTTTAGTTACATAAAAATAATTATCAAAATCGCACTACCTACAATTTTAGAGGAGCGTGGAGGTAAGAAGTGAAACACACTGTATATGAAGATAAACAGCATAATCCTATTTGTTGTGTGTTAGGTGTTGTATTCTTTTCATTTCAACCAAGCAGAAGTTTGTTAGTTAAATTAAGATAAACTCCGTATGTTATTGACGCATTTAAGTAGTCATATTTCTTATATACTTAAATTCGAAAGTTTGACTATCTTCTTCTGATTTGTGTTTACAAATGAAAGCTCAACTAATGTTTCTTCTGAATTTCTAGAGGAATTAATCCTGATATCTCAGGACGTCGATATCTAAGCGACGGCGACACTCCAACAAACTAAAAAAGCTAAAACACTGTAAACCCCTTAAACGCTCACGATTACGATACGTATAAATTACTATCACGTTTGCCGCGACATCGACACAAGTTTCCAAATAGTTCGGCACTTTAAAGCACCTCGATTTTTCTCATTCTCCGTCTAAAAATACGCGGTGTTCCTTTTTTAGCCACCCATTAGTTGCAATGAGTTATCTTAGCAATGTTACATTCCTTGACTCTCCTTCTTTTTTTATTTTTACTAAAATCAGTTTCCTGATTTTTAACATTTCCGTATGGTGTAAAAGGATGTCCCACAATTAGGGGGCAATATTTCTCCATTGTATTCTACGTCAAAAAAGAGTACTTTTTCTTCATATAAACATGGGTCCAAATATTCTTCTTAAACAAGTTGTAGAAACTTAAAAGCAACATTTTGATAGCGTTTTTTTATCTAAATAACTCCGAAACCAGTTAAAATACATTTATGACATTTAGTAACTGGCTTAATTCTTACGCATGAATAAATATTTAATGAAATTTCTACTCAGAACTTTCAGAAGTTCAAAAATTGTTTTGAAAGGGTGCCATGATTATTGCAATAACATGTACATTCCAACCTAGGAGAGAGGGGGGAAAAATTAACTACAAATTTTTTGTGCTTATACTGAAGAATATGAAATTTCAGACTATTTTAATAGATATAGATACTTCTTCGACTACTTTATTAGCCAACGCTGGAGGAAGTGTAACTAATATTAAGCGCCATAGCGGTTGAAAATCAACCAGTGTTGCTGAAGGCTATGTTGAAAATTCAGTGTCCAACAAAGTCGAAATAGTTTTTAAATATCAAAAATGGCTTACGTATAGCAACTTGCAGTTGATAGGTATCGTTGTAATTTATGGTGAAGTGAAAATGCTTTAGCAAAACTATTTCCCGGTAAATATGTGCCAAATGCAGCTACTTTTACAACGATGTTGTTTTCAGGTGTAATGCAAGCGTGATGCGGGAAATTTGTAACCGAATCGTGGAAGAGATGAAGATCTAGGGTGTCCACGGCGTATTGCAGCAGTGTGACGTATCATACACGAGACTCAATTATATTCATTCATTTACAGCGCGTCCAAGCATTAATACCAGGGAATTAGACAAGGAGGACCGGTATCATGGCCGCCACGGTCTCCTGACTTTAAATCATTTGAACTTATTTTTGCGGGGATTTTTAAAAAATTAAGTATATTGCACCGAAGTGGATACTATTGATGGTTTAGGGAAACGTGTCATAGCTGCTGCCAATAACCAACAAGTATGTCAAATTATTTTAATAATTAATAACAATACCCGCAAAAGAAGTTGCATTTGCTGCATTAAAATAGGTGTTGTAAAATGTAATTTATTTCTTTTCTTGGAAATTTCTTTCCATTTTTTGTCCGGTCGCAGATTGCGTGCTTTAACCGCCTTATCAGGTTTTACAGTGGACCAGTTTCCGTGTAGAAGTGTATCTTTAAATCATTTTCGAACTGCCATTTTTGATTTTTACAAAATTGTAGTTGTAAAAGTCCCCTGTACACGCAAAACCATTTTTCTAGATAAGTTCTGAACCTCACTCTTAGGTGTTGTTCCATACAATTAAAGAAGTAAAATATAAAAACGATTCAGAAAGAGACAACTTCTTCCAAAAGAAAAGTAAAATGTAAATGGTCAAGTGCATTAGAGATAATTAAGAATGCTTATATGAACATGCTTATATAAATTACTATCACGTTTACCGCGACACCGACACAAGCTCACAAATAGTTCGGCGCTTCAAGGGGTTCAATTCTTCTTATTCCCCTTCTAAATATACGTGTAGGTCCTTTTTTAGCCACCCCGTAATTGGAGTTGAGTCAAGTACGTCGTGCTCGCGTCCTCGTGGAGATTTCGCGCGTACTACAGCTGGCTGTCCCACGTGACGGGCTCGCTGGCATTGTCCTGGAGGCCCCCTGGCGGATCGCCAACTATTTAGATTGTGTTATAGGTCGTCGTGTTGTAACAGGCATTCTGCGGTCCACGTACTTGCTATTGTGTACCTACGGTTCGTTATGCCCTTGCTTAATGGTACGCTGCGAGCGTACTTTGTGTCTAATGGCTACTATATGGCGAGTGAAATGAAGTGTTGGCAAATTTCGATACTTTTTTAATATGTGAGAAGGAGATCAGCTGGAGGTGGTGTAGTGCGAAGATGACATCGTCGGATACAAAATGGATAACATTGAATTTATCTCTGAAACCGATGATATAGATACAACTTTATGTTCTTTATTTATTTAAATTTCATGTTACATACATAACAGTGCTTACATACTGAAATTATCTAGACACATAAAGATGATGACAAACCTCTGAAATCGATTATATAGATACAACCTTAGGATCCTTATTTATTTAAATCTCATGTTATACTCAATAGTGTTTATACACTGAAATTATCTAGATACATGAAAATAGCGACAAATCTCTGAAACCAGTGATATAGATACACCTTTAGGACATTTATTTATTTATTTTAATTTCATGTTTACATACACAACGGTGAACAGTTACATACTGAAAATATCTAAATACATAAAGATGATGACAAATCTCTGGAAACGATTATATAGATACATCCTTAGATTCCTTATTTATTTATATCTCATGTTATACACAATAGTGCTTATACACTGAAATTATCTAGATATAAGAAAATAACGGCAAATTTATGAAACCAGTGATACAGATACAATAGGATCTTCATTTATTTATTTTAATTTCATGTTTACATACACAACGGTGAACAGTTACATACTGAAAATATCTAAATACATAAAGATGATGACAAATCTCTGGAAACGATTATATAGATACATCCTTAGATTCCTTATTTATTTATATCTCATGTTATACACAATAGTGCTTATACGCTGAAATTATCTAGATATAAATAACGACAAATGTCTGATACCAATGATATCTTAAGGATTTCTATTTATTTATATATTTCATGTTACATACACAACAGTGCTTACATACTGAAATTATCAACATAAAAAACCTCTAAACCTAATGATATAGATACACATTTAATATCTTTAATGCATTTATTTACTTCAGCACGACAGTGCTTACACACTAAAGTTACGGAGATACATGAAGATGATGATAAATATTATGATACAGATAATTACATATTTACTATCAATATTTCATTAATTTTATTTGAATATCCAGTTGCTTACACTAAAATTATCCATATATGTGAAGATGATAATAAATCTCTGAAACCGATGATATAGATAGTTACATATTTAAGATTTCTATTTATTTATTTATTTAAATGTCATGTTACATACACAATATTGTGTCGTGTTGTGTTTATACATTGTAATTATCTAGATATATAAAAATAACGGAGAATCTCTGAAACCGATGATATAGATACAACTTTATGTTCTTTATTTATTTAAATTTCATGTTACATACATAACAGTGCTTACATACTGAAATTATTTAGATACAAAAAGATGATGACAACCATCTGAAACTGATAATATTGATATACTTTTAATATCTATATTTGATTAATTTTATTTGAATTTTATGTTGCTTACACCGGTATGCTAAAATGATTCACATACATGAAGATGATAACAATTATTTATATGTATTTTAATTTCATGTTGTATACAAAACAGTTACAAAAACCTTTCCCGATGAACACTACATTATAAATTACTTACTATTCAAATATTCATTGAAATTATGAAAGCATGATTCAAAAGATGTTTTATTTTAAATAAGTTTGAGTCTAAGTATATTGGAAGGAAGCATTAAATAATACATTCCCTTAAATTATTGTCAATTATGTCATTCTTGTTTCTGGTGTTACAAACTTGAGGTTGGCTTCTGCTATGAAGTTTGTACAAAATGCATTTAATAAAAGGAAGACAATGAAACATGTTCATATAATATTATGTTGATGAAACGGTAATAATATAATAAGTCTGAGTGTGAAGCAAGTTCTATAGTTGTCCCTGAAATCAAGCTCAGAGACAAACTGTATAGCTTTTCATTTTAAAGGACAAAAAGTGCGCATAACCTCATATTATAATAACACAAGAATAGATTGTATTAAGCAGTGATAAGCTATTTACTTACGGATATTTTATGTACTAAGCTTCAGAGTAAAACAGATGTTGAGACATTTTATAGCAAATATAATTAATATGTTAATTCCAAGATAATTTCGGATCTTAGCGACGAAATTTGACAATTTTCAAATTATTAACTTATGCCTTTGAGATTAAAAATTATTGTTTCTGTTTTAGCAAACCAATCATTTGCTAAGGATTGGGAAGCATGGTGTAGATAAATCAGAGTCTGTAGTGGACGTACTAGTATTATCAGCAAAAAGTATGCCTATAATTTCGGTTTCAAATCGTTAATATAAGTAATGAAAAATTAGAAGACCCAAAACTGATCCTTGTGGAACTCCATGTGGCGCTGTTACAGGTCTTTAAATTTGGTCAATCTGAATAATGTGGGATAAAGACAAATAAATAATATCAATAGCTAATATTTAGAATCAGATTTGACCCGTATAAAATGCAGTTTGTTGTCTCTGATTTTATTTTCCTTCTAGCAAAATAAATTTTGATTAATAAAATTCTATATCCCAAATAAATAAATTCATAACAAAGTAGGCACTGCATTTTATGATATTTTATGGAGAAAATTACGGAAATATTCCAAAATTAACCAAAGTTGCATATCAATTTGTACCTTTTGATAACTTTTTCCTCGAAAACTCATATTATATAAGTTTTTTTTGTTTATTTTGATGTATAATATCACGTGTCAAAATTACGGCAGTTAAACCTTTATTTATTTATTTATTTATTTAGAGGTACTGCTGCCCAGACAGAAATCCAATTACAGGGCAGGAACAAGCATAACATTTAAGAGAAAAGATAAAATAAGACAAAACATTAAAAACTACATACATATAACAAAAATTGGTATAAAAATAACAATAGATAAGTAATTAAATTTGAAAACAAAATAAAAACAACAATAAACAAAGAAAATTAAAATTAAGAAAAACAAAGGAATCATAATGACAATTCAGTGTAAACTTACTTTAATATACATTGCTTTATAGTAGCAGTGGAACAGCTAAAAATGTCAAAGTGTGCTTGATAATTCAGATACTCCGTGCACATTCTATAAATAGGAGAATATTTAAGCGCGTTAGTTCTTGCAGTAGGCAAATAAATAAGTTATGGGAACGAGTTTGAAAACAAGGGTTATTGAAATTAAAGTTACTCAAAATATCTGGAGAGTCAATGACAGCAGACAATAATTTATGTAAAAATAAAACTGAAAAATAAGTGCGTCGTATGGCTAATTCCTTAAGTTAAATCTACTTAATAGCTCTGATTGCGGAATCCCGCGAGGTGGATAAGTACTATCAAGTCTTTACCGCCCTTTCCATCATTATAACTATCACAAAATTCACTTGAGAAATAGTTTTGAGTTAGAGAGCAACGATTTTTCATAGGTATCTAATACTGACGGTTGGCCTCCATTCAATGCTTTGTTTATAACACAACATAAATATTAAATTCGCACATTTTCTACCGGAAGTGCTGGTCAGCCACGCGTCCAGTTCCACGGTTGCCCCGAAAATAGAACTGCAGGCCTTGCCCCATTATAAGCGGCGACAACTCATTTAAGTAAGTAAGAAAGATGTAAATAAAGAGAAAGAAAAAACAAACAAGATGTCACGTCCAAAACACTAGCAGCGTAAGCGATAGCTGGCAGATGATTGGAACAATGCGTACGAGTCCGATGGGTTATAAATAGTGACTGGATCTGTTTCGACACCGCCGTAGATGTGTAAATTGTGAAGCATTTTAACAATGCTAAGATTTCTCAAATAGTGTCGCGATGGTCCACTGTTTTTCTATTCTTATACGCAGAAATATTTGATCACAGGAAAATAATAGTGCTATAATAGTAATAACTTTTACGTTTACAGAGCAATCTTATTAATCTATTCAAACTAGTGTAATAGTAGATTTGTTCCTGCAGCAGTTGGAAACGGTTTGAAACCGTAAAAAATATTCAACCAGTTGAGAACGAGTTACCAGTGCTTTTAAGAAAAGAAGTAGTTGGACGGTCATTTATGATAGTTTCAAGCAATTTGCAACTGCTGCAACACGTCTAGTATACACAAGACCGTTTCTGTCTAAGTATTGTAACCTCGAAATTGGGTTATCGTAGAAACACGTCACGTAGACAAACAACTTTATTGTCACTGATTATAAAAGAAATATCCTTCAAACTAATTTCACAACCGTCAACGCTTTACTTTGACGTTTGTCACTAGCGTGAAACTGACTCCAGCGGCGAAAATGATACGCTTATATAGGTTTTTAGGACTCTAGAAGTTTTCGGCGGTCTCGAGAATCAAATAGAATGTGGCCGAGAATGTTCCAGAAAACGTCAAAATAAAGGCATCACAAAAATTATAAATTCTAACGTAAACAGGAACATAATTAACAATCTAAAAAGGTAGGTGAAGTTCTGTAACAGTATATTAAATATATAAATAATTTACTTGAAATAATTGTGCCCAAAACAATTATTGAGTAGTTTCAAGTTTATTGCGAGAAAAATGGTCTTGGGGTAACAGCAAATGTTCTGTTGGTTTATATAAATTACCTATTTGTTAGATTTAGTCCGAATATATTATGGAGAAATGACCTATGCTAAAAAGTTGTTTATAAATCAAGGAAAATGTTCAAGTTTGCAAGTTTGTTTTTTATTTAAAAAATGGTAACATTTAGTTGACTGTAGATTTTTAAAGGTAATTTCTCAAACGAGTGAGACGAATGAGTGTTATATTCCAAAAAGGGTCAAGATTTCAACTAAAGAAGAGTTTGGACGATTTCTGTTGGATCCTTCTGTTGACCATTTGTTGCTTACGAAAATTCAACAATATTCAGAATTTATGGTTGTTGTCGATGTGATAACTTCTCTCTCTGACCATGAATAACGTTGAAGCTATGGGAAATCGTGTAATTCTAACATTGCGACAAACAAAAAATTTAACAAGAAGATTTACCATAACCAATGATGGCTCCGATTTCGAGCCATGCATATTGTACAGAAAATACGTAAATCTTCGATCTCCTAGAACAGAAGGCCTACGAATTTTTAGCATATCGAAGTGGAAAATGCATTTCTGTTAATGCTGGTCAACACACCATTGGCGCTGTCTCAAAGCAAATTGCGATTTATTTAGATTTAAAATAAATAGAGCTATATACCAGTCATTCTTTTCGTCAATCTGGGGTAACTATGGCTGTGATGCGGGTGGAGATGTTTTATCACTGAAACGTATTTAGGGATGACAATTCAGAGAAATCCAAGAGTTATGTCGATGATACCATCAATAACAAAATCGAAATGTTGAAAACATTATTTCCTACGAGTCTATACCTACATGCTGTCCTGTTGTCTTCTATTTCAGTAGTCTCTGTACCAGTAGATGGTTCAATTTGAATTATTTAATTGTCCGAATTTTATATTACCTTAAATAAAGTTGTACCGTACCACGTTTTTTAATATATATGATACGAATGAAACAGAATTCTATAAGTAATGTAACTAAAATTGATAGTTAACATGTTAAAATGTTATAAGTTAGTGGATTGTAAAAATGAACTTTCTTGATTAATACGGTGTTTTGAGAAATTCACGATTACAAAAATGAGGAATAGATAAACATTTTTATACAGCATATTCTGGTAATTTCACAAAATTATTGAAAAAGTATACACAAAGAAGAAAGGTTGTTTGTTGATTGTTGTTCTGCCAACTTGTGAGTGTTTTTGTGATTTTCAAATGAAACAAACTGTTTACAAATATGAAATTTTGAGTCAGTGAAGATATCATGAATGAGTCAAGATATTCAAGGAATGCCAGCAATTAGTCAGAGATGACAATAGTTCTTGACGATTGTTAACATCGAACGAAGAGTGTCACATAGCGTGAGCGAATTAACATCTTCTAATTGGTTAAATCGTAATTTTTCTTTCTGACAAAGAACTGAGCAGTGCAATATTTTGTATGAATAGATCCTAACTGAAAAAAGAGAACGAGTCATCGTGATGCAGTAATTTTTCAATCTCCAAGTCCTTCTTGCCATGGAGACTTGACACAATTGGAGAGATTTAAACACTATACAGCATTCAGGATGAAACATTTTCTAAACGCTGATAGCATCGTACGCAGAGGTATGTGACTTGGCAAGGAGATTACTTTAAAACGAACAAAATTGAAGAAGCTGTGATATTTCAATAAATTTTGAAAAAATCAGTTCTTGAACTAAATGAAAACAGAAAATGTAATAGATTTTCATTTGTTGTTCATTGTTTCATATAGACGCTGATAATCAGTGTAGTGTTGATTGATAAATGACCATAAGAGTGAATGTTTCTTTTCACCAGTCATTGATGAGCAGTAGCAAAATACATAGATGCAATGCAAAGATAGGGATAATTTTTGACAAATCTGTGACCTTCAAGTCATTGTCTAGCTTGCCTAGGTTTTACTAGTCAGCTTCCATGTGTATAACCGTAAATAATATTAATGGTTATCCGCACGAAGACGACAATTAGGTGTGCGAACCATATATGTGAAACTGTGTGAGTTATATTAAGTATTGCCCTAAATCAGGGCTTCTGTTGGCAGACATACACATATTCTGTGATTTGTTATAAGCCACAGAAATAGCCACCTTTTCTCTGACCATATTTTATTACTATTCATCAGATACCCATCTGAAAATTGGCAATCAACTTGGCGATCTTCTGATATAATTCCAGCATTATCTTGATATGTCTATACAGATTTGGAAAGTGAGGATATTGATGGTGAATTGTATTTTGCCGCTTGCGTGTATTTGTGTCATGCTACACGCATACTTCGACCACAGCGTGTTTGCATCAAGCAGTGTTGTCAGGTGAGAAAAATTCAGTGCATATATAATAATTTCAAAGAAGCATGAGGTTTGGAGAAAAAAGCATGACATGGCTTAATTTATCAAAAAACACCTCTTGACACAGCTTAATTTTTAATTACTTCTGTAATGCCATTTTTATTTCATTAAAAAGCATTATGTTCTGCTATTTCATCATAATATTACATTGTAAGTAGGTAGTTACAGGTACTTACTTGAAAGTTATTAACCACGTAACCTTTCTAATTTATTTTATTGTTAGGCCGGACGAACGTTCCGGCGCAGTTGACGTGACGCAGGGTGACGCACGGGTCGTAAAATCTGTTGTTTCCAGAAAATGTAGGTACCCTTACGGAATAGAGTTAAGAATCACTGCAATACAGCGTCAATACAGCACACACACCGCATATCCGTAGACTGTCATACCCGTTTATGTATTCATTGATAATTATTAAGAGAACAGTCTACAATAAAGGACATTTCAAGTACCCAAATATTGTAGATACCTACCTCTGTCTATTCAATTTTGCCCTCGATTTTGTCTTTATTTCTCGTTAGGTTTGTTTTAGTAGATTTAAAAGAGTAATTTTAATAATTTCATTATTTCTTTTTGTGTCTATTAAAAAGCATGAGATTTTGTAATCAAAATATGAGAGCATGAGATTTCCTCGGAATGCATGAGATCTGACAACACTGGCATCAGTTGACCGGACAGTTAGATTTGCAATGGCGAATTGGCGTTGGCGATACGGAACCGATTACCGTAGTAGTGGGGAATGCTAGACCAATGCACGTCGCCGCCCCTCTTAAAGTTCGTACCTTCCCTGGAATGAAGCGGCAATTTCTACTTTCTCTGTAAAGATCCGCAATTTCCAAATCTGTATATAGTCTACTATAATCTGTGATATCTGTGAATTGTAATTTGTAACGTATATTTTGGCCAAATAAAATTATAAACTTCGGATACCAGTTACTACTACTATTATGAGATTGCTCTGTATTAAATAAAATTTTGGTCAACTGTGTGACTGATTGAAAAGCGTTTGTAAATGGCTTAGAAAATACTTCCTTACTTCTAACTAAGTATACTAAGCCAATAATTTAATGTGTATTACTATGTTTCTGCTAATATTGTCAAACTGCTTTTTCAGAGAGAACCGAAAGAATTCTATTGTGACTCATTGAAATTATTTCTTTTGGATGAACCCGAAAGACTTTGTCATTCTTTGTGATTAAGAAATTTTATCGGATTCTTTTAAGAAAAGATCAATGTCAAGAGCAAAATTTATTGTATCAATCTACTTACTGAATTTGCTTTCAGCTTGTAATATTATTCTAATGTCTCCTTCATTGTTGTCTAGACAGTAATTTTTGGACAACTATTTTCCAGTACAGTTCCTTTCATAACTTCAAATTATAGACAAATTTGTTCACGAATTAGTACACTCAAAATAAATTAAAGCTAGAGTAATTCCTCAAATTATGAAACCATTAAAGTTGGGATCCAGCCGTTAATTATACAGTTCTAAGACTCGCGGAATATAATTTATAGCCTTCAACAAAGTGGTACATTGTTAATAAAATTAAAAGAACTGTCAACTAATTAAAAAATGTTTATTGGCAGCATATTTCTCGCTCTTGGCAGCTTTCCAGGTGTTAGAAATGTTGCCGTCATTTAGGCGATGATAAAAATATCGCGTGTTTTTGCACCAGAACACCTTTTTCGCTTGAGAAGATTAAAAATGTCATAATCAAATCGTAACGTCACGCAAAAATACGTCGCTAAAATTTCTTTAACGTGTTCTTTTCAACGGTTGAATTTAGTCTTCTTGACAGCCACAGCATGAAATATAATTTTCGGTTTCACTTGCTATTAAAACACTGCCAACAAGTAAAATGTAGGAATTGGAAAAATAGATTTTAAGATGTAACTAAAAGGACTGAAACAGTTTAAAGCGACTATAAGGCGGTTTTCAAATATGTGACAAATCTGATATTTACAATTATTGTTAAGTCTAATGTTCAAAATAGCTCTTAATAATTTACTTTATTCTCGCGTCCAGAGAGTTATATATATATTACCCAGTATATCTATGAGCAGTTAGAAAATAATTTCCAATTTTTAAGATCGTTGATTATTGAACTCCGAAGATTCTTATGTTTCCCACAACATAATCAGTAACTACAAACTTTCTTTCATCTAGTTAATTATGCGTGTTGTACCTTGTTTCTAAGAATGTAAATTGCTGTCTTATATACACATGTGCCTTGACAAAAACTATTATTGACACGTATTACCACGATTCAATCAAGCCGGAGGCACATTGCTCTAATACCACGCCACCCAACGTGACATGTACTATGTTTGTACACTAATACCAAGTGGCCAAAAATTTGGGTCACCTTCGTTCTCTGCTACCTATTCGAGCAGCCGTACGGCACCGTGTGTTCAGTTTATCACCCAATGCAGAGTTGGAAAGAAATTCATGGAACCAGCAAAATGGGGTTGAAAACGCACTATCAACGATATACTGCCAGTAACAACTAAAAAAGAAGCAGCGCTACCAGCAGCCACCAGCTACTCATATAGTCTCTTCTCTATCTTGTAATTGTAGAAGTGTGTGCGAGGGCAATTGTGGCTGTCGTAAGCTGGTGGATCACTTCTACCACATGCGAAGGTCGAACTTGAAACGTTGATAAACCTATTAACATTGATTTAGACAATTTCCTGACAGTTGAGAAGAAACTGGGAAACTAAAGAAACTAGAGAAAGTAGAGACTGCGAGCCACCAACGCCACATCATCTTGATGAGCACTCCAAAAACGGAGGTTAATTGAATAATGAAGATTTAAATATTCCACTTGATTTCGTACAGTTACAATTTAAATATTTTACCATTCTATGACATATGCCATGGCGTGGTGTAGCGTCAGAGCAATGTGCACACAATATATAAAAATACATAAGAACACGACGTGCCACATCCTGATGTTCCATCACCTGGCGTGGCGTGGCATCAGAGCAATGTGCCCCGGGCCTCACTGATGCCTCCCAAAATTTCTATTAAATATCCATCGGCTCATCCCTTTAAAAGTGTTAGTATACGTGTTAGGTTAGAAACCTTTGTCCGACCACTGTACCGCAGGGGTCCATTCTGGGACCTTCATTGTTCATAATATTTATTAATGATATGAGTAGTTCAATATTTGGATTACTATCTGCTGTGATAAATAACAGTCCACCACTATGATAAATAACAGTAATTATATTTTGTTTTACTATAATCTAAATGCTACAGTCTGTGACCGCCACGACAAAGTAAAAACCTAGACTACGCGGTGTAGAACTAACTACTTCTATCGGCCGTTCGCTACTCCATACCGGACTGAAAATGTCACAGGCATACTGATGAGAGCTAATAAGCTCGAAACCGGTATATGTCTGGTGGGCGTCTGACGAATGACTCTAGCTGTTGCTATAAGTTTTCCAGGTGTAATTCAATGCTGGTCGGGGCATTAGCCCGCAGAGTAGTTGTTTCCTGGAATTCCGTGTTTGTAAAAACCTAGACGTTTATTTTCACCACAAATGAAGGTTTAGTATTCACATTAATAAAATAATATGGTATTGTAGCCTGGGGATCTTCCTTATAGACTAATTTAGCACCACTGCAAATCTTACGAAAAAGAATTTTGAAAATTATATTTTCAAATTATATAAAATATCCCACTGATCTCTTGTTTTCCTAGGCTAATATATTCGATATAAGACAAATGTATTATTTTAGCATAAATGTAAAATATCACTTATGCAAAAACAATTTTTCATTACCATCACATGATTGTAGTACGCGGCAGAAAAATAATAACTTATCATGTCAAAAATATTGGATCAAAGGTCGCATACTTATCTTGCTCCTGAATTGTCTAATACATTACCTAAAAACATAAAAGATTTAGAACTATACACTTATTTAAAAAGGAATTAAAACAATAAATGCTTTCAAATCCTAGAATTATTATAACAAATTATATTGAGTCAAAATTTACCTAAAGTATTACTCGCAATTCAGAGAATAATAAATATCATTTTACTTACCTTATACATCTGACGTCTGTAATATTTGAATGAAATATGAAGCGGTTCTGTATCTGTGTATTTAAGCTATTTTTTTAAATTACTTAGTTTTTAGTTTATTTAGTTTAGTATTGTAATTCAAAACAAGTGCGTTAACACTTATTGAATGTTTATTCACATATATTCACGTATGTTGTTTACTTCATTTTATGTGTTTGTTGCATTATTAGTATGTTGTTTCACTTTTTTTTACACAGGTTTCATGTGAATAAATTATCTTATCTTATCTGCGTATAAGGTTTTTAAACCGACCTGATGCGTGCTTTTTCTAAATAGAGTATAGTATTACACTTTTCATTGCTGTTGTTAAATCTAAACTCTAGTGCATTAGAATTAGGAAAAGTACTAATTATAACATATTTTAGTCAAACCTTGACTATATTGGAAAGTAGTTTATAAAGTTGTAGTCATATTAGCAGATTTAAATTTACATTGATACATCTAAATGTATGTAAAATTATTTGAATAATTGTAACCGCCCGTATTGTAATTTTTCTCCCAAAGAAATAAATGCTTGGTTTGGTTTCTTCTATGAACAACCTTTCATCGTACTAATTACATTGTAAACATTGACACCACTAAATTATCTCATGTTAATAATAATAATAATAACGTAAGCAATGTTTGTAATAGATCTTGTAAGCAGCAAGTGCCATTATGTTTGTTTAATATTAGCGTCACCCTCACGAAATGGCATGTGCTGATATAGGGTACCCATCCCTTAAGGCAGATAGATATAGATAGATAACTAACCCTATACAGGCTCTCCGGAATATAAGTGATATAATTTTGCTGTATAAGTTGAACTAAACGAAACATATTTTACTTAATATTTTTTTTCTCTGACCAACGGTAACAGAATTATGACAACAAACAGATCTTGAATATGTGACATACTATGTCAGGATTGTAAGGTGTTTGTACCTACAAATGATTACAAATTCGCCTATACATACTTACTGTAAATGCTTTTCTTAAAGCACTTTTCAGAATAGGATAAAAGGTGAAATAGTTACAAGTGCTCAAAATGACTTCTGTTGCTTGAGAAAAGCAACTACTATACAATTGCCTCGTAGCAAGAAAGTTTTGTCGAGATTCGTTATAAATGCCATGTTATTCAACTAGTCATGATTACTATAAATTTGTCATTTTTGTTCATGTACGTTCACAAATATCAGGTAAGGACTAAGTACATAAAAACCAAACGCACTAGCCACTATATACTATGACTAATAACACTCTCAGGTTAACAGTAGCAGCTGATGGTTGCAATGTTGTCATACGTTGCTGATCAATACAGTTTAAAGGATTTTCTGGCAAACTCTTTTTGTTTATTTCACTAAAACTGATACAAAAATAACAAATTACGTTACAGGAACTTTTACTTAACCTTAGTGTATTTGTGGAAAAATTATTAGTTTTATACATTTATATTATAAGAGTGTTTTGGTCAGATAGGTATACAAGCTCCTTTAATACCGATACTTATATTTTGGACACTGTATATTCAAGAACACCATGGAAAACACTCGAGCAGAACTGGACTATTATCTACATATTATCTAAGAAAGGACGAAAATATTTATTAAATTGTTGACGATGGTTGTGATAATCTCAGAATAAGTTTTCCTACAATGTACAATCTGTTATTATACAGGGTGAGTCAGAAATAATGGGCCAATAGAGATACTACTACCAAAATATTATGTGCGAACTCATCATGCCTTATACGATAGTCACTGTTTTAACATTTTTTTCTGAAATTTCTCAACAATTGAGAAAGTTCTGATAGCATGACTGAAAATTGATAGTGTTGGGTGTTTTAATGTGAGAATTACGAATTTGAAGCTTATTTTCACGGTACATGGTACATTTTCCGACATAATATTTTCTGATTCACCCTGTATATTATTTTCGTTTGAATATTAATGAATTTTCTAAATAACAAACGTACTAAAAAGGGAATAGCTACTACTTTTGATGACACCTTATATTATTCCGCAACAAAAACCATATTGTTTTCTTTAATTTCTCTGTGCTGACCTTTCTTATTTCACAGTTTTCCATCAACTGGGTATTATGCTATTATCATAACTTTTCAAACTTTCAACGTACCTAACCTCACATATAATATCTAATAATGTTTTATTATCTACCTACATTTTCAGGCCAATTTAATGCCGGAACTAGTACTAAAGTGCCGGTACTACAAGCCTTGTGGAGTACATTACGTATATATTAATATCCCCACATATGGAGCATACGAGGTGAAGAGCTGTGACAGCTGAAGAGTCGGAACAGCTGAATTTGATGCGCTGCGGTTCGAGTAAACAATGAGCTGTCGGCGGCTTTTGCCGCCTCTCTATTCCCACTATTGTCACTACGAATGTATTTTGAGATTTAATTCCAGAGATTTTAAATTGACGCCATGCGATGGTAGGACTTATATCGTAGACAAATGGTTTCAGAGAGAAAGAAAATGATATTAACCGATAACAAGACAAAGGTTAAATTAATTAAATTAGATTAAGATGTAAAAGAGAAAAAAGTTTACAGAGAATAATATAAAATTTAATAATTTTAATGATAAATTTCTACAAGACTTTAAAACTTAATCAACAATAAAAGAAGATAAGCAGGAAGAAACATTCTCCATAAGCAATTAACAAAGCAGATAGTATGAAATCGATAGAAATAGGCAAAAAAGACGGACGATAGAAGAAAGGAAAAAGCTGACAAGCTAAGGATATCAAGAAAGAATTAAATTGACAAAGACAAAGTGAAAAGGCTATTGCAGACCAAAATAAGTGAATCAATAAAGATAATAATCCACAATTAATCGTAAAACAAACTGAAACAAGTGTAAAGTAGCTGTAGATAAATTCTCATTAAATATGAGGGTATAGGTTAATTATAAAATTAAATAACAGAAAGTCACAATTTATAAACTAATTTAAATATATTTGATATTTTCTAAATTATACATTTTTATTTAAATTATAGCAATAGTTCTAATTATATAATTTAATTACATCATTATAACTGATTTTACATAAATTTACGATCATAAGAAAATATTTATCTCTTCTCCTCTGAATCTACCAATGACAAAAGAGGGAATAAATTGATTTACAGTATTAGAAATTGCACCCAGGAAAATTTATACATATGCATTCAGCAGGTAAGGGACAAGAATACTTATTTAAGAAGCATATAAGAAAGATAAACATTATATGTAGGTTATTATAAATCCCCATTTGATACAAAACTATTACATATTAACACAGGTTTGCAATTAGTACGATATTTGATTAAATATCTCTTTGTGTTAAAAAGTCCTCACACTTCACAATATAGTAAAATAAATTGACATTTTTTCCCCTTCTTTCAACTACGAATCCTCAGATTCTCCTTAAATATTTTATTCTGAAAACACGTTTACTCTTAATAATGCTTATGTAAACAAAAGAACCAGATATTTGTTGCATTTTATAATATAACTGTTGGATATATTTCCTGATTCATAAGAGAACACTGTTAAACTACATTAGAAAGAAAATATTTTATTAGTGTAAACAACAATTTGTACGGTAGCGTGAAATATACCGTTAAACCACACTAATAATATTGCTATGCCAATATGTTCATATTTATAACAGTTAACAGTATATTTTCTTATTTATAACAGTTCTAAATTATAACGAAAACACTACAGATTGGCATGCAGAAAATATGTTATTGAATATATTAATATTTTATTTATAAATGCAAAGCAATACACGTAAATAACGTGTTACTTTGCAAAGCATAATTATATCACACTAGTGTGATATTTCATAGTAGTGTAAGTAGAAATAAGTACACTAGTATTGGATTTATTGTCTCACTTATAACAGGAGAGTGTTAAACTGCACTAGCAAGAAAATTAAGAAGTTGTATGCTAATGTGGAATATATGTTGATAAACCACACTAATAAAAAAATATGTTACTATTGAATCAATGTTCTTATTTATAACAGTTAAATTAATACAAAAACATTGGAATATAGTAATATTTTATTTATAAGCATAAAGCAATACCACTTCAATTTGTAAAGCATTATTATATCACATTAGTGATAGTGATATTTTTAGTGCCCTTCTACATTGACGTGGAATATATTTTCACTAGTATGAAAGTTGCATGCGATGGTATTTCATAGTGCTAAAGTGTTTAGGTCACACTAGTGTGTTTGCAATATATTGTTTTTTCAATGTGACGTTTGATATTTCACATTATATTCTTTACAAATTGTATAATTAATGTAATTACACTAGTGTGACTACTTTAGAGTATATTGCTTTTTGAATTATCAAAGTAAGATAATAACATATTTTAAATACTGATTTAGTTTACAATACATTGTTATATCATACTAATGTAACATTTCACACTAGTGTTCACACTTCTAGCACTGGCGATAAATATATTCTTTTTACTACTACCTATAATGTTTGATATTTCCACACTGCAGCATTAAAGTAATAGCACATTGTCAATACTTTAATATTGTCCTTTTTCAATTATAAAAGTAAAGTCATACATCATACTAATGTGACATTTCATATTAGTGTACATCTTCACTGCTGCAGAATATAACTTTTATTGGACTAATATAAAAATTGTATGCGCTATTAGTAAATGACGTCGTCACAGTTAACAGTTGTTGAAGTAATCGCACTAGTGTGATGGTTTCAATATTATGGCATATGAAAATGAAAGCAGTAAGTAATAACATTGCATGTCTCTTCATACACCACTTCCCCTACCAAGTATATGACTTTTAATAAAAGATGGCATTATATTCGTAATAAATTATATTGGTAACGTTATTGTCATCAAGTTAATAAAGCGCAACCAATAAATTTTTTATTTAAGAATCTTTCGAGAAAATTTTATGTATCACGAGCGGGCGAACAAAAGTTTTATCAAAAACGCGTAAAAGCAACATGTGGTGTGCTGCTTTACATCCTAATATCGCACATAAAATACCGCATATTTATGTTAATGCTTTATGGAGATTCCCGACATATATTGCAGTTGTCTATTTAATACCCTCATATTAAAATGCTTTATTCCTCGAGGCATTATATATTTTTTCATAAATACAGGGGATATGAACATTCTCTCGAGGAAAATTAAATTCTGTAAAAAATGGGAGAAATTCAGCGAGATTTCAAGTACCCAAATATAAAGAGACTACTTAAGACACAGCTTGAAGCGTGTAATAATTTCTTTGAAAGAAATAGCAGGTCATTGTCGAGGCTGTGCAGCAAAAAAATATGTATTTGAATGAATCCAAAAGATATCTAGGTTGTACGTAGTTAAATAATAATTTGTATCATTCCCGTTAGATATAGTTCTAATCCTTTGAAATTAAATTTATTTGTATTCTCTTAAAGTTACTTTAAAGAAGTTTCTCGCACAAAATCTGCAGAATGGTACAAAAAGTAGATCTAACCCCTAACCACAGATTTTTTAATTAAAGAATAAAAAATTTAAAGAATTTCCCAAGGAAATAAATAAATAACAATTTATAACACCTATTTTATATCAGTAAATTTAACTGTTTTTACCGTTATTGTTATTATTAATTAACAAAATTAATTTGTGGTTTTAGTTAATAAAATAATTTGACAGGCCTAATATAACTGTTAAAAATTTTGTCCATGGTCATGTAAACAGATTTGGTTACGTTTTACCCATTAGTGTTCACTTTTTAAATATCCTCATAAAAAGAAGTCCAAAGGATCTAAGGCAGGAGATTGTGGCGGCCATGGTACCGGTCCTCCTCGTCCAATCTAACGCCCATTAAACTAAAAGCGTTGTTGGACATGATTTCGTTCAATCGCATGCGGATTTTCAAAACTCTAAACATTAGTAGCTATCATACGTCGTCACAAGTGTTCACTTCAACTTCATTAAAGTACTCGTTGAAACTGAGCGCCGCGCCGTTATTTTATTGGCGAACGGTGGCCTTGTATGGATTAGGATCGAGCGGTATTATCGCTCTTTATCCTTCACCATCTCTGTAGACCTGGGCGGCCCTTCTCCGGTCAGCCTCGACCGCTGTTGCGGCCGATGCTGGCGGCTCGAGGAACCTTCTCCTGCCCTGGCTGACCCCAGCCGGCAGGGGGGCCTCTTCTGGCACTCTTCGTGTCTTCTAGATTCTTTCTTCGCCGGCCGTCCTAAACCCCCGGGGGTGATCTTTGTTGGGAGTGGGTTTTTGTGAGTGGCTTGTAGCCATAGGATGCTCTTCTTCCCAAGCCTGTTACGGTTCGGGAGATGCGAGCGCTAGGTAAGGATAGGGTTTGAGTTTGGGTTGTCTATGTTCTCGTCTTCTTCTTGGTGGTCTTCTTGGTCTTGGTTTCTTCTTGTCCTGTTGAAACTGAGGAGAAGCACCATCGTGCAAAAACCGGAGTCGGACAGCTAAGGGCACATTTTCCAGAAATCCAGGCATACCATTTCGAAGGAACTCAAGATTTTGAACCCAGTCCATTCGATTTGGTAAAATAAACGGTACTTGCGAGATTTTTTTTACACGCATTTGAAGTTGTTGATTTTGGAACGCTGTCTAACAAGTAAAGATCATTGAAAGTTTGATAAAATAATCGTTTTTTATTTTTATTACCCTGGAAATTTGGGGTATCTTACTGTTTTTGGGGTCGAGGAATTCCTGACTTCCTTTTCTTTTGTGACCACTTAATTAAAGAACCATTGCAAGTTCTGCATACTGTTTCAGGTACACAATCTACATTCTCAATAATCTCTACTCCAAACTACTGTAAATACAAATGTTTCATACTCTCATATGTTGGCACCAAATTATATTTTCCACAAACATAACAATAATATTTCAAATGCTGCAACCATTTAATCCGGCTATGCGCGATCTTCACTGGTTGTTTTGTTACTAAATTGTCTTGGTACGTTGTTGTCAGTATATATAGATTGTCAGGTAATATAATTGTGCGCTTGTGTATCTTATGGTCTTGTTCTGAATTTGTGCGAGTTTTATTGCATTTTGTTTTGTTTTTTGTATTAAATTCCTCGGCTCCAAAAACAGTAAGATACCACAACTTTCCAGGATAATAAAAATAAAAAAGCATTATTTTATCAAATTTTCAATGATCTTTCCTTGTTAGACAGCATTCCAAAATCAACAACTTCAAATACGTGTAAAAAAATATCGCACTGACCTAAAAAAATTGAAGGGTTTTTTGTTTGGTTATGTATAATGTCAATTTTCATTTGAAATTGGTCTCATCCCATTCCCATTTTGGCTGATGCACTGTGTCGTTATTTAAATTATACCTGTAAAAGATCTAAATTAAAAACTTGCATTTTCCATTTTTCGTCAAAATCAGAAAAAATTTGTATGTAATACGTTATGAAACATAGTTTCTCACAATATTATTAATACGAAAAAACAAATTAATAGAAAATAATGATAATAAAACACATTGTTTTCTTCTAATAACTGACCTCTTTCTGATGACTAACCTTTAAACAAACATTCGGCCAAATCAAATTCCGTGAAATTTCCTGTTATGCCTTTAAATTGGTTGAGACGAATCGGCGTTACAGAACTGAAAAATATGAAGTTAGTTCGGAATCGAGTTATGGAAAAATAATATAGAAAGTCCTTCACTTCTCCTGAACGTTGTATTTCCTTCCAAATATGAGGGGATACAAATAATGTCTTTATTTTGTTGAAGACGGTGGAAAAGTCAGAGAATAAAACTACAGTCCTAATCATATCGCAATTTGGTGGAAAATGTGTTTTCTTGATTGTGAGTTATTTTATTTAGAGAATAAACTGTTTTCTTGGTAACACGTTCCAGATTTGGTTGTAGTAAATATAATAATTTAAATATATATGCTGTTACTGCTTCGCAATGTATAGGGCTTTATAAACCTTTTAATATTTTTTCAAACTTTATTGAACTATATTTAGTGGAAAAAGTGGTTCTTTATTGCACTAGTGCAATAAAATATTTAATGCATTCTACTACAGCGTTGTGTCATCATGACAAACATAAACGTTCAAATCAATGTCACATTTTCCTAGACTTAGTGTCTTCTAAAAATCATTTTTTGGGTTTTGCATGTACTATCGTTTGCAATAATAATGACACTCTCTTAAAACAGTTTTTCAACTTCTTGAAGTTTTGAGTAGAAATTTCATTAAATCTCTATCGGTGAGTGAAACAACTAATAACTAATATTAAAATGTTAAGCAGATTTCATTACAAATTCATCAGAAATCGCAAAATTAATTTTAATGAGTGTCATTATTATTGCAAACGATTGTACGTAGAAAAATATTGTTTGCAACTCGCACAAAAAAGTGCTTATTGCACGCGACGTGAAATTGTCCAACGAGGCCGACAGGCCGAGTAGGACAACACGTTTTGTATTTGTCGCATAAATAACTATTAATGCATGTATTTTACAGACATTAAATATCACATTTACAAGACGTAGATCTAAATTTTGTTCTATTTAAACTCAGATGGGCCAAATGCTATAATAAAAATGTTTACATATTTTTCCACCGTCCTTTTAAAAGACGTTTCAAAACGACTCTATAATTTTTCAGCTGTGAAATTGATAAACATGGGGCTATTTGTAAAACATTAAAAGACACATTACATCGAATTGTCAATGATGTTTGTTTCTATAATATAATAGTTTAGAACAGGTGTACAAAGGAATGTGCAAAGTGCAGTGATCGCAATTTATAAAAAGTTCTGCAAGTGAGTTTCCTAATACATTAATTCTTTAAAAAAGAAAGCACATAAAATGTCACATACTTAAAAGATCAAATTCGACAAAAAAAATTCAGTACCTAACTGCAATATACATATATTAAGATTCTCGAACAATAACTAAAGAAAAGGGGGGGGGGGGCAATTTTCACGTAACCACCCTGTATGATATACTCCAGTTTCTTCTTCTTTACAGTAAATTCGACATGGCTTCAAAATAATCAATATAAATTTTGAAGTCATATGCTTTCTGTATTCTTTCTGATTTGAATTTACTCACATTGTTTTACCTTGGCAATACTTCTGTTATGTAGAATATATTAAGTATATTCCAATAATCTTAAATTATAGACTGCTGATTCTTTCTAAAACCTCTGACATATATTGTAAAACAAACTATTGAAATAATTATTCGTGAACATAATGTACAACTGCATACTAAGCTTTCTTACAACTACATTTCAAAAATTTTCTTCACTCGTAACGTTGTAAGAAAGCAATCCATAGATGCCAAATTAATATTTCTGGAAAAATAAAGCACATAAGATAATAACGTTTGTAATATAATATTTTTTTAATACGGTAATGTAATAATGTAGCTATTAAATGCCACATACTGATACTGTTCCAGTAATGTAATTATAGTTAAATGAACTTCATGCAAAAAAACCCTCGAACATATGTTTCTTTCTCCCTAGTATTTCCGCTCACATGGAACATTACCATTGTAACCAGATTTATACACACATAATCGAGTATAATAGTTTTTGTCGGTCTTGCTTTTAATTATACCCATCTCATAGGAAGAAGGAATGTTAATTTAGTTTTATTACGGCAAGGAGTAATCTTGACATAATTAAAATTTATGATGGGTAGAAAACATTGTATAGAAGTTTATGAAGACTTAATCCGGAGTCAACCCCGTAGCAAAAGTTGCAGAATAACGATAAAATACTTTAGTAAAAAATATCTTGTTATAATCGAATTTACTGCAAACATGATAGGAAGACTGCATGACTTGAAATAATGATTTATGATGAAAGACAACAGAATCATAACCAATAAACACACCACTGTGCAACAAGTTTTTGTTCAAACGACCGTGAGTACTCCACATATTGTTTAGCCGTAAAATTTAAAGGCCGTTTTCAATAGCAACGGCCGTTAAAAAACTGATGTTTCACATCAACATTTCTGTTGATAAGATATATTTCTACAGCTCATTCCTCTTATTATTGAGACACCAATGTTTAAAAGACAGGGACATTTATTGTATTTTGAATTAAAAATATTAAACGTACAATCCTGGAACTCGTGACCCCAACTCAATACTATTATTTGTAGTTTGCAAACTTACACGCGAGTTGGACGTGTGACCGTTGAAATCAATGAATAAAACTTTTTTGCATTTTGGCGGCAAGATTTAAATGTAAATTTTATTTTTGCCTTCTATAGAGTCCTCTACAATTACCCTTGTGATGAAGAGCTACATTCTTCCTAGACAAAAAAATATAGTCATAGTTTTCAAGTTAGAGATTACGTTCAAAATTTGTTTTTGAATCAGGAACTTTTACAATAATTAACTCTGAGTTTACATCTTCAACATCATTCATAGATATTTTATAATTTCATCCTTCTTTAAAGCTCCAGAAATTCCCAATTCTGGAGCATTCTCTAGAAAATAATTGATGTCTTGTCTACTAAATACTTGGGACTTTTTTGTATATAAAATCACTAACTTTTAGTTAACAAATTACCTAACCAGTTCCAGTACAAAATGCTGTATTAGACGAAATAATTTTTCAACAGATTCAAATTATTTTAACCCTATCCAGTTAGCAATAATTAAGAACAGCAGTTTTGAATTTATATGTACTTAACAACTTTGCTTCTTACTTTTTGATGGATCTTAAAATCGCAGTAAAAACATTAGTCAGCGGACAAAGTTTGCATATTGTACATAATATATCATAAATAATAGTAATTGTTCTGAGTTGGGTGTCACATACAAAATAAAATCTCCTGAGACGCTTCTTTAAATTTTTTAATTGAAGGAAGTCATGTGGAGCTAAATCCGGCCCATACAGCGCCTAGATCAGCCCAAAGGAGTTATAGCTACGGATGATGGATTGAAGTTTGTTAGCACGGAAATTGTTGTGAGGTATTTGGCCAATAGACGTGCATATTCTTATTACCCGAGGTATTACTCAAGATAACTGGTATTATTGCAGCATCTAACTGAATATTTTTTGGATCCGGATAAGTCTTATGAAGTCATTGCTTGTGCTTTCTTTAGGTCCCAGATATATATCTAAGTTTATCTATCAGTTCGGGGCTCAATAATTTTGGAAATTTGTGGAATTACATACAGGTATGCCTAGTTTATCATATAGAACTGTCAAAAACCTGTATTCAATAATATTTCATCTTTCAGTGTATAATTACAGTTTCGAATGACGAAAACCATTATTAAGATTGGTAGATTAGGTTTCAGTACTTCACCAATATTCCATTGACCAGCATTTTACTTAAAAATGTGATATAGCTTCATATGCTGGAATCGTTTGCTCGTGAGTATATCATTGTGTTAAAATTTTGGTACTGCTATGTTCACAAAATTATTGCTTTGCGAGACAGTTTATAAAACACAAAGTAATGAACAAATTGAAATCAAAGACACAAGTAAAAGAGGAGATATTGAACGTTCTTAGGTAGTTCAAAGTCACTTGCCTTTATCATAGCAAACTAAATATAAGGTAATTCTGAACATACCTAAACATTTTTTTTAATGTACATTTGACCCTTACAAATACAATTATGTAAAAAAATCTAAAAAGGGCAGTTCGAAAATGATTTAAAAATACACTTCTGCACGACACTGGAAACTGGTCCAGTGTAAAACATGAAAAGGCGACAAAGGATGCAATCGACGACCATACTGAAAATGGAAATAAATTCCCAAGGAATGAAATAAATAACATTTTTCTACGTTCATGCAAAAAGCAAAACTTTAATAAACTATATTTCGTGGAAAAAGTTGGTCTTTATTGCACTAGCGCAATAAAATGTTTAATGCATTCATCTGTCATTCTACTACAGCGTTTTGTCATCATGACAAACATGAACGTTCAAATCGACATCACATTTTCCTAGACTTATGCCCGTTTGCACCGACATTTTACTAATAACAACTTAATAAAGTTGTTCTTAAAGTTAAGTTACGCTTATATTTTTAGATTATTGCACCATCGTATTATAAACCATACTTAGCAAAGTACGTCTTTGTATTGGCAACAACGCACAAATCTAGTAACTTTCGTTACTTTATGAAAGGTATTTTAGTTCTTTCTGTTTTTCTTCAGGTTGTTACATTGAAGTAAGGTTAGATATCGGTGTAATGTCATAACTGCGGTGTTTGTTTTTGTTGTTGTCATTTGTAATATAGGCATGGTTGTTGTTGATGTTCATCAAGACTAGTTAATATCAGAGAGAAACTAATAATAATAATAATTTACTTTATTTTCTCTGTGGTTAGTATTAGTGGCCAAATCATCTTCATTCAATTCATCCATTGTATGGGAATGATAAGATCTTGTATAATTATTTGAAAAATGCAAAATATATCATTTCCAAAGTATCCAAATCATCAAATATAATCTAATATCCATTATAGGTACTTTTATTCCTACTTTAATACTACACTCATTAGCATTGACCACTATATTTGTACTTTCCGCGTTTTTTAAATTTTTATGCTTGTTTTTCGCACATTCTAGCACTGTTTGAATTAAAGAATTTCATAAGTCACTGTCAAACAGGGGCTTAAATTTAAGTATCTGTTTTTTATAGTTAAGAAGAGCTTAACGGATGGTGCAATAGGAAAAGCATACTTAAGCATGTCTTATTTTTAAGTAATGCTTATTAACTTCGGTGCAAAAGGGCATTAGTGTCATCTAAATAACATTTTTTGGTTTTTGCATGAACGTAGAGAAAATATAATAACTATTTATAACACCTATTTTATACAGCACATTAATTATGTTATTAATGGAATTAGTTTGTGGTTTTAATTAAAAAATAATATGACATAGCTGATGTCACAACAAAATTTTGAGCCCGTCTTATCCAGTATCTACTAACTAATTCAAATGTTTCTGCTTCTTGTTTGTTTTGAACTCGTAAGTTACTGACAGAACTTTGATACGTTTGCTTAAATCATCAGTAGTAGGTTATCCACTTCGTTATGATACTTTGTTTAAATATCTCCACAAAAATAAGTCCAAATATTTTTATTTATTTATTTAGAGAAAAACCCAACAGACAATTCCACTAACGGGGTCAGGATACACATACATAGACATGCATATATCTAGAAACTAAAATTAAACAACTAAAACTATTAACTAAAACCTAAAATTACATATAAAATGCGTCTAATATAGTTTCATCCATAAACAGTGAATTGAAACATTATTAATTAAAAATATGAGCATTTTCATAAATAAATTTTACTAAAACTTCTTGAGATACAGTGAACATATCGATAAAATCACCCAAAAGGTTATAATTTGTATACGGAATATATTGGAGAAATCATCATTAAATTACTTCTAGCTGGTGCTAGGTAAAAGAGATTTATTATTCCTTGAAGTTATCCGAGGAATACGAAAATATAATTGTGACGTCAATTGAAAACATATAATTTTATGTAAAAGTTTATATAGAAAAGTTAGACCAAATAGTATTCTTCTAATATGAGGAGAAGAGATATGAAACTCACATTGTAAATTTTGCTGACTGTAGCCTTGTTCGCGATATATACCATATTTTTTTAAAAAAGCAGTTTCATAAACTTGCGTTGAATATTTTCAATTTTATATTTATAAATCTGATAGAATGGTGCCCAGATAATGCTTGCATATCCAAGTCACGAGATCATGGCGACCATGGTACCGATCCTTTTTATCCAATTCCTTGGGTTTAACCTTTGGACACGCTGTACTTGGTACGGATATAATTGAGCCTCGTATATGATACGCCACACTGCTGACGCCGTGGACGTCATGGGCCTCCATCTCTTCCACGGTTCGGTTTAAAATTTCCCTCGCGTTGTTCTACACTCGCACTCACTGCAAACAGCAGTAAAAGTAGCTACATTTGGCACATGTTTATCAGAAAATCGTTCTGCTAAAGCATTTTCACATCGCCATAAATTAAAACGATATCCATCAACTTCAAGTTGCTATACATGTAAGCCATTTTTGACACGCGGAATCGCCTGGGTAGTCTAACATTTTACTCGGAAACTACAAGGATTTTAAGATGTAACTGGTCTGCTACTTCCTGCTCGGCCTAAGTGGCTCTGTTTGCAGGAAGCGACCTACATTGTCGTATTTACTTAACGCAGACCTCTCGCCCTGGGCGATGCGCCATTAAATCTATAAATGATACTGCAGGAAACAACTACCCCGCGGGCTATGTCTGGTGGAGTGGCCGACAAGGGTTCTTGGCTGTTCACACAGATACTGCAGGTATAATTCAATGCCGGTCGGGGCATTAGCCCGCGGAGTAGTTGTTTCCTGCACTATAATTTATATATTTGATGGCGCATCGCCCAGGCCGAGAGGTCTGCGTTAAGTCAATGTAGGTCGCTTACTGCAAGTCGAGCCACTTAGGCCGAGCAGGAAGTAAGCAGACCAGTTACATCCCAACTAGCAAAATAAATTTTATAAAGGTTGTATAAATTGCTATAAAATGAATCTTATAGGAGCTTCAAATTCATATAACGTAGTTAAATGCCTTTATACGATACCTATAGAATCGAAAAGGGCCCACTTTTATAAAACACTTTGGTAATGTAACAGTTCTATAAAAAATGTATACAACACTTTTAAAACAATTTTATACAACGACTATAAAAACGTTTTGTAGTATGTATTTTGGTATTATTTAAAGAAACGTTATATTTTTTAGTGAAGAATATTAGAACCAAATCATTTTAAGATTGGTGTATAACGCAGATTCATAATTATTTGTACTTATATTTAAAAACGGGGTCCATCAATGGCGATCATTTGTGTAAATGGTAGATAGGTTACAATAGTATCATGTCAACAATCAGTGTTTCAATAGCGAAAATTTTATTGCGCCGCAAATTTTATTGATAAACTATACATATGTTTGTGACAAAAAATTATGCGCTTTAGTTTAGACCACATTTGCTTTAAAATTATAAAAAATAAATTTAGAAAATATTTTCTTTAATTTATAATATCGTTGTGTAATTATATTTAATGATTTAGTTATAAAATAGTCTTCCAAAAATAGCAAAATTATGTTTTAGATATAATTTTAATAAGGCTTACAACTAATTTTCCATAATGGCGGCAGTCGCTGATCCAACAAATATTCATTTAAAAATGGCGACTTATAATACAATGATTTTATTCCACATAAAACCATAACAAAATATTTTAGTGTAAATTAGAACTTTATACGATAAAATGTTTTTATAGTCTTAAATATATTTAACAATGTGTGTGCGCAAGTAGATAATGTTTGCATCGAAAGAAGTTGCCAAGTTTTATAAAAAATTTAAAAGTTTATAATATTATGTACCTACTACCATTATCTATAATAATATTGTTAGGTATTAGCTAAGTATTATTAGTTAATTACAATAATAGGTATTTAATTTAAAACTAACCTAATTATTGCATTACCAAAAAATTAAATCAAAGTTACTTCTCGTACTGGTTTTTCGCATTTTTTCGCACCCATGAAGCGTTAGTTTCAAGAATTTGTTTGTATTATTTCTTGATTAGTGCTTGGTCATACACTATACCTTAGGAGTTCAAAAATTAAGGTTAGGTTTGGAATTTTATTACGCGGATATACAATAATTTTGTTTTCTCAAGACACAATTTTGTTCTACTCGTATACCATGTTTATAAAACGGAATAATTTTATAGAATAAGCACAACTATAAAACTATTTTATAAATAAACGCATTTCGAGGGTAAAAAATAATTTTATTAAGTTCCTTATATAACCTTAATAAAACACGCTTATACAACTATTTTATAAGATTGTATTAAAAGTCACTTGCCTAAGTATACAACTCTTTCACAATATGTTTACAATCCTTATATACAATTTTTTTAAATGTTGTATAACGTATTGTAATACTTTTATAAAAATTTTAAAGCACTGATAATTATTTGTTCTATAAAACACGTTGTAAAAACTATTATAAAACAATTTTAAACGATTACTTTCTTCAGGAACAAAATTATGTCAATTATTGGCTCTATAAAATCAAACTGTTCGTTAAACAACGCAATTCGATAGTTATAAAATATTTCGCTTCTTTTAAAGTTCCATTTTGCTAGTTGGGATCTCACCTGCACTCGATTTATATGTGAACCTACATATGAAGGAACAGCCAGTTCAATTGTCGGTTATCTCACTTATGACATACTGATGAGGGCTAACAAGCCCGGAATCGGTCTATGTCTGGTGGAGCGGCCGGCAAGGGTTTTTGGCTGTTCACACAGATACTGCAGGTGTAATTCAATGCCGGTCGGGGCATTAGCCCCCGAAGTAGTTGTTTCCTGCAGTATCAATTATACAAGGATTTTACAAAACTTTGTTTCACGATATTGACATTTCTCATAACGCATATATTCCCAAATTATTTTAGATAAGTTTTTTTATATAAACTAAGAAAGAAATGATTGAAATTTGTTTAGTTAGGAAGTAATACTTAAATTTACACAACCTCGATTTAAAAATATCACCCAGAAAAGAAGAAAAACTCGAGACAGTAGAATCGCGGCTAATTATAGCAGGATTCTTTTCCAACCAAACTGAAACAAGGCGGCTTCAGAGCAGGCTCTTATTATTTGTAGTGACATACAAGAATTTCATTATCGCATCCTTCTAAAAATACGCTATAATGGACAAACGACCCTTACCAGCCAGACAAACAAGAATTCCGAATATTATATTACTTGTTTTGTCTAAATGAACGAAGTTACTTCGTAAATCCCTTTCATCCTCTTGTTAACTACTGTTTGATCCAACTCACGTTGCAGATGGAATCCTCTCTAAGAGCTTTGAAAAAAATGTTTGGATAAAACAGTGATAATTATGCTGAGACTGTCGTTTGAAGTGATTTGGTTCGTAATTATAATGAGAAAAAGTATACAAACAGAACAGAAAATATATTTATATTTTTATACTTTGTAGTTTTAACAGTTACTATACAATGTGTTTTGAAAATTGGTACCATAAATCATATGGGTCATGGGTCTGCTGCTATTTGTTAATTGTTCATTGATCATCTGCCTATGATTAGGAATGCCTCAGGGCTCTACTATATTTTTTATACCGTTCATTAATGACATTAAATATCTAAATGTCAAACACTTGTTTGGTGTCGTGCTGCAAAATGTTGACAGACTTCTAAAGTATGTAGATAATTATTTTATTTCATTTATTTTCTACAAATGTTGAATTTCATAGACTTTCTAATATGATTTTTATGTCTAATATCTTATTTTGGAAGTTATAAGAAGTTTTGATATACTCGTATATTTCTTTCTTAATACTGTTAATTTTGTATTATACATGGTATAATAAATTGAAACATATTGTGCTGTGATGGTTGTGAACTGTATTTTAATTTTCAATAGTTAGGTGATTTCCGGGCTGGTTGCAACGTCGTCGGTTTAGAACACTTGACGTTTCGAGAGACATATCGCTCTCTTCTTCAGAAGTTACTCTGAAACTGGATATCTATTAGTCGTCGCACTATTTATATCAGGGGTGATCACTGATCCATGATGTTCCGGTGGATTTCTTTCACGGATGAGTTGTTTCCAAATACCGGGCAGATCCACGCCACCGTCCCTGTTGAAATTGTTCGGATTTTTATGAATTTCTATAGCTTCTCTGTATAGTCGGGGCCAAAATCTTCTCTCTCTTACTAGCATGCTAGCTTCACTTATCTCCACCGTGTGTCCCGTGTCAGCTCTATGCTCTGCTACTGCCGATTTTTCCCAGTTGTTATTTTTGTGTTCCTTTAACCTTGTGTTGATCTGTCTTCCTGTCTGTCCTATATAGAACCCACTCCACAGGCGACTTCTAGCTTCTCCACATCCTACATCAGGTATAATACCAGTATTTTTGAGGCAAAGCATAGTTGTCACAGCCACTTCTCTTAGATAAATATCCAGAGGTGGTAGACATAGCATCACCTCCATTATTGCTATGGTAGGTGTTGCACGCATAGCTCCAGTTATGCTTAGGCAGGCAATCCTTTGTACCTGGCTGAGCTTTTGTTTAGCTGTCGTCTGTTGGACTTTCGACCACCGACAGCTGAAGATTTGTGGAATCGTATTACGAATAAATATGACGTTATAAGGAACGATCATCACTTATTGGACAGAGTAAACTACAATTTTGGGAGAATACATTTATGTTCCAGAGAAAATGGTGCCCAATTTGAATAATTCCTTCAGTTTTTTATTTTATAGTTTTATAATTTTACAGGCCAAGACTACTACTGACTTTTTGATTTCTTCAAATAAATGCTATTAAAATCGACGATAAAGTTGAATAGAAAAAAAGTTTGTTATAATTTTAAGGGCGACTCACCTTCAATGAGCACCTTGTAGTATTTCAATTTACTTAAACTCAGACTCCAAGAAGACCAATAATAATCCTAAATCATGTACCAAATTTGGTTATTCCAAGTTAAAATAATTCAGAGATATAATTTTTTTTCGAAATATTTGCCCCTATCTGAACTCCACTTGTGTGCCACCTTGTATGAAGGTATATTTGATTAAATTGGAATATTTTGGGACCCCGTTCAGGTCCATACCTGCTCTGTGTCGGTTCTTTTATTTTTTTAAATATTTTTAACGTATTTTTTTAAATTATCCGTATTTTACATTCTGAAAAAACAGCTAAGTTCTCGTTATTTTTACTAATAATTAGGTATTTAAATTTTGAATTTTTATAGATACAAGTTTTATTGTAGTCATAATCGTGTAGCATATCGTAATCTAAATTATTACTTAATTAAATATAGTTTAAACTTATTATGACCTAGATTCTGTCCCTAAACATATAGAATACTCGCTATTTTCATACGTGGTGAGTTGCTCGATTTCTCTCCCTTTTTATTCAACGTTTCCCTGCCTTCTGCAGCCCCCGGCGAGCAGTAGAAAGCTTTATCTTGGCGCGGTTTTTCATTTAGCATTTTTTTTTTCGGGTAAGTGTTCCATCTTTAGCAATTCCCTTTAGCCACCTTGCAAAATTTACAGTTTCCGGTGGCTTCCGCGAGATATTCCCCAGTGTTACGCCACGTTCTAGGTTAATTTGCTTTTCTTTCTTTGCAGAGGATGCATCAATAAGCCGCGGGGAATCTGAGAGTAGATTTGCCGGATGAAAAAATTGCCACCTGCACTGCGTTGTTTTTCATACTGTGATAGATATGGGTGACTAACATTTCAGGTTCAATTTTAGTAAAATAGGACAATGTAAACCGATGTAAAAGTCCTGGAGTATACTTATCTTATCAGGTTATACAGGGTGGCCAGATGAAAATAAAACAGAACCAGTTTCAGGAACTGCGTCAAGAAAATAGAAAAACGCTCACACCTGTCGATTTCAGTTTAAAGGGGGACATTCTTTGCTGGTATTTTTGACTCCGCCACTTTCACCCCAAGCACGGGTAAGCATCACCCCAAAATATTTAAATGGCATTAGGGGTTGAGTGAATATTTATTTTGAAAGCTCTTACAATTCTTACAAGAATTTTGATTTTAAAATTGAAACTTATGTACAAACAATTAGTAACGGTAAAAATGTCAGTCAATCGAGTTAAGTACGCCAATGGTATAAATTTAGTATTACTTGTGTTACATTGGTTTTTGACGATTTGTTATCACTTTCGTAAAAAAAACACAATTGTAAAAAGCAGAAATAAATACTATACACACACAACGAACGTAAAATTAGTGGATTCCAAATTTATTTTCTAGTATTATTTGGAAGCGTTGGTTGGTAGTTTATTTAATTGTGTTTTTGAAAATTAAACACTATAGTTTATTACATTGCGGAAAAAGTAGATCTCATTTCGCTTTATTTTATGAACAATAAATGTGCGAATAGAACAGCTCAGCTATTTAATGAACAACAACATCTTAGGAGGAAGTATCTTCTAGAGTTAGTAGAATAATTTCAAGAGACAGGGAACGTATCCAATAAAAAACGAGAAATTGGAACAAGTTCTTCCTGATCATACATTAAGTACGAGGCAGTTGGCATCTGTGTCTGGGATCAATCGAACTAGCATACAATTCATTTTGAAGAAGAATATATTCCATCCATACAAAATACATTTAGAGCAGGAATTTCATAAGGATAATTATGACCGCCGTTTGCAATTTTGCGAAGTAATGAGTGAGCGAGCAGGGAACGATCCATAGTTCCTTTTTAACATCTGTTGTTCTGATGGATGCAGTTTTTTCTTGAATGGGACGGTAAATCGTCATACTTGCCGCTATTGGTCAGATTCAAACCCAAGAGTTTTTCACGAGGTGCATACATAGCAACCCGAAATGGGATGGAATTTTCGGTAACCAGCTTTTGAGTACTTTTTTCTACCTAGTAATTTGCTGGCCAAATGTATTTGCAATTACTGGAAGGCGCTATTGACCCTGCCTTGACTGATATTATTGAAAATGTTCCAGAGTATGATGAAGATCATTTGATTGTTCAAAAGGATGGTGCTCCTCCGCATTATACGTTAATTGTCCGTCAGTATTTGGACCAACGTTTTCCACGGAAGTGGATTAGGAGAAGAGGCAGCAATAAGTGGCCTCTAAGATCACCGGATTTATCGCCATTTGATTTTTTTGTGTAAAAAGTAAAATCTATAAAACAGCCAGCGTCGCTGCAAGATTTGCGTCAAAGAATCGTCGACGAATGCCATCGAATCACTCCTGAAATACTTCAGAATGTGCGCGAACGTTTCGAACAAAATCTTTATTCTTGTATGGAAGCAGGAGGTCATCAGTTTGACCATTTAATTAACTAAGTAGTAAATAAGCAACTAAACATAATTTAAATTTTAAAACGTAATTTTTTCAAAGTATTTGGCGGAATTATAAAATTTAAAGTCTGTTGTAGAAAGAATTGTAAGAGAAGAATATAAATATTACTCAATCCCCAATGCCATGTAAATATTCTGGGGTGATCCTTAATCTTGCTTGGGGGGTGAAAGTGCCGGAGTAAAAATACCAGCAAAGAATATATTAATGCATCTTTTCTTGAAAACCTTAAAGTGTTCTAAGATTTAACAAGAGCAATGAAAGTGTTTTAAATTAAATTCTGCGCAAAAATTATAATTCTCTTTAAATTCGATCAATGGAAAACAGTATGATATAATTTTAAAGGTGACTGACCTCTCAATGAACACTTTGTAGTGTTTCAATTTACTTAAACTCATAAACAAAGAAGACCAATAATAAACCTAAACCATGTACCAAATTTGGTTATTCCAAGTTAAATTAAGTCTGAGATATTATTTTTTTTCGAAATATTTGGCCCCACTATAAAGGACTGTAACTCCGCCTGTGTGTAACTTTGTATACAATTATGTTTAGTTAAAATGCAATATAGGCCCCCTAGACCTGCTCTGTGTCAGTTCTTATACGGAACACCTTATAGATGCTTATTCACACTCCAGGATTTTCCAAAAATATAAGATTAAAGTGCACATTGTTTATAGGTATAACGTAAGCAAGCTACTAATGAATTATTTTGGAAAAATCCGCTTATAAAAGGACTTGTATCTTAATAATATCTAAATATAGTATTACAGAACCAATAATTGGTATTTAGTCCGTTCAAATGCAGTTTGAATGAACAACTGAAATATTCAAAATTTGTATAAAAAATTAAAAATTTCTACCCTATGTAATGCCGATTGTATTTCTTCCATCCGAAGGAACAAAATACGTCAACAAAAAATATTTAATTTCCATATTTGCGTATCTCCATCTATACCAGTTTGCATAGTAAGTGTCTAGCAAATGATTTATTTATATTAGAAATCCCAAAGCGGAACCTTATATGCTTTCTCTTTCTACTCCAGTATTCTGTTACATCTGAAATAACAGCAATAACATCCACATCGGATCCGATGCTCCGCCACCGCTAAATCCCAGCAGCCGCTGTTTCATATTTCCAGCAACACAATTATTCTAATGATTTCCATTGTATTTGGAATATTTCCCGATATCACTTCAACTTCCTAATTTGAAATTCAATTTAAATTTTCTTTAGCAGAATGAGCAACAGTAAGGAATCCAATAATTTTCATGCATTACAGCCTCGGGGGTTTGTTTAACGTAGTTTGGATGAAAATTGAGTTCTCCGTCTGATCATTTGAATTGTTATCCCAGTTAGCGTCAATTTAATGTCGACCGCTTTAAAAATGAGAAAGAAGGAATGAACGAGAAATATTGAAGTCAATTACTGCAATAACAGTTATTTGTATCCTAGGTCGTGAAATACTATTTTAACGTCTTAAAGAAAGTTTCAGTTCAATCTTGAGGAGATAGCAGTTTGCGGCCGAATCATACACAACATTTTTTCTTCAAACGGGATGTATATACAGGATGTTAAAAAAAGAGTGTAATATATTTAAGGAGGTAATAATATGAACCAAAAGAGATATGGAATCTTTTATGTTTTTTAGCCCCTTTTTATTTTTCAAAAACGTTGTGTATTTTCTTATAATAGTTGATTGATGTTTAGTGAAATAAACAGTACGTATTTGACAGTTGTTCTTAGTGCACAAGTTTTCTTTCGCTATGGCTGGTTACTTTAACGCAGAATTAAGAGATATGCATTTCATGTATAGTCGTGCTAATGGGAACGCCACCGAAGCGCAACGTCTTTACGTTGAAGCTTATCCAAATCGCCAGATTCATTCACAACGCATGTTTGGAAGAATTCACCAAAGATTGCGTGATACCGGTTCCTTGAGCAAACAGTGCATTTATCCGGAAGACCAAGGTCGGTATCCACTCCTAGAGCAGAACAAAAAATTCTAGCATTTGTGGCAACTTAAATCCAATAAATGATCATTTGGTTTTTTGCCGCTGGTTTCTACGTCATGATGCAGAAGACCCTTGTTTTCTTGCAAACATTCTTTTTACTGATGAGGCCGGGTTCACAAGAAATGGAATGTTTAATTTTCACAATACGCATATTTGGGCCGACGAAAATCCTCATGCTCTAATACAATATGGACATCAGACACGTTTTTCATTAACATTTGGATAGGTATTGTAGATGACAGGTTTCTAGGTCCTGCTTACCTCAACTTTCTGCAGAACACACTGTACGAGTTTTTGGAAGACATTCCTTTGAATCAGAGGCAACAAATGTGGTTCCAGCATGATGGTGCTCCAGCTCATTTTTCCATGGCTGTTAGAGAGCATTTACACCAAACTTTTTCACATAGATGGGTAGGAAGGGCCGGACCTATTTTATGGCCTCCAAGATCGCCTGATCTGAACCCTCTAGATTTCTTTGTTTGGGGATATTTGAAAACATTAGTGTATGGTACTCCTGTAAATAGCCTGGAAGAGCTGCAGCTACGGATTAATCAAAAGTGTCAAGGAATCCAAACCGAGGAGGGTGTTTTCGAAAGAGTTCGAATATTGTCGAGACGAAGATGTCGTGCCTGCTTGGAAATGGACGGAGGGCACTTTGAACATCTTCTGTAACTTTGTTTTGTGTTTGTTAAAAGCTTCCTTTGTCGGTTTATTCCTAATAAAATAAAATGTTTGAAAAACGAATAGTGGTCCATATCTCCGCAACCGTTACTTTGCGGACCCATGTTTATTAAGACTTTTCTGCTTATTTTGGTTCATACTATTACCTCCTGAAATATTTTACACTCTTTTTTTAACACCCTGTATTTACAAACTTCTAATTTGAAGAAAATTATGAATGTTAAGAATGTTTCGTTGCTATGACGTCAAGAAAACTGAATTGTCAGATGGCTTTTACATTTTATTTGAATGCGTTTGCTATACCTTTTGGAGAATATAATGTGACGGAGAAGCTTCATGTACAAATAAATATACAGGGTGATTTTGAAAATGGAGTAGTGTTGAAGAGAGAAATTTGTGTTATTTTATTCCTTATTTCTTTTGTCTCGATAAGTGGATGTTCATTGCTTCGTGACAGTCAGAGTATTTAGATAAAATTTGTCGTTTGTTTTTTATCGTTTGTTAATAAACAATTCTGATATTTATTAGAAATGTGAATCTTTGTCATTTGTACATTAAATATTCCTTTTTAAAAACAAGTGTAAGTACCTTATTTATTATTATCCACTGAAATACAAAGAGGTTATGGGCCCAGTATAACGTGGAAAAAAGTAACAGAAATAGAAGAGAACTTGGAAAGGTGTGGTAACATAATATAGAAGTGAAAAATGATTTCATACTGATTAGGATGATATGGAAACTTGACATGGAAGCTTTACCGTCCAAGACGGACGCGTGGTAATATGTAACTGGTGAAATTCCGAAGCTAGATGAGTTAAAAAATGCAAGACGATAAAAGAAATGTGGGAGAAGCTTAAATCGAATTACGACTCCAGAAAAAGGGTCAAAATTCTTGAGAAGAAAGACGAGGACAAACTTCAAGAATATAGCAAGAATCAAAACCCTATGTTTGCAAAGAAGTATGCTGAGAAGAAGAAATTAGATAAGTCTAAAAGAAGTGAGGTGAGAAAAACATATCATAAGGCACACAGTGCTGAAGTTTGTGAAGGTATTTCAGAACCTGGAAAGGAGAAATGGTGTTTGTATAGTGGCTGCACGTCATATTTGTGAAATAATGTTGAGAAATACACAGATCTCAACAACACAAATGGAGGAAAATTAGGTTTAGCCAGTAATTCTTCAATAAAAATCACAGGACGAGAAACGGCGAGAATTCAATCAGAAAGTGATGGAGTTATGTTCCTGACCTATGGATGAATTTGTTATCGATAGGATAAATAACAGATCAAGGTTTCAAAGTCATTTTCGATCAAAATTCTGCTGAAATTATAGTTAAAAATTAGAAAGTAATTCTCAGAACAAAGAGAACGGATTGTACTACGTACTACGTACAAGAAACAGTAGACGATTGTAACTCTACCTCCTTAAATAATGAAAACACGAGAATTGATAAAATTAGAAATTTTGTTTCGAAAAATCAGGGTAATAAAGCTTTATAAGACCAAGGAAGATCAAGTTTGTATTATGGGGAAAATGGCAAAATCTTCATTTCCAGAACGGGAAGAAAAATCCAGAGAATTATTAGAAATCGTTCATTCCGATGTTTGGGATCCAGTCAGAACGGAAACAAAGGCAAAATCGAAAGCTCTTGAAATCGAAAACATTTTTTGAAGCATTTAAATAATGCAAGGTTTTCGCATAAAATCAAAATGGAAAGAAAATCAAGAATTTACAATCCGACAACGGGAACAAGATTTTCGATTATTTTCTGAAGGAAAATGGCATTAAGAGAAGACTAACAGTGACCATCACAACCGAACAAAACGGAATGGCCGAATGAAAGAAATTGAAATGGCCAGATGCTTGTTGATTGACTCTGGATTGCCACATGTTCTGAGGTGAAGCAATCAATACAGAAAATTATATAAGAAATCGTTGAATACGCTATGGCTTCTAGCCAAGTACTCCATCTAGTTATAACTGATTCGGGATGCAGATGTATGCCTGGTATTCCTTTTTTGACAGTTGATATAAAAGTGTTTACTAAAGCGAAACTTTCCCGTATTTTCTCACCTATTTTTCGTATATTTTTTTGGGATAAAATCTCTACTGCTTTTAACATGTTCGCTGTTGCATCACAATAATAAAATTTATAATATTTTCGTGATTGGCTTTACCCAGCATCTTAGAAACCAGTAGGTGGCTGTCACTAGCAGTTTTACTTTTTAAAGGATCAATTAAAAAATTGGTTACTGAACGCTTACAAGCATCGTCTATAACGAAATAAATAAAATTCTCTACAATGTATTCGTATTGATATCAGTACATTGTACCCTATCTACTTATCTTCTTCTTAACGTACTTTCATAAGAAATTCAGTCTATATATTTTTCTAAAGACGTATGTAACTTGGGGTTGTCTACTTTGTTTAATGGAATTTTGCTTGAAAGAAGGACGTCTGTAAGTTCAGAGAAAAACAGTTTTTAGCGCTGGACGAGGCATGTCTCTTCAAATGTCTTGTCACTTTAGTTTTGTCAGAAGAATTCATAATGCGTTCAGGCACATTACAAAACGGGTCATTTCCTTTAGTACGTATTTTCCTATAACCTTCGGATCACTGTCAAACCACATTTGAAATAATTCCCGTCTATTTCTACTCTCGTTTGACATGTTCCTTCCACTTCATTCACTTCTCCCCTCAACTAATAGTGATTAATGTAAATTATGTTACTATTTATTTTATTTATTTATTTATTTTATGCAAAGCAACCCAACATAATGCTATCAAGCATTACAATTATAGGGTGCACAATAACTAAAAAATAACAGAATATACAGAATACAGGTGCGTAGGTACAATGACGTGTAATGACAATAAAAATATAGCTAATCCTTAAGCTAAATTATACTACAACTAAGCTAAAAAAGAGAAATATAAAAAAAATGAGAATAAAACATAACATTCTACATACTGTGCTTTGTAAAAGCAAATACCTATATAAATATCAAATATTATTGAAGACTTGAATAGCTTCGCGTTTTACACAATTTAGTGACAGATGGAGTATATCTATGTGATTAAAGAACATGTTGTATTGTTTTTGTAACAAACTAATAGGTGAGTGAGTTGAGGCGCTGCTATTATATATTTGATGGTAAAATAAATTCCATGATCCAATATATAACTGCAGTTAATATTACCAGATAACAAATTAAACAAAAATAATATACTTATGTGCAATAGTTCTCCTAAAACTTAATTTTAACATATTATAGTGATTAAGTCTTATATCATAATTTTCAAATTGCAAGTTACGATTGTATCGGTAATTAAGGTGCTGAATAATTTTTTTTTGAATTTTCTCGATGCGGTCAATATATTTGACATATTGAGGATTCCAAACCAAACTCGCAAATTCAAGATGAGATCTCACAAATGCATTGTATAAAATAATTAGAGTTCTAGGGTTACAGAAAGACTTAGAAATACGCAAAATAAATCCCAAGTTACGTAAAGCTTTTCCTACAATATTATTTATATGGTATTCAAAAGATAATTTAACATCTAAAGTCACACCAAGATCTTTAATATACTGTACTTTATTTAATGGAACAGTGTTGATGGAATATGTATAATCAAGATTACTTTTTAAATAGTTATTTAAATACATACGGCGAATACAGCTTACAGAAGAGGTAAAAAAGAAACGTATCGACGCTACACCGACTATTATAGCGTTCCGTAAATAACTAAAAGCGCAGTTCGAAGTACGAATCAGCTAAGTCTATTTATCGCGCCTAAAACAACATTTTCAGATTCTTAGTTGTTTAAAAGCAGAACACTAAAGTCATAAGAAATGTTCCGTGCAAACTTATGTAAATTTTTTAATACGTTAAGTGACTTTTTATTTATTTTGAACCCCTGCGTGTTCCTACCGCTTTCAAATAATTAAAAAATAGTTATTCCAGGCAGATTCACAAGCGATTAATCTTAGTAACAGCCGCCGTGTCATTTTTCATTACAACGTTCCCGTACCAAGAGGTAAAATAATCCATCATCTCATTACAAGGCCAATATTGACAAAAGCACATTTTAATACCGCCCCCGCGAGGTTGAAAGGCGCCTATTTTAAATTTTTTCGCGGCGCACTAATAACTCAATTACCGTCCATCCAGGCGTCGCCCTAAAAAAATCGCCCATAAAAATAGAAACATATTTCCACGAGCAACATAACATTCTGAGGCCGATGGGCCATTACCTCTTTGTTATGGCTGTTTAAAATTCGGAAGAATAAAATTTTAATGGCCTCAATTATGGGAGTTCGGTCCACAATAACAAACCGATTGGTTTTATGGGTCCTGCCATCCATTGTGTTCGAAATAACTAGCGAGCGCTCGAGGATGTAGCGCTCGGATGAGGATTGGGTTGTCTTCGCAAGAGAAATTCTATATAAAATTGTCACATAAAATAAAGTTAGTAAACGAAATAATTTCTTTGCTCAGTGACACAGGGCCTGAAGGATAACTTTAGAAAATCAAATTTAAGATGCAAATTTTTTAAAACACAACATATTTCAACAAAGTTTGATACGGGTACGTTTTGCTGGTATGGAACACGCTGATATTATTAGTTTCTCTGTAAGTACAAGTGCTAGCACTTTCGCACATTTTATTCTGTTAGGGACGTCTCTCTACATATACAGGATTGGACGTAACTGATTTTGTTACCTTGCAAATAACCTCATATAAATACACAATAACAAAGAATTTGACAGAGCTTTAGTCATGATAGAGTTGCCGTCAGGATCGTCCACTGGCATGCTATTCAGACTCTTTTAACAAAATGAATAAAAACACATAAGTACTCAGCTAGCGATCTCCGTGATATCACACACAGCTAACAGCCTTAAGATTCTCCATATCTCATGCCGTGTCACATACTTAACGACCTTTATAAATAAAACATAAAACAATAATAGACAGGTCTTGTCAGTAACACGCTGGCATTCATAATGTCAAGATCAAATACTAAATTAGCCCATAAATAAGTGATAAGCATGCCAAGACACTCAGTGATAATACTCAATTGTCTAGTGTACTATGCAGTAACTTGATATACTACTTTAATACGCACTTACACATATACATTTTGAGCTTTCTTATAAAATGAAGTCATCCACCGATGTAAATATGATGTTGTGATCTGACCGATAACTTAAGACAACTCCCTCTTTCGTTATTATCAATGTCTCGTTGGCTAAATAGTTTCGCTTATTAAAACTGTACTAGTAACAATTCTGTAACTTTTTTTGTAAGTTTGTTCCATTCTAGGATACAAACATTACGTAAAACTTCATTTTATATAAAAAAGAGCTCCTCATAAAGTTAATGGCCGTTTTTTTTTTCAACTGCAATCATTTTTTACTATTTTGGAAATGGGGTATGGTATACCCCATTTTTGTATTAGTCATTGACATTTTAAAACCGTTTGAAAATTTAAATTTTTTTATTTTTAATATATTTTTTCTAAATTATAGCTACCAGGCTGTAGTTTTTGCATATTTCTTACATTGTTAAAGGTCGACATTTACGTACACAAATTTTCAAAATTTTATCTTTAGCCGATTCAAAGAGAATTAAGAAAAAAAATCCTTTTCAATGTATCTCGGAACCACGACTTTAAAATAAAAAATGTTATATAAACTACCCCCACTTTTTTCAAGGCCAACTCACACCACTATTTTTTTTAAGTATAGGTAATCGGATCAATCTGTATATAAGAATTTATTTTAGAATCTCTTAGCTTCAAACATAAAAGTGACTAAAATTTTATTTTTATGAAAATATGTTTAATAAACGTGCATTCAGTGAAATATAGCAGCGCTCTGTTCCCATAAATATTTTTTGTACTTTTCCGTAATTCGAAATGATTCAAAACAATTTAATCATCACAGTTAACATCTGCTTTTTATTAATGTATGATATACAGCTGTGACAGTAAATGTCACATTCGGATAAACGTTGAATAGTTCTTAAATGCGTATAAAAAATTACTGTTGTTTAAACATGAGGCACCTTAATTTTGTAATAGAGTGTGTTATGACAGTTCTGTTTTCATACTGACTATTTTTATATGTGGGAATAAATTTAACTTACAGAGAAATAATTAGAGCCAAAATAAGTTATAGTCTAATTTCTTTGAGAAGAATTTGGGCTTGATCTATATTAGATCATCCACTACACTATAAAACTTTTATAAAACTATAAAAAATAGATATTATAACTTGCGTCAGCAAATGATAATTTCTAAATTTTTCATTGAAAATCGTTTAAATTTGGTTCAATATATTTATGATACGTAGATTATAATCGATTGCATTTCATACCCTTCGACTATTTTTAATATAGTACTTAGGAGACTGTCTTTTCCAGACATCTGGAAAAAAGCATAAATCTGCAATGTTTTCAAAAATGAGGGCAGACGAATAATTGAAAATTATCGACCAATTGTTATTCTGTGCAATTTTATCAAGATATGAAGAGTTGTTACACGATTTGGTTTTACTCTCATGCCAAATCACAGACTGTTGAAAACCAAAATGGGTTCTTTATGGGAAGGTCAACTAATTCTAATTTGGGTAGTATCACACAATATACTGTTCACCATTTAGGTGTATCCTTCCACATAGACGTTATTAACACTGATTTCTCTTAAACTTTTGACAGGCTTGACCATGGTTTGCTTCTTGGAAATCTTTCGAGATTGGTTCATCTAACAACTTTATTTTATTTTTTCAAACGTATCACTTCAAGAGACCATTATTTGTTCAGCATCATGGCTTCAAGTCTGTCACTTTTATTGCTAAGTCAGCTGTTCCGCAAGGATCTGTCCTAGGCCCCTTCTTTTTAACTTGTTTATGAATAACCTTTGCCGTGGGATGAATTCAAAAGTTCTTTTATATACCGATGATAGCAAACTGTTTCCTGAAATCACCTCCCTAAACTGCCTAATCCTTTTAGAAGATAATAATAAACTGGTTTATTGGTGTGATATTAATTTGTTAAATTTTAATATTTGTAAATGGAATATTTTATCTTTTATTCGCAAAAAACATTAACTAATTTTGCCTATGCTATTAAAGACATTAACCTGAACAGATGATTCTAATTTATTGACCTTGGAGTAGTATTTGATAGTAAATTAACATTCTCTTATCACAATAATATTGTTTTAGAATATTTTAGAACTTTATGTTTTGTTATAAGGCTTTTACGGACTGATTCAATTAAACTAATTTTCAACGGTTTTGTTAGAGTATGCAAGTCTTGTTTGGAGCTCTGGCTATATGTTATATGTAAATAGTATTGAGTCCGGCTAAAGACGTTTTGTGAAATGTTTTGTGCTGATGGTGTCTATCCATGTCGTGGGGTTTTGCAGGAAGTGTTAAATAATGGGTTTAATGTACAGTTGTTAGAAACGCACCGAACATATTTTTGAGTCTTATTGTTAAATAAACTTTTAAATAATATAACTGATTTCTCCCCAGGTATCATCACTTGTTAATTTGCATGTACATGTATTAATTAGTCTGATTTGTTATATGACTGTTCTTTTGTATTGTATTTTACCACTCTGTTAATGGCGTTAGGCTGTTGGATGGTGAACCTCTAAATAAATAATTTTAGTTTTCTTTCTAATCATAGATTTGAAGAACATTTTGTTCAATCCAGAACCGTTTTCCATTCAATACTGTCAAGATACACCACCGACGAGTATTTGTTCTGTAAAACAGCTGTATATGCAAGAAAAATGTACAAGAATAGCTCCTTTAAGTGGCTATTTATTCCTCGGTTAGACTTGACAAATATCCCGCCTTACCACACCGTATACACGCCAGATATATTAAGTTATGAAAGCTGTCACTTCAAAAGCCACCTAACGTCAAAACAACAAACTGTAAGTAACACCTCAAAAGCAATGCCGCTTTAGTATTAGGGGGAAACGATTGAGTTAATTAAAAAATTAGTGAAATTTAGAGCATGAAGTTTATTGCCTACAAACTCATTTGTGTGGCTCAGTAGACAATGTTCTGGATTAACTTCAAAGATTTTAAGGGTTTTTCCAATTTCTTAACAAGGTATAGTGAATAAATTCATTAGATGTTCCAGTTAGATGAATTTTCATTTTCAGGGTGTCTTAGTTTTATTGGTAAGGATCCAAACCAAAGCTGGTACAGAAAATATATTAATGAAAGCCATTGAGCAAATAATATGTTTTCAACTTATCACAGACGAAGTTAATCAGTAGCACCAATTTGACAAAAAAAAAGTAGTGCGGCATTAAATATAATAGAAACAGATTATTTTGCAATAGAACAATCATTACGAACAAATAGTGTTTACTTGATTTTCCAATTTAAATATTTTATATTATATTATCTTTGCAAATATTATGGAATAAAATCTAAAACTTATAAAAAAGATAATTTTTAATACTCAAAACTTGATGATACCCCTAAAGAACTGTTGAGCAATGTTATATACAAAATACCTTGTCGTGATTGTAACAAAGTTTATATAGGTCAAACAGGAAGGTACCTAAAACACGAATTTCTGAACATGTACGAAGCGTTAAACCAATGTCTTTATTGGCCAACAGCAACAAAACTGCCCTTGCAGAACATACACAAACATATCTACATACATTTAACTTCGAAGAAGCTACAATTATTGGGAAACAGAAATGTTATAAAAAAAGAATTTTTCAGGAAATGATTAATATTAAGAAACATAAAAATTCTGTTAACAAAAAACAAGATACTCAAAATTTAAACACGGCATATTTTAATTTAATAGACTTAATCGATAGAATTAAACAATAAGCAATAATTACACCACCCGGTATATATAAAACATAGCAATTCTTTGTGTTTTCTTTCTCCATTTTTACTTAAAGAGGAAAAAATTACAACGCCTCTGCACAGTATCTAGTCGATACATCATTTTAATTGAAGTTCTCTATTTCTATAGTTTGTTTCCCATTGATGATAATAATTATATTTCTATATATGGGTATATATTGTCATTACTTTTCACTTGTAAGAGACACTTGTAAGAAACAATTAATTTTTATATTAAATTGGACAAAGAAAAACTAAACTACAGGTAATTTATAAAAGTTTTAATTTTAATTTGTTTTTAACTTAATTTATGTTTGCCTATATTGTCCCCTTTCTTTTTAAAATAAATAGAATAAAATAAATATTACTAAGTGCTTAGCTTACTTTAATATTAAGTTAAAAATTGTATTTTAATGTGTAATTTTCAATGTGTTTTGGTTTAATTTATTGTAATGTTATTTTATTTTTGTAACGCATTTACATTTCTAGAGCCCTGAAGATGGCTTAAATATAAGCCGAAACGTAGGCAATATGTAAAAAATTGGGTTTTCTACCTGAAATTGACCTATCACCAGACCCAGAAATAACATCAATAATAAAATCTAAGTTGGTTGTGAGAAATAATACAGTTTAATGTATCCAGGTATCGTTGAGAGTTCAGAGAATAAAATAGTAGCATATTATTCAACGAGCATATAACGATGGCCTTAATTGACGAGGGTGAAAGTCGTAAATGGCCCGAGTGAATTACAACCATTATATGCCAGTGAATACCATGCTTTGTCCAGGACTATTAACAATATTTTAGCAAACTTTTTATAGAAAAAAGTATACAATATTTTGGCATTCATGACGTGAACACGACAAATAACATACAATTCCAAAACTGTCACAACACCTTCTTTACAGTTTTGACATTCGTCGTTCAATTAATAAATTTGAAGAAGCAAATAAAACTTTAAATAGTAAACTTATATCATCAATGTTAATATAGTTGTAGGTTTAGTCGGTGGAATATTTGGCTTTCACTTACATGGTTCGGGTTAATATGCTAACACCGGAGAAATTTTGTTTTGTTTGAACGTTCCCAATACTGTCCCATTGAAGAATTTAAATTTGGTGTCAGAAGTGTGATTAATCATTAATACGAAGTGAATAATGATTAATCACTCCTATAGTGCATCTCTACATCATTATGCTTAAAGAAATAGATGAATAATGTAGGTATCATAATACAGTCGAGTGCTGAAGTTTTATTTTCTGAACTGACAAATGTATTTGCAGATACTGGACTGTATTGCTTCCCACAGCTAATCTAGATTTCGGATAGTTCGAGGTTTGCCTTACCTACCTGATTATTAGTTTGACGTTTTTTAGAATGTTTCAGGCTGTGTTCGATTTGGTTCTAGGTGCTTTCTCGAGGACCGTGAAAATTTTCAGCACACAAAAAATAGATATAAACAGAAAGGCTCTGCCTCCAGAGTCAGTCGAGAAGTTGAACGAGTAACTTCAAGTAAATATTCTTTTGGCGGTTATGAGTTGTTTGAAATATATTTGTTTTGTATTATCATGTTTGTTTTTTACGTGAAATATTGGTTACATTGGCATCAACTGCGATAAACAGACAAATGCGTTTGGAGTAGAAAATATATTGGCGAAATTAAGAATGATAGAAATGGAATAAATACTGAAACAGTTAATGGAAATGATGCAAGAAATGAAGAAAAATTAAAAGAACGAAATAAAAAACAGTTAAGAAAACAGCCAGGATGAAATTAAAAGTAGCAAAGGTGAAATGATGGTAGATTTGAAAAAAGAAATGAAAATTAATCAAAAACAAGTCCAGTTTAGAAAAAAGTTGGAAAAACAGGAATAATTAAGAAACTGTAAAAATCAGTTTACAATAAAACAATAATAAGTCAGAAGATGGATAAACTCAATGAATTTGACAAACCTTTTTGAGGGGATATTCGTCAATTAAGAAATGAAGTACAAGGTAAGTTCCAGGTTGTAGGAGAAAATATGACTAAGTTAAAGAGTGAAGTCCCAAATTTGAAGTTGCAATTGTTCGCAAAGTGGTCCATTAAAAGTAAAACTAGTTGTCTTCAGTCATCAAGGATTAAAAAGCCAACGTTTGATGGAAAGGTATCATCGAATATTTACCACAAATAGTCTGAGGCAGCCACCTTGGCAAACAGCTAGTCAGCTAGTCAAGCGTAAACAACAACATCAATCGTTGAATATTGCTTTGAAAATAAGGTATGGTGAAGTGCAATCATGTAATTGGAATTTCAAAATTATCTTGAATTACCTATCCTCTAAAATAAAATAAATTATTAAATTGTAGGCTAGATACATTATTATGACTGAGACCAAATATATTTAAAACAAATATGGGCAATTACTGAGTTTAACATGTTAGAAACATATTATTCTTGAAAATATGTCAGTAACACTGTACACTCAAATAAACTAGAATTTTATCATATTTCTTTTTATCAGTTTCGTCAGACTGATCCAGAATAGTGTATGCATTTTGCTTTTTCAGTTTTCAATAACATTTCAGGGAATATTTTAGTTTTCATTTTTCACTTCAGAGAAAAAACAGTAAACCTCATCATCATTAATAGACAAATTCACAGCAATCACAGACATACATAATATTTCACGTACATATTTTCGAAAACTTCCTTAAATCCATCATTGAATTAATATTAGAAATGAACAGTACTTACAATACTACTTAATTGCTACTATAAATAACAGTAATTTGTAACATATTTTCTGCAGTAAAAAAAACCATATTGTAGGTGCAGAACATTTTAGAACAATAGTCCAAGAAAACAATTGCGTAAATAAACCAAATTCTAAGGCAAATATGGTAATTTTCAATAAAAAGAAAACCGTATTACCTCTTAAAATAAATTTTTGTAATTTAAATTTCCCAGGAGGTAAGATATTTGAATATTTTACCTCCTGTAAGCACAACCTTGTTATTTTGCTACAAAAATATTTCATTAGCGAATTCCTAATTGATACAAAAGAGAAAACAAGTACTACAAACTAAATAAAGTGTTCGAATGTCGTTAGAGGAACAAACTAATTAAATAAATCAGTTATTTACAAAACTCTGGAAGGTGGTTGTAGTATCTTCGCGAACGAGTACGTTTAAAATTAGCATCGTTAGTGTCTGTGCTGACAAGACGAGAAACTTGACTTGAAAAGATAAAAAACTTCTCGACGCGCCAGAGCTGTGAAGGAAGCGTTACAATGGGTGGAAAGTTTTGTTGTTAAGTCAGTCTGTCCCGGGGGTGTCCAGGCTCTTTTATAAGATTATGCTGTGAGGTTCCGGATTTCTACTGGTGCTCATTCACATTTCATACTGTCGTTGAGTGAGAAATTATAGATAGAGGCGCAACCTTATGGCAAAATGCGTATACACTTTTGGGTCCGAGATAGCTAATAGCAGCTCTTTGGTTCTAAGATTCGTCAATTTATCGACAACTTATTGTTCACGGAGATTTTCTTTGCTTGTTCACACAGAACGCTCAAAATTTACTGTCGTTAGCGACAGTTCTCGACAGACGGACAAATGTCGAGCACAAAAAACCCCTACTGTAAAACACAGTGTAACATAACGGAACGTCAAACATGAAGGCCTTTATTTCTTGTCTGACTTTTAAAAGATTTTGCCCTATAGATATTTTCTATTAGGGCCTTTTTTTAACAAGATACAGGGTGTTAAACTTGTAGATCGTATACGCATTTCGCCATTAAGGTTGCGCCTCTATCCATAATTTCTCACTCAACGATACTGTGTATGTGAAGGGTGTCTCAAACTCGATAATATGGGAATACTGTGAGGATAAAAAAAATTTGAGACGTGGTGTTAAATTCAATCGAAAATATTACCTTTGGAATTAGACAGAAACGACTAATGACGTCATGAATTTTTCCACAGACATACCCAAATTTTGTCCCTGTTAAAAAGCTCTCTTTTGTCTAAGAAACTTTTATTAATGACATTTTTCTGTATTACTTCCCGTTTAATAGTTTTAAGCAATATTGCCTTAGAGTATCAAAAGAAATACCACTTAAAAATCACATTAGCCGTGGAAAGATCAAGTAGTTGTTGGAAAATAATTGAATGTTCGTTGTTTAAAGTGTGTTAAACTATAACTTTTGTGCTTAGAAAATGTCTTTTCATTCAGAAAAAGTTGATATGTTGTTAATTTACAGCGAGTCACAAAAAAATTCAAGAAGAACTGTAGTTATATCGGAGGAAGGTATCCAGAGCACGGGCGTAGCCAGGATTTAGTTTTTTTTGGGGGGGGGGTTGGTTTGAAGTAAATAAGACAACAAAAATATACTTACGTGAAATTTAATATCTATATATTCATCGGAAAAATTACGACATAGGTATTTACAAAGAAAGTTCTTAACTTTAAATGAAATAGTTAAATTAATTTCGTTCCTCTGCGGTAAATCTAAAACCATTAAAGAAGAAATCTTGGGTTTTTTCTTTTAAATATATCCACTATTTCATCTGCATGAATTTCTGTTCCATAGCGAATGTTCATGAGAGCCAAACCATTAAGTCTGTTTTCACTTGTAGTGTTTCGTAGATAGTTCTTCAGTCTCCTTAGGCTGGAGAAAGACCTTTCTGGGGTAGCAGTGGATACAGGAATGGTAGCCAAGATTTGTAGTAATGTGTAAATATTAGGATAAAGGTTTTTATCGCACATATCTAGGCATTCCAAACTAGATTTTGAGGTAGACGAGATACTTGTCATCACTGTTTTCCATACTTCAAGTTCTGCTTTAACCACTGATATGTTGTTTTCAGGAAGCAGTGTCATAATCATTTAACTCTCTATAATATTAGGTAATATTTTGCTTATTTCGGGGGGGGGGGTGAACCCCCAAAACCCCCCCTTGGCTACGCCCGTGATCCAGAGCGCCCGTTTCCTAATCATAGAACCTTTACAAAATTGGAGGCGATCGTGCAATGAAATAAAGATGAATTTTCTATTCCGAAGAATCAAATAACTGACCGAATGGTACGAAACAATGTTAATACAGCTAGACTGTTCCAGCATTTTAAACAAAATCCACAAAATTTTATACGGCAGGCTAGCCGGTACTTGAATTTTGATAAATCAACCGTTAAACCTATTATTTGCCTTAGTGTCATATTGAAACAGACTTAATTTTACTGCTCAAATTGTATTAAATGTAGAATCAGTTGATCAGAATCTTTTTCAACACATTCTTTGGGTGGAAAGTCGGATTGTCAGTAATGGTTTGCCAAACAAGCGCAACGAACACTACTGGTCCAATGAAAATCCCCACATTGTAAATCCAGTCCAAAACCAAGGCCGTTTTGGAGTAAATGTAAGGTGCGGCATCATCGGTAGGCATTTAATTGGGCCTTCTTATTATGAACATACATTGTACAGCGTTAGTTACTTAACTTTCCTACAAAAAAACTTCCTGCACTTTTGGAGAATGTTCCTTTGCAATTAAGGAGAAACCTACGGTTTCAGCACGACTGAGCTCCACCCCCACAAGGCGAGGATTGTGCACCAATATTTAGATAACACGTTATCAGAAAAATGAATTGGGATGAATGGACCTATCCAGTGGCTCGGAAACCCGACAGATCTAACACCCCTCGATTTCTTTTTTTTTAGGTTTTAAGAAATAAGGTTTACAAAACACCTTCACGAGACATTAATCATTTGAAAGAACATCACAAAAGCTTAAAATGAGTTAAATGGCGAAATGTTAATAAACGCAGCCCACAAAGAAACCTCATTAATTAGGGGGGTAATCAAATGTCAACCGGTATCAATCTCTCGCATTGACCCAAGCTAACATTCTCCACCCTACAATACTCGCAGAGAGGGTGCAAATCCCCAGCTAACAATTTCTTGTTCTGTAAAAATCGTAAGAACGTTTCCAGAGCAAATTTTATAGAGCAATGTTTGTTCTAAGAACATTTTCAAAACGTTTTTACAACACTTATACCATAGAAATGGGCACCGTTCTATATAACGTTTTAGTTCTTTAAGCGGTTCTGTAAAGCTTGCAGGAAATACTTATAGAATTGTTGAATAAACGTTTTCACAAGTCTTAAAGAATTTTTATAACACAGTTACAAAGCAATCTCATAAAAATTCTATAGCACTTCGCTATACAATTTTTGTGTTGCATGGTGTTATAATTAAAGAACTTTAAAATCGTTTAATTGTATCTTTTAAAAACAAAGTGTTTCTGTATCGCACATGTCCATGGGCCTAATCAGCCTTCATAGGAGTACTTATTTACATCATTACGAATTGCTTAGTTTGTTTGTCCATCAGGGAGAAGTACATTTTAATGCGGAAAAAGTTTTATCGTGAAATATGTGGTACATAATGGTAATTTTTTGACGCGCCCTCAGCTAACCTTATATTTCCTATGATGCTGGAAATTTAATAAATTGATGAATTTAACAACCAACTGTACATAAAATAGTCAGAAAGTAAGTATATCCATATTATTGATATCATTTCACCTATTTATAATGTACATATTTTTAATTAAGATTTTTTTTCCTTCTTCACAATATGGCGACTGATCGAAAGGCTCCATCTTGTACTTCCAATGGATTCTCACTAATATGACATTATTGTGCCGATTGCAATGATTATAGAGCAAATATGCTTCGTAAGCAACTACTTAATATTCACAGTGTTGTCATATTTTATTGTGGTAATTTCACTTATTTCAATATTATTTAATACATCTAATAAAATTCTTTAACTTCAACATCTAGAAGAGCAAATGTTTAAGGTTTGGAATGGTCTAAATTAAATATGTTACTAAATTTCTATAAGAAAATCAATTTCTCTTAGCAATCAAATAAATCTTATCTATCGTAATGAAATTTTCTTTATTCAAGAAGATAATAATTTCTACAAGTTACGACTATGTTATACAAATTTCCCCATTATACTTTGATCAAAATATTTCGTACTATTACAGGCAGGTCTCGTCAGGTGGGGCTATGGGAAACCTACATATATAAAAAATGATAGTTCTATAGCGTTTCTTTATGGAACAAAAAGGCTTTTGTTGCTTATTTAATCTATAATGATTTTATAACAACTGTATTATTATTCTCTACAACTGCTTTAAAGAGGTTTTTCTCTTAAGTTCGATAGCAGCTTCCTTATTTGTAATTTGTTTTCCGCAGCAGAATTGTAACTTAACAACGCCTTATACAATAGTTCTATAATTAAACTATAAGCGACATTACAGAATAATTTTATAAGAGTGTCACAGGAGATGGTATAATTCTATAAAGCAGTATTTTGCATCGGTTTTACAGTAATTTGATTCTATAAGCACCGTTGCTGTAAAATTGTTTTATTGTACACACTTATAGGGCTACACTAGCAGTTATCTTATAAATGCTCTATAATTTATGCTCTAAGAACGTTCTTGCAACAAATTTAAAAAACAATTCAGTTTCTGAAGGCAAAATAGTATCATGTGCCACATTAATGCAACAATTTAGTATTCTAAATACAACTATAAAATATTAACAGAATATAAAACTCCTATTACTCTAAATTTATAGAACTACTTTGCTAGCTGGGTCATCTCTCCTAATATAGCTGATATTCGGTCTACCGGTTGCGGGGCTTGAACCCACACTGGTCTAGCCACTTCAATTAAAATACTGACGCGAATAGATTGTAATATGTGTCTTGTATGAGAGCGTTTGCCTCATTTTTTAAATTATCGAGTTTAATCCTTTTATTTATTCTTAATGACATTTATGCACTTTAAGCAACGAAAATTCAATTATTTCCTGGATCTACCACTGGATCTTTTCACCGCGAATGTGATTTTTAGGTTGTATTTCTTTTGAAACTTTTTAGGGCGATATTGCTCAGACAAATTTCTGTAATAAAAGTTTATTAGAAAAAAGAAAGCTTTTTAACAGGAAAAAAAATTGGGTATGTTTCTAGAAATTATATAATTGATGACGTCATTAGTCGATTCTGCAAATCCCAAAAATAATACTTATAGAGCTTACCTCATTCCATTTAACACCACATGTCCCAAATTTTATTTAATTTTTTTGTATCATCAGAGTAGGCTCATACTATCGAGTTTGGGACACCCTGTACAGTGTGTGACGGTTTTCCTGGGTACACCGTGTAGTTATGATCAGAGTATTATTAATTCAATTATAATGATCTCCATTTGCGTAAAGCATGCGACTACTATCCTTTTTCAAGGTTTATCGTTCTGAAACGAACGATAACATACGATTTTCAAAATGCAGATATAAAAATGTATTATTTAATGGAAATAAATGCGGAGATAATAAAATTTTTCGGTGCTACGCTATTCCTGTCCTATGTCAAATATGTTGTCATATTATTTACAATAGACATATTCTTCTGTCAGATAGTTTCGGACTAAACTACAGTTTAAACTAGATACGCTATTAATGACGGTAATGAAATGAGAAATGTAATTAGGACGTCGGCCGCTAGGGGTTAAAACGATAAACTTTTAGGATAGGACACAACAAAACAACTAACTTATATTAATTTAGTGTTAAATTCGTTTTAAATAGGCCCCTTTAAAACATGCTGTATCCTCTTTCCCAAAGTAATCCGTTTTGCCAGTCATTGTTGTTGATATTGTTTCCTGTTCGTAGAAAATGCTTTACACCAAACTGACAGTCAACAGAAATTCCTTTAACATAGTATTTAGTACAACGTTTTAACCATATATTGGATATAGTAAACACTGTTACTTTAACAAACCTTTTTAATAGTTATTTATGTATTAAAAGCGAAAAGAGGTACACTATTCTCTAGTAATGACAAAATAAAACGTTTCAATTATTAATTTTATTACAACGAGAACAATAATTATTACAAATAGGACACATGTAAGAAATTTATTTGTTAGGATTCGTAATTTGGATGCTGAAAGAAGAGTCTTTACAATCTGTAGGGTTGTTAGATTAGAAATAACAAGTCCACGGTTTGTAACACGTTAAATATATTAATAAAGATATAACAACTGGGAAAGATTGTACCACCAATACAGAAGTCTGGACGGATGTTACGCGGAAGACGAGCGACGAGTAACTACTGTCGTTCTCACCGGACCTCTCGAGCAAGGTCTCGGGGGCTGGTTAATCTCTAACCATCTCTTTATTTGATTATAATTGGGCTCAAGTCAGAGGGTACTTTAATGGTTTTATTGGCATTGATTTGTTTATTGCTTTAATGCAAATGTCATTACATTGTAATTGTAGGGATCACAGATGTAGGTCGGTGACCGCTACAAATTTCTAATAATACCGCAGGTCCAAAAAAAAAAGTGGTGTGTACTGAGGGTCCCATTATATTTTCTCTATGTACTTTTTCCCGCTGAACATGAATCTGAAGTCAAAGTGGGGGGTCGCTTAGCAAATTTTAGAGAAAACCCATAAAAACGATAAAAATCACATCAAAAGTTTACACAGGTCCACAAAAAATGTCATATGTGCTGGGAGTAAGACTATATTTGAATTTTGTATTTTTACCGCTGAACACAAATCTGAAGTTCAAATTCACACTTTCTCGTAATTTATTCTGTATGATACTCTCTAAAACTGAACCAATGAGAAATGCTGTCAATTTGTGAATATTTACTGTTTTACAGTTATAAGTACCTATATCTTTTTAGGTTTTCTCAAATATTCGCTGTGTAACCCCCAATTTTCACTTCAGATTCGTGTTCAGGGGGAAAAATACAAAAGAAAAATATAGTCTAACTCGCAGTACACATGACTATTTTTGTGGGCCTGTGTAAACTTTTGATGTGATTTTTATCGTTTTTATGGGTTTTCTCTAAAATTTGCTGTGCGACCTCCCTTTTTGACTTCAGATTCGTGTTCAGCGGGAAAAAATACATGAAAAAAATATAATGGGACCCTCAGCACACACCATTTTTTTTTGTGGACCTGTGTAATTCCTGATCCAGAAGTCATATTAGAGCTATATTCTGGTATAGTAAAATTTTCATCACTGAAATTACTACACTCAATTACTTGTACATGATTTGATGGCCTAGTTAAAATTTTCTTATTTGTTTTATTTATGTCATTATCTAGGTATGATGTTATTATCTAGGTATGCAACTGTAGAACTCTTGCATACCCCATTTGGCTTCAATTGTATAATATTACCTCCACCATGGACCAATAAAGTAGCCGATGTTCAATTTCCGTCATTTTTAACTAATTGCGTAAATTTAACAAAATTTGATAATCGTTACCTACTACTTGACACTCCTCAATAAACGTAACTTTTCGTTGTCACTATCAAGCAAAAAACCGTCCTATAATTAGTAATTGTAGATAAACAATAATAAAGCAAGATCTTTATTGACAAACGCAAATGGTAAAGTATCTTTTTCACAATTATTTCATGTAAGGTCCTGTCCAATTTGAAGCAGAGACTACTGAAGATAATCTCGTTTTAGTTGAAATACAGATTCAAATGCTGAGACCACGCTTCTGTACGTGCTCGTAATGGATTTCTGTATTTTTTTATTTAGGCTGCATATTTGATTGAAACTTTTAACTATTTGGGTCAGGATTCAGAGTATTTAGATCTGGCGATTTTAATGGTCGTGCGATAGTATATGGCTAGTGGCATATACAGTGTGTCTTCAGACCTAGTGCTACGGGCATGCTACGGCTTTTAAACAACAACGAAAATATCACAAAGTTAACCACGGAGAGCGTCTTACTACAGTTGATATTATTTCACACACAACTGGTAATGGAGTGTCAAAATAATGTGAACTTTTAAATAATTATATATAATTATTATAATATTTTTAAATAATTATTATTAGCCACAGAAAATTATAATCTTATTATTATAAGTATTGCGTATTATTTTGTCTCTCGTTGAATACTTTCCTTCTGAATGTCTTAGTCGATCAGGCAATGCTGTTTGTTGAAATACTTTAAATAGCTGAAGCGTTAGATGGCCGCTTAAAAGTAAACTAATATGAAAATAAATAGCGCGCTCTGTTGCCACATCTGTTATTTATTTGACAACGGTGTAAAATTGAGTAAGACTTAAATTTAATAGATTTATAAAAAGCACTCTGTTTTGTTGTATCTCTGTTTTGTCTGTTGTAGGACTACGTGATAAAATATAAACTTAAAATAGTTTTAAACGATTCTTAATAATTGTTTTTTTTATTGAGATAAATCTTTTGTAATTTTGACTAGAGTAGACTGTCGTTGACAATTCCTACACAAGATCAAAAAATTACTTAATTTCTGAGCATGTAGAAGAAGTGTCCTTAGTTTAAATTATTTTAGTATATTTATTGGTGCCCAAGCATGCAAAGTGATTGCATAAGTCAAAAAAGAAAGAAAATACGCAAAATAATAAAACACTAGGACAATATTGTGGTAAATAAAACAAATTTCTTATTTCAGCACTTTGCATCTCTGTTAATTATTAGCTCAACATATATACAGTGATCTGATTTCCATGGCTCATCATTGAGATTTCGGAAATCGTACAACATATACAGGGTGGTTAACATTAGGGGATAAGAGTTTACGATATATCGATTTTTTCGTATGAAGGGGTACCGTAATGTTTTGGGGTGGAATAATGTTCAACCGCCGCACCCCATTAATTCGCATGCCACATAATATGACCAGTCAAATTTACATCGAACAAATTATTACGCTCATTATCTACCCCCTCCATAATAAATTAGGTGAACATTTTTTTGTTTATGGACAACGCTCGACCACATCGCGCAAGAAGGGTTCAAGAGACACTCGAAGCAGAACATATCAATAGATTAGATTGGCCAGCCAATTCTCCTGACATAAATCCTATTGAAAACATGCAGGATTTTGTTGCTAGAACCATTGAATCATATTGCTCCACCTCAGACTGCAGATGAGTTAGTCGTGGTGCTTGATTATCTCAATGCACAGACGTGTCAATATGCTATTGGAACGTGGTGGAGGTCATACCGACTATTAGTCAAGTAGAGAACTTTCTTTGTTACTTCCTTTTGATTTAATAAATTTTCCGCGTTTTTATTGGTTAGTTCTACTCTTGTCTTTATTGTCAATTGCAGAGTAATTTAGGACATTTTCACTGTCCGTTTCACCTCATACTGTAATTAGCGTAAACTGTTGAATGTTGTAATTTTTTAAAATAAAAAAAGGAATTGATTTCTCGTAAATGCTTATTATTATGTATCAAATGTCAGCTATTTCTCACATAATGACGCTAGATGGCATTTGCTAAAATCGATATTTTCAGTTTTTTCAAAATATCTCTGCAACGACAGTAAATATCTTGGATCTATTTGGTTTATCTTATTGGCTATGAAAAGACTCAATTTTTCTTCTACCTCGTGAGACACCTCGTTATAAGGCTACTGAAAAACAAATCACTCTGTGAGTATATACTTAATAATTTTGCATAAATTATGACATAGCCTGTATAGTATTGTAATTTTTGGAAACAACATACTACTGCTACTACTAGTCGCTCATTAAACAAATTAAATTATAAATAATTTCATCAACAAACAGCATTAAAATACTACAAATATTTTCATGGTCACGCTCTATTCATGAAACTAATGCATATTAATCCCTAAGATCAGTAAGAGATGTATTTTAGTCCCTAGATATACACAAAATCCGCCATATTGCGTCTACGGATTCTCATCACATTCTGTGAGGACTAAAAATTTATCACCTCCAATGTCGGTAAATGTACCTATTCGGTTTTCGTTTAACCAAATTTATTTGTCAAAAAGCTGCCATCAATTTTCCGTCCCCCAAGGCCATAAAAATTCCTGCGTGCTCATCAATAACTAAGGGAAATAAAAATTCTTCGGTTTAAGTATTAAACTCCGCTTTGCTTAATTTCCCATAACTGAGTCCGAATTCCTACTACAGAGATCTATTTCCAAAGCTTTAATGCAATTACTGTTGGGCAATAAATTATTATTGCCCAAGATTTCTCCAAATATTTTGTTAAATATATTATATACACTATCAAAATGTGTGTCACACACACCTACAATCACATTAAAACTACAAAACGTATTATACAAAGAAAAACTAAGCAAAATATTAGTGTTTATATGTGATTTATGAAAAGTATTGGAATGACGGGTTCTAAAATGAACTACATGAAATACAATTTTCAGTAATTTATTTAATAAATCAACTTTGTGGTGCAACAACATGCAAATAAATTTGGGGCTCTGTAAAGTTCTTCTTAGCTCAAGTGAAAGTATGTTAAACTCGGTCAGAACTAAAACATCATAACCTCTAGGAGGATATACCCCATTCGCTGTGAAGCTAAGAAATTTCAAAAACTTTCTTTGAACAAGCAAGTTTTTGGGTAACATAAATCGGACACCAAACAATAATACAATATTCAAATCTTGAACTGACCTATGAATAGTAGAGTTTATAATGCATTAATATTATAAAATCTACTACAATTCCTAATAATAAATCGTAACATTTTATATGCTGATGTTGATATATTTTGTATGTGATTTGACTCCTAAATCCTTAAAAACGTCACAGCGTTACAATACATGTGAATATTTTGATTTTGGTAATCATACAAAATAGGGACAGGTTGACGAGTGCAGGTCATAACCTTACACTTAGAGATATTTAGATTGAATTCCAGACACCACTGATTATTAACTGATTTTGAATGTTCTCACTGTTGGAAATATTACTAACTTTAGAGAAGAGTTTGAGGTTATCTGCAAAGAACACATAATTACAATCAATAACAGAGCACAAACCATCTATAAACTTTAAAAATAACTGGGGTCCAAATTTGACCCTTGTAAGCCAGATGTAGTTAGATATTTATTTGATTTAAAACCGTTGGTAACCACAAATTGCACCCTATCAGAGAGGTATGATACAAACAGATTCCGAAGTAGTAGGCTGAAATGAAATATTTCTAAGTTTTTGATCAAATTCTTGTGAATACGGTTAAAAACTTTCACGAAGTCCGTGTATACCACACCTACCTGACCCTGATCATCTAGAATATCCGATATATGCTGCGTGAGATGAATTAAATTTGTAGAATTAATCCATTTTGATTAGGTACGGAGAAATACGATAACATACATATTGGTAGATCATGTTCAGTGTTGTAATAGGGCCATAGTTGCTTAGTAATGATAGATCTCCATACCAAAATAGAACTGAGGCGAAGTCTCAGTCGCGGCGAAGCTTTTGCAGAGTCACTACTGAAGATGCCGACAGTGAAGAGCGGCGAAACGTTTGGAAGCATGGGATGCGACCAGTTACAGCGGCGGCTACGGAACGCCTCGGAGGACCACCAGTATCCGAGAAGCGGTTCCGACCGTAGCAGTCGTAATACCAACAGTAGGAACCGAAATCAATATATGGACAGGCCCTGAGACACCGATAGCGGGTCTGTCCCCATAGAGCCTAGCCTCAGAACAACCAGGGCAGGTAAAAGTATCCCAGCTAATGCTAGGGATGTGCATTTTAACTCTGTTTCTGGCAGCTACCAGTTACTGAGGTCACGGCATAACAACCCGGAAAATCACCATGTATCAAATTACAACACTGGCCGTGAAAGCCTAAAAACCACTACAATAAATTTTATTAACGTGTTTTTGAAATTTGGCGGGTCTTTTATGAAAATTAGTATTAAAACAAACAGGATATCTGTTCGGATTGTTTAATGTTTACAGAAGCATAAACATTTTCAGGTTTTCGGACAGTTTGTTTAAATTTTAAATTAAACTGGATGTGACTCACGCTCCCAGCTAATTGTAGGAATCTGAACGACATTGATATGCATACAACTTGAGAACAGATGTGGGTGGAATCTGACATATTATTTATAGAAGCTCTCTATTGTAATGTTCAACCCATTCCAAATTATGTAGTTTTACAGACAAAAAGTATTTAAGAACTGTGACTAATAGGACTCGGAAATATTTTTCCAATTATATAACTATATTTATACGACAATTCTTAGGAAACTGTTTAAGCATAATTGTTTGTGTCATATCAATAACTTTCTAGATGCTTTTTACAAGAAAGCTGATATGGTCATTCACTATCTTGCTCCAATTCAACTTCATCATTGTCATATTTTATCCACGACCACTATATTAAGAAAATTTAGTACTCTTTCCCTGGCCTTTTAACATATTTAGTGAATTAGAATTCATAATACCTCGCTTCGATTTTATAGCATTTTATTTAGAATTATTATTAACATTAACATTTATTTTATCTCAACAACGATCTTGTCATTTTGACCGGGATTACTTAAATTCACTCGATAAGGAGTTTCTTAAAGACAGGAGATCACCTGCAGTCAGATGGAATGGTGGATAGATTCAATGGCAACATTGAAAATTTCCTGAGAACCGCCTTCCTCCATTTTTATTGGCTTACCAAGCAGCAATTCAAGAGACCATGGGTAAAACAGCAGCCAGGATGATTTACGAGTATGGCACGGAATTGCAGCTACCAATAGATCTAATTATGAAGCGACCGCAACACTTAGATGGCCAGCTGAAAGAACTGAAGATCTGAATGAAAATCACATACAACTTACGTGCCAATAACAACGAGTTTAAAAAAAAATGAGAAAGGATGGTTTGTAAATCGGTAAATCCCCGGAGCTACAGAAATCGTAGGAAGGCCATTATACCGTCGTGTCAAGATTGAATAACGTGGTGTATAAGGTCTAGAGGAATCCTCAAGCCAAGATGAGCATTGTTCACAACGATCGATTACACCTTATCAAGAAAGTTATGCGGACAACGGCGTAACGAAAGCTCACATACCTTTTTAGTTTATTAATTATGTTCCTGTTTGCTTTCGAAATAATTTTGTAACCGCATAATTTTCATAATACCTTTATTTTGACGTTTTCTAGAACATTCCAAGCCATATTCGATTTAGTATCGACACTATTTCAAGACCACGGAAACTTCCAAAACCCTAAAAACAGATATGATAGCGAAGCTTATAAAACCAATTATATATAAGAGGATCGATTATATTTTTGTATTGTTACCTATTTTCAAATAATCATGTTCCTTGTTTAGGAAATAAATATAAAAAGTGGATAATGTTTCATTAGCATATATTGTTATTCTTTGATGGAAAGGTGTGATTTGATATCACAGTAGTTTATAGCTTTGCCCAGGACGTCAAAATATCTCTTGCGGTTCCTGAGTAATATAGATAATAATATCTTTTATAATTTAACTTTGGATACATTTTAGAAAAGAAGTTTATATGATCAATTATTTTGTTAGCGCTAGACGTTTCCTGTTAAATATTTTACACCTAGTTTTTTAGTATCAATGCATATAAAAACCTTTTTGTCCCAAACTTAATAATAGGTTATGAAAAAATCCCTTCTCAGTACACCTTTAACAACCCCTTCATCGACCGCAGCTGTATTTTTAGGGCCCCTTATAAAAATCTTTTTAGAATTCTGAGAATACACAACGCAGAGGCGGTCTACCGAGCAGGTGTTTATTATTCTTCTCCCGTTAAGTGGATAAATCCACCCTCGCATCCTCCACATCGGGACCAATACACATATTTTCTTAAGATACAGGCCCCGCGACTCTGCAAATACGCAGAGGCCTCGAGGTGTAGAGAAATCGTTCCGCTTCCACGGATTTAACTGCAGAACAAATACCTTTAACAAGGAACGCTGGCTAGTCGCGGCGGAATCAAACAAAATACTATCAACTCGTGTGTGGTACCAAGGCAACACGCAAATGCAGGGGTGCCTGGATCTGCTGCGAGTTTTTCAATTCCGAGTTTATTTGTTCAATAATGCCGTGTATCTGGTCTGCGTACGCTGGTGCGAGCTGTGGCAAATTGGTGTTTGATTTTACGGGAACGTAAGGGGATGGTCGGTGTGATGGTTTACATTGCGACATGCAGCGTGATCCCACGCGTAGTTCAGGCTAACTATTGCAGACGTAGGAAAGCAGATAAATTGATTTAACTACTTTTTATACGAGGTACAATGGAGAAATTGGATGATATTTCCAAATACGTGCAGAAGAATCGAAATGGGGGTTGTCTTAGACAATTTTGTGGAAAAATAAGCATAAATGCGGTATTTAAAAATTTCGTCTGGCCACACCCCTGCAAAACGGTCGCCGCTACAGCGTAGACGTATGACGCCAGATGCCGTCCTTATGTGTATCCATAAATTCAGCAATGTGCTTTAGTTCATATCTGTATAAGATTTCCATGCTTTCGGACAACGCAGTACATACGTTTAGGAGAGTTGATTTGTCATTTGGGATATTATTAAGTGTTATACTACCAGAATATAACAGGCAGCTGCCCCCCCTCTGGAAGCCTAGAAGCGAAAAAAATATCCTTGTAAAATTCTTGAAATAAATATTTTAATAACCAAAAAATACTTACACTACTGAAAATTATTAAATTACGGTAATTTATCGTTATTTTATTGTCGATCAAAATTATCATGCAATCGTACTCAATTATTTTCCATAGAAAAACAGAAAAATAATACCACAAACAAATAGGATAATTATCGTACATCTCGAAAAGCTTTACACAAAAAGTTTTCAGGCAGCCTCCATGAAATCGTCAATGTGCTAGAACATCTCTCGGCCGAAGGAAACTATGCTACAAGAAAATTTGCCTATCAGTTGCACTGTGCAGTTACAAAACCAATTTTCATCGTAGGTTTAGTCATGATTGCAAAGTACTCTGCGATTTTGGAACTTGTGAACGTTCTACAAAGTAAAAATATGGATTTGATTATGGTGAGGAAACATTTTGGTGCAATCTTTGATGTCGTCAAGAAGGATCGACAAGAAATTGAACAAGTGTCTGATGAATTACTTAAAAAATCACATGATATCGCGGAGAAAGTCGGCGTTGAGTTAACAGTCCCACGAATTGTTCAAAAGCAAATACACAGAAGTAATCCTCCATCTGAAACTGCGACTGAATATTGGAGACGGTCGTTGATCATCCCTTTTCTTGACTCTTTAACTTTATCATTGAATGTTAGATTCTCACACGAAAATACACCTGCTTTTGCCTTATCCCATCTTCATCCTTCATACATGCTAAAAATGACTTCAAAGGATTTGGAGAAAAATGCCAAATTTTTTATGGAGTTTTATGAGTTGGGTGAGATCTCTGCAGCATTAGATTTGTGGTATAATCTGTGGAAAAGATTTAGCAGAAGACAAATTAAAAAAGGATGTTGAAGTGGATGCACTTTTGGAGGAGGCTAATATTTTTTCCCTGCAACAAGGCATGCACTCCTCATTTTAAGTGCTTTCCCATCAACTACGGCTACTGTTGAACAATCTTTTAGTACCCTTCGAAGGGTAAAGACCTGGCTGGGAAGACAGATTTTTTGGGTTGTGTTTGATGAGCGTCTATCAGAAACTCTTAAAGGAAAATCAGGACTGGATTGAAACGAGAGTTTTGAACAAGTTTTGTACAAATCCAAGAAAAATTATACTAGTGAAGACATGTAACTAGAATATATATTTTTTTCTCAAGCAAATAATTACAATAGTTTAGTTGATATAGCACTGCTATAATTATACATAATTTTCTTAAAATTTTGGTTTCATTCACCTTCTCCGCGAGCAGATGTTACAACCTGAACGACCATAGCTTGCTACCCCCCCCCCCTAGTTTTGATCCTGGGTACGCCCCTGCTTCCAGCATAGTTTGGCTGGCTCGCCACCCAGCTATACCTTGCATAAGCAGGTGTAAGTTGAAATGAAATAAATGTATACATCCCGTCTCACCAATGTTTTATTACGTAAACAGTTCAAAGTAATTCAAGTTTCCACGTCATTAGATTTGATTTTAGTTCTTAATATTACAGGCATAAATAAACTCCTGCATTATCGCTGACCAAATAAAAAAGAACTAAGATTTATTGTACCACTGTTTTAATAAACGACGAGCACATTTTTCTGTGAAATAAATATATGTCACATGGCACAGACACCATTAGTTCCGTTTATAAGCGTTCATGAGTGCACCACTTTTATTGCAGGGTTCATGATATCTAATTTTCATTTAACGGCTAAACCCCGTGATTTATTCGGCGATACGTATCACTGTACGGCTGATTAATGTTCGCTCTGTATATCCGACGAGCGTCGCAAAGAGGGCTTCAGATTATTGCCCCATGTCGATTTGTTTCCTTGTTAAAACACCGAATTAGATTTCGCGCGAAATTTGCTGACACTTCCCCGCTGCTTTACTGTTATTATATTAATATCGACCCTGCCTAAAATCCAGCTAACGTGTTTCTGGATAATTAGGCACGTCTGCCGGTTTCTATGATTCGGCGAAGTTTGGGAAACGTAGCTTCGAGAAACGTCTCGAAGAGATCCCAATTGGGTTTGTTATTAATCAGTAAAAATATTCAGCATTTTGGCAAAAGTATACGACGTCGAAAACTGATGTTCTGTGTTTACTAAAAGTGTTTGTTCTAATAATTAAGTTGCATCATTTTTGTTACCTAGTTGGATATGCCGGCTTTCATTGTAGCAAGTAGTAGGCGATGAGATATAGTTCTTGAGAGTTATCGAATAAGTTATGAACTAAGCTTTTACTGATGAGAGCCTTTAATATTAGCTATTTTTGGGAAACTAATCCCAAACGCATTGAGAGGGATATCCCATGCGAACTTTAAGTAAAAAATCATACTCTGGATTAAACATTTGTGTTCTTAGGGAAAATTTATTTATTTACAACCATATATTTAATGTCCATATTACAAACTGACAGTAAGTTTGAAAGAAACATATTTCTGAGTTTGACATCTATCCAGATGAATAGTGGCATTTACCAGGGTGGTCACTTTCAACCCAAGTAAATGTCAACATTCATTGAATAACAACATGTTTGTTTCAAGAAATGTCTAATTGTACATTAAGACATCCTCATTTAATTTGATTCACATTAAGTATTAGAAATTATTTATGCATGTTTGCCGTTCATCAGCGCAACGTCGTCCGCAGTTGCTTCGTTGTTCCTTCCATCTGTTTTCTCTGGATCCTCTAGCCATCAAAATCCACCTGTTTCTCTTAAGATTATGATTCACTAAGCTCCTTTCTTTATTACAAATTATTTTGCTAAATGAATTATATAACGTTCGATTGGTTATAAGCAACAATTAAACATTGGTAATCCATGCTGAACATCCTGCGTAGAAATAGTAACGTTTTTAGTACTGGAGTTTAGTATTTTGCCAGATATTTTTGTGGCAATTTTAACCTGAGAATTTGTAGACATACCTGTCCGCTACGGTGGAAGATTTCCATCTCCTTAATCTCTTCAACTGGATAATGTTACCACCGCTATTTACCAATAGTGTGGCCGTAATTCGGAAGCAGTGTCACGTGTATGTTTCACAATGCGGAAGCTTTAGAATCACTACATTTTTTTCGGAAATTGACTTATCGAATAGTGGCCAAATAGTTGACGAGTGATTTTACCGAATCTTAATTGTAAAAAGAAGTTTTCATTTAGAACGTCTAAACAAAATGCAACATGTTATTATTAACGTTTTTCATTATTCACTATACTCAAATAAATATATGTAGGTAAGTTTTTGATGTTGGAATTTTGATTTCTTATTTTCCACGATATTAATGTCATTCAATTTCATTTTATACTGTTTGTCACTTCGACATGCACCTAATAAACCGCAAGTGTTTGTCTTTTTGGATACATATCCTAGATTTTGTTGTTTGAAAATGCCAATATTTTCGAAAATTTGGAGATATCCAGTTTAATTTTAATTTTTTAAGCTGTGCGCAATATTGAGTAAAAGATTGACGGGTTTTGATTTTGACAATTTCGCTGAAATATGCCAGTCATATCATAAACTTTATAGCACCTTGCAAGACCCTTCTTAGTTGAAGAGGAGTCCAAATAATATCTTCTGAATCGTTCATTGTCGTCGAAAACATTTTTTGATAATAATAAAATAGTATACAAACCTTGGTGAAAAATTTCTTTCATGTTTCGAGAAATAGTTCACCATCTTCTCGACAGGAATGATACACTTTCCACCTGGGTATGTAATATTACTTTTCAACTTGTTCGTAGCATGTTTGACATGTTCTCTGATTGGTGCTGGAACATCTAATTCAGAACGAATCCTAACCTAATCTCATTTTAGAAGACGCACTATTAAAATTGAAGTGACGAGGATTTAGAAGAGTTGGAAAGAGTATCTAATGTAGCAATAAAAATATAGTGAGACATAGAACCTTAATTTATTTTTTTCACGAAGCAAAGCGAAACTTAAAGAATCGTCCTGCACCTAGTATAATACTTACGCGGGACACTGCGTATCAAACTGTAAATTGATATAGCCTTGGTAGGCAAAAGGAAGTGCGTCAACAAAAAGGAAATTTAACTACTGACCTATCACCTTTATTTGTACACCAGAATCAGTTTCCAATCGTTAGATGCATGTGTATTCCAACTAAAAAAATGCATTTTCAACCTTATAAGCCTTATAATTACAGTATGTATGCGTCTGAAGGTTGGAAACCGTTTCTAACTGTTGTGTGAACAGGGATATTAAGAATATCATTAACCAACGACTCTGCGATGTAATATTGCCACCAAAAATGAAAATAGTCTTTCAATATTTTTATAAGATTACAGAAGGATGTTCCTAATTTTCGTATTGATTTGAACTACTCAATAATAACGTAATTTTTTGTCGACATTGAAGATGTTGAGGGTGGAGAGCGGCAAAACGTCTGACAGCATTGGATGTGTCAAGTACAGATTCTGACTGAATCGGCCTTAGAACCAAATGTGAAAACAAAAAGAAGGTAAGAAGATACTCTTATTTTAGGCTACCTACTCTAAATATTAAATTTACTTAAAATACTACTGTTTTGTAGTTTAAAATACCTATTTCAAACGGTTTAATGTAGGTAAATAAATAGGTAAAATAGAACTACACTGGCGGATATCTATTTATGAAGCACTTAATTCGCTATTATTTTGTGGGAGCTTATTACACGACAGCTTTCACAGTAAACTCGATTTGTTGCCGGATAATTACTAGAGTCGTACAGAAATAAAACTTCCATCAAATACGGTGTTTAAACAATGAAATAAATCAACCGGGTTAATAATTTTGACCCAATTTTTCCGTTATTTATCACGTGTACATTAAAAACATTAATCAAATGTCCACCGATACAAATCACTACAGTAAATTACAGCTTTTAATCCTTGTTAAATGAAATTAGGGTTTGTAAATGTATTTCAAAAGCAGGAGAAGGAAAGTTTTTATAACCTAATATTGTGTTTACTAAAAGCTGGTGGTAAATTACAAAAATAATGACAACTTATAATCTGTATGTACCACTTCCATTTTAAGATGAGCAATTTAATATTATATACCAACGAGTTACAAAAACGCTTACGAGATAAATCTTATTTATTTATTTATTGTTAATTTACACCACCCAATAGCCAGAGATCTTTTACTGGCTAGGAAAGTGCAAAATTACAAAAAATTACGAAAAAGACAAATACCTACAAATAAGTGATCAAAAATGTTAAAATATAGAACAAAAAAACATCAAACATTAAAACAATAGAATCAATTACAAATAAAAAGGGCACTAAAAGAAAGTCAAAAAGGAAATAGATCAATTAATTCGCAAACATTTTCTTTATATTTCTAATGGTGCAATTCAAAATATCCAACTGATCTTGCAAACTATTACAACTTTCAGACATAAAATAAAGTGGAAAATTTAAGTAATTTGTTGTTGTATTCAGATAAAACACACCAACGCACCATTGCGAGATTTAATCCTAGGCACACAAAACAACAGCTGACCCAATGCATAAGGAGGATCTATTTTATTATTTATTAATTTATATGAAAATATTAGAGACTGCGAGACTTTTCGATATTTGCAAATAACTTTTTAAGAAATCCAAATATTTACATAAAATTTGTAAATCGGGTGTTTTTGCAGACGAGAAAATCAAATATGTTTCTAATTCTGACGTCACTAGTAGAGGGCGCCACTTATGGGATACCATGTTTCTTTTAAATGACAAAACTTTTTTTCATCTAAAACATATTTGAATTTTTTGTCCGCAAACACCACGGATTTACAAATTTTATGTAAATATTTGGATTTTTTAAGAAGTTATTTACAAATATCGAAAATAAAATTTTAATGTTAACACCCTGTAACTCTGTTAATAATCAGTTTTGAAAAAATGTTATAGAAAGAGGTAGCATTTATTTTCACTCTAGAATTACCTTCTATTTTTTTTGCTCATCAGTTACGGACACCCTGTATATGTCTATTTAACATAATAATGCTTAATAATATCATGATGAAAAATTAGATCTTCTTAACGTATGTAATGCGTTGTCCAGAAATGGAAATCATAAGCAGATAAAAGCACAATGCTGTGTTAGAGGTATGCCCATGCGAATGTCATCTGACGTCACAAGACGTCGCTGTGGTGACCGCCGTTTTCTGGGGGCGTGACCAGGATATAGCTCTTAATACCATTTTTACCCTTATTTTTCCACGGAATTGTCTAGGACAAACGCCATTTCGATTAAAATAATACATTCTTCATTTTACTTTTTGCTTTATATTTTCTACTAGCCAACCCTGTACGAAAGAAGGGGGACATGTAAATGGTCCTCAAGGCTACATAAGAATTCAGCAGCCCGTTACACTTACCCTTATTCCCGCCCCAGGCTGGCTTTAAGGTTTTCATATGTAAATTTAATATTATTTTACGATGAATTTTAAACGACCCTTTGGCCGTAGCAGGAAGCAATTTCGAACAATACAACATTATAAAATTATTGGATGCTGAGTGTGAAATATTCAGCCATTGTGTGTTCTTTATGTCGCTAGAGGGGACAATAAATCGTTGCAGTTTTAGAACGCAGCCGGGAATGGACGACTTTTGAAAAGGGCTATTATCTGAAACTGTAATGTAGCAATTGTACTGTGAGCAGTGTTCGCTGTGATAGTATCACAATGTTGAGAAACTAGAGAACCCAGAAGGATAAAAGCGTTGCTGTGTTACGTATTAACATATACATTTTTCATTTTGAAGTGCTGATAACTGCGCTGTAAGAAATAGTTTGACAGAATTTCTGCGTAATATACTATTCAGAAATTTGTATGCATAAACGTTTCAGTTGTGTGCTGTGCTTGTTGTCGTAGGTGTGAAATCGCCTATCAATATGCAAATCTATATCAATATCAACAGATCATAAGACATAGCAGCCGAGGTAATCGTCTTAGTCTTTAACCAAGTAGCAATCTTTGTCCTATTTGATTGTTACCTGATTTTAAAGAGTTGTTTTCAAAATTAAGACCGCTTTTACTTCTACTGACATCTGATATCAGTTTACAGTTTAAAGCGCTATTGGTTACTGTGCAGTTACTAGTTGAACGGACAAAGGAGTATGTTTGTATCACTGAAAAACTTGCCTAAGGAAACTATAGTGTATGTGTTAAAGGTGTTCGCATTATTTTCGTTTTTGTCAGGGTGTTATTATTATAAATTATACATATTATTTTAAAAAGTTTAGTACATGTTTCAATAAATTTAAACTAAGACCAATAAGTCAATCACTAGACCGCACAAGTCCAACCAAACGGATTATCACTGATATAATGGAATGAAAAAGAATTAATGAAATTTATATAATTAGTATGTTTTGTAAAATACGGATATGCTTTGATATCTTCTAAAATAAAATATGTAAAGCACTGTTTTGCCTCATAGGTTCATTACTAGTACAAGAAACATGTTCTTAACTAGTGTTAACTAGGACCAATATGCTAAGAAAGCTATGGCACCATCTAAAGAGAATATGGCAAACTTTTATTACTGACGGTTGTTTCAACAAAGACGTACAAGAAACGAGTACTGTTGTTTAAGATGCTATATCTACATTGACGGTGTATAAAATGTATGTTGTGATGTCCAGTCAAAGTTCAGCATCCTCAGTTTTTCTTGCTTTATAAAAACAAAGCCTGTTCCAAACAGCATGCATGCATTTTTTCGAGTTTACTCCAAAAAGCATTGTCAAATATTTTAAGTTGTCTAATCCGAAGAGACAGGACACACATTCAGACGACAGATACTTTGCCTGTCGATAACTGAGCATATATACTACTGAACTGAAATCATAGTACTCAACATTGAGTAGTGAGTCCATAGTGTAGAAGGTTTGTAGAAGCGTTGCTTTCCGGAAAGGGTTTTTTCAGACATCTCCCTTACCTTGTTAACTTTCCACCAATCTTGAAACTTTTGGTACTCCAACTCATACCGCGTATTGGATTTTGTTTGAACTACACTTAAGATCGCTCCGTTTGCCACTGCTTTTTTATCAAAGGGTAAGCTTTTATCGGAACACCCTCATTTTGAAAAGCGCTTCTTATATTTATGACAAGTTCTAATAGTAACCATGCGAAAGGTAACATCAGAAACTTGATCTGTAAACTTAATAGCTCACACTATTTTCTGTTCATAGAAAATACATCAGATTTTTACCGCGTCATGTCACACTTGTTAACAAACATAGTTTTTTCCTGTTATTAAATGAAACTAGATAAAATTTTGTACAATATTCTTGTTATAAATTTATATTACTTTATGTTTCCTTAACTCAGCTGACGCCTAATTTGATAAATTTAACATGTGATGTAATATGATTTTTTACAACATTAATATTGTATATAACTATTGTTGTTCCTGCAAACCCTTGACTATTCATTATTTTCAATTACTATAATTGAAGGAGTCAGTGCAAAAAGTGGTTAAGTCACATTTATGAGTTTCTGGGTTATAACTATTTAAAAGTTTAGGAAGGTTCCCACATCTACATATTTAACGATTATCGTCTGTAACTGTTTTAAACAAAAACTGGGTATATCTTAAGGTTTCATTTTAGACTCATAAAAAATGTCAGTGTCACCTTCGATATCTTGTTCAACATTCGCACTGCTATTAACTCAATCTCACAAAAATATGGACATAACTACTTTTTTCACTGACCTCTTCAATTGTACTTTTGCAAAAGGTTTAAAATTAGGTGTATGTTTTAATTAATTTCGGCATAAAATATTTTTGTCAGAAAAAGACGACACAAACAATTCCATTTCAAACAAAATTGTCCAGTTCGTTAATTCACATTTATGAGTTTTTGAGTTACAGCTGCTTAAAATTTTGGAAAGGTTCCCCATCTACATTTTTAATGATTACCATATGCAATTGATTTAAATAGAAGCTATATCTTCAAGCTTCATTTTAGACAGAAACATCAGTCTCTCTCATGTCTTGTTCGTCATTCGCAATGTTATTAACTAAATCTCACAAAAATATGGACTTAGCTACTTTTTCCGCCCACCCCATCAATTGTACTTTTGCAAAAGGTTTTAAACTAGGTGTATGTTTTTAACAATAAATCATTTAATTATAAAGATATAAGTTCAAATAATAAATTACGGTTTGTTTAATCGTAATAGGTGTGTTCTCTGTGTACTTAACTGCCCAATTGGCTCTTCTACTCAAGCTGTCTGTCTACTACTGTCTACTGTCTACTCAAGCTCAATCATCATAAAATCGTTGTTTCCTCCTTAGTAACTAAGATCTAAGCAAGCAGTTTTGAATAGACTCATAAAAAATGCCAGTGTCACTTTCGATATCTTGTTCGTTATTCGCAATGTTATTAACTCAATCTCAATATGGATTTTAGTTACTGTTTCCACTGATTCCTTCAGCTGTACTTTTGCAAAAGTTTTAAAACTATATGTATGTTTTTAGAAATAAATGATTGAACTATAAAGATAAAAGTTAATAAATAGACAAATAATAAATTATACATTATTTAGTCGTAATAGGTATGTTTTTTGTGTACTTTACGGCAAATGCGTTTTGTATACTCAGGCTAAACAAGTTCTGATTGATTTTTGTATGAAATATTTGTTTTAGTGTAGTTATATGCAAAAAAATTCATAAAGAAAGTCCATTTCAAACAAAATGATCCAGTTCGCTGTATGATGACTAAAAATATTTACACAAAAATATTACCACCATCTACTTACTGCTACAAGCTATGGTAAAACAAACCTGGCGCTGCTGGACTGGAAACCAGCACGATAATCCACACTTGCAAAAGTTTGGCCACACTAAAAGGCACTTCCCCGCGAACTGCACTCATATTTAAACTGTTCAAACGATGCACCTCTCTATGCACGTACTGCGGAATCTCATTTACACTTCTAGTTTTAGTTCGCCACCCCGCGACCTACCGCCCCGGAAAACATAACTTATTGTTATCGCGGCACGGGGTCTCATTAGAGTTGCTCTAATTGCAGATAGTGGTGTGTTTAGAGGGCTTTATGGGCCTCATTTTTCGCCGACCTGGAAAGAGAAAGAGCAAATTAATTCAAAATATCTGAATACATATTAATCCAGTCAATCGGTAGTCAAAACTGCCGTTTTTTAGTAACAAAATTTCTGTAGTATTTTTCTACTATGTTCTATATGTCTTTTGGGGTGCTGAATCCGAGTTTGCTGCCTTATGCGAGGTCGGGTTCACAACGAAAAACGCAAAAATGCTCAAAATTTTCACATTTCTTTCAGTTGTTCGCCTATATATCGAAAAATATGCGTTTTTCGAAGACGGCCGCTCTAAATAATATTAAAGTACCTGTTTTTCAATTATGGAGTGTGGATTTTGTTCCAACCATTCATGCATGTTGTTCAAATTGAGTACGCCATCTCGTGTGAAAGTTGCCTCATCCGTAAACAAAATAGAAGAAACAAAATCTATATCCTGTCTATAAAAATCCAACCTTAGCCGGCAGAACTCTATTCTAAGTGGATAATCTTGAGGTTGTAGACTTTACACCTTTTGAATATTATAGGGGTGCAAATAATATTTAAGCTCTCTATCTCGGGGTAAGCATGAGGTGATTTCATTTAATGTAAAAGCCAAATAACTCGAAAACGGTGGGTTTTTGCAAGACAAACTTAAGATGCCTTTTTTGTTCTTTTATTTAGTAGAACGTAAATTATTAACAAATTTTTAAAAATTCAGTGGCGACGTTTTGTTTTAAAAAAGGTCCGCCATCTCCTTGTTGCACACCATTGGTTAGCAATTTGGTACCAGTAATTACACTAAATACCTCCTAGCAGGTATGAACCACACCAAGTTTTATTAAAATTATCAACTGGGTCACTGAGATAGCTCAGAAAAACTTTATTTTTTTTATAACTTTACCACCCTGTATCTCGAAAACGAAGCCTTTCTGGACCCAAGTTTATAGAGAAAACTAATATTATTTTTAAACGTACTATCATCCCCTGAAGTTTGTGGCATGGTTTCCGAGACACCCTGTATAAGCAAATGAATTTTCGGTGAAGCCGACCTCCTACAAGACAGCTAACTTGAAATTCGGATTCAGCACCCCAAATACATATGGAACCGCTGATAAAAAAACTTTAGCAATTTTGTTACAGGAAAACTACCATTTTACTGGGCTATATTGAGGTTTATAAGTTTGAGTGTTTCAATGACAGAAATACTTTGAATGTCAATTATTGAATATACTTTATATTATAGATTAAGCTGTTTGACTTTCCTTCTGATATTTAGGTTTGTCCTGGTCAAGAGAAACTAGTAGTTACCTGTTTACATTAGTTAAATATTTTGATTATCTGTGTCAAACTATAGCCACAAAATTATACCTAACTTGTTAACGGAGACCTGTGCACTTATTTCTTTTGATCTTTTCGTGTTTTCCATGTTTCTAATAATTGTTTAATGAAAATGAAATGAACATTTAATTTGGAAAATATAGGTTACGTTACATGATTTGTGAAATCATTGAATGAAAACAAGCGTATGGCGTATGGTCACCAAAGACATCAAGAGCAAAGTGTCACACCAATGCCACAAGTCATCAATAGGGTATAATATTTTTGCTACGATCAAGACATTCTAATCGGGTGAAATAGTTTTTTTAATTACCAATTTATAACACTAAGAAATAATTATTAAGTAGATATTTAAACTAATAGAATATGTTAACGAAAAATATTGAAATATAATGTCAAATCTATGGCATTTTATAAGTTTAGTGCTGCGGCAATAGTGGCATAATGTTTTTCTTCAGTGAGGAACATACTGTTAGTGTTGATGAACTTGATCGGCTTCAGCATGTTTTTTTGAAGTTGTGATGAGGGATTTAATGATTTGAGAATGCTGTGTGATATTTTCTTTTTGTTATTCAATCAATCCTCAAGGTATAACTCAGTTACCGCTGTGGACCTTCACCCATTATGCAGTTTAATGTTTGTAATATTGGAGCCGGAGTTGCCTAATAATATGACAGAAAAGCGCTGAAAACTAAGTTCTGTTTGGGAGGTCTAAGTAACCAGCGATGTTAGATGGCCTTTATAGAATAAGACAAACCGATCGCGAGGGGTATCTCGAGGACGCAAAATTGCATAACCTCGATAAATGTCGGCATATTTAATTGTTTCTTCATTGTTTACCACCAATTTTCTTGAAACATTGATTTTCGTGTTTGGTAATAATAAGCACATCCCCTTTATCTTCTATATCGTGGTTCGTCATATTTGCTAATTCTTGGCGACGAAATACACCGGCAATTGCAAATATCAATATCGTGGCTACTTTGGTCGTAAAATATACGTTGCCTGGGTATTTAAGAGAAAATTTTCCGTTCTTTTAAATACAATGGATTTTTTTGGCTTGTAGCCAACATTTGATTTCTTCAGATATGCCGTTAGCTTGAGGTATTTTCCAATATCAATGTCCTTCCTTACTCTGAAGCATAGTTTCAATATTGATTACTTCGAACGTATAGTTGACTGAGAGCTACGTTTTGCAATACCGTGGAAATAGGCCAAAAATATCTCTTCTTTTAAAAATATGTTCTTCTCCAGGCACCGTTGGTCGAAGGCAAGATGCTCTTTTTCATAGCGAATTCTTGTTTTACATCATTAGCAACTTATATCTCTGTGGAAACATCACTGAGAGACTCCTCATTCATTTTGGAAAAATAAAAATGAAAAATAAATCAAATTCAACCTTCAAACTGAACTGATTGAAAACTTGAAAGCTTAATAATCAAAATTAATATCCTCTATGACATTCCCACACATTTTGAAGCACTGAACATGAATGTAGTGCTAGATTTTGCCCTTGAAAATGAATGACAAACTTGAAAATTAGTCGACTTCAGTAATCAGGAGGGAAGAATGAAGTTGTTCCTGACAGCCTAACTGCATACTCTGACATAAATTTTAATAGATTACATTAATAGAGAACAACATTCTATTAAGTCTAACCAGCTACCAGATTTAAGTTAATCGGTATGTATGGCCATAAATAATCATAAAATCGCAATAAATTGGCCTGTTTTAAAAATTCGTTGAATGGCACATATAGATGGTTTTCGCAAGGTCTACTGTTGAAAGGATTTGAGATGAGCAGTCTATTAAAAAGATAATTATGAATTTTGTATTATTCTTATATTATAAACTTTTTAACAACGGTATTGCCTGCATTATGCTTACTTCAGTTACCTATTGACTATTATTCGTAGAATCTAATGTGAGGTCTAATAATATATTATTTGTTTAATGCTTTCAAACGTATGTTTTTCCTTGCATCAACATTGAAGATTGGACATATTTAACTTCACACTTTTAAATACCTTTGCATTTACAAGTGGGTTAATAATTATTGCGACTATAAATTTTCCTTATATTTGTTTTATAAATAAGATATTGCTGTCATTCTATTTATTTAATTTTTCCATTTGTCATTTTGCTGGATCATTTTGCCGTTTTCATACAATTAATTTTACTGTTATTGTTGTTGTTGTTGTTTTGTTGTTTTTGATTTACTGTTTTTTATTATCTTGTAAATGGTTTTTGCTGTTGGGTAAATTAGATTTAAATAAAGGAAAACAAAATATACCTTAAACTAAAACTTTTCATTGTACTAGTAATGCAAGTAGCGGTAACTTTGAACGTTATGTGTATGTTTAGCTCGGTGCTTATATTTCAGTCTCAAGGTAGTCTGGTAGCGTATGTGCACCTTTATTTAGATACAACCTGTATGTATAAATAACAGTTGAGTTAATGATTCACCTCATGACAGACAAAAGCTGAACTGTCCATTAGTGTAGACGATGCTAAGGGCTATTACATGATTTTGCCGGCCTGATTATTATTATAAGAATTAAGAGGATTTAATTGCCAATGGATTATTAATTCAAAATAAGATTAACTAACTGTTAAATGAATCTACAATAACTAAAAAAGTGTTATGAGTTTACAAATTGAACCAGTTAATTTGAAATAAAACATAACTCCAAAACATTCTATTTATTTGTGACGTTAACCTTCGACTTTACTGGAATTATCTGGTACAGCAAAATAATACTTTCATTATTTCAGCTCATTTAGAGACTGTGACTACTGTTTAAATGATTGTATAGCTGTTTGAAGCCTGTGTTGACACTATATGTATCGACTCTGTTGTAACCGTATCGTTTGAAGGCAATAGGTTATTACCATCGAAAACCAATCCCTTGCCTTCCGGCAGGTTTGTTTTAGTTAATTTATAGCTAACTATATATAGGATCATCCCTTTATAGTGAACATGGATTTCCTGTCATTTTCAATGTTACAGATTCGGGTAAAAACGACCGATGTTCATAAAAAACTATTTTCATGAATGTAGACACAAAATAACAATTAGATCAATTGGATATTTTGCCCAGTTCAGGCAGATAAAAAATACAGTGAGAAACATTAGATCGTCAATTTCAAAATATTCAGTAATGAAGGCACGATTTATCAATAATTTTTATGGTTTCATATATTCGTTGATTTATGTGTACAGGGTGTAAATATACAAGTGTTCCTTAAATAGGATTCCAAATTTCTATATAAAACTAATTAATAAGCCGTACATTTCCTACTGACATCTGGTTTAAAACGCACCTTCAGATACCTTAAAGGGGACAAATGATGTTTTTTTTCTGTTATTGATAAAACGGTGGAAAATAAATAGAGAACATCTACAGGACATGTCGAATAACACGAGCTAGTTCCATTTCAGTTTCTTAAATTATTTTACAATTTTTTCGACAAAATCATTTCAGGATTTTGAACATTTTTGCGGAAAAAGGCCGTGTCTGTTTAAATCGATATTGGCTACAATTTTCCAGTAAATAGAATTTGAGATAATAATAATAATAATAATATTAATAATACTATAAAGAGAACCATTTTTAAGCAAAAGAAACAATTTTTAGATAATTTACTGAAGTTTTAAATACCTGATAACTGATTTTATATAAAGTGTTTCAGAACGTAGGGGTAGCCAGCTTAACCATATTTACGGAAACAACCCTTTTTTAAATTAATGTATATATACGTATTATTTTTAATTTAAACAGTACTTAAGAATCAAATTAGTGAGACGCACTTACAGTAATTGCTATGCATATCCGCCTGCTTTAGCAATGCATAAACGGTCTATTATAATTAGAGGAAATCTAAGCCAAAATGTTTCAATATCATTTGCACACTTCCACTCAGAAGATTAATTGACTATTTTACATTATTTCATATACTTTTTAACTAAGAACTAAAGTTTCCAAATCGATACATAGAAGATACGCAACTATTTAATAGCCACTACACTTCCCTAATTTTAGTCTATTGGATTTTTAAATGCATTTAATGAGTTTTGGTTATAGCCACAGGTTTTTCAAAATATAAAATTTTTAGGCATTAGAAAAGCCCGTTAGTGCATTTTATAGGGATGTTGACATGTGGAGTATAATTAAAGTATGGAATTAGTGAATTAAAATATTAATATTATTTTACATACAATTTTTGTGTGTGTGTTTAACTAATTTGTATATGTTTTAAATTTTCTTAGTAATTGAGATTACGTAGGTAAAAAAACATTTATTTGCATAACAATGGAAAATTTGAAGAGATCAATTAGTCTGGTTAGTCCTATGTGCAGAGACACTCTGTATAAAATCAGCTAAGACATGCATTGAAAAACTCGATAATTTATTTACAAATTGCTCCTTTGAGCGTTTCTTTAAAAATAGAATTTAAAAATTGTATCTCTATGGCTATGTCTAACGCTGCTTGACTTTTCAAACTTGAATTTATCTCAGAAGTGAAAAGTTTTAGAAAAAATTACTAATATAATAGCAAAACGAATTTAGTAATGAATTATTTTAAGTAAAATTTTACACTACGATATTGAAAGAAAATGTCCATGGATGTACGAGAGAAAAAAATAGGGGAGGCAAAGTACCCCCTAACCCTCCAGTTTCTACGTTTATTTTTTAGGCGTAGGAGAATAAATTTTAAACTTCTATGTGAAAAATTAAGTTATTGCGGAAAACATTTTTAAACGTTCAGTTTATGTTTTAAGGTACGCATATGTGTATATATTTAAATAAAGTTAAATCGTCTTAGTTTATTGTCATAAATACTCGTATGTAGTTAATGGCCTGCTTTCTTGCTATACCCTGTATATTTGTAGGTTTATACCTGGGAAACCTGGTAATAAAAATTAGAGAAATAAAGACAACCTAACTTTCGCATATTCCTTTGTATTGCGATTGGTATTAAATTCGTTTGGTAAGCAAGTGCCCCAAATAACATAAAAAATTTATTTCAGAAAGTTTAATTTAGTGAAATCATGAAAATATTTAATTAGCGATATTTTTATTTAGGTACTATGTTTGATAAAAAAAACTTTTTATCCGGTAAGCAGATGAGTAAAGGACGACCTTAATTCGGATCTTAGGCTATACTACTTGAATTAAATGAAAGAAATAAATATATTTACTGAAATAAAAATTATATAAATCAACCTCTTATCTCTCTTGACACAGATTTTTTTCAATATCACAATCGAGTTTGCCATTCAATTTTTTGTCACTACCAAATTTGAGAAAACTACTGTATCTAAAATTAACTACAATATATTCTTTTTTTCCACTCTCTAACGTGGTAAAATTTATCCTTTCTGTCCGCTTTCTAAAGGGCTAATCATTAAGAAGCATTTTAGGACACAAATTTATTTCTTTGATCACTACCATCTCCCGAAAACACTACTATTTTTTTACCTTGTGCAATGTGTGTTAAAAGTAAATTTAGGCGTTGATGAAAAACATATAACTTTATATGATGAGTTCCAAGAAGGAAATAAAACTTAGGATAACCTTGCTGATTTCCACATTTCACAAATTACGAACTTCGCAGCCGACACCAAATCGGATGAGATAAACAATACCCGCACTAGAACGAACCCAGTAATGAACTAAACTCACCCTTTGTCGGGCCACACACGGTTAATATCGGCGACACTATTAATAGGGGAAACAATATCCTAAGGGCGAGTATACAATGCCGAAATTAAACGCGCATTATCGTTATTGACATATTTCGGAGTTTTATTATGCACTAATGGGGGCTCCCGGAGCATGTGTTTCTAATTTGGGGCGTACACTACAAAGGTGGCCGTGGGTAATTTTTGTGAAACATGGATGGGCTTGATTTCTATTTAATTAATTTATCGGCCGCTGATGGCATTGCTGTCTGTCCACTTACTTATATTTATGATTTAATAAAACTGCGATGACCATTACTCCATATGCATAAATGTAGAGCATATGCATTTGTTGAGCCCTTATGTATTTTATTTAATTGGTAATAGGTAATAATACGTTTTATTTTGCCCTACGGGCTTAAATAATTACAATATTCTTTATAGTGGACATTAATTACAAAACTCAAAATAAACTTAAACTCTATTCTGCCTTGCCCTCAATTCTCTGACTTCCTAAACTATCTTCATCCATTCTAAACCTCCGCTCTCGTTCAAAATTTGCTGTCTGCTTTCATGTCTTCCCCTCATTTCTTCACAATTGCGCGGTATCTCTCTCTTCCCAATAGACCTTACATCTTCTCTCACTTTCATCTGTCCACAATTTATTATCTTTTTTCTCATTGCCACACCTGAATCTTGCTTACATTATCCTTTCCCTCTTACTTTCTTTCTTCAAGTATCTCGATATCTTTTCTGTTATCAACTTCTCATATTTTGCATTGAATCTTGAATCGTTTATTTTGTTATTCTTTCTTGCCTGTCTATATCTTCGTCTCTTGGCTGGTATTCTTTTCTTATCTGTCTCCAGTTCTTAAGCGTTCTATTTCTGTGGCTGCATACCCATTTTGTTGGTAGTTTTTCTCTCTATATGTCCCTATATTCTTCTTTTTTCTAACCAGCACTGTAGTAGTATCTTGCAGTCTTTACTTCTCATTATCTTTTCTCCGTATTTTACTGCTAGGTATCCTGCTTTCATCCTCATTTTATTTATTTTGTTTTCTTCTCTGACAATGTAGCCCGGACTTTCTCTATTTATTCCTAGTATCCACCTTAGATATTTCTCCTGTACTCTTTCTACTTCTTCAAATTCTCTCCATCCCTATACCTCAGCCCCATACTCCTGTATGCTCCCCAGCAAACTGTCGAATAACATTAGCTGTCGTTTAAAGTCATGTCCCAATTTTGTTTCTCCTATCCCCCAATCTATCCCCATTGCTATATTTGAACTCGTTTACTTGATCTATTTGTTTCCCTTCCCAATTACACTGGCGTCCTTCTGTCTTTTTCATTCCGTTTTCAAAAATAATCAATTTTGTTTTCTCCACATTCACTTGTCTTTCTTCCTAAAATATTTTCAAAGAGTTTCTATCATCTGTTTTATTTCCTTCTCTTCGTTTGCTATTATAACGATGTCATCTGCATATGCGAGTACCCAAACCTTTCACTTTCCCACTACTACTCCTTCTGCCTGATCCATCCTCAATCTCTCCTCAATGTCGCCAATAAATGCTGCAAATAAGGAAGGGCTTAGTGGACACACCCGCCTCACTCCTTTATTTGTATAAAATTATGTACTTTCCATCCCGTTCACTATTCTATTCAACGTTGTTTTATATGTCTCCTTAAGTTTTTATATCACGTGTTTATCCACTCCCTCTGTCCTCTAGGTGTTCCCACAATTTTAGTCTTTGTACATTTCCATTTTTCTTCTGCATTTCTTTGTTAATTAGATGGTGCAATATGTATACATTGTCAATTGCACTTCTACCCTTTCTGTGCGCTGCCTGCCCTACTGGTATAATGTCTTTTTCTCCAATTCCGCCGTTAGTTTTTTGTCCAGCACCATTGCATATATCTTGTATGCTGTGTTCGACAGGGTAATCCCTCTGTAACTTTTCGTTTCCTATTTTGACCCTTTCTTGTAAATGGGGAAGATTATTCCTTCCCTCCAGCTTTTTGGTATCTCTTTCCTGCCCATACCTTATTAATAACTTCACAGAGACTGTTTACTACAGCGTCCGTGACGTAAATCTACGCCTCATTTTGTATTGTGTCCTTTCCAGCACGTTTTCCTTTCTATAAATTTTTAATTTTTTCCACGAACACTTCCCTTTCTATTCTCTTTATTCTTAGGTTTCCATCTTCTATTTGCACGCTATTTCTTTCATCATATTCTTCGTTTCCACTTAATAATTCTGCAAAATAACTTTTCCATTATTCCGTTTTTATCTGCTCGCCCACTTCCACGCTTCTGCTTTTATTTTCTTCTCTTCTTCTTTATTTTGACTTTCTTTTCCTTACATCTTACTCTATAGTTGTTTTTCGCCTGCATATATTCCTCTTTTATAGTTTTGTTCTGTCTTAATTTTCTCAGTTGCCCTCTGGCTTATTGTATCAGCTCTCTGCGTCCTCTATCCCACCAGCTGTTTCTTTTTCTCTGGTGTTCCCCTTATTCATTTTGTCAATTCTCTCATCTTCTCATCGATTGTCTTTCTCTTAAAGTTCATCATCTGCATTCTTCCCTTGTACTTTACTATTTCTTTCCTCTTCGCATTTCGTTACATCTACGTCCTCTCTTATTCACGGTTGTCTCTCTGGTGCTTCTATCCCCTAAACGTTATTTCCAAAGGCATATGATCTGACTCCACTCTGTCTCCTAGTTTTCCACTTCCTTCCAAGCATCTTCATTGACTATTGCATTATCAATTACCGACACTCCTGTGTCCCAGGTATGTCCAGTTTCCTGGTCCAGTTGTATTTTATTTCATTGCATACTTACATTGCAACTTGGAAAAGTGAATATGTATGTCCGATATTTAAGAAGGATAAACATAATGATATAAAGAAAGAGAAAGATTTTTGACTCCACGTTATACAGTGAAACTCAACGTGAACTTATGCAAGGAAGATCTACAATAACAAACCTTTCTATTTTTTTGCAAATATGTATTAGATACTTTATTCGCTGGAGGACAGGTTGACGTCTTATTTACAGATTTCCAAAAGACTTTCGGTCTAATAAATTATAATATTTAATTAGCTAAATTGCGTTCGTTTAGTTTTCCGGATTCATTGGTCTCACTCTTAATCATATTTGGAAGATAGACACTTCATGGTCAGAGATCACAATTTTACTTCTCGTCCGTATTCTCCCACTTGGGTGTCCCTAAAATCTCGAATTTGGGACCATTTTTGTTTCTACTTTTTGTCAACGATCTTTCAGATGTGGTATCATGTGAAAAAGTACCATTTCTTCTTTAGATTGTCATCGGCTTCAGATGAATTTGGAAAGTATATCATGATGGTGTGATTTAAATCAATTGTTTCTTAACACCTCCAAATGTAAGTCAATGTCCTTCACCCCTAAAATTATATTTATTGCTTATGACTACTGTGAATGACTTAGGTTGTTTGAAAATTGATTTAAAGAAAATTGAATTTTTGAGAAATAAGTAATGCAATGGACTATAACGAAATTTTTGAAAATGGCTTTTGTTTGGACCTTACCTTCACTGATGAATGCAACGATCTTGAGAAGTTTTTTGACCAGAAAATAAGAGAGAGAGAGAGACGGCTTTTCTTGGCACAATAATGGATAGCTTTCCACGTGTACACGGTTCACGCACTCGATTGCTAGTCTCTGATCGCACACTAGTTTTAGTCAGATCTGCGCGTGAAGGTCCGTATTTTTTCCATTTCCAAAAAAGGAACACGAAAATATTTAGAAAACAAAAAGAGAAAAAAATACAATATTCAACATTATTTACTATAATTATTGCTCTAATAGAAATAAAAATAAACGAGTTATGAAAGTCATTAATAGAATTAAACTAAATTTAGATTTACAGGGTGAAGTCGGAACATTACCGCCCACCTAAAAATGCTGTGCTTTTTTTATGAACTTATTTATTAAGTGGCAGAGGACATAATTTTACGACAGGTCTCTGCATTAAGCCGTGAGAAGTTCGAACAGTGACTACACGACATACTCCATCTTTTCCAGGATGCAATTTTTCAATTCTACCGAGTCTCCATTTTAATGGAGGACACAATTCATTTTTAATTAGTACTAACATACCCGGAGTAATGTGTGATACGCTAGAAGAATGCCATTTATTCTTTTGTTGGAGGGTATGTAAATATTCGACGTGCCAGCGCTTCCAGAAATCTTGCTGTATTCTTTGGAGGAGTTGCCATCGGTTTAAACGATTTATAGAGAGGTTTGAAAGATCAGGATCGGGAAGAGACGTTAGAGGTTCCAGAGTTAAGAAATGACCAGGTGTCAAAACTGAAAGATCATGAGGATCTGAGCTTAAAGGGCACAAGGGTCTCGAATTTAATAAGGCTTCAATTTGTACGAGAACTGTGTACAGTTCTTCGTAAGTTAGAATTTGCTCTCCTATTACGCGGAAAAGGTGGGTTTTTACGGACTTTATCCCGGCCTCCCAGAGACCATCAGCAGAAGGACGATTAAAGGACCATGAAATGCTTTCGGACTCTGAGGCAAATTTCATAAGATTATCCAATTCTTTTTTTGCCGCAATCCGAGAAACTTTGAATGCATCTGCCCCTTCTGGAAATAAGTCTTCTTAAGGCAGCCAGGAAACAATCCGAAGTTAAGTCCGAGGCAAATTCAAGGTGAATGGCCTTAGTGGATATACAAACAAACAGACAGATATAGGCCTTTGAGATTTAGCACCTCGTGACTTTCCTAAGGTAATAAAAATGGACCGCCATAGTCAACACCAACGCACCGAAAAGGCTTTATCTGATTAACCCTGCTGGGCGGTAAATCACCCATAGGAGGTTGAAAGGTGTTGGTTTGATACGAAAACATTTATGACATTTAGAAAGGCAATGACGGATGGCCCGTCTGGGAGATAATATCTAAAAGTTTTGAGATAATAAGAACTGAAGTGTTTGAAGTCCGGGATGTAAATGTTTTTTATGAACTTCTTCAATCAACAATTCGGTGAATCTATGGTTTTTGGGCAAGAGAATGGGATATTTTTGATCATACAAGAGACCTGAATGAGTGAGTCGACCGCCCACCCTGAGAATACCCTCATCGCTAATAAAAACGCTATCTTTTAGAAAACTCTTAGGAATCTGTTTCTTTCTTTCGAGATTTTCGAATAGTTCATGGAATGATGTAATCTGTACACGTTTTACTAGGAGTAATAAGGCATTTTGCAATTCTTGTTCTGTAAACGCTCTGGAATTTTGTGAATTACGATTTTTCATTATCTCAATGAAGCGCAAACAATAGGAAATAATTCGTTTTATTTTGGAAAGCGAGGAAAATTTATCTAAAAGGGAATCTATGGCATCTAGAGAGACAATATTAAAAAGGGTTATTTTTCCTTCTTCTGGAAGTTCAGAATGGCTAATGAGAACATCGGACTTAGGCCATAATTTTGAAGACAGTGTAAGCCATGATGGCCCTGTCTACCAGAAAGGGTGATCAAGTAACTGATCAGGAAATAAACCTCGTGACGCACAGTCCGCCGGATTATCTGACGAACGAATATGATGCCAGAACTGTGGTGGCACTTTGTCTTGTATACTAGCAACACGATTGCTGACGAAGGTTTTCCAGCGGTGAGGTGAACTTTTGATCCAAGATAAAACTACAGAACTATCACACCTTGCATATATTTCATCAATTTTATACTTGTTCTCATAAGTTTTAACAACTAAAGAAATCAAATCGGAAAGAAGAACGGCACCGCAAAGTTCTAGTCTTGGCAACGAAACTCTTTTCAGGGGCGATACTTTTGATTTTGCACAGACTAGAGAGACTATGACTTGAGAGTCAGGTAATTCAAACCGTAGATAAATAACGCCGGCATATCCCTTTTCAGAGCTGTCACAAAACGCGTGCAACTGACAAGAGACAAAAGGACAAGGAATTGCATTGTTCCGAGAGATTCGGATATTGGTAAGAGAGGGAGTTCAGATTTGTACCTATTCCAATTATGTAAGACATCAGGAGGTGGAGTTTGATCCCACTGGAGTCCTAGAGACCATAAATATTGAATGAGATATTTTGCAAAGAATGTGAGAGGTGCAAGAAATCCAAGGGGATCGAAAATTCTAGCTAATTCTGACAGAATTGAACGTTTGGTACATAATCTGTTTATGGGTTCTACGCTATATGAGAAAACATCTGGAAGGAAGCCATTTTAAGCCGAGAATTTTAACTATGAGATCATTGTCTCCTTGAAATGTGAGATCCTGCAGTTGCCTGTCGGTCTCAGGAATGGTTTTTAGGAATTCTACGTTATTACTTGCCCACTTTCTGAGATGGAAACATCCCTTTGTAATAGAGAATTGAGTTGAGACTTAACTAATAATGCTTCTTCAATTGAAGAACACCCTGTTACGACATCATCCACATAAATATCATTTTTTAAAACTTTAGCAGCTAGTGGAAAATTTTCACCCTCATCTTGAGCCAACTGTAGGAGAGTTCGAAGAGCTAGAAAGGGCGCGGATGAGATACCATATGTTACAGTATTCAAGTGAAACTCTTGTACAGGCTGGTCAGAGGAGAATCTCCACAATATTCTCTGAAAATCTCGATGCTGAGGATGGATATTTATTTGTCTGTACATTTGTTTAATGTCAGCAGTAAACACCAAGGGATGAATGCGAAATTGTAAAAGAAGTGTAACAATATCCTTTTGAAGCTTAGGACCTACCAATAAATTGTCATTAAGAGATTCTCCTTGTAAAGTTTTACAAGATGCATAAAAGACTACCCGAAACTTGGTGGTAAGACTTGAGGGATTACAAACTGAGTGGTGAGGAATATAATAGACTTTTTGTGGATGAATGGGAGGTAGAGAAGCAAGTTTCATATGACCACTGTCTAAGTAGTCTTTCATAAATTCACGATATGTTTGATAATGAGTAGGACTAGAAAGTAAGCGACGTTCCAATGCATAAAATCTTCGAAGAGCGATAGATTTGGAATCACCAAACAAAGATTCTGCCTTTTTGAATGGCAGACTTACACAATATCGACCTTGAGGTTCACGAAGATATTGTTCTGTGAATAACTTTTCACAGAGAGCATCATCAGGCGATGGCGAGGAGAGTTGCGGAACTTCTTCAAGCTCCCAGAATTTCTTTAATGTTAAATCGAGAGGGGTGTTAAGAGAGACAACTAGAGAATTTATATGAGAAGAAATGGTGTTTTGAATTTTACCCATGAGAACCCAACCAAAAATGGTTTCAATGGCAGTAGGTGTTGCACCATTGCCAACGATCCGACCATTACGTAACAATAATGGAAAGATATCTGCACCTAACAACAAATCAATGGAACTTGGAACGTTAAAATGTGGATCAGCTAAAGTTAGTTTATTAATATCTTTCCAGTTTTCAGAGGAAATATATGAACTTGGCATGTCTAAACATATTTTAGGGAGCACAATAGCTTCGACAGTAATGATAGGGGATAATTGATTTCTGGGGCGAATAGAGCATGAAACACCTTTTGAAGTTGAAGAGGGATTTTTACCTAAACCGAATATAGATAATGAAATAGGAGAACAATGTAAACCAAGTCTGTTAATACATTTCTGTGAAATAATATTAGCTTGGCTAGCTGAATCAAGAAGGACGCGGACCGATTGGTAATTTCCATTGCTATCAAGAATATCGACTACAGCAGTCGAAAGAAGAACCGTGGTTCGCGTAGGGAGAATATTTGCTAGAGAATTTACTGGAGGAGGTGAGATCACTGAACTTGTCGATGGAGCTGCCTGATCTGTAAAGTTTTCCTTTAAATTAGAATATCGAGGAGTGTGTAAGAGAGTGTGATGCTTGCCCTTACAAATTTGACAAGTGAATTTGGAATTACAGGAGCTCATTTTATGTGCAGAATGTAAACAATTGGTACACCAGTTCCGTTCTTTTGTAATTTGAAACCTTTCAGAAGGAGTTTTTGAGAGAAAAGAGGGGCATTTATAAATTGTGTGAGGAGATTTACAATAATTGCAACTGATTGAAATAGGTTTAGGATTAATGTTGGTGACCATGGATGAATTTTTTCCATGGGTACTAGGAAAAGAACTTGATTTGATTTTATTCGAGCTTTTATTTTCTATACTGAAAGAAAGATGAGCGGATTCTAGACCGGTGCATTGTTTGAGAAGGTAAGTTTTTAAATCTGAGAAAGATGGAATTTCGTTTGAGCATGTTTCAAGTTCAAATCGTGTAAGAGTTTCATGATCTAATTTTTGTGTAAGGATGTGAAATAAAACAAAATCCCAATTTTCAATAGGTAAACCTAATATTTTTAGAGAAGCTAAGTTATCAGAAAAGGCATTCAATAAATTACGGAGCCCTAGTTGTTAGTTTTGGTGCGTCATAAATGGCTTGCCAACATGTTTTACTTAATAAACGTTTATTATGATATCTTTCTGAAAGAGCAGTAAAAGCATTGTGGTAATTTTCTTCCATAAATTTAATATTTTTTACAGGAATTAGAGCTTCACCTGTTAAAGAAGATAAAAGATATTGAAATTTCTCCATGTCTGATAAAGATGTATTACGATGAATTAACGACTGAAAAAGATTAAAATATGTTGGCCAGTCTTTATAACTACCATTAAAAGTAGGCAGACTAATTTTTGGAAGCTTCACATTAGAATGTTTTTGAGAAGTATTGTCTACGATATCAGTTGAAAATAAACTGGAGTATATAGATTTAACAGCAAAGTATTTATTCATAAATTCTGTTCGAACTTCTTTATCTGGCGCATAATCAGGATTATCAGCGACAGCAATTAATGAAATTAAAGAAGAATGTTGCTTTTCAAACTCCTCGTAGATTCGATCAATAAGTTCAAATCTCACTTTAAAAATATTATGAAGTTGCGGATCGGTTTTAGAATTTTTCGCGAGAGTTAGTAAATCATCGATCGAATCAACTTGAAGTTCACGGAGCGCACGTATTTGTTTTATTTTATTTGCCATTTTAAATTATTTCTAAATTATACTACTACTGTAATAGTCAATTAGCAGAAGAAAACACAGCAAATTAGTATTAGTTAAAGTTTGGGAAAAAAATATATATAAATGTATTGATTTAAAAATTTCACCCTGTAAATAAAGAATATATTCAAAGCAATTTAATGTTAATAATGTTACTTATACGCAGACAAACTTCGTTTTGAACGAAATATAAGAACGAGCGCAAAAAGTTTATTGCGATAAAACTTATCCGTTTCCTACACAGAAATCGATACCTTTAACTATGAAATGAGAAATAATTTTTCAAATTTGATAAACAGGAAATATAATAGAGCAATAATTGTAATTGTTGATATTGACTTATTTTATTTAAATAATCGTGGCTCAGAAGGACCAAAAAATGTTTGAAAATTGATTTAAAGAAAATTGAATTTTTGAGAAATAAGTAATGCAATGGACTATAACGAAATTTTTGAAAATGGCTTTTGTTTGGACCTTACCTTCACTGATGAATGCAACGATCTTGAGCAGGTTTTCGATCAGAAAATGAGAGAGAGAGACGGCTTCTTAGCACAATAATGGATAGCTTTCCACGTGTACACGGTTCACGCACTCGATTGCTAGTCTCTGATCGCACACTAGTTTTAGTCAGATCTGCGCGTGAAGGTCCGTATTTTTTCCATTTCCAAAAAAGGAACACGAAAATATTTAGAAAACAAAAAGAGAAAAAAATACAATATTCAACATTATTTACTATAATTATTGCTCTAATAGAAATAAAAATAAACGAGTTATGAAAGTCATTAATAGAATTAAACTAAATTTAGATTTACAGGGTGAAGTCGGAACATAGGTATAACTTTTGACAGCAAACTGACATATTGAGCATATCAATAATATTGTGCCTAGTGCATTCCGTACTTATGAATTTATATATCACAACTGTAGAGGCTTTTCCGACGAACGTACTTTTAAAACCTTATTTTGTTCCCTCGTTAGATCGAAAATAGCATATGGATCTGGTATCCCATTTATGGTTGGAATCAGTTCAACGAAGGATCTTAAAATTTTTAGCTTATCGACAAGATGGCTTCGATCCGCCTACAGGCATTAACCATGTTGAGCTCCGAAATCGTTTTAGCATGGAAACACTAGTACGTCGTAATATTTCGCTTTTTGTAAAATCTTTTAAATAACAAATCTAAAGTAAAATGTAGGTAGCACGCCTATATAAACACAAGACAGTTGATTTTCCATATTATAATAATTATATGTTTCTATTTATTTTCTTCTGCTTGTCTTTATTTTGTATTAATTCCCAGTTGGTATTTATGTTGTTACAAGAACGATTTCATGGAATATTTCTACACTGTAACAAAAGTTGCTGTGTAAATGAGACTTTTTTGTGTGTAATTCAGGAAGTGTAAAATTTCCGTGTTAATAGTTCTACATGCTCTGAATTTTTTATACGTTTTACACAAAGTCTGTTAAAATTACTTTACTAAATTTGTGTAATATTTACTAATAATGTGTTTTTTACCAATTTGTGTTAAGTTATCTGTCCTTACTTCTGATTGGTTGTGCACAAGTATGCAGGTGCAGTACCTAGGGCAGCAGTTCCGGCATACGCCATATTGGTTGTATCGCGTTGTTGTGTTCAGTTAATTGTCAAATATTGTTAATAACTGTGATAAAACTATAAAGTTCATCTAATCTAATAAACTATAATTTTTATAAATATTAGAGCTTTACGAAAAATCACTTTGGAGTTTTAAATCACTGCTATAACTACAAGTTAATTTCCTTGTAACGTTGGAAAAAGATAACCAGATTACTACTAATTCATTTTCCCAAACTCCTATAACCTAATACTTGTTTAATGTTTGTTGTGTGGTTATTCATTATTTACTAGAATATTGTTTCTGTTTTTTATTAAAATATGTATTGTTACTACTTCTACTAGTACCTCTACTACTACTATTTTTATTGAATATCATAGAAACCTTTGTTGTTGTTCATTTTAACTAAATTACCTACCTATACAGTTTGAATAAAGTCATAAAAAGTAAATAAAATCTATTTTATTTTTACTGTATCACTGTGAATACTATATTATATAATAGAATGAATGTGTAAAATTTACACCTAATGGTATAAATAACACTGTAATATGCAAAAGTCACACATAACATATTAACAAACAAACAAATGCAGTGTATTGATTTATGAGAAGAATCATAATTTGCAAACCCTACTTTAAAAGATTAAAGCCATTTATTACAAATTAACTAAAATTGAATTACTTCCTGCTGAATATATGGAATGTTTTAAACAATGGTTTTCTATTTTACAGACTCACAAAAAATCTTGAAAAATTACATTAAAGCTGTAGAATTAACTATCGAACTACTAACTAATGAACTGAAAGAGACAAACTTGTGTTCAAATAACCTCCCATAGCGTCATAAGAAATAGGTAAAACCAGCTAAGATCATTCGAATTGGGAAGTCCATCACTGAAAAATTTTGTTCCAGTAAACCTGATAGTTTTATAGTCTTCCTATAGCCATATAGTTCAGAGAAATAAAGAGAGAGTATATAAAGCACATGCACTATAATCATATAACGCTGAGGACAATTTTGCTGATACGAGACACTGAATGTTCAAACTCGAACAGGTACATGACAGAAGTTATGATCGTCAAAAATTTCACACCTTCTTGCATTCGAATGATCTGTGATGGTTTAGAGGCGTGGAAACCGCAACTTTTACAGAATTTCAACATTCTCCCACCACTTTTTGATATTAGTATGTTACTTGCTTTGTCTGGCAGCTATCATAGTATGAAATTTTATTGACAAACATAGTATGAAACTTACAAATCTAGCACGTGCCTTTAAGATGTATATGTTTTAATAAAAATGTCTGATAACATTAGTTACAAGTTCTACGGCTTTAAATAAATCATTAAGGTTCCCTGAAACTCCCAGCAACTATTAAGACCAATTGAAGATGATTGCAATTTTGAAGTCATATATGAGTAACATGAGATAGTCGCTGTCACGATCTTTTGACACTTTCTAGTACAGAAAATTTTAAGATCGCTCCACTGATAACTACGTGGTTAAATTTACTTCATGGTAATAAGAGGTGACACACACTTTGTGGTTGCCGTACGTAATAAAGCTTAATAGTTCTGCAAGTATCGATAATGATGTTTGGACTAGTAATTATTACGTAAGTTGCACGACTTTAAACCAATAATTGAGGTTCTCTAAAAGTCGCGGCGACTATCAAAGCTACTTAAAAGTGATTGCAACTTCTAAGTCATAATTTAGTAACATGGGTCAGCCGCTGTTACCACCATTTGCCACTTTCAAGTTCCGAAAACTTAAAGGGCGCCCCACTGGTAATCGAGACGTCCCCAAAACCAGGAGAGCTGCTTAGAAGTCACATAACTGTAAAGTAACCAGAAGTAGTTGAAAATACGTAGCAGTGACTGTAACTTTGTTGTATGAAGTTATTTATACAACAAAGTAGCATCCTTGGTGGCGGTAACGTAATAGTAGCGGCATTTGAAGATTCCAGTCACAGTTAGTATTACTTTGGTGCTACTAGAGATATGCTCGTAATCTAAATTTATGTCACACTCCGTGTTTGTTATATTTTCCCCTCTAATTTTTCAGAGTAAACATTTCTGTTGTAAGAACATCATTTACAAATTACATTTAAAATATATTTAATTAAACAAGCGTAATTAAAAACCCCGGGATCAAAAGCTGATTTCGATTAATTAATGAAATGTTTAATCGGTAAAGGAAATGTTAACTTTCGTCTCTAATTTGGAGTTTCTCCGGGAATTCAACGTCTTCAAATACGCGCTTGTTTCTGTTTTCCGTCCTGGCACGCCCGAAATGAGTGATGAAATTTCAATATTCCATTTGCTGCCCGATTAACCCGAACTCAACAACAAATACGTCAATAAGGACTCAAAGGACTTTAAGATAAATTGCGTTTAAGTACGAATAAATTTAAAAATACATCTCCAGATAACTTCGTTGAAAATTGATGGACGAGTCTGACAGTCGTCGACAGATTACGCTATGCTTTTTGACATTTGAAAATAGAAATATTGAGAAATATGGGACAAATCATATTGTGCAGTGGAATAAATAAAAGAATTTTACTAATTTGTATCAGACAATCAATGTGACCAATGTCAATAATCGCTTGTTGGATTTACTACTAACCAATAAAAAGTTACCGTGGGTCGCGATAATATGCCATTAATTAAGGAGGATATCCATCATCCCCCCCTTTCTCTGGTAGGTAAAGTTGATCACTTCCGAAAATATTTTAGAATAGCTAACTTTTCCATGTAGTATGAAGCCTTATATAATGTGGACTAGTAATCTATTGATGGATTTGAAGATGTTAATGTAACATGTGAAAACTTCTGCAATAAACGGTATTATACTTTTGATCTTTCGCCATGTATATAAAAATAGAAAATTGGTCCATCCCAGATGGTACATTACTTAGTTGAGAAAAAACATAAAGCTGAAAAACTATTATAGAACTATGTATTGTAGAACAAAAAATAATTATTATTTGCTGTCAATAAAAGAGGAGTTTCAGGATTGCCTAGAAGGATGCATTAATAAAAGTTCTTTATGATTGCCCTTAAAACATAGTTAATGGTTTTTCACAAGATTTTAGCATTGGTTTTGTTCCAGATAATTTTGAACCTTCCACATAGTAAATTTAATAACTTAACTTATATTAACGTTGAACACCTCTGTCATAATGTGACACTAAATTCAATTTCTAAACTAAACAACAAATTAACTGGTCATGATTTAGTTCCTAGTTTTTTAGTTAAAGATTGCTCACGTATTTTAGTAATTCCGTTGTTAATTGTATTTAATTAAGCTTTCCAAATTTTGCAATTTTCCGATTGTTGAAAACTGTCCTGTTTTTAAGAATGGGATTCTGGAGATGTGGCTAACTATAGACTCATTTCCATATTGTTTAACTTTTCCAAAGTTATACTAATTACATTTACCTGTTCATTAAACATACATTATCTCCTTATCAACATGGTACATAAATAAACGATAAACAATAACAAATTTATCCTTTAGTCCGCTGAGAAGTTAGTTTCACACAATATTGTTAATACCTAAATATATATATATAAAAGGTATTTTCAAATCGGTCGCACGGTAGGCATGTTACAGCTTGTTCCACATTTAAGCGAGACACCCAAGTTATCCTGAGCACCCTGTATACTGTGGCAACAAAAATTTGGTTACTAGAGTCCTATTTTCGAACAAAAAAAACCCTAATATGATTTTCCGGTTTTAGGCCACATAAATTGTATCATAGTCGTGTATCAAGGTTTATCCAACAAAAAAAAGTTTATTGAAATCGGGCGCACGGTAGGCATATTACAGACTTGTTCCACTTTTAAACGAAACACACTATATACAAAAAAAGTAAACATCAAATGTTCCTATTACCTCAGAAGAATAAAAAACAATTGATTGTTATATTTAGGGTATACCTATAACAAACCAAACTTGTGATTTATTTTTAATTGAGCACCTTGCTTAATTGTGTTTTTTGTTTGCGATCCTCTATTTTTTTATTTATAACAATTTATACTTCTTATATTGTAAACTCTACATTGAATTAACAAACAATTCAGTGGACAAAACAAACTTCATTGTCAGTACTTGATTACGTGGCAAATATACCTCAGATAAATTCACAATTGTCAAATGAATCTTCTCTTTAAAGTTTCCATCGCTTACGTTTGACTTCTAAAAATCTCCTTATACAGGGTGTTAACGAGAAGTTTTCTTCAAAACTCCCAAATACGAGGTGTGGCAATTAAATTCCGGAAAATGGTCAATGAAAAAAACAAGCAAATTAAGTTTCGGCAAAATTTTATTATCGACCTTCACCATAGTCTCCCTCTAACTCTACACAACGATTCCAACGTTTCTCCCACGATAGGAAACACCCTTGGTAATCATCCGCAGTTAATCTGTTCAACACCACGGTTACAGCTATTTTGATCTACGCCGCCATGATGAATTCCTTTGAGGTGCGACTTTATCTTGGGGAATAAAAAAATCGCACAGACAATATCGGGGCTATAGGGTGGGTGCGGCAACGTTGGAATGCCTTTTTTGCCAAAAACTATTGCACAATCAACGACGAATGGGCTGGCGCGTTATCGTGGTGATTCAGCCGTTCTCGGCGAGTTCGGGTCGCAAACGGAAAATGCGGACCCGCAGGCGTTCCAGGACGCCAACATAGAACTCTCCAGTCACTGTCAGGCCGACAGAAACATATTCACGATGAATGATGCCATGGATATCGAAAAGAAACGATCAACATTGCCTTCAGTCGTGACTTGCACATCCTCGCTTTCGTTGGCCGCTCTCCACCCTTTTCCACCAACTGCTGACTTTATTTACGGGTCTCGGGGTCATACTCAAATATCCAAGTCTCCACTCCAGTGACTACCCGTCTCATCCAGTCCCTACCGTCGCTCCGAATGCGGGATAGCTAATCTTCGCAAATCAATTTTCCCATCTCTTTCTGTTCACGGAACTTTTGGCACCATCTATGCGCAAATCTTTCGCATAATCAAATTTTCATGTAACATCTTGCGAACGATTTCGTTGTTGACGTTTAACTCGTCAGAGAACGTATGAATGCTTTGGCGCCGGTCAGACGTGATCAGTGCACGCAAATGCTCAACATTCTTGTCAATACGAGAGGTAACGGGAGCTCCTTCACGTGGATCGTCTTTTACCGATTCACGCCCTTCCTTGAACCGTTTTGCTCATTCAAACACACGTGTTTTCGACATGTACTCGTCTCCATACACCACCCGCAATTTTTGAAGGATTTCCGAGGGTTTTTCGTCAGATTTCACTAAAAATTGATTCACAACACATTGCTTGTAATTTGAGTCATTTTCAAGACGCTACCAAAAAAGTAACTTCCAAAAAATACACATAGAATACAAACCAAACATGCTATCGACTTCAACCTTGGACTGAAACTAAAAGGAAGGTCCCCCCTCTCTAGAAAAACGTTGACGAACGATGCAGTATTGAAAATAAAGTCAATACAGTATATTTTTTTGTAAAATCCTATTTGTTTCCAACTAAATAATTATTGAATTTGTAGTATTTTCAACATTTACGTCGCTGAGATACTGTAGTATCTATCCGATTACTTATTGTCGTCATTAACGTTTTTGTAATGCGAGTATTTACGTTAGTTTTTCAAGTGTCAAAAATGTTTACAGCAACTCGAGGTTGATGAAAATCGTTTTAATTTATGGTGAAGAGAAAATGCTTTAGAAGAACAATTTCCCGATACACGTGCAAAATACAACTACTTTTAAAACGGTGTGCCGTGAATTCAAGTGTAGTGCAAACGCAAACGTGACATGGGAAATTTGCAACCGAATCGTGGAAGAGATGGAGGTCTAAGGCATCCACGGCGTAATGCAGCAGTGTGGCGTATGATACACTAGGTTCAGTTATATCCGTACCATGTCCAAGCATTAACACCAAGGGATTGGACGAAGGACCGGTTCCATGGCTGCCACCATCTCCTGACTTTAAATCATTTGTACTTCTTTTTGTGGGAATATTTAAAAAAATAAGTGTATCGCACCGAAGTGGATTCCTACTGTTGATGATTTCTGCAAACGTATCATAATTGCTGCCAACAACTAGTTCGAAATGGACAAGAAGCAGAAACATTTGTGTTAGTTTGTAGAAACGGACGGGCCCAAAATTTTTATGTAACGTCAGGTATGCCAAACTATTTTATTAATTAAAACCACAAGTTAATTCTATTAATAACTAATAACACTAACGGCAAAGTAGTTGAATTTGATATATAAAATAGGTGTCCATGTTTTCCTAGCGAATTTGTTTCAATTTTTTGCCCGGTCACCGATTATATGCTTTGCCTTATGAGGATTTACAGTGGAACAGATTCTAGTGCCGTGAAGTCTATATTTAAAATTCTTTTTTTATTTTTTTTTACAAAAGTGTATTACATTGTATTTTTTATTTTTTTTGGATTAGTATCTGAATCACCCTGTAGATGATCCTTTGTCTAGGCAAGGTATGATATTATAAACTATACTCTATAGTAAAGTATTTTTATCTCATTAAAGAATTTGAAGAATGGGATTTGTCAATATAGCAGCGAAATAGTATAAATGACTATACAGATTCGGAAATTGCGGATTTTTACAGAGAAAGTAGAAATTGCCGTTTTATCCCAGGGGAGGTACGAAGTATAAGTGGCGCGGCGCCGTGCATTGGTCTAGCATTCCCCACTACTACGGTAATCGGTTCCGTATCGCCAACACCAATTTGTCATTGCAAATCTAACTGTCCGGTCAACTGATGCCAGGTCTCATGCTTTCGCATGAGATTTCATGCATTCCGAGGAAATCTCATGCTTTTTAATAGACACAAAAAGAAATAATAAAATTATTAAAATTACTCTTTGAAATCTACCAAAACAAAGACCTAACGAGAAATAAAGGCAAAATAGAGGGCAAAATTGAATAGATAGAGGTAGGTATCTACAATATTTGGGTACTTGAAATGTCCTTTATTGTAAACTGCTCTCTTAATAATTAGCAATAAATACATAAACGGGTATGACAGTTGACGGATATGCGGTGTGTGTGCTGTATTCACGCTGTATTGCAGTGATTCTTAACTCTATTCCGTAAGGGTACCTACATTTTCTGGAAACAACAGATTTTACGACCCGTGAGTCACCCTGCGTCACGTCAACTGCGCCTCAACGTTCGCCCGGCCTAACAATAAATAAATTAGAAAGGTTACGTGGTTAATAACTTTTAAGTAAGTACCTACTTACAATGTAATATTATGATAAAATAGCATAACATAATGCTTTTTAATGAAATAAAAATGGCATTACAAAAGTAATTAAGAATTAAGAGGTGTTTTTTGATAAATTATGCCATCTCATGCTTTTTTCTCCAAACCTCATGCTATTTTGAAATTATTCTCATGCACCGAATTTTTGCTGCCTTATGCGAAGAGTGGGAGCACGCTGTGGTGGAACTATGCGTGTAGCATGACACAAATACACGCAAGCGGCAAAACACAATTCACCATCAAGATCCTCACTTTCCAAATCTGTATATTGACTCTGCCTCCTGACGAATTTGAGATTTATTTAAAAAAAGGAACGTTGAAACTGCTTTTTCAATGATAGGTGGGTTTACATTAAGATCACTTCACCACTAGTAAAGTAAATCTATGTAATTACAACAATTTCATAAATTCTTTCAGTACCTACTACTTCCTGTAGTTCACATTATTAATCACTGGGGTGATAGTGTGAATCCAACTCTAATTTTGTGGAGAAAGGGTAGGGTACGGCCTCTATAGTTTTATCTCTTTAATACCTTTGATAACGATTAGAGTCCAACCAGGGAGAGTAATGTTCGACAAACATGCGATATATTTCACCAGATTGGGAGTATATATGTCATCTGTTTAACGAAAGTGATTTATTTACAGAATTCTCGCGAAATGGCAGGAAAAAATTCACTAGCATGCTTTTCCATATGAGTTATGCCTCATTTGCTAAATTAACTATTACATTCTTGTAATAATGCAAATGGGACTAAATTAAAGTATGTTGTGCGTCTAGTTTGAAATATTTAAGCAATTACTAGGAATATTTTAATTAGACTAATTCCGACTTCAACGCTATTTTTTTTGTTATTTTATATAATTAATAAAAAAATGTCCATCTGTAATAAAAAAATCAGGGTTCTGGTAAATGCTGACAAGTTTTTCTAGAATTGTTGCTAGTGTAGTTCGTCATATAGATCAGTCTAGTGAAAGCCATTTTTAAACATTTCTAATATTTACGGAGATAATATATATTTTTTAAATACCTGCATTTTGAGGATCGCTGCTTAACCAAGCTAATGACCCATATGATTTGTTGCGAGGTTGCCATATCTTCTCTAATATAAATATTACGTTTCCCTTAACGTAATAGTAAAATAATACGGTTAATTCTATTTTAAAATTACTAGTTTGAAGCATAAGTACAGTAAAGTTGGGTATGTAGTATGATACACAGCAATATTAACATACATTTGAACTGCTTAACTGACCTTACTATAAACGATTAAAAATGAATTTCCGCAAGTTAAATACTACCGTAAAGTATTTAGGAAGATATTACGTGATATTACTATGTCCAATCTTCAAAAATTATACATAAACGTGCACACAAGCTTACCTGTTTGTTAGAAAATTAACTATTTAATCAGTAATCCACATTTCACAAGTTAAATGCCATTGTATACTGTTAGAAAGAGACACAAGACACAATTTCCTTAAGTTATTTTATGAATAATAACGAAAAACTATGATTTTCACACAACATATTAAATTTAAAAGTTTGTTCAAGCAAAGACATTTGTGTAACACTGGCAACACTGTGAACTACACATTGAATCTGAAGCGCTATGACTCATAAATGTATGAAAGTCAGCGGTCCACAAAAGTTTTCTACAGAAAAATTACAAAATTTATTTAAAATTTCACTTTTTTATTTCTGATTTTTTTGTAAAACAACTATTAATTATGTGTTCTACACAGTGAACTATACTGCTGGTTAAAATATTTGTACTTATTTAAGGTTCACCCTGTATAAAGCAGAAAAAATAATAGAAAATTAGCAGATGAAAAATACCTATACTTTCAAAATGATTTTAAGTTATTCTTCAGTTAAATTTAATTTTTCATCTAGTTTAAAACAAATGTAAGCAATTTGTAAAGCCTATAAAAGTTCTTTGTCTATTGAAGGGTGTGTCAATTTAAACAATGTAGATTTTCTGTAGAATTGATATAATAAACTATTCCTGTAGAATTTTTTAAAATAAACGAAATTAAGGCACGGTATCAAATTTAGATTTTTTGGTCATAGTAACCGAAGAATTTGCCAGTAACACAAAGTAAAGTTATACGTGTACCAGCAAAAATGAAGTTTTTATGCATATGAACAGGTACCATTATACAGGGTGATTCACAGTGCGTGTCAAAGAAATTCAAAATAATGATTGTTTGTGTTGAAGCAAAAAAAAACATCTATTTTGTGCAATAACTAAGAAACAGACATTTTCCTTGGCCATACAAAAAAATTATTAAACTATATTTCTAGACAAAAAGACCACTACTTCATTGTTTTTATCGTCATCATAATGTCCTGAAGAAGTTTTTGAGATTTGAGAGGTATATTTTCCTTATCCTAACAATTCACAGTGTGTCTCAAAAAATAAACATTAGAGTAAGATAGAGAATCTAAAATGCTGCAAGTTATTTTTTATAAAATTGCCTAATATGGTATACGTAGTTTATTTCTATATTATTTAAATAATTCTCAGTTCCAACTGATTTTCAATATCTGCTATATGTGTTTAATAATCGAGTGGCAAAAATCGTTGTGAGGCGACAACCTTGAAATTGCCACATACACTCCACACAACAGGGCCGGTTTCTAAATTTTCTGTTTTTTTTATTTGACACCTTGAGAGAAATATCTTACAGCGATTAGTGGAAACTGATTGGCGTCAGCAACATATCTACAGAGTGTACGGAATATGCCTTAATTTTGCCATATGATAAGTTGTACTAAACATAGTCGACCTATCAGTCAGTTTCTACTTGCTCCTGTTTCTTATTCAATTTGTATAATGATCCTTGTGGGATGTTTCTCGATGATATTAATTAAGCTTTCTGGATACTATAATTTTCAATGCATTATCAGGCGCTGTGAAATTACCTCACATCCACAGAATTTTCCCCAGATTCATAGTAAATTATCAACATGTCATGTACTTTATGGGTATTACATCAAAAACGCACTAGAGAGTTATAAAAAGAATAGTTAAGTATGACAACGAAATTACTATTCACAGTACCAAACACATGTGATGCACCAAACATACAGTGCTTTCGAAAAGTAACGAATAAATTCATTATTTTTGAAATTGAGAAGTTTTCGAAAAAATCCCCTGGTACGTCGATTTTGTTTTTTAAAAAGGCACTTTTTGACATACGACACATATTTGTGACGTCATCGTTGTTTGAGATATGACGTCATCGACAATTTTTTTAAATGGCAACGCCCAATTTTGACCATGCCACTTGAAAGAGCGTGTCATTCTACATACACGTCATAAAAAAAATATGGTGTTACATACCAAAAATTTCAAGAAAATATTGTTTGAAGATTTTAAAATTTAATTTTCACCGAAACGTATCACCCGAGAAGGGGGCCGATTGAGTGGCCAGCCAGATCGCCTGATTTGATACCCCTAGGTTATTCCTTGTGGGGATATTTAAAAAGCAAATTATACGTTACTAGACCGGTTGATTTAGAAGATTTAAAAGCAAGAATTCGTCATGAGATACATCGTATAAGTTACTGATAATGTTCAAAAAGAATTTATTAATCGTCTTGGCTACTGTCAGGCAGCCAACGGTGCACAATTTGAACATTTAATTTAGTCGATTTTTTACATAATCATGATCATTTTCAGTATTGTGAAAATTAAATTTTAACATCTTCACACATTATTTTCTTGAAATTTTTGTTATGTAACACCATAAATTTTCATGTAGTGTATGCAGAATTATACGCTCTTTCAAATGGCATGGTCAGAATTGGGGGTTGCCATTTAAAAAAAATTGTCGATGACGTCATATCTCGAACAACAATGACGTCACAAATGTGGGTCGTATGTCAAAAAGTGCCTTTTTAAAAAACAAAATCTACATGCTCGGGGGATTTTTTCGAAAACTTCTCAATTTCAAAAATAATGAATTTATAATCTATATTCGTGGAGAGGATTGGCACCCTCTCTGCGGGTATGGTAGGGTGGAAGAATGTTGGCTTGGGTCAATGTGAGAGATTGATGCCGGTTGATATTTGACTACCCCCCTAATTAATGAGGTTTTCCAGGTTTTCCTCATTCCTGCACTGAATAGTGGTTAGGGCCTACCAACGTAAGTCGTTCCTGGGCGCAAATGCGGCCTGCTTAATAATAATATGCCGCCCCCTCTCCCGCACAAGTCTACGACTTCTGGGCTAATCCCTGTGATTAGAATGAGGGGTAGAGATATTATTATATTATTATTATTATTCGTTACTTTTTGAAAGCGCTGTATAATAAATGGCATTACACTCGATAATATCGAGCACAACTGTTTTGTCGGATTAACAGGTAACTAATTGCAATGTTGTCGCCCCTAACAATTTGAAGTTACTACTATTTATTTAATTAACATTAAATATAATATACATAATTAATATAATTAGCAACTGACAAACAAATTAGTATAACAGTACTTATTGCATTGCATCTATCGGTATATGCATTTTTGATTTTTCTTCGGATATACAAGAATAATTAAAGTACACTAATAATTTTCAAAAATATATATTCTCCCTGTCTTAGTTATAGTTACAAATAACCGTATTTCTTTTAACCTCAATACCTGGTAACTTTGTTTTTGTATACATTTATTATTAAGTATTAACAATATTGTGTGTAACTACCTCCTCTACGTACTAAAGCCCCGACCAGCGTTGAATTACACTCATAATATCTACCAATATATTATTTATTATTAGCTTTTGTAATTATTTTACTGTTGTATAAAGGCATTTTAGCTAATGTAAATCAATTTTCCAACAATTTCCATCAAAAACGAACTTAAGTATTGAATGTTTATGGAATGTTTTCATTAAACCAGGCATGACATTTTTGTAGTAAATTTATCTAGATTACATTTTATTTTAGATAATTATTCAATAGAGCTTTGTCTATGGAGTTGTTCATTAGCATACTTGGTATCAGAGAACATAGGAATTGTAGGAAAAATGATTTATGTTAGCTCAAATAACTTTACAATACACTAAAAAAAAACCTAGTAACTTCTAAACAGTTAATAATTGGGCACGATAAAGGTGCAATATCTGTTATAGGCACTTCATCTTTCTCTGATATTTTTTGCACACGCTGTAAAACGCCCTTCAGTGATAACTATGAAAAATTACTTTTAATTCTTGGATACTCTGCATGTGAAATTTGCACCGGACTTTTTGCATACATACTTAATATATTTTTTTATATCGAAAACCCATACAGTGCTTTGCGAACACGTACCAAAACATGTTTTTTGCTAAAGGGAGAGCGTGCTGGAAACAAAACATACATGGAGAACTACGTACACGTCTCAAGCACACATTTATGTCTCTCTGGGAGCACCAGAACGAGCACTGAGTGACCATTAGTGGGCGCAAGGAACTACCGCGAGCTAAACTACCCCGCAATTACTGCTGGATATGGCGCACTCCGATATTTCCGCTCTATATGCGGGGCCACGCGTGTGCTTCGAACACGGGCATGTAACCGCCACTGCCTGTCGGCTGGCGGTCCGCGTAACCACACGTATGAGAATAGCTCTGTGAAGAAGGTACCGCCTGTAGCTCGGCCGCTTGGTGCAATAATGGGACGTGTGCTTCAGTCGCTGCAGTACCACCGTATAGTACCAGTTATTATTTATTAAAAATATAGAATTTATAAACGGAAGCCTTTCCTTTGGCAAAATGCACAGTATGAAAAAATAACAGGAGTCTTTCTTATACATTTTTTCACTACGACGCTACGTTTTTGTGATACAGAGCGCTATGATTCCATTTTCTACAGATTGTCCCTCGCCTTTTGGGAAAAGACACAGTATGGAATAGTAATTATAAGAAAGACCCTCAGTCTTTCTTATAATATTTTGAACTATGACGCTACGTTTTCCTGTTATAGGGCGCTGTAATTAATTAAAAACTTATAATTTACAAACGGTAGTCCCTTTTCTACAGAGTGTGCCTGTCCTTTTGGGAAAAGACACGGTAGGAAAAAATAAAAAGGGTATTTTTTATAATATTTTGCACTATGTTTCTACGTTTTCCTGATACAGGGCTCTATAATGAATTAAAAACTTATAATTTATAAAAGGTAGTCCCCTTTCTACAGGGTCCCAATCCTTTTGGGAAAAGAAATAGCAAGGGTCTTTCTTACAATATTTTGCACTATAAGGCTACGTTTTCCTGTTATAGAGGGCATTATTATTAATTAAAACCTTATAATTTATAAACGATAGTTCCCTTCCCAACTAGCAAAATGGAACTTTAAAAGAAGCGAAATATTTTATAACTATCGAATTGCGTTGTTTAATGAACAGTTTGGTTTTATAGAGCAAATAATTGCCATAATTTTGTTCCTGAAGAAAGTAATTGTATAAAATTGTTTTATAATAGTTTTTACAACGTGTTTTATAGGACAAATAATTTTCAGTTCTTTAAAATTGTTATAAAAGTATTATAATACGTTATACAACATTTAAAAAAATTATATATAAGGATTGTAAACATTTTGTGAAAGAGTTGTATACTTAGGCAAATGACTTTTAATTATAATCTTATAAAATAGTTGTATAAACGTGTTTTATTAAGGATATATAAGGAGATTAATAAAATTATTTTTTAGCCCCGAAATGCGTTTATTTATAAAATAGTTTTATAGTTGTGTTTTTATAAATCTGTTATAGAACAAAATTGTGACTTGAGAAAACATAGTTATTGTATATACCGCGTAATAAAATTCCAAACCTAACCTTAATTTTTGAACTCCTAAGGTATAGTGTATTACCAAGCACTAATCAAGAAAGAATACAAACAAATTCTTGAAATTAACGTTTCCAGTCAAACGTGCAGACGTTCAATTTTACTTATAGGTTTTATTATATAAATAATGATGGTGTCCATGTTCGAGAACTCATTAAAAACGCTTCATGGCTGCGAAAAAATACGAGAAACCAGTACGAGAAAGTAACTTTGATTTAATTTTTTGGGAATGCAATAATTAGGTTAGTTTTAAATTAAATACCTATTATTATAATTAACTAATAATAGGTACTTAGCTAATACCTAACAATATTAATATAGATAATGGTAGTATTATAATATTTTAAATTTCAAATTTTTTTATAAAACTTGGCAACTTCTTGCGATGCAAACATTATCTACTTGCGCACACACATTTTTAAATATAACTATACTATTTTATCGTATAAAGTTCTAATTTACACTAAAATATTTTGTTATGGTTTTATGTGGAATAAAATCATTGTATTATAAGTCGCCATGTTTAAATGAATATTTGTTGGATCAGCGACTGCCGCCATTATGGAAAATTAGTTGAAAGCCTTATTAAAATTATATCTAAAACGTAATTTTGCTATTTGGAAGACTATTTTATAACAAGATCGTTAAATATAATTACCCAACGATAATATAAATTAAAGAAAATAATTTTAAACTTTATTTATTATAATTTTAAAGCAAATGTGGTCTAAACTAAAGCGCATAATTTCACAAACATATATATAGTTTATCAATAAAATTTGCGGCGCAATAAAATTTTCGTTGTTGAAACACTGATTGTTGACATGATAATATTGTAAGTATTATACCTATCTATCATTTACACAAATGATCGCCATTGAGTGACCCTGTTTTTAAATATAAGTACAAATAATTATGAATCTGCGTTATACACCAATCTTAAAATGATTTGGTTCTAATATTCTTCACTAAAAATATAATGTTTCTTTAAATACTACCAAAATACAGCCTACAAAACGTTTTTATAGTTGCTGTATAAAATTGTTTTAAAAGTGTTATATACATACTTCTATAGAACTGTTACATTACCAAAGTGTTATAAAAGTGGGCCCTTTTCGATTCTATAAGTATCGTATAAAGGCATTTAACTACGTTATATGAATTTGAAGGTCCTATAAGATTTATATTATAGCAATTTATACAACCTTTATAAAATTTATTTTGCTAGTTGGTTTCTACAGTATACCAATCCTTGTAGGAAAAGATCCAGTATGAATAAATAATAAGGGTCTTTCTTGTAATATTTTGCACTATGATGCTACGTTTTCCTGATACAGGGCGCTATAAATAATTAAAAACTTATTAAATGTTATTTGTTGCTAGTGACTTTTACTGTACTGACGAGGAAATTATTGCATGGTGATAGGTCAGTAGATTTATAAACAAAAAACAATGTGTCACCTACTGCCAACGTTTCGGCCTATTTTGGGCCTTCTTCAGGGCTCTACTGGTTACAGTTATATATTATACAACTTTTATAAAATTGCTGTAAAATAATTAATAAAAAAAAAACAATAAAAAGATACATTGCATATATTAAAATTGCAATTATTATTTTGGTTATTAAATGAAATTGGTTAAAAGAGTAAAGGTGAGCAAAATTTAATTCATAACAAACCTAATAACAAAAATTGGAAAATTATTGGAAAGCAAAAGAATTATAACGATTTTTTCAAGAAATGGTTTACATTTGGAAACTCACAAATTCAATTAATAAAAAACAAGACATTAAAAACTTAAACATATCGTATTTCAATTTAATAGACTTAACTGATGAAATTAAACGATAAACTATTTAATTATTCTAATACCCAGCATATGTATACAAAATCATAGCATTTTTTGTTGTTTTCTTTTCCGAGTTTTATTTAGGGAGACAAAAGATAAAAGGGACACCCCAAACAACCTATCTAACTGACACATTTTAACGAATGTTCTGGTTTAAACTTGACGAACCATTGTTTCCCTGTGCTGTTACATATATTGTTAGTTTTCTACTTAAATTTGAACAAAATCGTTTTTCCTATATAGTAAAGAATATATGGGTAGATATTGTGCTTTAGTCCACACAGTAGTTAGTTTCACACAATATTGTTAATATCTAAAATATATGAAAAAAGGATTACATAAAGGGTAAAATTTTGTTTTTAATTAAGTAGGTCGTTATCATGTTTATATATCATGTTAAATTCACTGACAGGTTAATCACTTTTGTCATTGTCGATACTTAATATCAAATAATTTTAATTTATTCGTATAATAATTTTTTTAGTTAGATGTTGGACTCAACTTTAAGGAGGCCACCTAAAGAAGCATTCCTAAAAATGCAGAAATATGTCAGATCTCATCTATTGTGGTTGAATTTTTGAGTTCCCACAGTTTCAAAAGTGAACTTACATATTTATAGAATGTTTTCATTAAACCAGGTTAGTAAATTTAGCTAGATTATTTTTTTTAAATAAATTATTGGATAGAGCTTTGTCTGTGGAAGTGTTCATTAACATACCTAGAGGTTTGGTATCAGAGAGCATACATATGATTTCATTGATAGGAATTGTAGATTTGATTTATATTAGCTTAAAATACCTTTCTAATACAGTAGTTTCGCTTTGCTTATAATATACAGTATGCGCCAAAAGTATGGAATAAATTTAATAAAAACGATAAGTATAAAATTTAATCAATTGTATTTTATTTTACATACCTCAGAATTGTTACTTTTGTATGAATAAAATTTACGTTTTCTAACATTCAGTCGTCATTTACTCGAAAACTTTCTTATGTAAGAGGGCAAAATTTTAGTACTGTCTGATAGAGAATTAAACGATCTTTCAGAATCAAGGAAAAAATATGGTGTTGCCATTTAAAAAAAATCGAAGACGTCATTACTCGAAAACAAATGACATTTGGAAATCGCATTTTACGCTAGAATATGTATTTTTTAAATAAAAAATCGACCTGTTCGAGGATTTTTCCCAAAAAATTATTATTTCGTTTTTATTGAATTTATTCCATACTTTTGGCGCATACTTTATATATATATCCTTTTGGAAAAATAGTGAGTTTGTACAATGTACTTCTCATGAACATTGCATTTCCAAGGTAGAGAATGTTAAAATTGTTACTTTGAATAGCGTTTCTACCCATATGAAACGGCAGAAATAAATTTATTAATATCAACATAAAGTAGATATTTATTAGTTTTATATGATAAATATGTTTTTATATTTTTAAAGGGAAACTCATACGAATTGAATTTATTTATCATAACAGTGGAACTATTGTGAATATGCCAAATATCCATGTACATACACCAAAAAATAGCGGTACAAATCAAAATTAAAATTGAAAATAGAATATAACATATTATTTTAGCACTCTTTTATGACATTGTCAAAATACTGTATGCAAAAGTCATATATCTATTATAATGTTTTTTTCTTGGCAGAAAAAAGGTTATTATTTTCTGTCAAAATATCGCAAAGTTAATTTTTTCTCTAAATTTCTTAAATTCTATTCGGGATATTCGCTGCAACATACCGAGCTACTCTCCTTTAATGTTAATGAATCGTTTTGTCCTCGCGCTTGATTTCTTAAACAAACCAAACCCCATACCATACAACAAACCTCCGTCATAACATGCTGAAACGTAAGCTAAATATATAAAATTGTTTTTACTCCCACTACCGCCATTCATTTTTGTATGTACTAGGCAGGCAACGAAAATAATAATGAAATATGTTAAAGCCAGTACAGAATGCAGAATTTAATATGTACGTGACTTTGTATAAAAGGTGGTCCGTTTTTATGGCATTTAGAATACCATAACATTTATAGGTTGGCTCAAATTAGAAAACAGTTAACGCCTCTCATGGCTACAGAATAAATTCAAGATATCAGCTGCCGTTGCTGAAATATAATAAAAAACTGAAAATTGCGGCTTCAGAAAATTGTCATCCCAACTAGCACCAAAGTGACACTAACTTAGACTGGAATTTTTAAAGAGTAACTATTACGTAACGGTCAAAAAATTTGCCACTTTGATGTATAAATAACTTCATACAAGAAAGTTACAGTCATTGCTACGTATTTCCGACTACACCTGGTTTCTTTACAGTTATATGACTTCTAAGTAGCTGTCCTGAAGCTCTTTTGGAGACGTCTCAGTTACCAGTAAAAGACCTTTAAGTTTTCAGAACTTGAAAGTGGCAAATAATCGTAGCAGCGACTTACTCATGTTACTAGATTATGACTTAAAAGTTGCAATTACTTTCAAGTAGCTTTTATAGTCGCCGCGCCATTTAGGGAACAGTAATAGTTTCTTTAAAGTCGTGGCACTTGTAAGTAATATTTGGTAGTCCTAACAACGTTATCGCTACTTGTAGCAACCACAAAGTGCGTGTCATCTCTTAAATTCGACATGAAGTAAGTTTTACCACGTAGTTTTCTAAAGATGAAAACGTTTACGCTGTTCATCATTGTGTAATGTCTGTACCCATTCAATCATGTCAGGTGTGGACTGCACTTTTGTTTTGTTATAAAAATATAACACAGGCACAACAATATTTATTTCTAAGTACCTACCTATATGTCTAACTTGCGTAAGTAATACGTATTGTACTTATAAATATTTGCCTAATACATGCTTCATTTGGAGTTAAGGAAATGGAATGTAGCAAGAAGTTAAATGTAACAATATTAGCTGCCAGGCAAAGCAAGTAATATACTAATAGAAAGAGTGTTGTGAGAGTGTTGACGTTCGTTAAAAGATACCTTAAAATATTTGTTGATTATTGTTTTATATCAAGAACAACTAGATTTTTAGTTTAAATTATTGAATGTCTTTAATTTTGTGGATTATTACTTAAATAAAAAAGTATACTGTGACATATTGACATATTCGTAATCTTATTCCCTATCTGTTACTGTCAAGAGCCAATATGGCTCCTAAAGAAGAAAAAAACAATTGAATTTTGAATAACGGAAACTAATGGTCGTAGAAATTTTCTATAGACGAAAATCGATTTCTCATATGTTCTTATGTGTTTGTACTAAATTGCAGCTCTTACTGTTATGAAGTAATGCCGCTAGATGGCATTTACTAATATTTTTAGCATTGTTTGCAATATTTTAGCAAGGACAGTAGATACTCGTATCTTGGACACATGAAAAATAGACCACCCTGTATACCTAGTGCTCTACAGTAACTGATTTTCCATTCTAATATCGAAAAATAGCTGACAATTATTTACAATACTCTCAATGGGATGTAAAATACCAAAATTGAAATAAATTTTTTCCTACTTGATATGCATAGCATGCAAAATTACTTTTATCTATCAATTTGTACACCATTGTTTCTCATATTTAACCAGTATGTGCATTAATTTTTTTATTTGGATAGTCGGTGTAGGTATCAAAAACAAAAAGTTTAAATCATATTTGTCCTACTAGTAAGGTGTAGCTAGAATTAAAATAAATAATTAAATTATCGTCGTCCCCAAAAAATACCGTCTGAAATTTTCAGATTTTCAATTTAATTTATCATTATTATCAATTAATCTCAGTAGCCCATCCCCTATATTAATAGATACTGAAATTCTCGTTCCAAAATCGTCTGAAATTTTCCTGTCGATTCATAAAATAATTTTTGAAATATTGCTAAAACGATTATTTTTTCTCTAATGTTTGTTGGAAAAAATCAACCATCAATTAACTATTATTATTAATTAATCTCGGTATCTCCCCTATAAATGTATTAATGTTACAGTCTCCTTTGCACTACCATTAAAAATATATTAGCACCTATAAAACCACCCCCTAAAATGACCCTTAATAGAAACCGCCTTTGTTCCAGTCACATTTTTTCTCAAAGTAAACTATCAAGTTGCCTCCTATTTATTACTCTCATGCATCCCTTGTCTAAAAAACTTAAAAGCGTACATTACCACCCCTAGTTTCATCCCCAGGGACATGGTGGTACTAATGAGTTGTTACTTCCGCAGTAGAGATGATATACTATACCACATGCTACTAGTACATCAACTGCTATTTGTTCTCGTATTTGTTTATTTTTTTAAAACAAATACTACTTAACGTGCCATGATTCATATTACTATTTTATCAGAAAAAACGTTTATACCGTGTGGCACAAAATAGAGATAAAGTTAAGCATTAATCATAGTCTACTTGGATGAAAATATATCGTAGATCAATCAAAATTTGGATGTCTCAAGTAATCTTAAAAATTAGAGAAAGTTAACTGGTAAAACTTCTTCTAAGTACGCATTTTTTATTCTCCTATTTAGTAGGTTTCTATCATTTTACATTTGATGACAGTTCATAGTTCTTTGATATCAAAAACTTTATATGAAGAACCCCTATTAAGATCTACCTTCAATATTTTTGCACATTATTCAGAATCACCTTGTATAATAAACTAAATTTCGGTGTTTGGAAAAACAGTACTTTAAGGGCGCCGTATTCATGAAATAGTGTTTTCGACAAATACAAGTAATCTTAGAAATTTAAGAACTGAATAATATAGAGTTTAGTAAATAACAAGAATGTTATCTCATGCCACCTGCGAATATTCAAAGGTACCGAAGTAAAATCAATATATAACATCAGAAAGCGATCTATCCAACACACTTTTAGGTACTGAAATCTTTCAAAATACGTGTTTTTTTAAATTCAACTATAGATGTAAACATTGTTATAACATAAACTTACATAGATTTGCATATAAGATTGTTCACTTTTGTTTATAAGTATGTGAAAATAATTGTTAAAATGTGGGGTTAGAATAGCGAAATAATGTGTGTCATACAAATGCATTTTAAAAGTTATTATATTATTTGAGGAGAGTTTAAATAGTAAAAGTGTATAAACAAAACATCATTAATTTTATTTGTGATATTACTTTTGCTCTATGTATTTTATTTTTCGAGATTTCTGTACCTAAAAAACAGAACAAATTTGGCTATTTTGCGGCGAGAAATACGGCGACCTTAAGTCAATTACCTCTGACATTAACCTAATATAAGATATCACCTGCTATAAAATGCGAATAGGGTGGTAGATAGGCAAACAAACAAACAGCTAAAGTAAATTCGGTGTAATAAGAATTACGTATATTGTTGCTTAATTATAAATTCATCAAGATGAGGCATGTAATTATTCGAAATAATAAATAAAATATTTTCCCGCATAACTTAAGCTTGTTTAGTAATGCTTTGGTTATGTCACAGATGATTAAAGTTTGAGGTATTGAATTGTTTGCAAAATAATGGCAGAACATGGCAAATATTTCAAATGGAGCTAGTAGTTTTCACCTATTTGGTAGAATATTTACAAATAATAAAAAATCAGTACATAAATTGTGGTAACAATTGGAGGAATTGTTAATAATAACAATAGTGATTTATTTAGCATCAGTGTTACATAAGAGTACAAGTTACAATTGTTAACATAAGTAAGATATCTGATTTGTTTATTTTCCTAAACTTAATTATACGAGGTACGTCCAGAAAGTAAGTTCCGTTTGATAATAAAATTAAATTGTGTACAGATACAGAAAAATTATTTATTGCACAAAATTCTACAACTCTTAAACTACTTTTCCACATAACCAAATTTTTGCAGGCATTTGTCATAGCGTGGCACAAGTTTTTGTATACCTTCTTCATAGAAGTTTGCCGCCTGTGTCTTCAACCAGTGGGAAACATTTTCTTTCAGCTCTTCGTCATTGTTGAAGTGTTGACCGCCAAGGAAAGACTTGATATTATTATGTAAGAACAGATGAAAGTCGCTAGGAGCGAGGTCGCAGTCTAGGCGCATTACGGACGGTTCTTTTCCGAGTTGATCATGGCCTATTACAAAATCAGTAGCATATACTTATGCTCTCCCGACTTGCACTGTCATATTTAAGTTTCAAAATATGTTTTGTGGAAGATGTACTTTTATTAGCTCATTTATTTGACGCTACTGGCCAAAATTCTCCAAAAAGTTTTTGAGTGAGTCCAGCTGTCGACCTACTAGTACAAACGAGTTGGTTCAATTTAATATACATGATGTTTACATGAAAAAAAATAAAAGCTATGAAGAGTAAAGTACCTTAAATCTTAACGATAACATTAAAAGTATGTAATTGAGAAAAGTTGCGTGGAATTAAAGTTTATGTTTAAATATGAAAACATGGCCTTGTAGTCAGTATAGTTGCAACAAGAATTCAGATGACTTGCATCATACGAATAAATGAATAATTCATTATATTGTCACGGAATTTGCCCCACTCACACCCAAATCGACGACTGTGGTATCGCGAAACGTGAAATTGCCCCGATTGCCCCTACGCGATTCTGGTAAACAAACAAATAATGCCGGGGTATCAAGGCGCAACTGGAAAACTGGAGAATAGACGAGAAGCGTTCTAGTCGTTCGGGAAATGGATCTAGAGATGCTAGAATATACCTAATAATATAATAGAATTATCGTTGGGTCTATAAAAGAAGAATAAACAGTCGAGTTAGTTAGTATTGTATTACAGTCTTGAATTGGAGTGTTTAGAGCGATTTAGATAGAGATTAAAAGTGACATAGTGTTTAGTTGAGTTATAATTAGCATTCAGTAGTGTACAGAGTAGTTAATAAAGATAAGTGATTAATTAACGGATTGTTTTTCTGGCAGTAAGAAAAAGACGGGTTAGGAAATCCGTGACAATATTTTCATCAAAATCAAAGAAACTGAGAATAATAAAACCATATGCTACATAAATTTTTGCACTATATATAATGCAGTAAATTGCAAAAAAGATTGTTTTTAATGCGACCAAATATCGAAAATTATGTTAAAAATAAAAACAATTATTGCGTAACGTCAGTCGTGACGTGAGTTGTTCGAATTCTTGCTGCAACTATACCTAACATTTGGGATATTTTAGAAGGCTTATTTGTTTTATAATACTTTTGAAGAAGCCATTTTCTATTTAAAAATGTTGATGTTTATGTTGATTGATATATGCAGCATTTAGAAAAAGATTGAAGAGGTGTGTTAAACTAGACGGATTTCATATAGAAGATAGAATAATGGTGCGCGCATACTTGTTTTCTATGTATTCTAAATAAATGTTTTTTTGAAACGTTTGATTTTTTAATATACAAATCTGTATATGTTTTTTAATAAAGCAACATTTCTAATAAAATGCATTCTTTGAAAGTATTAAAACATAATTAACACTTCAAAAATATCCCAAAATATTAAGTATTGATAGGAGGACATGCTTCCATATTTAAGTATAACATATAACTTCATATCTACTACTTTTCTTAATTACGGTTCTACGTAGGGTCAAAATTAAAGGTACTTTACCCTTCATGACTATTATATATGTATATATAAATCAATATAAGTAAATGTTTATTTTGAAAGTAGTTGTAAAAAAGTAGTTAGTATGTTTTTATAAGAGCGCTATCGCACACGGCTTAGCGTATTTTTCATGTATAGTAAAATTCTAACTATTAAATGGTGTGGATCAAATTATCCAGCGTTTTATTTAAAAATTATATTGTATTGATTAGTCAACTAAAGACAAAACATAACAGTGGCGACGAGGTATAGTTTTTGAGTATCCACGTGTGCTAAATAGGAAGTTCTATTGTGTACTGTGCAAAAATAAATTTTGGTTCAGTAAAAACGTGTGCTAAATTGTACAAAATGGCTGATGTTGGTGGACTACTTGGATCTTTAAATACATTTGATCCAAAATATTCAAATTTCACAATATTTAGTGAAAGACTAAAACAGTTTTTATTGCAAATAAAATTTCGGATAACGACTGGAAAAAAGCAATATTGTTGAATACACTTTCGGAAGATTGTTACATTTTGCTTAGAAACTTATGTGTTCCAAATCTACCGGACAATAAAACGTTCGATGAAATTACGACGTTATTAACTAATTATTATTCGCCGGTAAAATCGTATTTTTCCGAAAGACTTAAATTGTATAATAGTAGACGTGAAATAAATGAAAGTGTCTCTGAATGGGAAGCAAGAGTTAAAAGTTTAGCTTACGTGCGGTTTTGGAACCGAATTAAATTTAGTGATGATAGACATTTTTGTGGTCGGAATTAACGACGAAAAAATTATGGACAGGCTTTTTGAGGAAGATGCCTCAAAGGCAGACACAACTTTTAACAAAATGGTTAAAATCGCAATGTCCAAGGAATCAGCTTTGAAGGAGCATAAAGTAAGAGAAAGTTTGGGTGTGGTCCAAATCAAGAGTGAACCAGTAAATTTTCATAGCCAACACCGAACGTCTACCCTAAAACATACCGAGAGGACGAAACCTGGGACATCAAATTCCTACAGGAGTGGTAAGAAGCAGGAAAAAGTCAGCAGTTGGTAAGCTACGATAAAAATAATTTTTCACGCAACAATAAAAGGAAATGTACTGTGTGTGGTCGTGGAAATCATTTGGCAGCAGAGTGCGCATATAAAAATTGTATCTGCCATAAATGTGGTGTCAAAGGACACTGACATTTTACATCGAAACTGCTTTCACATAAATTATAATTAAATTTTTCTTATTGTCTAAATACTTATTAGTTATTTCAGACAATAAAATTTAAAGAACCACTTTTTACACTAAATATAGTTCAATAAAGTTTTGTTTTTTGCATGAACGTAGCAAAATAAAATTAATATCACATACCACAAAGAGCATCTGATATAAAATAATTTAACTAAAAAAGTGATAAACAAAATATTAAATTTACTGACCATGACATAACCATTTATGAAATATTTCCTGGGAATTGGTCATAATAAAAAAACATAGTTTAAAATACTATGCAATCATAGAAGTAAGTGAGTATATTTATTGATCACATAATAAGTACATAAAGTATATAGTGATGTCATATTCAAAAAAGGTAAAACAACAAGTTCGGATGTTTTTTTATTATGACCAATTCCCAGGAAATATTTTATAAACTAAAAAAGTGAGAAAAGTATGCAATTCTGTGGATTTTACTGTATACGCGCGGGGAAACTTTGTTGTTCAGCATTGGAAATTTATAGGAGAATTATACCACACAATGCTTGGGTAGGTACGCTGTAGATGATAATTTGAATTCACCTCATTGTCCAGTATAATTTGTATTGCATTTTAACTAGCCGGTCAAAGGCCGTGTCAGCAGGTATTAGAGAAGTTGGAATCGACTTGTGCCTTCACTGAATCCCAGTTGGATGAAACCAGAAGGATAGTGGAGCTGATAAAGGTTATATTGTAGCAAAATTGGAGTAGATTAGGTTGAATTACACGCATAAAAATCGTTACTATTAATTATATCTTACTGATTTAAGTTTGTTTATCCACTTTCATTTAAATTTTTTTTTAGAGTAAGTAAGGTAGTAGTAGTAGTAAGGAAATCTATTACAGTACTAATGCCAAAATATTTTTTGAAGCTATTTATTTGTGGCATAATTTTAGTTGTCTTTAGTTTTATTGGGTTTTTGCCACACTTCTGAAAAAATAATAAAGATTAATTAAACAAGCCCTTGCGTCAAACGCATCAGTCAAGGATTATTTTTGAAACTAAGTTTGTCTAACCAAAAAATCTCACACTGAAAAAAGCTGATAAGTGAAAAATAAAAAAATCACATCACAATCGCGCACTTCCGTATTATTGACGTTTCGAAAAACTCTCTGTTTTCGTTCTAAAAATAGTAGCAAAAATATCAAACGTATGTCAAGTTTGACAGTTTAAAATTTGTTTGTTTTGTGAGGTTGTGGTGTTTGTCGCTAATAATCCATTTCGATTTCAAAAACGTGTGTCCAACGTCCACAGAGATCACTGGGGCATATTTAAGGTATATACAATTTTTTATGGATGGCACATTTAAGTAGGTTCAGAAAAATCTACTTCCATGCCATCAAAAATAACTGCTATACAGCATAAAGTTAAGAAATCCCGGATTGTTATACAAAACGGTACTAATTTTTTTTTACGCGTTCTGCACTAGGTCTTTACAATTGGGAAATAAACTCTCGCAAATAAAAAACCCCCATGACGCTTTAATATCTACATATCTACACCGCCATCATTAAGAATGGTGGCTAAGGACCTTCTAAAACAACGTGTAATCTATTGATTAATGTTTATTATGCTTTGGGATATAGCCATATAAGTTATAATATCTTACTATGGGGTTTGGCTGTCAATGCTAATAGAATATTTATAGCACAAAAACGAATCATACGACTGCTGTTTAGTCTTAAGCCAAGAGAATCATGTACTTAAGCCTTTTTTTTAAATATGAATTATTAACAGTGCCCTCTGTATTTATTTTGAAATGTTTATTTTATGTTAGAAATAATTTGAATACATTCTGCACTAATAGTTCTATACATACATATTCTACACGAACTAACAAGTTAATAGTATAAGCTCATAAAGCGTCTCTCTTTGAAAAGTCACCTGATTGTATTGGAGTAGATTTGTTTAACAAATTGACGAACTATCTTTGTCAAATGAACTTAAAAATGTTTAAAAATAAAATAAAAAACGTCTTGCTAAAAAAGTGCTACTACAGTGTGAATAACTTCTGAAATGATATGTCATATGACTTTTTTATATAAATGTTATTATTATTATTATTATTTTTTTTTTTTTTTCAGTAAACACCTTCCGAGGCTCCGACACATTCGGAGATGTTCTGAAGAGTCAAGCAATGACCACTCTCCACTCCGTGGAGTCAGTAATCATTGCGCCCGTAAATCGTGTGTTCTGAGCAGACGTAGCGAACCAAGGACGATTGCCTTCTGCATTCTTTAAGTCAGAAAGCAACGTATGTCTCATTCCACCCAGGACGCCTGTAATTAGCACCACAATCTTAACAGAGTGGTCTGGATACAGCCTGCGGAGCTCGGAGAGAAGATCTCGATACATCCTCCGTTTTTCCTCCTCTTTTGGACGATGTTGTTCTCTGCCGGAGCCGAGAACTCAATCACAAACATCGTCCTAAGCTGGTTGTCGAGGAGGACTACATCAGGCTCATTGGCTTGAATTTGCCTGAGGGTGGGGAATGAATAGTTCCAATAAATTCGGCACTTCTCATTCCCCACTACGGATTCTATATCCCCCGGAGCATAAGGCAGCATTATTATTATTATTATTATTATTATTATTATTATTATTATTATTATTATTATTATTATTATTATTATTATTATTATTATTATTATTATTATTATTATTATTATGATCATCATCATCATCATTATTATTATATTTTTCGGGATTCTTTAAACCAAACTTAGTTGCATAGTGGTTTTTAGGCTTTCACGGCCAGTGCTGTAATTTGATACATGGTGATTTTCCGGGTTGTTATGCCGTGACCTCGGTAACTGGTAGCTGCCAGAAACAGAGTTAAAATGCACATCCCTGTAACTGGTCGCATCCCATGCTTCCAAACGTTTCGCCGCTCTTCACTGAAGATGCCGACAGTGAAGAGCGGCGAAACGTTTGGAAGCATGGGATGCGACCAGTTACAGCGGCGGCTACGGAACGCCTCGGAGGACAACCAGTATCCGAGAAGCGGTTCCGACCGTAGCAGTCGTAATACCAACAGTAGGAACCGAAATCAATATATGGACAGGCCCAGAGACACCGATAGGGGTCTGTCCCCACAGAGCCTAGCCGAGAACAACCAGGGCAGGTAAAAGTATCCCAGGTAATGCTAGGGATGTGCATTTTAACTCAGTTTCTGGCAGCTACCAGTTACCGAGGTCACGGCATAACAACCCGGAAAATCACCATGTATCAAATTTAGTTTAATTTTGCAATCAATTTTAAAATACTTCCAAAAGTATTAACTCCGACTGGTTTGGAGCTACATTTTCCTTGCCTGGAGAATATAAAAAACCGCCTATGAGAATAGGAGAACAAAGTGCAGGATATTTTCGAAAAATATATAAACACACTTGCCACATTTCCATATATTATAACAAATTCTAGGATAAATTTTGTTTTCGTCTCAGCTGACATCTCGTTTGATAACTTTAACATCTCGCGGTGTAATATGAACCGCTACGGCACATACATTGTAAATAACTATTAGCGAAACTCGTGTAATCTTTACAGTAACTACTATTTTATTCATTTAAATTTGGAATTTACTTATGTGCTTGTATGGAAAATTCAACTTCACCAATATTGTCGACATGTAAGTTGATTAATGGAAATTTTTCGCGAAGTTAGCTTTCAATTTATTTTCATTTTATGACAAGCAATTACATACACGCGCGCGCGATTTAATAATTGTCATCATAAACATGAAGAAATATATATGTTTTTTTTTTGACATTCATGATTAATAAGTTTTACCAGGAAACGTTTCTGATATTTTGAATAGACAGTGGGGGCGTTAAATATCGGTGACAAATAAAGAAGAATGTTATCAGACTAGTCTGGATAAAATTACGCAAGTGGGTGATTCTTAAGAAAAGGAAAAATTGCTGAAACCCAGTAAAATACTTTTTATGAACATATAAAAACCATTTTTCTAGGCATACATAGAACCTTCTTAATAGCTTTAAGGTGGTGTCAATATAAAAACGCAATTCCGTATTCCTTTTCACTTTGTTTTTTATAATTTAAATCAAAATTGTCATACTCCGAAGCTGAAATCACAGTACTACTAAAATGTAGTTAGTCAAATAATTTGATTTATGTAAAGGTTTTTGTTTTCCTTTTTTTACCTATCTGATCAAAAACGTTTTATACTATCTTATTTTAACAAAAATTCAAGAGAAGGTACCCGATTTTACGCTTTAAACTAGTCTGTTAGACGTGTACCCAAGTTGTTAATCAACTCCGAAGCAGCCAATTTAATCAAAGAAATTCGATACTAGATGGCGAGAGAGTCACTTTTTCATAAATTGGCTGATCCTAAGTTGAGTTTTGTTTACAAGCCAGGGGGTCAGGCTATGCTAAATACGCAATATTTATGCGTTTTTTAATGGCAAAGTGTAAATCCGGATTAATACCTTTATTAGAATCACCTACGTAGTTGTTTGCGGAATTGCTAATAAACTGATCAAAACAATTTTTTTGCAAAAATCGCAATTATAGCAATAATATTAAGAACATTACCTCTTTTTCGGGACATATTTTAATGTAACGGTTAAATCATCAAGTCTGAAGCTTTTTGTGACTTCGGAGTTGATGAAGATTTACGGAGTTGATGCTTAAGCACAATTTTAGTACTTAATTGCTGTTTTAATAGACATGGTAGAAATATAAAAATCTGCTGAAGAACTAAAACGGAAAAAAACTGTGCTACAAATATTAAGACGTGAGCAGCTCAGAAACAATCCCGAATACTAAGAGCGGGAATGATATCGTTGTAAAATTCATAATAAAATCAATGAAGGAACTCATACACCGACAACAACGCAGTAACAAGAGAACATGGAGGAATAGTTATAAAAAGTACAGAGAAAATATGAAAGAAAGGCAAAGAGCCATAAACCAGTACATAAATAAAACCTCTCCGCTATCTACACCAGAATCTTATTCAATTGCTAGGCGGACCGAGTTGTCAGTCACTGACAGGTCGAAAAAAAAATTAAAAAAATGGAGTTAAAGTATACAGGGATAACCAGAAGTTAGAGACACAATTAATTCAAATAGAGACGAAAGCAAGAAAATATGAGAGTAGATATTTCATATTAAAGAAAAAACAAAAAAGAAGAATGATCCAATGGCCAAGTACTACAGGGGAGTGGTTACAAGTTTAAACGGGGATAATATTCTTGGCAAAATTTCTAAGAAGGCAAGTAGGTAACACTGGTTAGATTGTGTTTCCATTAACAGACGATACGAGTGAAATTGGCAGAGAAGATATTGAGATAATATTTTTGGCACTCGGAATTTACAAAGGATATCATTACTTTTTTGGTATATATTTTGATGAATATAAAAAATGTACTAGATAGTATCTTTACAATAGTCTTTTCTAGTTTTCTCTTCGTTATTTTTTGTTTTTATAAGTGGTGAGAAGTTACCATTCTTTAATGATAATTACGTAATACAAGTTTACGTATTTAAGGTGTTTGCCGTTTGCAAACACGGAATTCCAGGAAACAACTACTCTGCGGGCTAATGCCCCGACCAGCATTGAATTACACCTGGAAAACCTATAGCAACAGCTAGAGTCATTCGTCAGACGCCCACCAGACATATACCGGTTTCGAGCTTATTAGCTCTCATCAGTATGCCATAGGTGAGGTATCCGACGAATAATCCTAGCTGCTTTCGTCTGTCTAACCCGACAGAAGGGACCATGAGTACGCGGTGTAGAACTAACTACATCTATCGGCCGTTCGCTACTCCATGCCGGACTGAAAATATCACAGGCACGAAGCGTTCTACATGCAGTAGACACCATTGAAAGCTGTCGACCTTTATCGCGATCGGCGAGAAACGATATTTTGCAAACACGGAATTCCAGGGAACAACAATGATAATGATAATGATAATGATAATGATAATGATAATGATAATGATAATGATAATGATAATGATAATGATAATGATAATGATAATGATAATGATAATGATAATGATAATGATAATGATAATGATAATGATAATGATAATGATAATGATAAAGGCTCTTGACAAAACTTACGTAATGCTAACGGTGGCTCTTATTATTGTGTGAAGTACATAGAAGAGAAGTAAGTATTGATTTCCTTGACATTATCGAAAATGGCGATTCAATAATAATTTCGCTTACTGATACCAACACTATTCGCAAGAGAATATTTTCCATAGCTGCAGAAATAGAGACTGTTAATCGTCTGGAATTATACAGCATATATGTTTGTCTCCCTCCACACGAAAGATCCCACATAAACATTTTTTCGCGTGCTTTAGAGAGTTTAGGTGCACTATACAGTTACAAAGCTTATACAAAAATAATGCATGCAATTTGGTTTTAAATAGAGCTTTATCGGACTCACTTGATATTTGAGCAAAATACATCAGAATATGATCAAACTCATCTCCTAAAGCTCTATTTTAAACTATTTATAAACAATAGCTATAATCGCATGTTTCTTTAATGTAACGCTCAGTGTTGTATTTCTGAATATTTAATGTTTGCTAACCTGGTACTAAAGTAATTGAGTCCTGGATTAGAGATAGCGTGATACATTTTTAGATCATCTGCAAATAAATGCATATTAAAGACGATGACACATGTCTATAATGGTAACTGAAAATAATAGAGGCTTAATGTGAGATCCTTGAGGAACATCAGATGTAGGGCATATACTAAGATAACAATATTTAAAAACTGAATAAAGAAAATATGTATAATTATTAATAGTAGGTACAATATGCAGAGGCTACCACGCAATTTCCCAGAAGGCTAACGTTACCTGAGTAACGTTCTGGTCATAGTAACCGCGGAACCAACAATAGAATGCTATTATACCACCATTTGCATAAGTTTTTTTAAAGATTTTAGCGTAATTTTAGTATCATATTTATAAATCTACGCAAATAAAGCTACGGAAAACTGATTAAATTTTAAGACTGTCCACTCCACCATCATCTATTTGTCCGCCAAGTGGAATCTAAGGAGGCTAGGCATGGCTTTGTGTACTTGTGGCCGCGTACCTTCTGCACCCTGCCGACACGTCATCCCTCATCCCTTCGAGGCTATAAATCATTGCATAAATACGTTTTGAGAGGTGAGGTGTGCGTGAGTCATGTTGCGCCCACCAAATGGATGAGAAGCAATAATTTCGTGTTATTTAAATTCGAATTATGGCTGTGTGGGTGGATCTTTGGCCCTAACAGTGAGTAGAACATGGTGCTTGTTCGGGGATGATGTTCAACTTACATTAGTCATATTTTTACCTGTCGAGTAGATCATATCTTGCTTGTAAATTTACGCATTTTAGATTATCAAAAGAAATTCGTGGTATGTTACATTGTGTCCTAAATGTCCTAAAGAAACTTAAATTGCGGATTTATTATTTACGTAGTATTATAATCAATGTGTCTGTATTGGCCACAATGGAAGATGTAGCAACAGCAACTAAGAACGAATCTTTTTGGAAAATATCCATCCTTCTTCAATAACTTTATCCTGTACCTCACTATCCATTTGTTCTACTTTTGCTACAATTTTTAAAGCCTCCACTTCTTCGCAGATCTCCGAATATTGGCGACGACCTTAATATTTAAATATACTTTTCTTCATGTTAAAACAAATTTTATCTTATTCATGCCAGCTGATCAACAAAGCTATTGCTTTGGAAGCATGGGATGCGATCAGTTACAGCGGCGGCTACGGAACGCCTCGGAGGACCACCAGTATCCGAGAAGCGGTTCCGACCGTAGCAGTCGTAATACCAACAGTAGGAACCGAAATCAATATATGGACAGGCCCAGAGACACCGATAGCGGGTCTGTCCCCACAGAGCCTAGCCCGAGAACAACCAGGGCAGGTAAAAGTATCCCAGCTAATGCTAGGGATGTGCATTTTAACTCTGTTTCTGGCAGCTACCAGTTACCGAGGTCACGGCATAACAACCCGGAAAATCACCATGTATCAAATTACAACACTGGCCGTGAAAGCCTAAAAACCACTATTCTCATTGTAGTTATTTCCCATAAAAAAAATGGGAAATTTTTTCACATTGTTTTTACTAAAGGAATATAAAGCTTCTAGAATTGTAAACATACACATGGATAATGATATACTCAGGATTTTTTTAATGGAGTGAATTCCGACTCGAATTTATTTCACTGCATTAGAGAATCGAGGCCTAGGAGTGTTATTTTATTTAAAATTATAGCAGGTTACTACTCGTAAAACAAAACAGCTCCGTACCGTACTTTGGGATACGTAGTTAGAAGCAACGTCGTATTACTACGTTCATTTTGACGGTATAAAAAGTATTCTACCGCGGCTGCACTTAAATGTTGCTACTTATATTTTATATTTTCAACAGATATTTAACGCCTAGAACTCGTGAAGACTCAGCATACATACGAGTACATTTTAATTATTCACGGAAGTTATTCACCGGTTTGAAGCAACTGTGACAACACCAGTATGTTCAATAGATTACATTAATTACAGTTAATAAGGTTTTTACTGTATCCGAGTTATAGGGACCTACAGAGCGAGTACAGAATACAATTGATACCCTTTTGCACAACAATCCAAGATTTCTTGGCTTTGTACCATATACTAGATCTTTTTGATAGCAAAGAAGTAGATTTTTCTGAACCCATCCTAAACGTGCAATCTAAGAAAAATGTATACCTCATATATGCCTCGGTGACCTATGTGGGCATTGAACACACATTTTTAATGGATTATTAGCAACAAACGCCACAGCCTAAAACTTGAACAATTACAGCAGTTGCTGGTTATACAAATTTATTCCAGTACTACAAGTGAATAGTTATGTAGCGTGCTTTGCAAACTAATAAAATTAATATGAATAATGTTGGGTATATAAATTACCAGTACAAGGTTGTATATGTTGATTTTAACATTTTGTAGGTATATGTTTACGCCTCGGTTTCTACAAACAAGAGCTTAGCATTCTAAGTGCGCTCCTGATAATGACGTCATCTGCGAACGAGGTACGGGCTTTAATAATTATATCATAAGCCATTGTTTTGTTTTATTATGCAATATTTATAGTAAGGAAATAAGTTGGTAGTATTTGATAAAAACATTCAGCATTTTAATATAATGAATTCCTGGTGATATATAACTGGTCTGCTTACTTCATGCTCGGCCTAAGCGACTCGACTTACAGGAAGCGACCTACATTGCAGCAGGTCCAAGACTTCTCGCCCAGGGCGACAAGCCCTTTTTATATACAACGTCAATATTATTGAAATTTTTGTTTTATTATGAATAATAACTGTTCTAATATTATTTATTGAATTTACAATTGTTTGAGGTATGTTGACATATACAGGTTTATTCATTGATGAACATGTAATACTAACAAATTGCAATTAGATATGTTTTCTTTTCTTGTTAGTTAATTTTGTCTTTGACGCAAAAGAAGAAACATAACTATTTTGCTAATGAATAGTTTAAAAAATATAGACTTAATTCTAGGCTACTATAGTCTGCTTAGAAATGAAAGAGAGTAATAAAAACTTATTATGCATGCAAATAGTAAATAAATGTAGTACTGGTGGTTATATTCAATATTTTTATATTATGTATTATCGGTATAGATGAGGTGTACTTTTAAAAAACTTTTGTGTGACCGAACCGTACTAAATTGCAGCAGGTAGCTAAAATTTAATCCCCGACAATCCGTCTTTGTCTATGCCGCCTAAATTTCTCGGTCCATTTCTCTTATAAGTAAACAATATAAAAACAGCATTTCAAAACTAGAGGCTACTTTAAGCATCATAACCTGGTTAAGAGGGTTTTTGGGAATTCAAATAAAATTATTCAATATTATTATGAAAATATTTATTTAAATTGAATGAATAGACTTTTATTCTACACAAAAATATAAGTATTTTGAAAATTCAAATTATGGTGAGTAAATGTAGTATTGTATAAATGTACAATAAGGAAAATAATAAAGTAGGTATATTAAAATTCATCCTCTGAGTATTCTGATGAATTATCTTCTTCTCCTAGATTGATAACGATAGGTTCCACAGTAACGTAAATTAAATTAACGAGTGCCCACATTTTCTCCTCTTCTTTTTGTACATGATGTATACATCTTTGCCAGTTATCTGCAGTTACTAGTTTCAAGGAATTTTTTAACAAAATTTTCACGTCAGTTAATTTAAACGTCGTATTATTCCGTGCTACCTGCTTCCCTTTACCTGCGCCCAGACTAATTCGATTGGGTTAAGTTCACAGTGATAAGGTGGTAACCGTAGTACCGTTATTTGGCGACTTGTTGCCATTTCTTCAATAACATATTTTTTCTGATCTTTGATAACCATTCAATTATATCGGCTTTCCTCCAAGCAGTCGTAAGCGTCCGCTCAGTCTGCTGTGAATGGTAATTGGCATTATCCGTGACAATTACAGACACCGTAGGAATAAGATCCAACATCTGTGTACTCTACTCTTCGAAAACATCTGCGTTCATGTCTTCGTGATAGTCACCTGTATTTTTAGATTCAAATAAAAGTAAACCGCCATCTACAAAACCACTGGCACTACCTATATGTGTCACTATTAATCTTGGTAATCGGTGGTAACTGTAGTACCGTTACTTGGCGTTTTGTTGCCATTTCATCGATAACATATTTTTTCTGATCTTTGATAACCATTGAATTATATCGGCTTTCCTCCAAGCAGTCGTAGGCGTCCGCTCAGTCTGCTGTGAATGGTAACTGGCATTATCCGTGACAATTACAGACCCCGGAGGAATAAGATCCAACATCTGTGTACTCTTACTCTTTGCAAACATCTGCGTTCATGTCTTCGTGATAGTCACCTGTGTTTTTAGATTTAAATAAAAAAAAACCGCCATCTACATTACCACTGGCACTACCCATATGTGTCATTATTAATCTTCGCCCTTCACCTGAAGGTGCCTTGAACCCTGTTGAAAGTTCATCCAAAAATGCTTGTCGAAAACTTTTTACATTTTTATCTTGCCATACTTTTGTTACAGTATATCCCTAATTGACCCAAGTTTCGTCTAGATAATAAATATTCCTCTCTTCGTCGCGGAATTTTCTAATTGATCTTAAGTAGGATCTTCGTCAACAAATAATTTCATCTTTTTCGATAAGAACTGACTTCCTGTTCTGCTATTCCCAGTAAAAATTCAACTCTCGTAAGACGGCCCATAGTTTCTTCCTACTGATTTTTGGAAAATCGTTGTCCTCTGAATATTCACTTAAAATTTTGTTTAGCGTTGGTATTATGTTTTTAAAATAAAATGAGTGTACTTTTCTGCGAATGACATTTTTGAAGAAATCATCTATAACGACTTTTGACCTGCCTGTAGGTGTTTTTGGAGGATTTACGGTATCTTGTTCAATTTTTGTTTCCTTTAAAAGTCTGTACATAGTCGATTTTACAATCTCTGTCATTTTGGAATACTTTTCCACGATGTCGTCAACACTGTTGGTGGGATTTTGGTGTTTTAATGCATTAAATACATTTAATATAATATTCTTCTCATTCTGAGACAGCGCACATCTTTTCACGCGTTTAGCAGATACGTAATCTGACCTATCACAATACACTGGCTCCTGCCCTAGATGTATCCAGTAAAATATACTAATGTACACCCATTACCTGCATTAGTGTTACCCGATAATTACCTGAAACGAAATATTACCACGCCCATGGCCAGTTCTTATCTCGGGGGTTTATTACTCTCTTTCATGTCAAAACAGACTATAGTAGAAAATATGGAATAAAGTTTCTCATTTATCTAATTCATGCATAAAGCTGCATGCAACGCCAGCGCTATACACAAGTACCATTTTAATCCAACTGCACAAACGACATAAATAATTGATTGCGTTTATTACGATAATATTCATTTAACTAGTAATGAAATGTTAACAATTAATTTAAATACAGTTATCTGTGATAAATGAGCTGGTACGCCTCGATAACTACACGATTCGAAACAAATGAATGGGTTTCATAATTGAAATTTGTCAATCAGGATCACCTGATCTCCTCTTCCGATAAAATGGTCACAGTGGACCTAAGTACTTAATTATTGATGAAGATTTATGTCGAATCATATTTGGAATAAACTGAATTTATATAACTTGGATTGTTTAATAACTATTAAACATATTTCCATTCAGTATTCCTGAATTTGTTAAAATGATCTTGGCATCTAGAAGTCCAGATAACTAAAGGTTTTTTTTTGTCTGTGTCTAATGATCATATTTGTAGTTATATTGGTATGATATTTGGGACATCGCTATAGTTAGTCATGCTTAATTAGCATGAAAAGTTTCACTATTCCGACGCGCATGTAAATTGTTTAATGTATTATGTAAATTCTGTAGCAGTTAGTAGTGAAATATATGGGACAATGATAACGAAATATTTGTGATCTAGACTGGATGATGCGAACTTTAAAGTCTTTTGGCTTTAATGGGAAGGTTTAACTGATATGCTGTACATCATCTGAGAACCATTTGGATGTTTTTATGAAGTTTCATATCGAGGTGACATTATCTAGCCACCAAGGAGTTGCGATTTAATAGCCTTATAATTTGTCTTGTAGGGTTATCCGAAGTCAATATACAGGGTTAACTATGACTAAGTACAAATAGTTTTAAAGGGGATCTCAAAAATTCCAATCTTATTTATAAAGCGAAAAAAAAATTCAATATTATGTTAAATCTTTATTTAACGCCGTCAATGCGAGAATCAGAGTAGGCAAGCAGCAAGCAATGGTCATGGACAAGACTGCCACGGGTGCATTTAAAGTTTTCTATCACCTAGCTATTAGTTCCACCCATTCCTTTCGTCCGATTTTCTTATAATAAATAGGTATTTTATCTAACTGTACCTACGGGAAATGTTTTATCGGTAGTTAATTGTTGTACCTAATAAATGAACATGTAGTTTTGCCAGTTTGTAACGAAATAATGAAAAACGCATGCAAAATACTGGAGCTAACTGGATTAATTGTTACCCATATATCAGGTATTATTACTAATAGGAATTTTAAATTTTGTCGTTTCTGCACTTAAAAAGGCTGCAGAGAACGACCGAATGGTAGTTGACATTGTTGACAGATGTAAGTTTTATCTATGGATCTAAGCCATCTCAGTCAATGTTTACCATAGGCGTCGACTTTCCCTAGGAAAAAAGGGTTTTGCCCCATTTTTGAAATATCAAACTAAAATTAATCCGCGGAGTAGTTGTTTCCTGCAGTATCATTTACAGATTTAATGGATCGTCGCCTTGGGCGAGAGGTCTGCGTTAAGTACTTACTGCAATGTAGGTCGCTTCTTGTACGTCGAGCCGCTTAGGCCGAGCAGGAAGTAAGCAGACCACTTATATCTCAACTGGTTACTTGTTACGTTATGTTCAAGGCAGTGCTGCCAACGACACCAAGAAATTTTTAACTGAAATTAATGAAAAAGTATCTCTAAACAGCTTGTGAAAATTAAACACTACTACTATTTTATTACCTTTTATGTTATTCTCATTTATTTTATTTTTTTCTGGTTTCCTAGTAAATAAATAAGTCCTGATAATCTATTCCGAATAAATCATTAAATGTTTATTATATTTGTACAATTTTGCTTAGTCTAAAGCGTGTTTAAGTTACATTGTGATAAGTAACGGATGTGAACTATTCTTTTTATTTTGGTTAAGGAATTAGTTACATACTTATGCCGCTGAGATTTTGCAATAGCCAACAGAGTATTTATATCTACCCCTTTTTTAATTGAATATATATTTTTTTCTTGTTAACAAGATTTGTTTCGTGTAAAACTATGGGGTGTCCATCATGTGGGATGCTTAAAATGGTAATAAATTCAAACACACAAATAGTCTACAAAATATTCAAGGGCAAAAAATTACCGTCTCATATGAATTGTTAATGTAAATAAACTATTTAAAATAAAAATAATTTTTCATATTTTGCCGTTATTGAGTATTTTGGTATATATTTGTAACATCAATATATAAATTTTACCATCATTAGACGGTACAAGCTTTTGCTGAGACGTAGTTCCTTTCCAATGTGTTTTTATTACTTAATTCATTAGTTCATTGCATATTTGCGTAGGATCATTATAACTTGTGCCTGGATTACTTCACTAATGACATATAGGGATTATAAATATAATGCAAATCAGCTTTTAGGCACTGCTATTCGTCATGGTCCCTCTTACAGTAAATAATTATGTACATTTTTACATATGCTTCTACTTAAAAATATCTTAAAATTTAAGTATTACATGTTATTGAAAGTGGCAGTCTGCAGTACTGTTAGTTAAATGTAAATAGCTGCACTCTCCAAACAAAATGATAAATGATAAAAAAACTACTATAAAACTAAGTTATTTCGACTTAAATTAATGCTAAAAAAACCTTTTAAAAACAAATTTTTCCTAAAAAGAAGAAAATAAACTTTAAATTCAATCAAACCAATCAATTTAGTACATATATTACACAATTTGGTGTGGACTCATTTTCTCAACAACATTTTTGATTTTGAGTGAAATTTTACTGAAAATTTTTTACGCTGACATATGTACGGTAACAATAAGTATGTAGCATGCTGTCTCTAAATAAAGTTGAATGATCTAGTTGGAGTTAATATTAAATTCGTAATTAAAATGTATAATCCGGAGCACACATGAACTTTAATTATTTAACGATTTGTATAAATTTTAAACAATTCATACTAATGGCTTTACATTATGTGGGTACATAATTAATACCCAGTTTTGTTTTTCAAATAAAGCCTAAAGTTACTGAAAATGAACATTTTTCATCTCTGTAATTCAATTTCAAAGCTAAATTTTAATTTTGGTGCTATGTGAACTGGAAAAAAGGACGTAGCAAGCCCATTTATTTATGCGTGACTGTATGTATATTTTCATTTAATTCAATTTTAATTATAAGTTTTTGTGATGTGTAGCGGAATATGATATTTCTCCGTTCGTAGTAATTAAATAAAAGTACAAATCAATGTATATGTTAACATTTCATAGTATTATTTGAATTGCTTGTCAGGTTTATTGAATCACATGAAAGGCGATGGTTACATTATTTTGAATTTAGACGTTCACCGTCAGTATAATAATTATGCATCATATATTTATTATTCTTCTAATCTTTTATATAACATTTTTTAAATATAGAAAAAATGGAACTGATCGCATACTTTACTGTATTAGAAAGGTATTTTATTATTTTAAGCTAATATAAATCAAATCCCCTACAATTCCTATCAATACAATTCAATTATCATCTAAACAAATTAATCTATCTAAATTTACTAACCTGGATTAATGAAAACACTCTATAGTTATCTCACTTCTGACAGTGGGAACTCGATATCTGCATTTTTAGGATTGCTTCTTCAGGTGGCCTCCTTTAAGTTGAATCAAATATTTAACTATAAAAATTATTACAAAAATTAACATTATTTGAAGTTAAATATCGACAATGACAAAAAGTGACAGCCTGTCAATGAATTAAATATGACAATACCTACTTGAATATAGTAAAAAATGTTACAAAAGCTAATAATAAGGGGTATATATGGGTAGATATTGTGGGTGTAATTCAACGAAGATTGGGGCTTTTGCACACTGAGTAGTTAGTTTCACACAATATTATTAATACCTAAAAATATATAAAAGCTTTTACAAAAAAGGTGAACATTATTCAAGTAGATATTGTCATATTTAATTCATTGGCAGGCTGTCACTTTCTGTCATTGTCGATATTTAACTTAAAATAATTTTAATTTTTATAATAATTTTTATAGTTAGATATTTGATTCAACTTAAAGGAGGCCACCTGAAGAAGCAATCCTAAAAATGCAGAAATAGGTCAGATCTCATCTATTGTGGTTGAATTGTCGTGTTCCCACTGCCAAAAAGTGAAGTTAGATATTTATAGAGTGTTTCATTAAAGCAGATTAGTAAATTTATATAGATTAATTTCTTTAGATAATTATTGAATAGAGCTTTGTTTGTGGAATTGTTCAGAGAACATACATATGACTTCATTGATAGGAATTGTAGGAGATTTGATTTATATTAGCTTAAAATACCTTTCTAATATAGTAAAACATAACTAAACTTACTTTAGTCAAAAATTCGTGGTTTTTCCACTGAAAATATAGCAAAATGCTACTAGCAAAAGTTACTCAAAATGGTAAATTATGGCGATTTGTAAAATTTTAAGATTGGATTTTCAAGTTTTCAGCTTTTGATACAAAACTGCTGAAATAAAGAAATACAAAGATATTTTTACAATTATTTGAATTCAATGCATTATGAAGAACATTACAGAGAATAAGTATTTATTCAATATAATTTAAACTTAAAGTAACTTAAAGTACTTACGTTTTTTTATAATTAAGTCAGTGGCGTACTTTTTTATTGAAAATAAAAGAAGAATGCCACATGCTCTCTACGCTACTGGGGATAATGAGAATATTTAAACTTAACTGAACTTAATTCAATAATTAGACTTAGATATTTCATTACAACCTAGAATTGTTGTTGTTTTATCGTGACGAGATTCCAAGTATATAAAAAATATAATAAAAGTTACCAAATCTTTGACAATGTGTATCTCGGAAAGGATGACTTTTTACTTTTAGGTATATTTGGGCAAATCCCATTTATTTTTTCTGTGTGATATGATTACATACCAAATCACTCGCTGTTGACTCAAAAATCCAAATTTTTTACGCAAAAACCAATCTAGTGTCAATCCTCACCAAGAGTCGGGTTCGATTAATCTAAATCTGGCACATTCGAGAGTCCCCATCCAAGACAATGATATGCAGCACAGGAACTATTCTTCCGGAAATATGATAACTAGAACGTCGCGCGTAGATAATTCTCAGCCACTACAAAAGCCTCAGGAATCACTCCGGCAAATCCACGTCAGTGGAGCGCACAAAACATGAAGTGAAACGTCGCGAAACTGGATCTTCTAGGAAGCCTTTGTTGTCGATTTTATTTTTCGACTTGCATTGCATTGTGGATGCATATAGGCAGGGGCGTCGTTGCATCTCTGTAAAAAAATATATGTATTAAACTGTTTGACTCTTCAGAAGCTGTATTACATTACATTAACATTAAATCGTTAAAAGAACAACTAAGTATTATTGCCAAGAATAAATGAAAAACTTGAAATATTCAGGTGCGGCTTTTAAAAGAGCCGTACTCCCAGTGGTCACTTCAGTTGTTTATTATACGTTATTCACAGGTTGGTCTTTATGACCTTGTTTTGTTTTATTTTATTGTAAAGGTATTTTATCTACTATTTAGTAATATGAATTTTATAATTACATTACAGCACTAGTGTTGTATTATTGTAGTGTAGTAATGAAAAAGTTATTATAAAACCTAAGATTTATTATAAACTTTAATGGTACATTTGTTACAATTAGACATTTCTATATCAGAACCAGATGAGATGGAGCTGTTTAAGTTCGGATTTCCTATCAATAAATCTAAAAGATTTTCAGCTCCTATAACGCTTTAACATCTGCATATCTGCATAGCAATTAATTAGAATAGTGGTTGAAGACCTTCTAAAACAACATACAGTGTATTCTTGGGGATTCTTCAATCCAAGCTTCAAAATGACCTTGGTTTTGTACTTTCAATGCACTAGTAGTTGCACCTGCTTGGCAAACCATTACTGACAAGCGTTTTAATTCTGACAGGCTTCAGGAGTAAATACTGTCACGGATTTTCTACCCCGACTATTTATTTTACCAGAAAAACAATCAGTTAACTAATCACTTATCTTTATTAACTACTCTGTGCACTACTGAACACTAATTACAGCTCAACTACTTTCTGGCCTTGTAGCCCTCTGAACTTCCTGAAAATCTGCTTGTATCCTGATATTTCTTGAATTCGGTCACACCATACCTTAACTTCAAAATGGCCTTGGTTTTGGACTTTCAATGCACCAGTAGTTGCACCTGCCTGGCAAACCAATACTGACAAACCGACTTTAATCTATCCAAAGATTCTATGATCAAAGAATGAGACGCTCTGGATAACTTTCTAGATGGAACCCTACAGCTCTTCTTGATTGTTTTTGTGAATTAACTACATATCAACTTTTTCTAAATGAGAAAACATTTTGTAAGCTCAAAAGTTATTCGTTTGATGTTCGTATTGAGTAATGACAAGTATTTTGTGACATTTATGCACTTTAAACAACGAACATTCAATTGTTTTCCAACGACTACTTGATCTTTCCACCGCTAATGTGATTCTTAGGTGGTATTCATTTTGATACTCTTTAGAACGATATTGTTTATAACTTTTAAATGAAAAGTAATACAGAAACATTTCTGTAATAAATTTTTATCGGAGAACAGAAGCACATACAATTTAGGTAATGTTAAATCCCAAATATATTAGCTTTGTTCGTACAATACACAAATTAGTTTCCAATTGTCACGTGCATGCGCATTTCAACTAAAACAATGCATTTTCAACCTTGTGCAGGCATTATAAACAAACTGCGCGTGCGTTGGACGATTGGAAACGGTTTCCAAGTGTTGTGCGAACAGGATTAATGTTGAAAATTTGAATTCGCCGAAAAAACATGTTAAATACTCTAAATTTTAAAATTATTGAAGATTGAATTTTACAGAAGCTTACTTATAATGTCATTTGAATTGTATCTAATATACAGAATCGGAAATTGCGGATCTTTACAGAGAAAGTTGAAATTGTCGCTTCATCCCAGGAAGGTACGAAGTATAAGCGGCGCTAAGTATAGCTATTTAGTAGTATAATAGAAAACTAAATTTTATTTGTATATCTGGCCTATTCTTCTCGAATTCCTTGCATTTGCATTTAAATGCTGACCTGTATTAATTTATTTGGAAAGAGTAACGAATAAAACACAGCGTGAATAAGATCTTTAAATTTTGAATGTCCATTTAGCGCATCTATAATCTCCGATAACGGCCGATGGAAGGCGAGAGCAAACGAGAGCCGCACAATAAAAATGGTATCCTCACAGATTACAGACCTCAATCCGGTCACCTAATGCCAGTGTTGCCAGGTCTCATGCTTTTGCGTGAGATCTCATGCATTCCGAGGAAATCACATGCTCTCATATTTTGATTACAAAATCTCATGCTTTTTTATATACATAATAAGAAATAATAAAATTATTAATATTACTCTTTGAAATCTACCAATACAAAGACCTAACGAGAAATAAAGGCTAAATCGAGGGCAAAACTGAATAGATAGAATTAGGTATCTACAATATTTGAGTAGGTACTTGAAATGTCCTTTATTGTAGACTGCCCTCTTAATAATTAGCAATGAATACATAAACGGGTATGACAGTCGACGGATATGCGGTGTGTGTGCTCTACTCACGCTGTATTGCAGTGATTCTTAACTCTATTCCGTAAGGGTACCTACATTTTCTGGAAATAACAGATCTTACGACCCGTGAGTCACCCTGCGTCACGTCAATTGCGCCTCAGCGTTCGCGCGGCCTGACAATAAAATAAATTAGAAAGGTTACGTGGTTAATATCTTTTAAGTAAGTACCTGTAAGTACCTACTAACAATATAATACATATTATGATAAAATAGCATAACATAATGCTTTTTAATGAAATAAAAATGACATTACAAATGTAATTAAAAATTAAGCTGTGTCAAGAGGTGTTTTTTGATAAATTAAGCCATCTCATGCTTTTTTCTCCAAACCTCATGCTATTTTAAAATTATTCTCATGCACTGAATTTTTCCCACCTGGCAACACTGCCTTATTCGAACAGTGAAAGCACGCTGTGGTGGAAGTATGCGTGTAGCATGACACAAATACACGCAAGCGGCAAAACACAAGTCACCATCAAGATCCTCACTTTCCAAATGTGTATAAAATTCTCGTATCAAAATGTTAGACGCCATACTCCTCGGAAACGGGTTGACCGATTTTTATGAAATTTTAAATGTATATTCTGCAGGTCTGAGAATCGTCGTAATCTATTTTTCATACCCCTAAGTGATAACATTTTTTTTTTATTTATTGGACAAAAGTTTTAATTTTTATTTTTTTATGATGTGACATTAAAAAATACACACAACCCTTAATTTTCACCCTTCTATGACAAATCCCTATTTTTTAATAGCCATTTTAGTAATTTAATCATTTTTAATCTTATAACTGATCGATTATCACTAGATCAATTATCCCCGCCAGGCGTCTAACGGTGTCACTTCTCACCACAAACCTAGAAAAAATATAGACACCGGCGGTTCATAATATAGGCCACGTGACAGATGCTTTTTGTTGGCGATTGTGCAAATATGATGGCTGCATTGCAATATGAAATTAACTAACTTGCTGTCATTTTAAATGTCATTAAAGAATGTGACATGAATGTGACCAATCACAGTAAACAAATGAGGTTCACGCTACAATACAACCAACGTAAATTGGCATAAAAACTAAGTTTTAGTGATTCTGGACCTTTTAGAGCAGCCATGAATTAGCGGTAGACTGGCACAGTCTATATTTTTTAGGTTTGTGCTTCTCACCCAGTAAACAGCACGGAATAGGGATAAGAACGAAGCCGACTACCAAAATATTCACTAGAAATAATTCATATGGCAAAACAACGTTTGCCGAGTCACCTAGTTTTATTTTAAATATAAAATATCCCTCATACATGGACGCGCCTATGGATTCCTTACAAGGAATGTTCCTGAAAATTCATCCAGACGTAAATCTCAAAAACGTGCTAAGAAAATGGAAAATATTTTGGGATGCTTCTGAAAAATATAAAATTAATTATCATTAACCATTACTGTCAAATCCCAAAGATAATATTTTCGATTAAAAATTGCGCTTACTTAGAAAATGTGTTGCATTAATGGAAATAAAAGGTTTTTAGTTACTGATGGTGTTGTGGGAAACAACTACTTTACCAACTAATCCTCCAATCACCATTAACCATAGTTTCATTCATATTTATCTTACTAAAAATGCTACTATAGTTAAAGTTTTATAAGCACTGTAAAAACTATAAATGGTACATGTATTATTTCTGTTCATAACAAATCTATACACTTTTCTAATTCTTGGTATTCAATACAATTTTTATGTCTGAAGACTTGAAAAGTTGTTATATGATCTTTTCTTGGAAACTTGTACAAACCGAATCTAATTATAAGATACTACCTTAGCAACCTTTATACCTTTAGATACGTAACGCTCCTGGTAAAAAGAAAGCAGCATACTGCTTTTATAACATTCATGGAAAACACATCAAAGAGACGTAAAACCATATCTCTACCTCCTCTATCTAATTTATTTACATTCACAGTTAACGTTGACACTCGTTTCTTGTGGTATGTATATTCTGTTTGTGTCAATGTATATCATCTAAATTTACTATCTTAAATTAATTTATAATTTAATCAAAAGTACTGGTGGTTTTATTACTAACTGTCATTGATGTACCCGCTCATAATTTTCTTATCAGATGAAATAAGTTGTTTTTCCGAATATCTCTTGTTGTTGTCGAGATGCCTGCAATTATAACGAAATTGGGACGGTTTGTTTAAAGAAAAATCTCCGTCACTATTTTGCCAAATTAAGGCTGGGACATGGCGTATATTCGATTACCAAAACTATATTTGTACCGGTTTACCCAAACCATTATTCATAAACAGGCGTTTTGGAATGATGCATCAGTTTTACGTCTAAATGTACGTGCATTTACCCGCCAGAATGAACATCTCCAGCTGAATAGAAAGCTGTTCAGGAGCCGCCTCGCATCCACTCACAATAATAATTACAATGCACCACTTAAGGCACCAACAAAAAGCAATATATCACTCCGCTACATCCCAATGTAAATACTCAAAACCCTTTGCTACGAAAACAAATTGTTTGTTGTCGTAAAACGTCCAAATTGTAAATATTTTAAGCTTCTATAGGCTGAAAGCACCTTGGTGCGATGTTTGCTTTTACAAGAATACAATATCGCAGAGAGGATGAGTCGTTATTTACAAACGAAATTGGTGAGCTTCTAGCAGTTATGCTGATAAAATATACACCTAATGACATTTAAAACATCACTTAGTTGTACAAGGAATCAAGATATAACAGGTATGTGACTGTTTGTAGTGATTACTTTGTATTAATGAATTTGTTTGTTAATAGTATACTTTATTTTTAAACTAAGAGGAGTGATTTAAATTTCTCGCGCTTAAACACTAGCTTGTTATTGGTCAATTTGTCGCCAAGTTTACACACCTTCACATAAATTTATATTTATTGTCCATGTCAATACTGTCAGCTACTAACATTTAAAATGTCAGTTATATTTGGCTAAGATTAACGTTGCCACTTCGTTGATTATTTTGTTTATTCTCCCTTCTCGTTAATCCTACAGCAAATGAAATAGTTCTTTTCATACCTCAGCAACGAATTATATTGCTTTTTGTGTATTTTCTCTGGTTTTTTCAAATTTACCGCCAATATGATTTAGTTATATTTTCTAGTTACTATTCCCTGTGTATATATGACTTCTTCATTTACTCCTGTTAGGTCAAAAATCATCTTCTATAAATATCATCTCTAAGCTTAACCATTCCATTATTCCATTGATTCAGTAACTTTCTTCTACTGCTACGTAAATTATCGGTTGGTTCTTTAAAGAGAACTGGACCATATTGAGTATATCAATGTATTCAATAAGTACACATATTTGAGCTTTGTACTGAGTCAGTTGGTAGTTTCAATTCAAGCATACCAAAAATTATGTGCTAATTTTATGTTGCAAAAATGAGTCTTCAATCGAGAATGCCGTATTAAAGATCATGCTTTTCTCTGAGCCTAAGATATTAAATATCAGAAGGGAATGACTAGAATACTCTAGTATGGTATGCAGATGGCTCATGGACGGCCACAGAAGTCAAAGCTGGAATATATGGGAAAGGGTTCAAATTTTTTTCAGTTTAGGGAAACATGTTATAGTTTTTCAAATGGAGATGGTGCTTTTGAATGCAATAAAGTAAATATGACGGGAAAACAAGAAATTCTATGAATTATGAAATTCAGACAACGCTGAAAACAATCAGGATGTTAAGTCTCTAGCTTAATATGTAGCTGCTTGCATGCTTTGGGAAGAGTAGCAGGTCAAATTTATGATTCTAGCCTGGATGAGAAACACGGAAGCTGATAGTAGTGAAGAAATTGTTGTTAATGTTACGAAACCTAATTGTACTAACACGACATGAAAACTGTGATAGTATGTATCAGTACCAGGATACGAAATGATGCAATACTGCAATAATATTTATTTATTTATTTAAATACAAACCCAACAGGCAAAAGCCCAATTACAGGGTAGGTTACACAAAAAGAACATTGACATGTAATACAGTGACTAAATTAGTTCAAAACAACATAAAATTTAAAAATAAATAACAGTATTACAATACAATACCAACTACACTCAATAAAGCACAACAAAAATAATTAATGAAGACACACGTAATAATTAAACAAAAACCCTATTAACTATGGGAATAGTGGCTTAATTTGCAAAATAGTGCAACAAAATATGTCAACCTTGTTCTCAATTTTACAATAATTATGGATCATTTGGTAAAGCGGGGAAGCCAGCAATAAGTTCAATCGAGGGTTAGGAATTTTAAAGATATTAGAGCATCGGGAAGAAAGTCTTGGTATCCTATATTTGACTTGAGTGTGAAGTGCAACGGTATCTAATTTATTGTTTACAAGTTTGTACAGAATTATAACAGAGTGCAGCTCCCTCCTAGATTGAAGGGTTGACAGAGAAAAACGCTCTAACAACAGTTCATGTGAAAAGCCAATAGGAGGATAAGTTCCATCAATTATAAATGAAGCGGACTTCAAAAGCTTCTTTGAACCTTTTCAATTGCAGATACATGTATATTATAAATAGGATTCCAAACTGCAGAGGCATATTCCAACCGAGATCTTACAAAAGTTATAAACAGCAGACGCATTGTAGTAATGTTATGAAAACTTTTTGAGTTGCGTATTATAAACCCTAACATTTTATATGATAAAGAAGTAATCGTCTCAATATGTTTATTAAAACTTAGTTTATGATCAAAAATAACACCAAGATCTTTAATCGTGCTAGGACGGTGCAAAATTGAATCACCAATTTTATAATCATACAAAACCGGCTTTAACTTTCTATGAAAGGATACAACATTGCATTTATCTGGATTTAAATTATTTATACACCAAGTAATTATTGATTGCAAGGCTATTTGAACGTACTGACAGTCCGCAATATATTTGATTTCTATGATCAGTTTTACATCATCCGCATACATAAGAATATTGACATGTAAGTTCAAGCCAATGTCATTAATAAATAAATTAAAGAAAAGTGGCCCCAAAACTGAGCCCTGTGGAACACATGACTTCTGCAAAATCTCACCAGACCTATAACCTTGAATATTAACAAATTGATATCTATTCTGTAAATAAGATCGAAATAATAATATTAATCTAGTGGATAGTCCAAAATTGGCTAATTTTTTCAGTAAGATATTATGGTCTAGTCGATCGAACGCTTTGGAGAAGTCAGTGTAAATTACGTCAACTTGGCTTTGGCGATCGAGAGCTTCATTTATGAATTGAGTCTTGCAAAGAAGATTAGTCAGTGTAGACCTTCTTGACATAAAACCATGTTAATGGGTAGTAATAAAATTCGATACATGTCTGGAGATAGAAGCACACATCACAATCTCAAAAATTTAACCAAAATTAGCAATTAAAGTAATCGGCCTGTAATTAGTAACTATATTCCTGTCACCTTTTAAATAGAGATGTAATTTTTGACAATTTCCATCCACTAGGAAAGCAGGAAGTGTTAAGTATCAAATTGAAAATTAGAGTTAACGGGCTAGTAGACAGAAGGGCAGTCTTTAATTAGGAAAGCCGGAATATTATCAGGCCTTATGGTCATATTAGATTTAAGTTTCTTTAGTGCAGCTAATACTTCAGTTTCGGTTATGCTGATTATGTCAAGGTTTAAATTATTATTGTATTCAGTAACATAGGCATTGCCAACTGGGTCACTGAAAGATTCAAAAATATTTAGCAAAGCATTCTGTAATGTCTTGGGGATTCTTTATTGTTTCGTTAGCGTAACACATTATGCCAGGAATAGATGAGTTCGTCTTTTACTCTGAACAAATTCCTAAAACTTTTTGGATTGTCTTTCAATTGATTTTCAATGGAAATGAAGTAATTTGAATGGCAAATACTTATATCTGATTTAATTTGAGAATCATTGTATTTTATATCAGAATATCAGAATCATTGTATTTTATATGTGTATGCAGTATGTAAATAGGGGCACAAACAAATCCCATATTTTAGTTGGCACGTTGCTGTCACGTCACGCTTGTAATGGAAATCTCGTGTAATACCATGGATACATACAAAAATTCTAAACATACGTAAGTGTTGAAATGGAACAAAATTGAGAAATTACTAGCTGCATTATTTTTTTATGTTATTTGAGTGCATGAAAGTATGTAACGTAACAGATTTTCAATGTACCTACCCTATTTGAGGTTATAACTGTTAGACAACAGGTAGATGAGCTTACTTGTGTAGTGTCTCTGTATCTTTCTCGTACACTAATAGCAAACATTTCTGCTTGAAATACTGCTTGTTGTAACGTTTTTGTCATCTAGACCTAACCTATTCCAGCCGCTATTTCTCTAGTTGCTTCTCGTAGTCATCGACTAGTTCCACCATAGTTTAAATATATTCCTGTCTTTGGACGATGGTTATAATTTTCCATTTCATTGTACATTATCTAGTGATTATATTGGCGCCGTGTCTTTGTAAAATATTGATCTTGGTGTTTCTTGTCGTTTTCGAAAATCCTGGTTAAACTCAATAGGTCAGTAAACATTGCTGGATCTATTGATTCTTCAGCCAACTACCAGGCAGAAGAAAATAATGCTGCAGAAATTCATGGGAGAACGAGTCGAATACACAGAGAAAACTTCATGAGTGACAGTGTTGAGATGGTCGAACTGACGTTCTTGAAAAAGGTAGGTAAGTCACTCATGAAGTTTTCTCCTTGACTCATTCTGCGATAATATTTCTGAATAAAAAAACCTGGCGCTTGTGGTGGATGAACAATATACTCAGTCATTTTTACAAATCTATAGCTCAGCTTCATGTTGACAAGTTGTAGTAGACAGTAACACAAACTATGGTGGGGGAGACGTACTATCGTGCAGTATGCAGCTTTGCCTTCTACTGCCCAACAGGCCGCTTCACTGTGGAATCAGAGGTTGATGAAAAATAGCTCTCGTATATGTGTCAGCATCAATATACTTAAAATTACATTTTAGCTACTACTCTGCAAAGAAAACAGCCCTGTCGTTGAGAAATTGACCAATAAAACAGGAAAGACGTAAGAAATGAATAAATGTGGCCCCTAACACAGAACCTCAGTAAAAACTTGGCTAAGAAAGTGTTTTGATTAATCTGCCTAGTGGACACCGCTTATTTTCTTATAAAAATTTATTGTCTCTATTTCCGCCTCCGCACTCTCCGACTGAGATTTATTTAAGCTGTCCTTCATTGGGGTTGTTGTCAGATTGGCCGCCATGATTAATTCTTATCACTCGAATTATCAGAAAATTAAGCTTCTTCAGCCGAGTAAACGGAAGTTTTTGGTTGGATACACAGTGGAGTCTTCATTTACGATACCGGTATAAGATTTAAAAAAATAGGCATGAAATACAGGGTGTTTATTAAGTAGACGTCAAACATCCAGGGGCATATTACCAGCTTTAGAAACTTATCAGTGACGGAGGTGTGGGTATCATCGATCATTATTTGCCAAAAAATCACCCTGTATAATATTACCAATAAAATAGGTCATCATATGAACCATTGTGTTGTCTTCACTTGTTGTTTCTTTACAATTGTTGTATTCCAAACTGATTAACAATGAATTTGATTTATTTGGTCATGTGCATTTGTACAGTTACTTAAATTACTTAAGCATATATTAGGGAGCTCATGCAAAAGAATAATAGTAAGAAGCTGTCATCTTATTCAAGATTATGTATTGTCAAATTAAGCTTATTTTTTAAAACAAGTTAAGTTTTAATAATAGCTTAAGCAGATTCAAATTCTGATACATTTATGGTCTTGCAGATGGATATGGCACTGAGGCTAGGCGAATTTATATGGAAAGATCTCCAAACCATTCAACTCCAAATCCAAGAATGTACAGAAATGTTTTTCAATGTCTTTCAGACTCAAGCTCATTTCAGAAAGGTCCAATTCCTGGAAGAACTTTGAGTATTAGAACTTCTGTGTTGGAAGAAGCTATTAATACATGAAATTGAAGACAACCCGAATACTAGTACTAAGAAGTGTACTGTGAATCATAAATTAGTTAGGTTCGTTCTGAAGCATCAAACAGTTATACCCGTATCACATACAAATTGTTCAAGCCTTACTGCCGGAAGACTATACTACTCGCTTACAATTTTGGCACTAAATTTTGCAAAAAAAAAATTAACAAAATGTTGGCTTTACAGCTGGCATATTGTTTACCGACGAAGCTATAATGAAGTTCCACAACGAACACGTTTGGTCTGATGAAAGTCCTAATTCCTTAATAGAATCTGGATTTTGACATTAGTTTCCTATTAGTTTTCTTTGAATGTATGGGTTGATATTATTGATTTGACTGATCTTGAATTTTTAAATGAAAAATTCGGTAATAACGTGATTGGATAAGGCACTCTAGAAACAGATCAACATTAGTGACCCATATCGCCCAATATGAACCCTATCGATTTATCTCAAGACATTAGTTTACAAGATTCACATTATATCTGAGAGGTACTTAATAAAAAATTATAGCTGGCTGTGTGATGTGATAAGAGCTAATCCTGGAGTTTTTTTACGTGTTCGAGGTGCAAGTATTTTGACGTATTTTGGCTGAAAGTGGCCATTTCCAGCATTTTTGTAATAAATCAAAGTAAAGTAATTACATTGTTAATTAAATATTTTAAGTAATGAGTTTGTGACAAATAATGATCGATGATACCCACTCCTCTGCCACAGCTAAGTTTCTCAAGTTGGGAATTTTTTGTTTCATAGCTACTATTATACTAAATATTCACACAGAATTTGGTTAAATTATTTCCAGCGGTTTAGAAATTAAAGATTAAAAAATGTTTTTTTTTAATTTTGATCCGTTCTAGCGGGACAATGCCTGTCCTAAAACCCCATATTTATATGACAAAAAACCCTTATTCTTGACCAAATAATACGCCCCTGGATTTTAAACCTCTACTAGAAACACTTGTACTTGTATATCATTTGAAATTAAAATGACTCATTAATGAAGGGAGAAATTACTCTTTCGACTTGGTGATTTCACGTGAGCACTAAGTAATTGTATGTATAAATTACCATAACATCATCCATCATCAAATCAGGTTTGGGTTGTCATAATAGGATGTATTTTTAACCAATTATTGACCCAACCCCTCACCAGTCATCCCAAATAAACGGTGCTGTTTGGTGATTTATCCCTTCTAACCAACCTTATCAAAATAAAATAGCAAGGGGAATGAATGATTCCCCTATCGTAGGTAATTTATAACGGAAAGGAAAGGAACGAGGTCTTTTCATCGGTTTCATTTGAAAAATTGCTTGAATCTCATTTGTCTTAACATAATTAAAATGTAAAGTACAGAAGAACAAAAAACTAAAAACTCAAATAATAAATAAATAAATAAATGAGGCAATGAATCAATGACTGAGTACATGGATGAATTAATTAATGAAGAATGAATTAATGGCTGAATGGAACAGCAACAACAGTAGGTACAGTTACATACAATGCCTATGTATTATAACAAAATCGAAGAAAGGGATGAGTAGGTAGGTTCTAATAGATAACAGAAAACGTTTAACACCCGCGGCAGTCTTGTCCCATAACCTAGAAAAACAAACCGGCAAACTATATTGTGGGAAAATATCTGTACCCGACACATATTCCTTTATTTATTAACTATAAAACGTTTAAAATTAAAATAGGCACTAAAAACTCAAGAAGAACACAAAACTACAACGTAAACAAAGGAATTAAATTATAACATGACAGCGAACCGACTCGACTGGACCGACTGCCGACTGTGGCCGACTGTTGCATGACGGTTGCTTGCTGGTTGTATACTCTGAGTCTCGCATTGGCGGAGTTAAATAAGGATTTAATATAATATTGAAAAAAAAATTTTTTTTGCTTTATAAATAAGTGTGGAAATTTTTTGAAAGGAAATTATGTTAATTCTTATTTTTTTTCTTTCCCCTCGTAAAATATTTGTACTTAGTCATAGTTAACCCTGTATTGAAGGCTCACTGTCCAGCAAAATGGCAATTGCTGAAGAAATCCAGAGTTGTAGGCCCCTCTAGTTCTTCATAAACTCCTTTTCGAGTGAATTTAAATAATTCCAGTCAAATTCCCGATCGTTCTTGAGATAAATTTTAATTTTCTTTAGTTTTACTGGGTTTTTGCCACACTTCTGAAAAAATAAAGATTAATTAAATAAGCCCTTGCGCCAAACGGATCAGTTAACGGTTATTTTTTAAACTAAGTTTGCATAACCAAAAAATCTCACACTGAAAAAGCAGACAAGTAAAAAATAACAAAAATCACATCACTATCGCACACTTCCGCATTTTTGACGTTTCGAAAAGCTCTCTGTTTTTGTTCTGAAAATAGTAGTAAAAGTATTAAACGTATGTCAAGTTTGACTGTTTAAAATTGTTAATATTTCTAAATAAAATGTTATCAAATCGAAGCGTAGTATTATGAATTGTTAGTGTTAAAAAGTCTTTAATCCACGGAAAACAGACCAATTAAACCTTCTTTATATATGTATAATGGTCGCGGATAAAGATAACAATTGTTTATACCAAATACATGTTTATAGAAAGGGCCAGCACTTAATTCGAAAAATTTTGCTCAACTTTCTAAACCAAAATTCAAATCTTCTAAGACGTTTCAATGCGTTTCCTTCATTTACCACTGGCTGAAATGTATCCAAAGGTGCATAAAATTAAAAAATTAAGCCCAAACACAGTCCATGCCTGGCTCGAAATTTTATCGACAGTGGCTATCTAACATGAAACTTTTTATTGAGTTAAAATGCTTTTTCGCAGTTGGCACTGTTAACGTTAAGAGGTATTTATTCCAGGCCATTTACAGAACTCCCCTTTTTATATTCAGTACGTTAAATTAAGGGATGGCGTTTTTACACAGCCCAGACGACGGTATCTTATGAATAAATTTTTGGCAGTGCGAAGCTCGAAAGTGTAGTAGTTTTATGGACAAACGCGGTAAATGTATTTTTTTAATTAAAATGCATTAACTGCAAAGGAGCACTTTTTGTACTAGGGTGATGGTAAGATATGAGACACTTTTTTCATATTTAATAAACAATGTTGAATACGTTTTTATTGTACACTGAAAAAAATTGTCTGTAATTTCTCAACTTTACGTTGGTAATTTGTAAAAAATTGCATAATAATGTAAGTTCACTGTAATATTAATATTATATAAATACATTATACAGGGTGTCTCAAAATAGAAGGCCATACCATTAACCACATATTCTTTGGACAAAAATAATGCGACTTTCCTTAAGCCATTTTTTATTTGGACGTCTCTGTTTCAATATACAGAGTCTTAAAGTTACATTTTAAAAAAATGTTTTTTTAATAATTCCATTATTTTCTAAGATACACACTTGAAATTTTGCACGTACTTTTATCTTATTGCGGAATACTTATCATGTAATTTTGGTGAAAAAAATCGAAGGGCAGATAGGTAACTGAGGGATGCAGTACCCTTTATCCCCTCCAATTATTTATAAGTACGCCTATGCAGCTTTTTCTTGAAATATCAAACGTAGAATTTTCTTCTGATAATTTTACCTTTTTTGTAATTTTTTATTCAAATTCTTCGTTTTGGAGAAAAACGGCAATTTGTAGTGCCCATAAATCTATCATTCACTACCATTTTTAAGTGAAACTGAAATTTTGTGGATATACCTGTTATTACAATACCTTGGCAACTTAGCAAATCGTAATACTTACTGCATGAATATTTGCTAATTAAAACAAAAAGAGAATATCTTTCAAAAGATAAGGTTTTCGCTACTTAAAAGGGCACGTAAATGTGTAAATGAGGAGGGTGGGCAAGTAGAACGTTTATTATATTAGTAGCAATTAATTAATTATTTTATTTAATGTTATTTAGATAAAAAGTTAATATGTTGATTGTTCATTATTACTATTAATAAACAAGACTATGTTTTGGTTGATAAGAGAACTGTATTACAGATTTTAATGCCATATTATTTTTTCAATTCATAAGTATTCCTCATTTTATAAAATTTAAAATTATCCATTCTGTTTTAATTAGCAATTATTCATTCAGTAAGTATTATGATTTGCTAAGTTGCCAAGGTATTGTAATAATAAGTATATCCACAAAATTTCAGTTTTACTTGAAAATGATGAAAGATTTATGGGCACTACAAATTGCCGTTTTTCTTCAAAACGGAGCATTTAAACAAAAAATTACGAAAGAGATAAAATAATCAGAAGAAAATTCTACGTTTGATATTTCAAGAAAAAGATGCATAGGCTTACTTAGAAATAATTGGAGGGGATAAAGTGTACTGCATCCCTCAGTTACCTCTATTCACCCTTCGATATTTTTCACCAAAATTACATGATAAGTATGTCGGAATAAGATAAAAGGACGTGCATAATTTCAAGTGTGTATCTTACAAAACAATGGAATTATTAACAAAAAGAGTTTTTTAAAATGCCACTTTTAACACCTTGTATATTGAAACAGGGACATCCAAATAAAAAATGCCATAAGGAAAGTCGCATTATTTTTGTCCAAAGAATATGTGGTTAATGGTATGGCCTTATATTTTGGGACACCCTGTATATTTCAAACATTATAATTTTTAATGATTATAACATTTTATATGTATACGTTCTAATCTTACAAGTTATCAACTACAAATGAAAAAAATATGCATGGAGAATACTTTTTCAATCACTAACATTATTTATACATGACTATGTGTTAAATAACAAATAATGAACATTATAGAAAATGTACAAATATAAATAGTGTAGCAGAAGCTAATTTAAAAATATATTAATATACATAAAAATTGTGTCGACAGATGAAGTTGAAAATAATGAATGTATATCTATGTGAAAATACCTGTTTTAGCCAGATTTTTAGTTACAGTAAATTTACAATTAACGTAACTACAACTAATGTTGATATATAGGGTGAGAAAATTCTTAAGAAGAATAAAACAGTGCTTCAATAGATTTTGTAGGGGGCGTTTCTTGCAATGAAAATTAATTTTATCGGTTTCTAAAAAGTTACAGCCCTTTAAAAGTAGATATTAGAATTAAGGTTTCATGGCCTGTTTTAAAATTGGCTTAAACTCTCCAATTTTTTCATGGATAAAGTAGTATTAAAATGTCACTTTCCCGACCTATTCCACTCGTTGTCACCTTACAGTACGGGGGTGAAATAATACACCCCTTGTACGTTTGTTATAACAATTTTTCATACTTTAACATTCTGGAAAAATGTCTTTGAATAGCTCTATTCAAAACAAAACGTTTTTGTCTCTTCACAAATTACGAAATATCTTCTAGTTTTCGTATAAAAAATAAAAATAAAAGACAGTATCTCAAGCCTATAATTCTTGGATATATTACACAGGGTGATTCATTAAAAATGAGCAATTTCTGAACTGGAGATACTACACACCAAAATATTATTATGGCGATTAAGCCAAATATACCTTATCCGAATGTTGCTGGTTTAAAAAATACAGGGTGTTCAATTCTAGAATTTTATTTTGAAATATCTCAATAAATTTGAAACCTGTCGGAGTATTAAAAAAAATTGGCACAATTATGTTTATTGGCACGGCAAATAAGAACTTTGAACTAATTTTGACGTCACTAGTAGAGGGCGCCACTTATGGCACAGCATGTTTCTTTTAAATGGTAGAACTTTTTTGCTGTTTAGTGTATCTATCTGTCTATTGAAACAATAGATTCTCCTACCTGTTGTATCTAAAAAAGGTATACCTTGTTGAAGTCGTTAGGAGTAACAGTTTTTGAAATAATCCTATTTGAAATATTCAGTGCACCGATTGAAATCTGTTATCGTTTCAGGTATAGTATCTTTTCTACTGAAAATACAGCAAATATTTACTTGAAAAAGTTGTTCAGAACGGTAAATTATGGGGACGTGCAAAATTTCAAGAAGATCGGCGAGATTTGATTTTGAAACCATTTTTCAACAAAGCACAAAGGTTTTATCAAAGTAGGTATAATTCAGTAATAAAGTATATGTGACAAATATTTACATATTCTTGACATCCAAACATTCTTATACTTAATTCAACACTTTTCCTTTTTAAAATGACACTAAATTGAAGATGTACTTAAAGTATTATATTTTGAAAAAATATGAACAAAATATTATTAATTGTAGGAGCCTAAGCGGTTCGACTGGCATACTGATGAGGGTTAATAAGCCCGAAATCGGTCTATGTCTGGTGGTGTGGCCGACAAAGGTTCTTGGCTGTTCACACATATGCTGCAGGTATAATTAAATACCGGTCGGGGCATTAGTCCGCGGAGTAGTTGTTACCTGCACTATATTTTATAGATTTAATGGCCCGTCGCCCAGGGCGAGAGCTCTACGTTTAAGTACCTGCTGTAATGTAGGTCGCTTCCTGCAAGTGGAGCCGCTTAGGCCGAGCAGGAAGTAGGAGTCCACTTATATCTCACCTTCACTTGGTTTATATGTGAACATACATATGAAGGAACAGCCAGTTCAATTGTCGGTCATCTCACCTATGGCATACTGATGAGGATTAACAAGCCCGAAACCGCTATATGTCTGGTGGTGTAGCCGACAAGGGATCCTGGCTGTCCGCACAGATACTGCAGGTGTGATTCAATGCCGGTCGGGATATTAGTCCGCGGAGTGGGAGTTTGCTATGTCTTTCTTTTCATATATAAATCAATAAATACTACTAAGTGGATATTTTTTCACTATTTATATAAAGTGGGTAGAGCAGTAACTCTAGAAAGGAATCCAATATAGCAAGAATACTCAAGAACTAGTTATGTAATTCAGTTGTATTTTTTCTTAATGCAATATTATTATTCACTTTATTCAAAATTATTTAATATTATTTCAAATATGTGCAACGATTCTTTCAAGTCACTTAAAATTTCAAATAAAGATAACATAACTTCATTCTTAAAATAACAATCGTTAACTCGAGTAATTCATATTATCTTAATAAAACAAAACAATTCTTTAAACCAGCAAAACTTTGTCACATATTTTTAGTAGATTTTTTGATTTTATGTAATTTTAATTCTTAAATGAAGAATATAAATATAATCTTATTACACAACAGTAAGTTAATTTTTCAATAAACTATTACTATCCTTGAGGAATACTGAAACTAAGCTAGCGTTGGAATAAGTGTATTAATCTTGATACTACTATAGCTTTCTTTCCGTGTATATTCAAAAGTGAATTAGATTTTTCAAACTTATTAAGTCTTTTTTAATTGTCAATTTAGCTAGATTAACTTTTATTGAATCCAACCTAGTCTATGGTATTGTTCCTTAGCATATTTGGTATCAAAAAAGATACATATGACTTTATTTATAGGAATTATAGAAAAATTAATTTACATTAACTTAAATACCATTGCAATAGAATAAAAAATAGTAGTAAAGTAATGATTCTTATAGATTTTATGTGCTAAGGACTTAAATTTTAAAGGGCATATTAACCGCTGCATTGAAATCCATAAAACGCCTCTGGAAAATTTAACGACGTAATTTTATGACGGAATAAAGTTTACTTAACCGTCCAGCGATTGTTTCTCGGTTCAATGCGATTGTATGATTGGACGCTAGATATTAACGTTGATTTCAATTATATTTTATACAAGATGTTCAAAATTCTTATTTCCATATTTGAAGTGGCAAACAACATAAAATGTTTAATAACGCTGAAGAATTACAAAATCAACACTATTTTTTTTAACATCGAGGATTTTCGAAATATTAGGTACTACGGGCTTTCTCGAATTATGATTCATAATGTTATGTTTTCTTCACTACTATCGCTTCTGACATCAGATTGTTAGAGGTACCTTCAACTATTTTCTTTTTTTATTTCATTACAATACTCAATAGTCAAAGGCCATTTACAGAGTGAGGTAAAAATGGGAAATATAACGAAAAATTATAGAAATTAGTATACGTACACAATAATATAACACATAACATTCAAAGGAGCAACAGAAAAAAAGGAAAAGTAAAGATAAAGTCTTCTTTGTCTACTAGTTTATTCCAAATATTACATATATTATAGACAGATGCAAATCTTAATAGGTTAGTTCTAAGTTTCATTTGGTAGAAGGTCAAATGAGAGCGGAATGTAATTCTCGGGATTCAAAAGTTATGTCTCTCTAAAATCATAGGACAGTCAATAGAATCTTTGAGCAGTGTTTTGACAAATTTTACACAAGAGTCATTGCGTCTATCTTCGAGAGTACAAAAAGGGAATGTTCTGACCAAATCATGCTGTGGGAAATCCACTGGAGGATAAATGTCATAAACTTTGTAATATGGATATTTCAAAAATCGTCATTGATTTTTTTCAAGTTCATCAGTCCAGCAGTTATAGTTAGGTTGCCTAGCCAAAGCAGCATATTCTAATTTAGATCTGACAAGAGTAATATAACAATTTAAGAGTTGCTATATTATTAAACTGACGACCATACCTTATTTCTAGCCCTAAATATATGTAAGCGCTTGACACAATATTATCAATGTAACTATTAAAAGTGAGTCTGGAATCAAACGTTATACCAAGATCGTTTACATTTGCAGGTCTATCAAGAATGTAACCATTTAAATTATAATTATTTTAGATAGTCACTTTTTTAAAAGTAACAGTCATAACATTACATTTAGCAGAATTGAGAGTCAGGCCATTACGTTGACACCAATTATAAAGGGGATTTAAATAGCTATGTAGTTCCTCACAGTCTTCAATGGAATTTATGACTTTAAGCAGCTTCAAATCATCCGCATATATTATGTAATCTACATTTAGGCATTCGCCAATATTATTTACATACAAAATAAAAAACTATGGTCCAAAACCGTCCCTTGCGGCACACCCACAATAAATTATTTCACAGGCTTTGGTAACAAGTACAGAGTACTCCAATTTCATTGTAATTGCAGGACATCTCGCAAGCTATAAAAGATACAAGAATACTGTTTTCACGACACTAGTTTATCGAGAAACTCAAGATCCGGAATCAGCATATCCCCAGACCTTTTTGTTTTTGAGATGCAGGACGAAATTAAAAAAAGAACTGATTTCAAGGGATTCTTCGTATCTCAGAGAATAACTGATATATTGAACAGTCATTATATAAATTGAATTACACAACACATCTTAATTAAACAAGCTCGGAATCTTAATATTGTAATTACCTTTAACATATTCAGTGGGGCTAACAATATTCCAGTCAGTGTTATAAATATAGGTATTCTGAATTAATGAAAATTCAAAATTTGGTTCACAATCAACTTACGATATATGTAGTACCTACGTCAGAAATTGAACAAAAATAAAAGTTACTATTACATTAAGATACAATTAAGAATGAGATTTGCTATGATTATGAAATTTACGATTTCAGTAAAATTGTTAAAACTGCTTATAGCTGCAATAGTTATATTTCCAGTTCATCTTAATCTTAATACTGGCAAATGCAGACAAGGTGATGCCAAAAGTAGTACCCTAAATTCAACTGCATGTTCTAGACCCAAAAAATGAGAGAAAAAGTATATGTAAACACACAACGTAAAGCGCTTGGTTCGCGGCATGCAGGGTATGAAAAATTAGTTACTGATGACGGTTTTTAACTAGTATTTTCTAAACGCCTAGAGACAAATTAATACATTTGGGCAAATTATATGACAAACTTCAAGTTGTGATACTGATTAACAGGTTCAGTTCTTACCGCATTGTAAAACTCTGCTATGCCAATAGATAGGTAAATACAAAAATAGCTCAATTGCTAATGTGCAAACAAAACAGGTAAATAAAATCATGTAAAAAGTATATACCTACTTGTATAAACAGAAAATACATAAATACACTGAAATGTTAAATTATAAAAAAGGAATCTTAACTGGTCATACCCACACACAAAATAACGAACAAACTCCCGCACTTAAAATAGAACGGTGACGATCATAACCATTCTTGAATTAATTGATGGATTGACCTTAATATAAGCGAGAGTTAAATCCCACTGATGCAATACTGATATTCGGTATTCCATAGTTATTTAAGTTACCCAAAACACACAAACTATACATCTATACCTCGAAGTATACACCAGAACCACACAAAGCTTAATGGCGCCGAATTGAACTGATTCATGATCCTTCGGCTTATTTCGCCTTTATTCGTGACGTATTCGGCGGGGACAAGTGTACAAGTTTACTTATAGCAGCATTATAATCAGTTGTTGTACGGATCTGGACCGCTGTAACAATAATGGGTTTCAATTATGACAATAATAGTCTGTTTCAGTAATCATATTTACCAACAACAGTTACTCCCCAAATAATTACAACTGATGACTTGCCGTGAGTGAATTTTAATATTGAATAAAATACTTTACTGACCACAAGTGATGCAATCATCTATCAGTGAGGAATGTTATTTTATCTGTCAATAATATTTAAGACACCCACACACCATAGTTTACTCGAATAGTTTTCCTCAGTGTAGTTACAAACGATAAGGAATAATTCTTGCGAACAATTTTCGTTGGAACGCTGACGGATATGTTGTTAACATTAGTTGAGGGCCACCTTTTTGTGCAAAAATCTGTATAGCTTTTATTTTCACTATGAAATTATCAAAAAGTTCAATCAAAAAGTTTGAGCATTTTTTAAGCACAATCACTAATCACCTAATGTTAATAATATATCGGTATATTCAGTGTCTGAAAAATTATTCGCAACAATTGCTTATCGCTTGCAGCTAAATATGTTTATTGTGTTAACAAAAAAAACACGATGTACTAATTAATACAATACAATGCTTGTACAATGTATGGAAATGTCAAAATTGTTTCCTATAATTTCAATACTGATAGATTTTTAATGAAACTTAGTATACCTCATGGACCTATTTTATGTAAACGCCTTGTTATTATTTTTACTATGAAATTACTAAAATATAATATACGCCTAGAATATTTGGTATTTTTGAAGAGCTACGCCCCTTGTTTTACCTCCTGAACATACTGCGTTTATTTCTTTTTAAATTTTCAAAAAAAGTGTAAAAATTTATGTAACTGTGCCAAATTTCATTAATTTATCTTCGCTAGTGTGGCAAATACTAATTTAAAAACCGTCAACAGGAACTAACATTGCATACCATGCATATCGAGAATGAAGTGTTTTACAATACATGTTTATCTATTATGGGGTTTAGACAATGCAGTTATCAACCACCAACCACCTTGTATAGCCGAACTCTGAAACACGTCTCTGGTGAGTTTGAAAAAAACCAGTCGCGGCGCTCCATTCACTGATGTATTACTCTATCCTTTGACATTTTCATCTAGGATTCGTTCGACAAAGCATTTGATTTCTTACCGTACCATTGTGTGTGTAAGAACTTTCTCAATAGATATATTCAGAGTAAGTTATGTGCTGCATTTCCAGTCTCAACGGACGTATCTATTTTCTTTATTTAAACTGAAGATGTTATTTTATTCATAATAGCATCCATCCATCACAGATATTTGTATGCAGTTCCACCACGACGCATAAGATGTGAACTGAAATTTAGTTAAAAAGGTATTTTTTTTCTTTTTCGTATGATAGATAGATAGTTTATTGACTTCATATACATAGTATATTTTTGTCACAATGTGGATAAAACAAGAATAAAAAAAAACAAAACAGAAACTATCGTAAACGAGTTGAAAACAGACAAACAAAAACACAATAATGATGCAGCACTAGTTCCCATTCATACTAAAGTACTCCTGAGTGCTATAAAAACAGTGTTCCAATAGATATTTTTTAACAAATTTTCTTTGAGCTTACGTTCTTGGAATGTTTTAATCAAAACATTATAAATTTTGACATCTACTTTATTTTTCCTGCTCATTTCAATTCTTGATCTCATAATTATATCATCAGCATTTCTTGTACAATAATTATGGTTCTCAGTGAAAGTACGGTAGTCAGACAAATTACGGTGAATGAACGTCAAAGTTTACAATAAATATAAACACGGCAATGGAAGAATTTGCAGTTGTTTGAATAAAGGCCGACACGATGTTCTGGTACAGACATTAGCCAATACGCGAACAGCCATTTTCTGCATACGAAACACTCTATCAGCAGTGGAAGCATTTTCCCCAGAATAAAACTCCGTAGCTTAAATGACTGTTTATAATTGAATAGTAGACAGATTTCAAAGCAGTGTAGGCAAACAATTTTTAAGTTGACGTAATACAAATATTTGGGACACTAATTTGGAACATAGAGGTCAATATGCGGCTTCCACTGCAAATGAGTATCAAGTACAATTCCCAATACTTTGACAGGGGAAGACTTGACAGCCCACATATCCGAACTAAAATTGATGGTTTGTGTTTTACTTTCATTCAGCTTAAGTTTATTCGCAGAAAACCAGCCGTTAGCTTTATTAAAGTTTGCAGCAGCCAACCCTGGATCGGCTTTCGATAAGATTGTTGTATCGTCCGCGAACAAAGTACAGTGAGCGTCTAGTGCACTAGGGAGATCATTAATATATATGAGAAAAAGTAATGGTCCCAGTACAGACCCCTGCGGTACACCATTTACTACCCTTTGTAAGGTAGAGTCATTTCCTCCACAACTAACATACTGCCTTCTCTCGGCCAAATAAGATGCAAATAGATCGAGCTCTTTGAGTCTAATTCCGTAATACTCGAGTTTATATAAAAGTATTTGTGGAGAGACAGAATCGAACGCCTTAGACAAGTCACACATGACAGCCTCAGAACTGTGGCCAAGATCAAGCCCTTCAACAACAATATTTATCATATTCGCAATTGCAGTAATTGTTGATCTATGTTTGCAAAATTTATATTGAGAGTTAGACAGTAACTGCTTAGACTCCAAGTAATAAGTAAGTTTCTCCTTGATTATTATTTCAAAAACTTTAGATAACACTGGGACGATAGCAACAGGTCTATAATTATCTGCAACACTAGTGTCACCTTTCTTATGAATAGGGATAATCTTTGACATTTTAAAAACATCCGGCCAACATCCTTCTTGCACGCACTTATTGAACAGAATTGAAAGTGGATATGTTATATGATTAATCAGAGTTTTAATAAGTTTACTGTTACAACTATAGTAGTCCAACGTTGGCGAATCTTTTAGCTTTAAAATTGCGCTTTTTACATCTTCTTCAAGGATAGCAGAGATAAAAAAGAAGAAGATGGTTTATACATTTTGTTCATATATACAGTATGATCAATGTTACTGTATTCAATTGAATTTATAATAACATTAGATACATCAATAAAAAACTGATTAAAATCTTCGCCGTTAACTAATGGGGTAACAGAATAACTTTTATGAACCCTTTCAGAATTTATGATATTGCAACATGTTTTCATTTTATTGGCAGAATTAGAAATTGCCTCAGAATAAGCCTCGCGCTTTGCCTCTTTGATTGAACGCCTATAGTCTCTACGTGCAGCTTTATAATTCATCCAATCCAAAGCAACATTAGATGACAAAGCTTTACTCTTTAGGACTCTCACGTTATTTCTAGTATTACGCAATGATTTGTTGAACCAATTAATGCCTTGCTTCCTTTTCCCATTTGAAGCGCGATAAGGGAAACAAGTGCCTATATTACGACTTAATATGTCCACCATAGCAGAGGCCATGCCCTGACTGTCCAAACGTTCAATTTCAAAATCTCTCATTTCAGACATTTCCGACATCATATTATAAAATGTATCTAACCCGCCACGAGTAATAATTCTTTGCTTAAGACATGATTCATTATAAATATTCTGCTGATGATCGCATATAGAGATAAATTGAGCATGGTGGTCAGATATGTCTGGATCAAAATTTCCTACTTCGATATGGTTTAATGAAGGATCTAAGAACTGGTCCACATTCAATTTTACAAACTAATCTACTCTTAATATTTAAATTTACTTTATTTATATTGAAACAAATTTAATCTTATTCATTCCAGCTAATCGGCAGAAATATTTCGTTTATTTACCTGTAGTTCTCGAGTTTAGTGGAACACATTCCTTCAGAAAGTGACGCAAATTCTCATGAGAAATTCTCATTGTAGTTATTTACCATAAGAAAATTAGGGAATTATTTCACATGGTTCTTGCTAAAGGAATATAAAGCTTACAGAATTGTAAATATCCACATAGAAAATAATATGCTCAAGATCTTTTTAAATGGAACGAATTAAAGTTTATTTCACTGCATTCGATAATCGAGGGCCAGGACTGTTATTTTTATTTAGACTTACATCAGGTTTCTACTCGTAAAACAAAACAGTTGCAATGCCGTACGTTGGGATACGTAGAAGCAACGTCATATTACTACGTTCATTTTGACAGCATGAAAGGTACTTTACGATTCTAGAATTTGCGAAGACTTTGCATACATTTATTTAAATTATTCCCGGATGAAACAACTATGACACCATCAGGAGGAGGTAATAAATAACGCAGTAAATAAGGTTTTTTATTTGCGACAATTTATTTCCCAGTTATAAGGACCTAATGCTGAACGTGTGAAGAAAAAAATTGATACCGTTTTGCAGAACAATCCGGAATGTCTTGACTTTATACCATATAGTAGATCTCTTTGATGGAAACACAGTAGATTTTTCTGAACCCACCATGAAAAATTATAGATATATACTTTAAATATGCCACAGTGACCTCTGTGGATATTGAAAACACGTTCGCAAAAGCGAAATGTTGGATTAAATAAAGTTTTTATAATAATAATAATAATAATAATAATTTTATTTTCCTCATAGACACGAAGTACATGTATAGGAATAGTCAAACACAGTCAAACAAACAAATACAAATTACAAAGAACATGGAGAATATTCTGATGTGGAGTACAAACATCGATCCACTAAATATTGCTTCAATCTAATCTTAAAAAAAATTCACTATTTATATTTCTTACTTCGTCAGGTAAACAATTAAATATTTTGGGTCCTATAAAATTTGGCGAACGCATAGTAATATTTAATCTGGCGTAAGGCACATGAAAATTATGTTTTTGTCTAGTATTTACGCAGTGATATATATCATTTTTGATAAATTTTTCTTTGTTTTTAAAAACATACATACATATTTCAAAAATATAAATACCTGGCAAAGTAAGCAATCTAAATTTTCTAAATATATTCCTACAAGAATAGGAACTAGAGACACCAAACATACATCTTAAAACTCGTTTTTGTGCAACAAAAACATCAGTGGAAAGAGTGGAGCCACCCCAGAAACAAACACCGTATCTCAGTCGAGATTCCACTTGAGCATAATATAAGCAAAGAAGTTGATCAGTGTTAAGAACTGTTCTAATATTTCTAAACAGATATGCAATAGAGGACAACTTCGAAATGATTGATATACAATTATCCTTCCAATTAAGGTTGACGTCCAAATTTAGCCCCAAAAATTTTACGCATTTAGTGTCAGTAGACAGAGGAGTACTATTGATTTGTAAATCCAAAATGTCGCAATTTTTTTTTTTTGGGCAGTACAGAATCGAAGTACTTGAGTTTTATCAATATTGAAAAGTAACGAATTCTCAGCAAACCAGCTACTTAAGTTATTCAGTAGAGCATCACATTCATATTTTAAAGTTTGATTTGATTTATTAGATATCACTAAAGACGTATCATCCGCATACATCGTGAAATGAGTATTAGTCGAAAGAGTATCAATATCGTTCGTGTATAATAAGAACAATACAGGTCCCAAAACAGATCCCTGTGGGACACCTAATGTTACCGGTATACTCTCTGAACTATGTCGATAACCACCATTCCGATCGCTGTAGTTCACAGTAACAAATTGCTTTCTATTTTCAATAAAAGTGACGATCCAATTTAAAGCACGTCCACGAATACCATACCCATATAATTTTGATATTAAAATTTTATGATTAACACAATCGAATGCCCTGCTGAGATCGCAAAATATCCCAACAGGACATTCACCCTCTTCCAAGAAATATATAATTTTTTCATATAATGAGTTTATGGCTGTAGTCGTAGACCTGCCCGTACGAAATCCATGCTGATTGTTTGTAAGTATATTAAATTTCTTTATAAAAGTAAACAAACGCTCGAGATAGCAATATTCAAAAACTCTTGAAAATCCGCAGGAAACTGACACTGGTCTATAGTTTTCTAAACACATTGGATCGCCCTTCTTGAAAACAGGAACAACCCTACCTGATTTTAAAATTTCTGGGAATTCACCCGTTTCAAACGACAAGTTTACAAGGTATGTAAGAGGAAAAATAATAAATGGTACGATTCTCTTAATAAGGAACATAGGAACATCGTCTCCTTCCGATGACCGTTTATTTTTCAGTTTGTATTTTAATAAAGTCGACAGTTCGTCATTTGTAAAAGGAAACAGAAATAAGGAGTTTTTTTGTGTATCGGAATGGCGCATGGTTGGCGGATGACTCACTATAGGTATCTGACTGATTATATTTAACGGAAAATTCACGAAAAAATCATTAAATAAAGACGCCACAGTCTTAGGGTTCTCATGTAAAAGATCATTCTGCTTAATTAGAATATTATTACTTTTGATCGTTTTATTACACAAATCAGACAGGATACTCCAGGCTGTTCGAGATTTATTTTCAGAAGTAGCGATCTTGTTTTGATAATAGTTTCTTTTAGTATTTACAATCAACAGTTGATGGTTTTTCTTTTCTTTACTGTATATATTATGAAGTTCAGGACTATTATTCTTTAATATAAAGAGGTCTTTCAAATGCATACTAGAAATTCTTATCTCATCGTTAACCCACTTTTTATTAACATGCTTGTTTTTATAAAATTTTCGAAGAGGAAAATTTATTTCAAAATAATGAAGAAAAACATCATAGAAATAATTAAAAGCATCATTAATACTCATTAGGTTATATAAATTGTCCCAATTCTCATGGGAGAGAGCAGTTGTGAAATTTAAAATTGAATTTTCACTAAAGTTTCTTCTAAAAGAAGATGGACCATTATTGATCACTTTGGTCATATTTATCTCAAATAAAACAGTTCGGTGGTCAGATATAGTATTATCGAAGACACAACACAACCCCTTTAAATCAGAATCGATAAAAACATGATCGATAGTACTGAGACAGGTGTTTGTTACCCGAGTTGGCCATTGCACAATATCAGTTAAATTAAAACATTCCACAATAGTACATAACGCATTAAAATCTTTCAAATTTTTATGTTATAAGAATCAACGTTAAAATCTCCACATAAAATTACATTAATAGTGGGTTCACATAAACAATTTAAAACATCAGCAATCCTATCAAAAAACAAATTCAAATCTCCGGAAGGTGATCTATAACAATTTACTATTAGAATACTTCTATTATTTTGTATCCATTTTACAGCACATGCTTCAAAATGTTTGTCTACACAATAAGATTTTAAGTTAATAGGTTGCACATTGATATCATTTCTAACCCAGATGGCAACACCACCTCCTACCGAAACACGTCTAGAATAAAAACTTCCCAATGTAAAATTATTAATATGTAGAGCACCTATCGAGTTGTCATTCTGCCATATTTCATTAAAACATAAAAAATACAAATTACTAAAGTCGCAAATGTCGGTATATAAATTGTCAACTTTACTACAATTTAAACTTTGAGCATTAAGTAGAAGAATATTAGGATTAAATGTTATATCCGCGAGTCCTCCTTTTTCGGTCGCATTACTAAAAAACGCTGGATACAAGCTCCTCTCGGCCAAAATTGAGGATCCATAGCTTTCTTAAAATTATCCTCAAGAATAGTAACTTTATAGGACGTGTATAACTCTGGGTTTCTAGGCTGTAGTGATTGACAAATTACCTGGGAAAATTTGGTTTTAGAAAATCAGACAATTTTTCGGCAGTTGTTTGTGTATCAATTCTATAAACATGAAGGTCTAAGGTTTTAGGAACACCTTTTATGGATGTACTAGTAGTATTATTTCCAACTATTACAGATCGCTTGTGTTTATGTTTCCGGACAACGTTCCTCCATTCCTCCACATTATGTGTCGACGCTGAATTTGAAGGCTGACCATTATTGTCGTTAACTAAATTTATACATTCTTGAAGTTTTAACTGACTTTGCACTTGCATAAGTTCAGCATTCAAGTTTTCATTGGAAATTAAATTTGACTGTTTATTTACAGTGGCAATGTTTTGTTTATTTACTTTCACCTTTCTCTTATCAGTAGCCTTTTGCTTTCACTACTCTTAGATACTTTTTCAGTTTCTACTACGTCGCTTATCTGATCATCGGGTTTAGGTTTTTCACCCTCACCGTTTTTACAATTCGAATAATATTTATTAATAATATTAATATGTTCGTTCAGCAATTTAATTTTATCACGCAGCTCTTCAATAATAATGTCCTTTGCTTAATAATGTAGTTAAAAATTTTTATATCAATCTTAATGTCAAAATTATAAATATCTTCTTTGGCATCGAAAAACAATGCTTCGTTATTGCAACCAGTCGGATATTCGCAGCACACTATCTTGCCATCAGTCACAAATTTTACATTATTATTTAGCTTAGCACAGCTAGTATGAAAATAGTTAGTGCAATTTTCACATTTCAAACCACTTATAACGTTTTTGTTACATCTTTTGCACACAACACTGGGACCGCTGCTTATACTCGGCGCCATGTCTGGCTATTCCGCGGACAGTAAGTTGCCTTAGAAAGACTGACTATTTTATCAATACATTCTTCTGATAGCTTGTTATATTCGTTTGCTTCTCATAGTTAATTATAAGTAACAAGTAAAATAGAGGGTACCTTGGTACATTCAAGTTCAAGTTCCATATTGTATCTAATGTACCTACCTACATACAGAAGTTTTTATATGCGGCATCCTTGGGGATAGAACATAGATGTGTCATCAACCTATGTAAACTATCATCTTAGTTTCTCTATCCAGAATCTTGTACACAAAAACTTCTATATAGATTTCGTTTTGAAGAGAAATATAAATGATCTTCCTGACTGACGATGTGACAACCAGCTCGAAAATGAATGAGTTTACTGTTTTGTAATGATATTAAGGTCCCTGAAAGATACCTTGGAATAACAAAAGTTAGAAATGATAGTAAACTGATACGATTTCTAGCAAAAGTTCAAATATTTTGAATAAAACTGCTAAAAATGATATTTATTAATTTACTTACAACATTCCACAGAACTAACCCAGTTAGGGATGACGACACAATACAGTAGGTATAGATAACAAAATTATAATAAGGTTTACAATTTAAAACAAAACTTTGTCAAAAAATATAAAATTAAAAAAAAAAACATATTAAAAAATATGTATCTACGAGTGTATAGAAACAGCTGTAAAAGGAAAAAAGCCAAAATCACAGACGTACCAGTGATATAATTATTTACAAAAAGACACAACAAAATAAAAATACATTAAAAATACACCTAAGAATAAATGTTTTTGATTTGTTCAATAGAACAAACAAATACATCATGCGAATCTTGCACATCATGGTAATGTGTAATCGTTTGGTATAATGGTGACGAGATCATAGTGTTTGTGGGAGCTACAGGTAACATTATTGTTTCTTGAATTAAATATAGATACTCTAAGAAAGATTTGTGAAAGACGTTTCTCAGATTTAATGTAACTATGTATGACCTTGAATAGGAAGAGTATTGAACAACCAGCTCTCCACGATGGCTGCACAAAGTAGTATGCTGCTACAAAATCTCATTTGCTATTCCTCTAGGAGCATATTCTACATCAATCATCAAAATTACAGACTTCGTGAATCTCCGTTTTACTTTTTCAAGTAGGTTAGGTCAAGTTATATATAGGAGATCAAACGCCTGAAGCGTATTGAAGTTTTCAGCGCACAAATGTTATATAATAGTTTTAGCGTAGGTATCTATATTTGCAAAATGGTTAGAATTCCTTAAAACAAAACCCAAACTCTTATGAGCAGCCTTAGTGATATTATTTATGTGCTCGGTGAATGATAGCTTTTCGTCAAATAGTACTCCAAGATCTTTGACAAACTCAGGTCTACATAGAGTAATGCCGTTAAGATTATAAACAAATAATATTTTCCTTGATTTCTTGGTGTAGGACATATCATTACATCTGTTAACATTTAATGGCATTTTGTTTAACGGACACCATTCATTAATGTTATATAAACATTGCTGGAGCATGTAGCAGTCCTGCAGAGAGTTAAATTCTATACAAAATTTAGATTATCTGCATATAAAAAGTATGATGATGACAAATATGGGACTTAGAACAGTACCCTGAGGTGATCCTGACATCTGCCAAATTTCATTAGATTTGAACCCTCAAAGTTGTACGTAAAATTCACGGCTTGTAAAATAACGAATAGGACTAGCGAATCTGAGAAACCGTATGATTGGAGTTATAGAATATTATGATCGATTTAATAAATTGCTTTTTAAGAAGTCGGTATAGATTACAACTGACTGATTTCTGCTATCATAATATCCAATAAATTGAGTTTTACGTACAAGGTTAGATATTATTTTATGGCCAGATATAAAACGGAGTTTCAGAAATTTGATACGTAGAAACGACAGACGTTTATATTTTGAGTTAAATTAACCAGATTTATAACTTTATGTACACAAATATGCCATTTGTCCATTTACTTTGAAACCACCAAAAAAACGTAGACTAAAATACTTATGTAGAATACTGAATACTGAATATGCTTGGTGTTGAGTTTTCTCTTGATATAACTAATTAAAACTGTCATTAAAACCAGGAGTCTTTCATGAAGTAATTATTGTCTCGGTGTGTTAACCACTATATAAAAATAAGAATGCATTGGGGATATTTACACTTTTATTTTCTCTTCGATATCCAATCAATAGATTACATTTTGGTTGATTGGTCTGTTGTTCTGAGAGGTAAGCTGCTTTCGGTATTTCCCTCACGTCCGTTCACGAATTTATTTTTTCCAATATTAACAGCTTCCTCAATCGTGTCTGGCAGCTTGATATTAAGCGTCTCAGGGAACAGCAATGCCATAGCCCCAGAGGAGCACGCGATCAAACCGAACATCAATAGGGGCAACATTTTGGACACCCTAGCCTAAAATAATAATGATAATGATAACGATAATGTTGAAAATAATAATTATTACAATGGGAATAGTAATGATAATGGTATGATAAAGATAACATAACGATTGTGATATAATAAAACACACTAAGGAAATTTCTTATATTGAAGCATGAATGTTTACTGTTTTACAAGGTGTTTGTAAGTCTTGTGCCAGTATGAGAATAAATGGATTAGATGAGAAATATTATGATTTTAGTGTTTTTAAGAAAGTCAGAACAATTTAAATATAGTACTGTAGTAGATTTAAATACGTTTAATTTATAAAGTATACAGGTTGTTTCAGGAGGAGACGTACATACTTCAGTATGTAAGAAATTTCCTAGGAATTAGGTCTCGAAACGCTTGGATTAGGATATACAGGATGTCACATTTTAATAAAATAATTACATTTTCTTTAATAACACTCGACTATTTTGAGTTAAATTAATTCTATATGCGGGGGTTTCTTAGGATGAGAAATTCAAATTTTATGCACAATTGGCTATATCTCCAAAAGAGCACCACAAGCGGTAATTAGGATCCTTTTAAATCGCTTCAAGTCTTTTGTACTTATGCCATTTTGGAATAGAAAAACATTTCACCCTAACTTTTCTACTTAAGAAATGTCTCTAGGAGCAGCCGTTTCCTATAAAAACTCATCTAAATATGGCAATAAGTGCAAGTGTAGTGCAAATCGGGCCTTCCACGGCGTATTGTAGCAGTATGGCGTATCATGCAACTTGACATTTTGCATTGCTAGTTGTAGGCTCTCCAGACATCAAAGAACACTTATCAAAGCTTAGAAGGAATATTCTAAGGGATTTTTACAGAAAACTGTAAACATCTCAAGATGTTAGAGTTTAAAATAGTACTACTTATTTTATGCAAATGTCGTCATTTATTGTTAATATTGTTGCTATTATTAGAATTAACAGAACTTAATTTACCAGCAACACAAGTTTAAAATGTATCGGTGGGAAGTACATTTTATACTAGTGGCTTATAGAAGGCGACTGCAGGCTGCATCAGATTCTGTTAAAAATAAAATGTCGTATACGGTAATTAGTTTCAAATAATTTTTCCGTACTTGCCTTCACAGATTTAATGTTTCGCGTATTTTTGTGTATTTACAAACATGTATTCAAATGCCCAGACAATGAATAAGATGCCGATTTATGGAAAATTTGACAAGGGCATATTATCGTGCGTAATACCAAAGACGTTTTCCGAATCCTCTTTCAACCACAATGAACAACTGTAAGGTAGGTGCTACCATATTGTTTTTTCTTTTGTTTTCATTAAATAATTATATACATTTGGCAAATATTTTTGTTTTCAAAGCGGCGTACATCGATACACGTGACAATGTGGTGGCCTGTCACTACTTTTGGACTTGTAATATATACCGGTGATAAATAAGGGTTTAATAAAGTTTCGAAAATTTGTTTCCGCTTTATAAATTAGAAAAAGACATTTGTATGTAGTCATAGTAGACCCTGTATAATATAACCATTAAATTTTAAGCATTAAATATGTGAAATAAATAACCGATAGGTACTATTAAATGGCTCTTTAAAATTCAAGAAATAGCGGTAGTTCTATATCAGCAAAGTTTCAAAAAATTTTAGATCAAAACCCAATATTTAAGATGCAGACATAACATTATGAAAAATTACTATGGCACAAGTGCAGTTTTTGCATAAAAATTGCACCTGCGCTTTTATATTTATTATTTTTTTTATAAATGTTCTAATGATAGCTAATACTGAATAAAATACTTACCATTTTATGAAAAATTAATCTGACATAAGTGCAGTTTTTACATAAAAATTGCACCTGCGCTTTTATATTTATTATTTTTTTATAAATGTTGTTAATGATAGCTAATTCTCAATAAAATACTTACCAACAGCGGCACCTGTGGCGCTGCCATGGACCCAAACCTGCCGAACATCGAACATATAGAAAAAGTGGTGTGTCTCGAATTCGTGGGGAACATCTCCGTCGTATAAACGTACAGGACTGTGTACGCTATTGTCGAACAGCATTTTCCAATTAGGAATGCGCATAATTTAAACCAGTAGTTCTCTGGAAAGTGAAATAGAAACCGTATAGATAAACTATGTAACAGGTTTAAGAGCTTTCGCTTTCGGTACTCTAATGGGGTTATTTAACATTTTTTCTACTTTCATGCACAAAACAAAACTTTATTGAACTATATTTAGTGGAAAAAGTGGTTCTCTATTGCACTAGTGCAATAAAATGTGTATTGCATTTATCTGTCATTCTACTACAGCGTTTTGTCATCATGACAAACATAAACGTCATATTTTCCTAGACTTGGTGTCATCTAAATAAAACATTTGGTTTTTCACTTTTGTACTTGTTGCGTAAATAACTATTTTTATTACATTTTCTGAATGATATTGTAATTTTAGTGCGATCTGAAAAAAAATTTATAATTTTCTGACGCCTCTAAAGCCTTTGAAATACGCGAAAGTTGCGACAAAAAGCAATGAAACGCATATTTCTTGGACCTAAAACAAATAAATATGTGTTATATAATAAGATTCGTAATAAAATCAATTTAATAATAATTAATCTATAATATGCTTATATAGAATTTATTCTTGATTTTCAGTTGAGTTTAAATTCTTAGGTACATCTTAAAAAAATGTTTCTAGGAATCCTTAAGTTATAATTCAAAATAACTTTGCACTTTTGGAAATAATTAGATAGATATTATTTATTACATAAATAATCAAAGGAGACATAAATTATGACAAATGTATTTAACGAATTTGTGAACGTCGAATATACATATAGATCTAATGCCAGTCACATACATTCTTTTTCATCCGTTTGATTCGTCGCGATTCGAATCATTGTGCAAAATGATCCAGAAACCGATGTGTGCAGTAAAAACCGTTATGTGGCATGGTTCAAACTTAGCCTACCACATACTTTGATTCCTTTCGACCAATTGATTGTAAATGAGCCATTTGAGATCACTGTTTCTTGAAAATATACACCTAGGAAAGCACTGATAATGGTATAAGACTCCATGAGCATATGCATGTGTTGGGTCAAAGGGCATGAGCACGCTACGATGGCAATAAAGAAGCTGACAAGCTAGCCAGGAGTACATGAAGCCAAAATATGTTTGGACTTGGTCTCTTCAATGTGCTTTCATTCTCAGAATTTGTTAAAATAATCAAGGAATGCGCCCACAAAGAGTTTAGGTGACGATGGTATGAAAGAAATAGCTGCCAATTATCCAGTTTACAGTTCTTAGTTTACTCTTGTAAGGATGCAGTTAAAAAGTACTTGGCTGAGTCTAGGATAAACCTTCGTCTGGTGATTGGTATTCAAACTGGACACTGTTGGCTAAGGAAACACCTCTTATGAGCAAGTGGAACATCTCTTTGTAGAAGTTGTGGACAGGAAGACTAGACAGTATTTCATTAGAATCGCCCGTACTGGAGAATGATGGCCTTCTGTAGTCTATATTAGAGAAATCTGCTTGAGCTATATATGTCTCAATAAATTCATTGTGTCATTAGCAAAGTACTCGAGGTGTAGCGCCACCTTGCCAATATTAAATATCATCCAGTTTAATTTACTGTGAATTTATGCCTCAAAAACTCAATAACACATATCACGATGTCAACGCAGTTTCAGCATCAACATCAATAGTTTCAAATATGCATTAGCATCTACTGACCGTAAATGCATATTAAACATTGATGAGTTTTAAGTGTACAGATTTCTTATGAATCGTGGATTTTCCTCGCTCTAAATATGACTATTTTGTCTATTAATGTAGCCATCAAATTCAAATTGTGCTTCTTGAAAAAGATGACTTTACAAAAATGATCTTTACAACGTTTAGAATGATCCAATGCCATTATTTGAATTTTATATGCTTTTAGAGACAAATCCTTATGTAGTATGCGCCATGTTGTGAATTTACTCATTAACTTGTTTTGAACGTCGACTAACTGACATTTCTGGTTCTTCAACAACACTTTCACAATAAAATATCAATATGCTCTTCTAAACGAGTGCTACGACTACATTTTTCTATTCCTTTATCCACCACCGAAACTGTTTCTTTAAATCTTTGGGAAATTCGATTGATAGTGCTTTTAGATGGACGATTATGTAATGAGTATTTAATTAATTTTCAATTATTTCCATATCCTTATTCTGAAATACAATTTTTTCAAAACTACGTAAACAAGTCGTTTATAGTTTTAAAAAATAAGAACTTTAGAAAAATTTATGTTTGAAAATACAATTCTTTTCAACAGAATGCTTAAAATAGTAATATTTTAAATACGCTATGTACTTAACATGAAAGCACCTTTATTAGATTAAAATTATTAATTTCTTGTGTTAATTAATAATCTTGTCTCAAGTCTTTATTAACTTATTGCCAAAATACGAATAAACTTAATACATATAATCAACTTCTTTAGCAAAAACAATTCAACATTTTAAATTTCGCACCAATACTGTTAACAATTCGTGTGCCTTCTTTACTTTTATTTTGTTTACATACTAGCAAATGATAGTAAATAATGAATATTTTTGACGCACCTACAATTTTTCATTCGACAGATTATTGGCGTTCATGCTCAACGAAATTACTACAGTTTACTATTTTGCACTGTTCATATTAAATGTAGTGTGTTAATTACTGATATCGGACAACAAAGCGTCTCTTTCACTTATTAATTAATTTAATTTAACTAATAATTAACTTAACTAATCTAACGAAATCTAGCCAAATTACTATAAGTACTGACAAAAAATAATGATACTGTATAAAGGAAATATAATAATACCAATAGAAAATGTAATTGAGAAATAAGACAAGGTGTACTACTTGGAAACATATGTTCCAATTTATTTCTATATCGATCCTTCCTTTACCTTAATGAGCATATTCAGAGACAAGTTCAATGCCCCACCGCCCAAACTCTATTCCATTCTGTACCCGCTATCAAAGAACTGTTTCTAATTAAGCCAAACATCATCACTTCTGATCTCGCATAAGCGAAATGACGTTTACAAATTTAAGACGTAATTAAAATCTTATACAAACCTTCTGGTATGAATCCCACTGCCACACAAGAAGTCCCGGCTAATATCAGAGTGAAAAACATCATTAATCTCCTTCCGATCTTCTCGTTTGCGTAAAAATAAATGATGTACCCGGGTATCTCCACCATCACAGCGAAAATGAAACTGAGATAAACATTTTCTGATATAGCTACCGAGTGTATGGTCAAACCGTAGTATATGAACGTGCAGGAGATCCAGGTTAACGAACAGTGCACAATCCTTAGTAATAGTCTATTTGACTTCACTGTTTCTAGGAAGGATTCGTTTCTCATTGGCTCCTCCTCGTCTACTTTCTTTATAAACATTAATTTTTCTAGAGTTTCAGGAGGTATTTGTTTTCTATTTGCTCTGGCTATTTGCAGAACGACGTCTTTGGCTTGCTCTATCCTATTCATGGATAGCAGCCACCGTATGGATTCCGGAACGATCCAGAAAAAAGCCAGAGAAAGTATTCCAGGGGTGTAGATGATCCTCAACATCATACGCCACGAAGGTGTCAGCCAAGCTGTGATACCCAATATGGCTTGACCTAAGGCATAGATACAGCTGATGATAGTGTTGCCGACATTTCTTTCCTTGGACCCCACTATTTCCATAGCTGAAGATAGAAGTGTTAACAGTATTTCATGAAGATGAAGAAAAACTGTAATATTTACCTAGGATAAAAGCTGCTCCATACATTCCCCCTCCCAAAGCAGTGTCTAGAAACTCCAGAGATGCATAAGTGAGATAGTTTGGAGAAAACGACCTTAAGATGCCTGTAATTGTGCTTAGAAGAACACTTATTACCATTAATTCTTTGCGACCATATCTAAAAAAATTGCATTCTGTAACAATAGATATGACACGGTATTAAGGATACTACTACTATCACCAAAGGCAGTACCATGAGTAGTTTCTCCAAAACCAAACAAACGGCAGTAATTTTAGGGGCAGAAATTTGGGGCAAAATAATAATAATAAGCTCCCCTCAAAGCCACACTTTTCAGGTTCGAACTCTTTCTTTAGTTTGTAGATGGAAACGGAAAAACCCTTCAGTTATCGTTAATTTATTTGGTGAAGAGCATTTCGCAAATAAAATTAAAATGGCGGGTTATTGGAAAGAAGCACCTAATCTATGATTAAAACTAAAATTAATTTTTAATAATTATTATAGTGAAGGGATAGTACTTAGTTCCACATTTCTAATAATAATAATAATAATAATATCTCTACCCCTCATTCTAATCACAGGGATTAGCCCAGAAGTCGAAGACTTGTGCGGGAGAGGGGGCGACATATTATTATTAAGCAGGCCGCATTTGCGCCCAGGAACGACTTACGTTGGTAGGCCCTAACCACTATTAAGTGCAGGAATGAGGAAAACCTGGAAAACCTCATTAATTAGGGGGGTGTCAAATATCAACCGGCATCAATCTCTCACATTGACCCAAGCTAACATTATTCCACCCTACCATACCCACAGAGAGGGTGCCAATCCTCTCCACGAATATAGCTTATATACGGTCTACCGGCAGCTGGGCTCGAACCAACTCCGTCTAGTCACCTCGATTGAAGTACTAACGCCTTAAACCGCGCGACCACTGACCGATCCTAATTGTTTGCTATTTCAAAAGGTCTGACAAAAGTTTTTAATCTCACAAATAATAATAGTAAAAATTACGAAGTAAAAAGGATTTAAATTTTCTTTTATACTTAAACGAATTTTAATATAACAGTTAATATCATAGTAAAAGAGCGACGATAAAGAACAGTGTGATGGCGAGACCTGGTTAATTTATATTTAAATATTGAATGCATGTATATTAGTTCGTTGAATAAGTTTAATGACAAAGAAGCATTTTGGTTTTCTGTTAAACGTATAATAAAGTTCTCGAAATGATGAAATCTAGGTCATCCATTTGTAGCCACATTTGTAGCTCACAAAATGTATGAGTAATATGATCGTACTTTCTTAAATTGTAAATAAACCGCGTACAAGAGTTCTGAAAAACCTGAATTCGATTTTTCCAAGCACTATCTAAAGAAAACCTATACAAGAAGTGGCAATAATTAAAATGAGATGAAACAAGACATTCACAAAGAGACTCTTTAATGAGAAACTTAAAATGCTACGATTAGAATATAAAACTGTTAAAGATAAAAATGATAATAGCTTGGATAATATTATCATCAGTAGAGTTGGCTAATGCAACAGAAATTTCTTCCTAAATCCACACTGAAAATTAAGTAAAATTATACTGTTAATATAACTATACATTTGACTATAATGTTTTTTAAACTGTCATAGTTACCAGTTTTTACGTAACATTTTATATCTTAGACATCTGAATCAAACGAATCAAAAGTGACATACTTATCCGAAATGAATCCAGAATAACCCAGGCAGACGAGCTCCCCCACCACATTTATCGTCCCAATTATGGTTAGCTTCCACAGGTTCTCCTCACACGTGATATTAAACTACAAACGTTACATCTTAGTCGTTGCGGAGAAACGAAACGAAAAAAACTTACATCTCGAACGATGGTGGTTTCCTGTCTTTGATATACAAACGTGTCACACTTGACTGTCTCATTCTTGAGGGTCGCGGCGGCACAAGTTTTGTTTGGCAAGGCGTAACGTAGGCAGCGCCTGGGAGATTCTTCTTTATAGGGAACGAATTCAACAAGCCACTTGGGGTCGTATGTCGTCTCGGGGTACGTTTCGCATTCGGGAATGTAACATCTGGAACAAAGGAGTGTGTCAGGAGCGTTTTGACTTTTAATTAGTTTTTTTCTATATAGTTTCCCATATAAATAAAATAACCCCACATAATTATCTAATAATTGTGTGGGCTGTGGCATATTAACACCCGCGACTATTTCTTATTTGATACAAGCAGAGCCGGATATGAATACTGGAAAAGTATTGAATCCATGAATACTTTGTGATAACAGTATTCATGATTAGTTGAATTTTGATTACAGAATTCAAAAAGTACTTGAATACTGAATACTTGTATTCAAGTATTTTTTATTATATGAATACAACGCTGAATATTTACAATATGTAGATTACTATTTAAATCTAATTATACATACATTTATTCAAAAGGATACACACTGGTTTTGTTTTGTGTTGTACAGTACAAGCACAGCGCTATAGGACACGATCCCAGGCGTTGGGTTTCCTTCTAGAAAGGCTTACACTGCTAAGAAGTAACAACTTAGCGTTTGAAACATCCGCGTTAGCAAGACGGTTGATGTTGGTATAGGCAATAACGCCCTACATACGCTCTATGTACTATGAAGTAGTGTCAAGTGAGACAACCACTCTGTTTATGGCTCGATTGCATATAGATCACAGTTTCCATCTAAAAGCAACACAAACAGGTGGCTGATGAGACAATCAGACGTGCATCATAATACATACATTAAGGATACACACTGGTTATACCTTTACTGCATTTGTGTTGTACAGTACAAGCACAGCGCTATAGGACACGATCCCAGGCATTGCGTTTCCTTCTTGAAAGGCTTACACTGCTAAGAAGTAACAACTTAGCGTTTGAAACATCCGCGTTAGCAAGACGGTTGATGTTGGTATAGGCAATAACGCCCTACACACGCTCTATGTACTATGAAGTAGTATCAAGTGAGACAACCACTCTGTTTATGGATCGACTGCATATAGATCGCAGTTTCCCTCTAAAAGAAACACAAATAGGTGGCTGATGATACAATCAGACGTGCATCATAATACATACATTAAGGATACACACTGGTTATACCTTTACTGCATGCGTATTGCACAGTATAAGCACCATTTCCAGCCTCCTGGATTTTTTTGCAATCTAATTTTATTGTTGATGGATTTTAATATATGTCCTTACTCGACCGTAGCAGATCTCCATATTGTTTTAATGCTGTGACCTCTGTATTTGTTAATAACGTACCAGATGATCTTCTCATAAAGTGACCGGTGTATATCTGTCACTGAAATTTTGATGGCATTTTCTGTAAAGTATTTATTCCAACACATTATGTCGTACACACAAAAAATCTTTTATGGGTGATATTTTATGGTCTTAAAGATATGCATTTTTGCATAATGCTACAGGATTGATTGAAAATCCTTCCTGCATTATTGTAAAACTACCAGATTTCTTGGTCTTTGTATCAAGTATAATTACATATAAATACGAATACTTGTCTTGAACATCTGAGACACTAAAATGTGTCAGTTTAGTCAGTTCACTTATGCAAGTTCCCGTAATGCCTATAATTAAAGCTGTTTTCATGAGCAAAAATTGTTGAAGAAACGTCTCGGCTTATGAATGTTAAAGTTGAGGAACATATAATTTATATAAAAAACGGGAATTTGAAAAATCCAAAATTTGCAAACACGCTTGGGAAAACGGTCATTTGATTCAATGGGGTTCGGAAAAAAATTTAGAGAAGGAAGATAACGCAACAAAAGGAAATTAAAAGAGCCCGCGATTATTTTGTTGAACGGAGATAAGTGTGTGTCAAACTGTTCAGTAGACATTGATCATTGTTGGTTACAGTTGTATCAAGAAGAAGTAAGTAACAATAAAATAAAAATCATTTAATATCTATATGGAAGCAGACAAACAAATTTTAAACTGTCAAACTTGACATACGTTTTATACATGGTGATTTTCCGGGTTGTTATGCCGTGACCTCGGTAACTGGTAGCTGCCAGAAACAGAGTTAAAATGCACATCCCTAGCATTAGCTGGGATTCTCTTACCTGCCCTGGTTGTTCTCGGGCTAGGCTCTGTGGGGACAGACCCGCTATCGGTGTATCTGGGCCTGTCCATAAATTTATTTCGGTTCTTATTGTTGGTATTACGACGGCTACGGTCGGAACCGAACATCTTAAAGTCTAAATAAAAATATCTATTTTTCTCATCAAGAGATGGGTTCTTCAATAGAAAGAACAATTTCACAAAAATAATATGTCGTCTATTCAAATAATTTATTATATGTAAGCTATCATTCTATGCCCTTTTCCTAGCCTGAGTAATAAACTTCAACCAGGAACTTTTATAACATGTGGAGTAGTTTAACACTATAGAGAAAACAAGTATAAATTTTTTAGCATGCAAAGACTGGGTGGTCAATATGAGAAAGAAAGGTGGTACATAATTCAAAAAAGCAACAGTAAAGACTATGTGAAACGTTTTGTGCTTTTACAGGAGAAGTACTATAACGACTTTAAGATTATGATTGGCCCGTTTGACAGCATAGTATTTAAACTTGCTCGAGATGCCCGCGATGCAACCAGGAAGAAACTGCCAGCAGATCCATGTAAATATAAGACTAGTTCAGTTTCGTTAAGTTTGTCAGAAGTAAGCCGAATAATATCGTTCTGGGATAAAAATACCCTCGAAGGTCTTACGCGTAAATTCTACCATATTGCTTCTGTAGAATTAACGGGGTGGAGGAGAGGCAATTGCCTGTCTCTAGAATTTTTTTCAAATCGAGAAAAATAACGATGGTTATCTAACGAATCGCATTGAATATAATCCGGTGTTCAGTAAAACTAACGAATGCGGTTCAAAAAGCTGTACAAATAATAAATGATTGATTGCCAATAATGAAAGTCAAAGCTGCTCTGTACGCCTTTTTCATAAACTGATATTAAAACTAGGGGAGCATAGTACCTCGGCTATTCTTGCCTAATCGACATTGGAAAACAGAAACCGATAATTGGTAGGGCAATATCCCTATTGGAAAAGATACTATTAATAGATGGACCAAATGGTCTGCTAAAGCTATTGTCCTGAATTTAAAGAAAAATATCAAACCATTCGAACAGGTCAACTGCTGTTAGTGAATTGGCAAAAACTGGTGTGCAAAAACAACAACTGCAGAAAATTACTGGTCATCAGGATTCAAATTCTATAAAACTATACTCAAACATCGACCAAGAATACCACTATAAGATCATAAATACTATGCGTTGTAATAGGTCTTCTATAGTAGAAAAAGCTGATCTGGCGTTGAATTTTAATAACTGTACCTTTACCAGCTGTATTTTTCATAAATAAATAGTAGTTTTATTGTGTGCGAGTTATTTGATTTTGTGTAAAAAAAATTTTCAACCGAATATCCATCTGACATTGACAAATTTCTCATAATTTTATGTCAAATTTCTCAAGGAACCTGCTTTCGATTACCATAAAATTATCTCGTACAGTGTTCTAGTAGTATGTTAGGTCTGTTCTATCAAGAAACTATTTGCACGATCTTTACATATTAATAACTTTACTGGTCGAATATTTTTTACTATTTGAAATCATTCCAGATTCCTTGCTTGAACATACCTTTATAGTTGATAGTTTCATGTACCTTGCTTGAACAGACGTTTACAGCTGGTAGCTTCATCTAACTTCATCATTATTATGATGCCATGAAACAAATCTAAATGATAACTATAACTTACTTATTGAATAATATACCTATTAATTTCAGGATAGTACCAGCTGTGAATTTTAGATTTGTTGGATATTTTGATGGTACGATATTCAGCTTCAATATCGGATTTATCATTCCCCACGTTGTTATGCATTCCTCTGAAATGTGTTCCATAACAAGTTTGTTGAAATCGCAGCGAATTGTCAAAGTTTACTTCACTTTCGTTGAAGTCCATATACTCTGTGAACTTGGGGTAAACCTGTTAAAATATTCGTTGTTTACGATGTAGATATTCAAAACACATTAAAGGAATAAATATACCTTCACTTACCGACAATCGTGGCGTAATATAAACAGAAACATTTGAATGAAATTCGTAATTATACATTCCTGGTAAATATTTATCTTTACATTTTGTTCAGGTTAAGGAACTGAATTCAAATAGATTTAGATTACTGAACTTTAAACATTATAGAAGATGGTCATTACGAATAAATATCTAATAAAATTTGCAAAGTTCTAGATGAACTAGTATGGAATATTTTATGCAGGGTGTTTCATTGGAAAATGTACGTTGACAATGAATGCAGGACATCTGGGAGACCTCCAAAAATCTGTTGTTGACGGGTCTAACCATTGCTATACAGGACGTTTTTTGTCAATTTTAGTTATTTCTTTAACTTGCCATAAAAGGTGAACCAGTTGGTGCAATGAAATGATATTTATTTGCCAAAAGAACACCCTGTACATAAGTAGGATTTTGAAAAACATCGTCTATTGACATTTCAATAGCATAGAAATAGCATAGTTTATGGTGAATTTGTCATAGTTATGCATTTAAGTCTTGATGTTTGATTATTCGATCAAATATCTATCTGAGAGAGATTTTTTAAATAAAAATTAATAAACCTACATTTACCATCAAATACACAATTAATTCCTATTTCATACGCAAGACTACCTTTCCATTTTGAGGAGAAAAGTTTAACGACATCGACATCTGTGAAAGCTATTATAAAAAAGGAAGTGTGTTCAACAAAATGGTGGAGACTTTTGAGCATTTATTGTTGTGTTTCTTAAAATTGCTGTGTCTTTGTTTTTTCTTACCTGTCTTTATTGCTGTCTGTTATTTAGTATAATGCTTTATTTTTAAATATACCTACCTAATGCAATGAAATGAAGTTGTCAATAATTTGAATATGTCGTTTAATCAGAACTCTTTATTTCTCAATACTGATAAAACTCAGTATTTGAGATTTCACAACAGACAGAAATCTTGTTCAAAGATTGACATAAATATTAGTAATAATTTCTCGAAATATTCTATATCTTCCCCTCAATCATATGTTAAGTTCTTGGGTCTGTACTTGGACGAAAACCTAAGTTGGAGATCTCAGCGTGGGCATATCGTTTCAAGGCTGAATTCGCTCAATTTTATGTTTAAAAACTTACGTACTGTCTTGACAGAGACGCATTTACTCATGATGTATTATGGTCAGGTTGAGCCATGTTTGTGATATGGTGTGTGTTTCTGGGGCCAGTCACACATTCTGATGCCATTTTTCTTGCCCAAAAGCTTATACTGCCATCCATTGCTGGTGTAGCTAGTACTTTTAGGTGCAAAGCATTATTTCCGAAGTATCGGATTTTGACGGTACATTCATTGTTTTTTTTTTCCAGTAACACCTTCCCAAGCTCCGACACATTCGGAGACGTTCTGAAGAGTCAAGCAATGACCATTCTTCACCACCACTCCGTGGGGTCAGTAATCATTGCGCCCGTAAATCGTGTGTTCTGAGCAGACGTAGCGAACCAAGGACGATTGCCTTCTGCATTCTGCCGGCTAAGATCTCTGCCGAATTTCGACAAGCCGGTATGCTCTTTAAGTCAGAAAGCAATGTATGTCTCATTCCACCCAGGACGCCTATAATTAGCAACACAATCTTAACAGAGTGGTCTGGATACAGCCTGCGGAGCTCGGAGAGAAGATCTCGGTACTTCCTCCGTTTTTCCTCCTCTTTTAGGACGATGTTGTTCTCCGCGGGAACCGAGAGATCAATCACAAACATCGTCCTAAGCTGGTGTTCCAGGAGGACTACATCAGACTTATTGGCTTGAAGTTGCCTGAGGGTATAGGGAATCAATAGTTCCAATAAATTCGACATTTCTCATTTCCCATAACGGATTCTATATCCCCAGGAGCATAAGGCAGCACTGGCGTTTCGTCTATCTCATACGAGTGTCGTAAATGATAATACAACACCCGTAAGGCTGAATCGTGTCTTTGGATATACGCTGTGGCCGCATATACCGTACAGGCCGACAGGAGATGCATAAGCATCTCCGGCGCCTGGCGGCAGGCCCTGCAGCTGGTATCAGGAACCTCAATACCCAAGACACGGCTACGATAGACGAGAGTGTTAATTACACCATCTTGGCAAGCCCTTATGAACCCCTCGGTCTCAGAGTTCAGCCCCGCTGACCTCAAAAAAGCGAAGGTCAGCTTTTCAGATAAGCCAAGCCCCTCTAGGTGACGGCAGAAGATTACGCGTTTCTGCAGCTTTAATTTGGGCATTTAACTGACCAGTTTATTATTATTATTAATAAATTTATTAATTATCTTTTGATTGAATTAGGCAATTAAAAAAAACATTGAAGTTTTAAACAAACCAATACATTTTTATTATTATCATTATTTTATTTCTACACATAAAAACTTATTAGTTTACATTAAAAATTGATAATTATTTCAAATTTGACAAAAATAGCTTGGATTTTCTGGCAATTACTGCAGAATGAAATCGGTATTTAAGGCACAGAAAATGAGCAACTACAGCATAAACTGTACTATTTCTGTTGTAAGTACTCAAATGCCTGAACAGATTTTTCAAAATTCTATATATAGGGTGTTGTTTCCCCTGTATTATTATTGAATGGAGTGTTATTATTAAATTGTATATACCTACATATTTTCATTGCAAATTCTCACCGACAAAGAGGAAAAATATCTAATTGGGACATCTGGCTTATATAATACGTTGATGTGAATTATGGAAATGAAGACTCGACAAATTTTTTTCGAAGGATAATCTGTATCCCCTTTTATTCATTCGGCTTAGGTAATGTCGCGTATTGATATAAAAGCCTCCAAGGCCGTGAAAATCAATTCGAGCCACAGAGGCAATGGAGGCACATCTGTAAATATTTATCCAGAGATTATATGGCGTAGGAAGTATCCTTTACACGTTTAATACACGGTGATTTACATACTTTACGAGCTTTAAAATTAATGAGCAAGACAAGAAGTGCACCACTGTTTGCAAGTTATATTTATTGAATGATTTCTATCAATTTTGAACAATTTTCAAGCTTACCGCCATGTCACCGGTTTAGGTTATTATTATTATTATTTATTGACAATAAGAGCAGAGGTAAAAACCTATAAACTCAAAAGACATAAATAACGTACAAAAAAAAATTAAATATTGATATACATGATATATGAAAACTATACTATAGGTACAATCTATGCAAAAGTAATACAGGTTGAAAAAAAAATATATAGATATAAATACAAAAGATACACAGAACATTTCAAGAATTGAGTATATTATCGAGCTTATTTTTAAAAGTGTTTATGGAAGGAGCATTGACAACACTGTCTGGTAGAGAACTCCAATCATAAAATACACGATTACACAAAAACCATTGCCTACATCCAGTAGCATAATTCTGGTGGCTAAGCTTGTAATTATGACCACGAAGTAGAACATCAGTAGATATTGTATACAGGTGCGAGAGGTCTGTAGAATATGTGCCATGAAGAATGCGATACGTAGTAATAAAGTCGCCACGCTTGAGTCTATCCATTTCTGACGTTAGTTTGAAGATTTTTTTACCTTTCTTCATAGGGACGAGAGGCTCCATAAAGAAGTCTCATAACGGCACGTTGCAGCAACTCAATTTGAGAATAATCTCGTACTAAATTTGGATACCACACAGCTGAACTATATTCTATGATGGGTCGTATATAGGAGTTATACAGGGTATCCCAACGAAAATTTGACCCCCCTATGATTGGAAAACTGAATAATATTTCAAAATTCGCCGAGACCCGTCGATTTTTGTTCTCGGGGAGCTTTTTGACAGTCAAGCCACCTCGATATGTGCATCCCCTAATGCCTAGCAACCCCAATTTAAAAATTTCAAATGCAACTACCCCGCTTTGTTTTTCATCTACTACACATGACCGCATTACCTAATTGTTATTGATGTGTCTATCAGTTTACAAAAAGTCAGAAATGAAATAAAAAAGCTGAAGCAACTAAAACTAGATACTAAAATAGTTATTAGTAGAAGATACTAAAGTTTATAGGAATTCAGACCTTTCAATATAACAAAAATTCAGTACTACACAAAAAGTCTGTGTTTTTTGCTTGTGACCAAGAAATCGTTAGTTTCAGCCGTTATTGAAAGTATTAACGTGTGTCTGAAATGGTTTATTCTATCGCGGAAAGAGTAGAAAATGTTGCAAATTATTATCGAATTCAGGATTGCCCTAAAGCTACAGCACGAAATTTTAATTCCAATCAACCTGAAAAAAAATTAAACCACCAGTACGTTAAAAACCAGATTGACAAATTTGTTGCAACAGTTTCTCATTTATACAAGAAACGTGAAATAGTTGGGCCAGTTAGAAATGAAGCAGTTGAAGTGGGTCATGTACAGATGGATAATAAGCAATCGATTACAACTGTGTCTCAAGCTTCTGGCGTATCCCGTTCCAGTGTTCATCGAATTTTGAAAAAACACAAGTTTCATCCATTTAAAATGACGCTGGTTCAAGAGTTACATGAAGATGACTTTGATCGCCGTAACCAATTTTGCGAATACTGTAGTGAACTACTGAATCCAAATCTTCTCTACAATACATGTTCCTCCGACGAATGCACATTTATGTTGAATGGCGAAGTGAATAGACACAATTGTCGTTATTGGAGTGATACTAATCCGCATTTAATCAGGGAATTTCATACTCAGACACCTTCAAAATTGAATGTTTGGGCAGGCATTTTGGGCGACCATCTTGTTGGACAATTTTTCATCCAAGGTAATCTCGATGGAAACACCTATCTAGAATTATTGGAAAGTACAATTGATCCTAAGATAACAGAGATTTTAGAAAGTGACGACAATTTACTAGAAAATGAAATAACCGTCCAACAAGATGGTGCGCCCCCGCACTATGCTGCTGCTGTGTGACAATTTTTGGATGACCATTTCCCGGGGCATTGGATTGGCAGAAGAGGTCCCGTCGAATGGCCACCAAGATCTCCGGATCTGTCCCCTTTGGACTTTTTTCTGTGGGGTCATTTAAAATCACGAGTGTACGCCACTCAGCCGGAAACATTGCAAGTGCTACGTCAGATAATTGTAGAAGAATGCCGATTAATAACTGCGGATGTCTTTAATAATGTTCGAACAGAATTTGAAAACAGGCTGTATTATTTTTGGAGGTTAACGGAGGTCATTTTGAGCAATTCATCAAATAAATCTGATTTATTATTTGCTTCAGCTTTTTTATTTCATTTCTGACTTGTTTGTAAACTGATAGACACATCAATAACAATTAGGTAATGCGGTCATGTGTAGTAGATGAAAAACTTATTAGTGGTGGGCATTTGTGTAGAAATTACTACGCGTAAGTTGGTTTGTCATCTTTCGTTTGTAACCAATAATTCTGTCAAATCTCAACCGATTTCTAAAAACGGTACGTCACTGTATTCGCAATGAAAAGGGCTTTAAAATGATGTGTCACAAGTGGGGTAGTTGCATTTGAAATTTTTAAGTTGGGATTGCTAGGCATTAGGGGGATGAACATATCGAGTTGGCTTGACTATTAAAAACCTCCCCAAGAACAAAAATCGACGGGTCTCGGCGAATTTTGAAATATTATTCGGTTTTTCAATTATAGGGGGTTAAATTTTCGTTGGGATACCCTGTATAAAGCACCAACAATTGCAATTGATAGAGTAGACAAAATATTTTAAAACGAAACAAAGTACATTTCGCCTTGTTATAAGCGGCATTTGTTTGAGATGACCATGAGAGGTCATTAGAAATCACTACACCAAGATCAGTTTGTGTATCCACTTTTAATAAAGATGTGTTGTTAATTTGATAATCTAATCTTGGATTATGTTTACCCACATGCAAAACTACACATTTTTTTGTGTTTAGAGGTATTAGCCATTTGCTACACCAGTTCTCTACAGCAATTAAACTCTGTTGTAATAGCTGATAATCATTAATATGATTCCCGTATCATCAGCATACTGAGAACATTTGAAGGGCAGTATTTGCGGAAGACCTGCTGTATAAGAGAAAGCAATGGACCAAGCACTGAACCCCGAGGGATTCCACTCTTAACAGAAAAGTATTCAGAGACATCAACGTCTACATTTACTCGGAAAAGACGGTTGTTTAAAAACGCAGTAATCCATTGGAGGGTCACCCCTAATACCTACATGTTCAATTTTAGCAAAAAGGCGTTTAATAGGCACTTTGTCAAACGTCTTACTAAAATCTAGATACATGACGTCGACACATTCATCATTATCAACTGCAATAGTCCATTCATCCATGCTGCTCCTCAGGGATTATGTTATGTGATAGGGCAAATTTGATTACAGCTTCTGTAATAATTATTATTCTTTCCATAATTTTTACTTCAACGGGAGTAAGACTAATCTGTCGATAATTTTCTTTAATAAATTTGTCTCCCTTTTTTATGAATGGCAATAACATCAGCTGATTTCCAGGCATTTGGCAAAGTAGCAAAATTTTAAAGAATTTTGCATTATAATCGATAGTGGATGACACAAAGATGTAGCACATTTCTTCAAAACTATGGGTAGTATACCACCGGCTCCAGCAGTAGAATTAAAACAGAAAGATTTTCTTTAACGGCTTGCGCGGATATGTTGATAGTGCTTAAAGAAGAATTGTTGGCAGTAGTTTAACACTAGGAATGGGGTTCATAGTGTAGTTAAGAGAAAAGTAATTGGCAAAAATAGCAGCAGTTTTACGATTATTATTGGAAAGTGCATTGTTGTTATTTTTTATAAACGGAACTGTTATTGTCAATGAGGTTCTTACATGAACTCCTGGACAAAATTAACGCACCACAATAAATTGGCAACAAATTCCATGCTGCTATATTTCTGAACTGATGGTCTGATTTGAATGATTTTTTTTTTGGATTGTAGGTGGATTCCTTGGGAATTTGACTGTTCTCATTATTTTTTTATAAAAAATTGATTTCGGTTTTATACAGGGTGTAATAACGTTATAGGTTTTCTTTCGAAAATTCGAAACATCCTGCAGAGTATACTACCAACTAGAACATACCGCAGATGAAATCAAACTGTAGCACCGTCTTTCCTGAGCATTTTCCTTTTTTGTTCACTTCATTCATTATCTCTGTTATTAGTGGAGATGGCCCATTTCGGTATTTTAGAACTTTATTATCGCATACCTCTATTTCTATAGTTTTTATTAAGTAAGCTTTTTTCTCTTCTGACATTTCAAACATCAAATGTTTTGTTTTGAGGTTTATAATTGTCAAAGTCAGTTTTGGTCAGTTACAAGTAATGATTAGTGTGTTAAATTTAATTCTAAAATGAATCGACCAAGACATTTATCTGTGGAAGAGTCAGTAAGAGCATTAACTTTGTTGGATGAGGGTTACTCGATGCGTTATGTTGCTGATCTGATAGGACGTCATCATTCCAGCATAAGTCGCATAGTTACACGATTTAACGAGACAGGATCTCATTCTCGAAGAGCAGGACAAGGGCGAAAACGATGTACTGATCTAAGGGGTGAACGTTTTCTTAGGCAAACTGTTCTTAGAAATAGAAGAATCACTGGAGTTGCTTTAAAAAATGATCTCGCAAATACTCGAAATCTTCTAGTATCATCTCGGACAATTAGAAGCCGTTTAAATGAAGCTGGATTAAGCAGCAGGAGACCGGCAAAGAAGCCATTACTTACCAGGCAGCATAGAGTTCAAAGATTGTGTTTTGCCAGAAATCATTAACACTGTACTGTTAATGATTGGAAGAAGGTTTTATTCTTAGATGACACAAGAATTAGTCTCAATTGTCCTGATGGGCGTGAACGTGTTTGGCAAAGGTCGGCAGAAAGATTTGCAAGTTGCAATATCTCTCCAAACGTCCCATTTGGTGGAGGTTCTGTAATGTTTTGGGGAGGAATCTGCTTCGATGGACGCACAAAGTTAGTTCCTATACGTGTAAGGTCTATGAACGCGAATTATTATTTAGGAAACATTGTAGTTGAACATGTGATGCCATTTGTCTCTTTTTTGGGACCCAATTGTTTATTCATGCAAGATAATGTCGTCCCCACGTGGCTAGACAGGTTATAGACTACTTGAATGCAGTTGCTATTCCGTTGATGGAATGGCCTGCCCACAGTTCCGACCTAAATCCCATAGAGCTATGGGATGCTCTTAAAAAAAAGATTAGATGTCGGACACCTCTACCGGTTAACCATTATCAACTGGTGAATGCAGCAATAGCAGAATGGGAGAATATTCCCCAAGATGTAATTGAAAATTTAATAGCTAGTATGCCAAGGCGCATAAATGCAGTAATTCAGAATAGAGGAGGGCATACACGCTATTAGAATCTGTCTATAATTTTTTTCTTAGTTTGTAATATTGTAATTAAAGTAAGTTTAATAAAGTGATGTTAATTTTGTCTTCATAATTTAATGATAAAATACCGAAGTGAGCTAAAACCGATGTATCTCCACTAATAACAAAGATAATGAAGTGAACAAAAAAGAAAATGCTTAGGAAAGACAGTGCTACAGTTTGATTTCATCTGCGGTATGTTCTGGTTGGTAGTATACTCCACAGGGTGTTTCGAATTTTCTAAAGAAAAACCAATAACGTTATTTCACCCTGTATAAAACCGAAATCAACTTTTTGTAAAAAAATAATGAGAACAGTCAAATTCCCAAGGAATCCACCTACAATTAAAAAAAATCATTCAAATCAGACCATCAGTTCAGAAACACAGCAGCATGGAATTTGTTGCCAATTTATACTGGTGCGTTAATTTTGTGCAGGAGTTTACATGTTTATGAACTTTATTATTAGCCTTATTGATTTTTTCTTTTATATCATTTGAAAAGCGTCTGTGGGCTAAATAATTGACTTGTACTCCTGAACGACGAAATCTATGACACAGTGTTCTCTTGTATTTTATTACAGAGAATATATGACCAGTTATCCAAGGTCTATTTAAATCTTGTTTAATGTTGCTTGACGTTTTGTTAAGATGCCTCTTTAGGTAGCTTAAAACTAGTTTCAAAATAACTCCCGTAATATCATCCAATTTTTCAACTCCAAGTTGCTATACACGTAAGCTATTTTAGACACTTGAAAAACGAATGTAAAGACTGGCATCAGAAAAACTTTAATACCTACAAAAAGTCATCGGATTTCAATGTTCGGAATCACCAGATTTACAAAAAAAATTTACGATATTGTCTCCAATTCTCATGACGCATCTGTTCCAAAATTTTTTTAGACAATATAAATAAGCTATACCTTCCCAAGATATTTTAGATAACTGAAAACACTTTTTTAAATTGTTCAGCCACTCCGTTCGATTCGTGGAAGTTTGATTCGTTTCCCTAGCAAGGCGAACTGCAGCAGAATATTATTATCATCCTCAAAAGGAGCCGCACATCCTAAAAACATTTAAGAAGAGATTTTCCTGCTTAGGGATAAAGAGTCTCGTCATTTCTTATCGACTTTGGAAACTTATTTCTTTTGAGAGGCGCGTAATCCCGTTTTTGAATCTCTTCTTTATCAACTCTAATAGCGGAGTCGATCCTATTGTGCATCGTTAAATAAGAACAGATAGAAAAAGTTGTATCTGCCGGACTGCTTTATTTCGTTTTACAGGAAGAGGTCTTTTCCCAAGTTAAAGCTGTGTTTCTACAATGCCCTCAATTCTGTTGAACAAAAGGATAAATAGAAATGATTGTGAAATATGTTGATTTGTCAGTCGGAAGTCTATGTATCTAAATATATAACCTATTTAATTGTAATCCTCTTTCAGATTACATAGTCGTTCGAATGAGCTCTACGGGGTGCCCGGAATACGAGTGCCTTAATTTTTCCATATGATAAGTGATACAAAACAAAACATATTTGACTAAACAATTTTTTTCTCTGATCAATGGTAACAGAATTATGACACCAAAAGTGTTTAAAATGACATGTTTCTTGCAAGAAGCGTTTACCGTACAAAAATCTCGTAACCAGAGAGTTTTGCCTAGATTCGCCGTAAATTAACATGCCATGCAGCTGGTTATAGTTACTATAAATTATTCCATTTTTGTCTATGTACTCACAAACATCAAAGAAAAGCTAGACAAAAGTAAATCACACTAGCTGTCCGCACCATTATGACTAATATTACTTTTAGGTTATCACCATCAGCCTGACACTGCAACGTTGTCGAACGTTAGAGTACGTTACAGCTTTAACGAGTTTCTCGGAAATTTCAATTGTTTACTTCATTAATACTGATCCAAAAATCAAATTATGAACAAATTAAGTTACAGGCGCTTTTACTTGACCTTATTTGTACCTTAGTTTGTAATTTCGTAACTTAGCTTTCCATATTATTGCAGTTGTATTTTTATTTTTGAAATATATTTGTAGATAAACTATTCGTTTTAGAAATTTTTTATTGCTTTTAGTCAGATATATAAGCTCTTAAAATTACGGCACTCATATTCCGGACACCCTGTGTAATTAGTAAAAAATTGTCTTTATAAATTTCAATATATTCTAAAAAAGAGAGTTTAATTCTTCTACGTAAATATTATAATAACTTAGAAACTTCAATTAAAGTACATGCTTTAAAATAAAAAAATATATATATTGTACGTTTCTAATTTATAAGACAGGCCTACAAAAAAATTCACATACATTCACTGAAACCGTATCAGTTTATTTCCTACACGTCAGGAAATTTTTCTCTACAGTCGGAAATACAGCTGCACTATCAAACACCGAATTTACATAATGGGCACAGGTACGTTTATATAACGTTTTTAAAAATTTGTTGTGGTTGGTAAAACGTTTTACTTAGTACTTTTCAACGTTCATTTTTAATTAAAATCTTAAACATACAAAATATATTATTATACGTTAATAATATTAGCATTTTTCACAGGTTGAACTGAACACTAGAAATTTACTTTTTTTATAACGTTTATCAGATTGATATATACAAATATATTACATACGTTTATATTTTAATAAAATTTAACTCTAAGTGCAACGTTTGTAAAACGTAGGGTTGAACGTTTTAAATACATATACTATTTAGTATAATAAACGTGTTATATATATATGTTAAACTATTCGGGTGTAAATTCACTAGTGATCGGGACATAGCACGCAGAGTAGTTGCTTCATGAAATTCCGCTGTTTTATGTATCAATTATCATTGAATTATTACCATAATTTGAAGCGAAAATTGTGCCATAATTTTTTTATCAGTGTTGAGTAATATGTTATATAAAACATTATCAGAACGTGGCGTAAAAGTTATAAACGTGAATAAAACTTTTATAAAACGTTTTCCATATACGTTTATTAACTATTGAATTTGTATGTTATATAAACGTAGCTGATAATGCTGATTGTTATTTTCTCGCGAAACATTTTGTCGTTGTTTCGACCTTTCAACAACTTTTATATGTTTAAACGTATGTGTGACCATTGGGTATGAGCTGAAACAGTTCAACTTATGATTCTATGACATTCTCCTGTTAACATTATAATACGAAACACTATATAAAGTGACTTCTGTGATCAAATAATTTCATAAATTGCCTCGGAAAGTCTGTCACTGACATTTTGTACTACTCTTCTGGTTTGTACATATATTTTTTCAATTTACTCATAAGTCTTATAATATAATAACGGCATATCAGGAAAACATTCTTCGTAATTACAAGAGTGAGAATTATGTTTAGCCATTGAGCTGTTTAAAGAATTACAAACTACGCTATCTCTATTCACAGTTAAATTAGTTTTCCTGAAATCTTGGAGATTGTTGCGAACAGCAATGAGAATAATTTCATCAAAATATCAATGAAATGGAACAATGTTACTAAGGTAGGTCATTAATATAATGGTTGATTTATGTTGGATATTGAAGAAAGAGGGTGTTGCGAAAGGAAAGAATCATGAACGGAACTTAACTTACTTCTCAGATCAAAACAAGAGGGTACTGAAAGAGATGATGTTATGATAAACTACTAAAGCTGAACTGTCAATAGGGTTAAAAGGGGGTATTCTCCCCTGGGCTATGTGCGTTATTAAGAACTAGGAAGCCTTGTGGTTTGCTGGAACAAAATTTTTTGCTAATGATGATTTCTAAGTTTGACTGCTTCTGCTCATAACATCATTGTTTGATACAACTTTTTTATTTCCTAGATGTTTTTTAAATATAGAGAAAATCCTGACATGTGTAGGGGTTAAACTGACTCAGATTAAGTTTCAGTGAGGTAAAATGCATAGAAGAGTCATGCCTCATGCCCGCATGTTTGACGGTGTGTCAAACCACGAATAAAGTAAGGCGCCTTTTTCTGTTGTAAATTGAACAAGGATTCTAGAATTAGTTTTTTTTTCTGAAAAAACATTGGCGTATCATTTTTTTCATTAAAATTTCCCGAAGATCTGTCTACGTACGTACGCCACTGGTAAAGTAGTTTTGAAAATATTAATAAATTTGGAACTTTTGATCAAAATTTGTACATCCTTGTAACGAAGCATTTTTTGAATATAGTTTATAACACAAACTGATGTTATTTTATGGTTCTCTGTCGGCCTCTAAAGTTTCCGCTTTCGAGAGTGGACCACCTTGTATCTGTAAACCAAGTTCTGGCCTACGAAGTTCCTAAAGTAAATTCGAACAATTTTGTACATTACTTTAAGGTTAATGTATGGAAAGCTGATACATATTCCGCATGGTCCACCTGCATAATACTTAACGGTCCCTTTAAAATTAAAATTTTGAACTGACAGAACTAAATTACAGCATGTTCATTTTTTAACCTAATTATCTGCCAAATGTTTATTTTGCTTATAGTTAAAGGAATTTCATCATTATTGTCGTCACTACTTAAATGATCTTTAGTTAGACACATTTTGCTAGACATTTCACTCAATATATATAAGGCCACCTGAAGAAGCAATCCTAAAAATGCAGAAATACCTATTTCAGATCTCATCTATTGTGGTGGAATTTCCGAGTTCCCACAGTTTCAAAAGTGAACTTACTTTGTAGTAAATTTAGCTAAATTATTTTTTACTGTGGATAGATTTATATAACTGTCTATGGAATTGTTCATTGGCATAACTATCTAAATATTTGGTATCAGAGAGGATAAGTATGACTTCATTGATAGGAATTGTAGGAAAAGTAATTAAATACCTTTACAATATAGTAGGAAAATATATCTTATCATTATATAATTACATGTGAATGTCATTACCGTGTATTACTTGAGTATATACTACGAGTATTAATAAATCGATTTATTACTTTTCAATACAGTAATGTCACCAATAACATCGTAAATTTAATAAACCTAGTGATAAACTCATTTTGATAGCATCCAACTTTTTATAGCGAATAAAAAAACTATGGAATAGAAGGGGCAAAAATGAAAACATCTCCACATCCCTGTCACATTTGTAACAAAATCATTTCCGAGTCATTTTCGTGATCGGTATCTAGCTCAGTTTTTAAAACGAAAGTGTTTACTACTTACTATTTACCTACCTGTATTTCACATCTCTAGCAGTAAAAATGTAGCTCATAGAGAATGCCGAAAACATTACTACAAATCCCAAGCAGGCGTAGTAACGCAGTTGAAATCTGCCCCATCTGCCAGCTTTTCCAAGAACCTCTTCTATAACGTCTTCACACATGTTCAATATTATGCACACCCACAAAATTGTTGTTATTTAACCACAGCACTATGACGATTTATAGACACTTTACTAATTCAGATGTACTTTAGTAAAATATATTTTTTCATAAACTACATGAGGCACTTAGACAGTATAAATAAGTGATTTATACTTTATTGGTATGCAGAGTAGTTCCCGTTGTGGATATTTTTAGCAGAAGGAAATTGTTGAAACAGTGCCAAGTAGTTAACTGTACGTACATAACTAATTGGTAAAGTAAACTGTAACATATCCTTCAATTGGGACGACGCCTAATAGAGGGCGCGACAGATACGAATCTATTGATTTTTTGAATGGTTTATATATAAGCAAAATACATATTTTTGTCAGCAATAGAGCACTGGAAATAATGCAGCATTAACTGAGATTTCGTGTCATCCATATAGATTTTTTATTTAGTCAGAAATTCTACTAGAAAATTTCAATATGTAAAGAAGTGATTTGATTATGGATCCATAGATGGCAGCAGTCTAAGAAATCTAGTTAAGAATAGGAGTACATACTTCTACTACAGAATTTTACAGGATATAGTATTGTAGTTAATGCGGTACATGTTAGATGGTCCGACGTACATCATTTTGTTGTATTAAACCAGGATAGTTAAACAGAGGATGCCTACGAACTGCTGTTTCCCTTCGCTCTATCCGCTCACAAATTCAGACGTTTTGCAACGAAAATGTCAAATATTGCTTACTAATAAGTTTTGGTTCTTATTTGCATTTTAGAAGTATTCCAGGGTCCACTGTTATTACTTTTGTGTTACCCGAATTATTTCCTTGTATTATTACTGTGGCTACTTGTAAAACTAAAATGAAAAAAGAAAACTGGCAAATCTCTTACTTACAGTGTTATCCCAAAAGAACGTTAATTGAGAAAAGAGCGGAATGGACGCAATTGTAAAGATACTTTTTATTTAGATAACCAAAGAATTTCTAGTAAACATTTTGATACAGATATATGTTATCGAAAAAAATTAACGGAGTTTCAAAGAAATTATATCCTACAGGATATCGGAGTTATGTTCATGCTAAGAAAAAATTTTTGACAACCCAGCTACCATCTACCAATGTTTGCCATAGAGCTTGTAGAACATGATACCTGTTAATTTGTGTAATAGTTTGATTCGATTTTTTCGACCGTTTTATCGCTACTCTGTGCTGCTGCACCACATTTGTGAGTATAGTTTCTTGGTATACTCAGGTATTGCTCGAAGGACCAGAAACAAACGATAACACTTGTTTTAAACAGACTGTATTTTTACTTTATGTACAAAAGCTTATACAGTGCTTTTGAAAAGTAACAAATAGATTCATTATTTTTGAAATTGAGAAGTTTTCGAAAAAATCCCCTGGCATGTCGATTTTGTTTTTAACATTTGTGACGTCATCGTTGTTCGAGATATGACGTCATCAACCATTTTTTTAAATGGCAACCCCCAATTTTGACCATGTCATTTGAAAGAGCGTGTGAGGTTGATGTATATTTGGGTATCTTTGTTGGTATTCTCGGGCTGATGTCTGGCGTTCCCAATGGAATATCCATATACAATACCTGCTTACTATTTAACACTTTAACGCCAAATGAATAAACAAAATGGCACAAATAATAATTACTGTTATAGCTACTATAATGTTTATTTTTCAGGCTATTTTGAATGAAATATGAAATCATATTTACTAAAATGTTTGCAACTTTTAAACAGAAACGAATGTTCATATAAGAAAAAATGTTCGACGGTAACCCAGGTTCCATCTGCCAAAGCTTGTCATTGAGTTTGTAGAACACCCTGTATATTAATTCTTCTCCTGTAATGGCTAAATAGATATTCTTCTTTAGAGTACAGAAAAATCACATATTTCAAATTACGTAGTTAAAATATTACCAAAATGTTCAAGTTTTGGCACTACTTTTGCTAAATTTTTTGAAAGTAACTTTTTCCCATCCTGTACGGCAGTGATCAACGACGTACTCCATTCAATAATTCTTAGTAGTAATGATGTATTTAAGGCAATAAAGAGACTAAAGCCTAAATTCACTAAAGGACCCGATAACTTGCCAGCATTTCTTGTGAGAGATTGTGCTCATGTATTGGTTGATCCACTTTATTTTTAACCTTTCGCTAAATTCTGGTATCTTTCCAGTACCATGGAAAAATTCTCGTATATGTCCGATTTTCAAAAAAGGTAATATGAATAAGATTGAAAACTACCGTCCTATAACTATTATAAGTAACTTTGCAAAAATTTTTTAAACAGCTCTATATGGAGTAATTTATTCTCACGTACAGGGCCAGATTACAGTAAGTTAATACGGGTTTGTACATGGGCGCTCTACTGTTACTAATTTGTGCTGCATTACTTAATACATTTCTAACCATGTGGACATTAACACACAAGTTGACGTTCTGTACACCGATTTTTCAAAGGCGTTCGACAGACTAGATCATGGAATTCTTATTAAAGAACTAAGTGATGTTGGTATGTCCCCGAACTTACTTAATTTTTTTCGTTCGTATCTTAGTAATAGAAAGCAATATGCCGCGGAACTAAGTCCTTTGAAATATCAGCTACTTCTGGTGTGCCACAGGGTTCTATACTTGGCCCAATGCTGTTTGTAATATTTATAAATGACACGATTTGGATATTCATTCTTTGTTATATGCTGATGATATGAAACTATACTGGCAGGTTGAAACTGAAAATGATTGTATTAGAATACAGAATAATGTAAATAAAATTTATGATTGGTGTGTTACAAATAAGCTTCCCTTAAATATTGACAAATGCCATGTTGTCTCTTATCACCGTAGGAGCGCTGCTCTTGAATTTGACTATAAATTAAATGACACGATTCTAAACCCTCCCAGTTATTTTTGTGACTTGGGCGTTACGTTTGATCACAAATTGACATTCGTGAAACATACTGAAAACATTGTATCTGCTGCTTCTAAAAATCTAGGTTTTGTTATAAGAAACGCACACAATTTTACGGATCAAGAGGTATTATTTGCATTATTTAGAAGTCAAAAATGGAATATGCCAGTTTGATCTGGAATCCCGGATATATTAATCATACCCTGTGCATTGAAAATATACAGAGGAAGTTTTTAAAATTGGTTTGTTTTAAATTACATCGAGTATATCCTCCAGTTGGGACACCGCAAATTGATCTTTTTAGTAGATTTTCTTTGCTTAGTTTGTCGGATCGTCGGAAACTGCATTCGTTAATATTTCTATGTAAAGTACCAAATTCATAATGTATATGATTGTCCAGAAATTTTATAGTATTTAAATTTTCATGTACCTAGAATCGAGGCAAAATATTGTAATACGTTTTATCTTTGCAAGCCACGTACCAACCTAATGAAGTCATCTCTTTTGTATGTTATGTGTACCAACTATAAAGCTGTGCAGAATGGCCTCGACATATTCAATTGGTCTGAGAAAGACATAAGAAATTTATTTGTATAGTTTGTGTTTTATCTGTGTTTATAATTATTACATATAATGTCACAGCTAGCAAAGTAGTTCTATAAATTTAGAGTAATAGGGGTTTTATATTCTGTTAATATTTAGAATACTAAATTGTTGCGTTAATGTGGCACATGAGACTATTTTGCGTTCAGAAACTGAATTGTTTTTTAAATTTGTTGCAAGAACGTTCTTAGAGCATAATTTATAGAGCACTTATAAGATAACTGCTAATGTAGCCCTATCAAATTACTGCAAAACCGATGCAAAATACTGCTTTATAGAATTATACCATCTCCTGTGACACTCTTATAAAATTATTCCGTAATGTCGCTTATAGTTTAATTATAGAACTATTGTATAAGGCGTTGTTAAGTTACAATTCTGCTGCGGAAAACAAATTACAAATATGGAAGCTGCTATCGAACTTAAGAGAAAAAGCTCTTTAAAGCAGTTGTAGAGAATAATAATACAGTTGTTATAAAATCATTATAGAGTAAATAAGTAACAAAAGCCTTTTTGTTCCATAAAGAAACGCTATAGAACTATCATTTTTTATATATGTAGGTTTCCCATAGCCCCATCTGACGAGACCTGCCTGTAAAAGTACGAAATAATTTGATCAAAGTATAAGGGGGAAATATGTATAACATAGTCGTGACATGTAAAAATTATTATCTGCTTGCAGAAAGAAAATTTCATTACGATAGATAAGATTTATTTGAATGCTAAGAGAAATTGATTTTCTTATAGAAATTTAGTAACATATTTAATTTAGACCATTCCAAACCTTAAACATTTTCACTTTTAGATGTTGAAGTTAAATTATTTTTATAGATTTATTAAATAAGATTGAAATAAGTGAAATTACCACAATAAAATATGACAACACTGTGAATATTAAGTAGTTGCTTACGAAGCATATTTGCTCTATAATCAATGCAATCGACACAAAAATGTCATATTAGTGAGAATCCATTGGAAGTACAAGATGGAGCCTTTCGTTCAGTCGCCATATTGTGAAGAAGGAAAAAAAATCTTAATTAAAAATATGTACAATATAAATAGGTGAAATTATATCAATAATATGGATATACTTACTTTCTGACTATTTTATGTACAGTTGGTTGTTAAATTCATCAATTTAGAAAAAAAATTTTTTATTAAATTTCCAGCATCATAGGAAATATAAGGTTAACTGAGGGCGCGTCAAAAAATTACCATTATGTACCACATATTTCACGATAAAACTTTTCCGCATTAAAATGTACTGCTTCCTGATGGACAAACAAACTAAGCAATTCGTAATAATGTAAGTAAGTACTCCTATGCAGGCTGATTAGGCCCATCTTATTGGTTCTTATTGGCCCGTCCATATTATTTCTAACATGTGCGATACAGAAACATTTTGTTTCTAAAAGATACAATTAAACGATTTTAAAGTTCTTTAAATATAACACCATGCAACACAAAAATTGTATAGCGAAGGGCTATAGAATTTTTATGAGATTGCTTTGTAACTGTGTTATAAAAATTCTTTAATACTTCTATAATTATTTCCTGCAAGCTTTACAGAACCGCTTAAAGAACTAAAAGGTTCTATAGAACGGTGCCCATTTTTATGGTATAAGTGTTGTAAGAACGTTTTGAAAATGTTCTTAGAACAAACAATGCTCTATAAAATTAGCTCTTGAAACGTTCTTACAATTTTTACAGAACAAGAAATTGTTATCTGGGGTATTATAGATGTTAGATTTTTTTGTTTTGTTTTTATATATGTAGATATGTTCTTTGTTATATCTGATTGATATTATGCATTTGTGCTGTCCCCTCAACTTGTAATTGCTCTTTTGGTTGTAAGTTGATGTATTAAATAAATAAATAAATAAATGAAAATAAATATATACTGAAATACAGTTACACGTTTATAACAAATATTTAACAAAATCGTCCTATTTTGTGCTAATGAATCTCTCACTAAATGATGTCCAATTACTACTGAAATATCATAACGGAATTCCTTTTCCTATCTACATTAATTGCACCTGTTTCACTCACGTCTGAGTAAAACAACCCATCCTTTTTCCATTATCCAGCTTCAGTCGATAGATTTATCTGAAGACCAGACTACAGCAATCAGACCACCTAAATCGAAAGTCTGTACCTAGAAAATTGCTGAAAATACTTTTCACTTTAGTTTCAATTAGGAGCATGTTGGAAAGAAACAGATCCGACGGATGTGGCAAATAGACCGGAAGCTCGTGTTCTAACTTAATAACGTGGAATTCTATTTGTTTTTTTTTATCGAAAAGGAATGCAATGCGTCTAATAGACGGACGTTTTAATCCATAAAACTAGTTATCCTGAGAAAATATGTTTTCGATTCAAGAACTGATATTAATTTCTGAAACACGTTAACAGTCCAATAACTATTTTAACTAATGGCATAATGATGACAGTTGTCCCAAAAAATGCAAATGTACACACAACGTCGAAAGTCTTGAACTCCCCCTCATTTTTGTTAAAGAAATCTTTTTATCAGTAAAACCAAATACATTTATAAAAGTATATTGTTTTATGAATCTTCTCTTTGTGAAAAGAATATGTTCGATCAACTGAGTACTTAGAAAATAAAAAATGTGTAACATTATGACAAAATTTATTAAATCAAAAATAAGTAGCAAAGCAAGTTATCTACTTGACTAATAGTCGGTATGACCTCCACCACGTACAATGGTATATAGACACCTCTGTGCATTGAGATAATCAAACGGTTAACGATCTCTTGCGGAATATTGTTCCATTCCTCTTCTGCCTCCACGACTGACTCATCTGCAGTATGAGGTAGAGGAATATGATTATGAATGGTTCTATCAACGGAATCTCACACGTTTTCAATAGGATTCATGTCAGGAGAGTTGGCTGGTTAATTTGATCTGATATGTTCTCTTTCGAGTGTCTCTTGAACCCTTTATGCGCGATGTGGTCGAGCGATGTCGTCCATAAACACAAAATTTTCACCTAATTCATTACGTAGGGAGTAGATAATAGGCGTAATAACTTGTTCGATGTAAATTTGACTGGTCATATTCTGTGGTATCCGAATTAATGGAGTGGGGCGGTTGAACATTATTCCACCCCAAAACTTACGGTACCCCCTTCATATGAAGCAACTTCACAGGGAAAATGAAGTCGCTCTTTATGACCTGGTTTTCTCCAGACTCTTTGTCAATTGTCATCAGTAACCGGCCCAATTCTGGTTTCGTCTGTAAATAAGACCCACCGCCACTGGAGTAAAAGCCAACCCCTATGCTCTCGCGCCCACCGGAGACAGGCAGCACGATGCCTTGGAAGTAGAGTGGAGACTCGTAATGGTCTTCTAGCACGTTGCGTTATAGAGTCGTCTTCAAATAGTAGTCGATATAACACGGCGAAAGTTACCTTAAAATTGGGTCCTGAGACCTGAAGCTGAAGATGTGCGGTGTCTACGGGCATATTGCACCAAATATCGATCCTCCCTTTCATTAGGTACTCGAGAACGTCCACTACGTGGTTTGTTTTCCAATGTATCAAATTCTTCATATATGTGTACTATTCGTACAATAGATGATCTAGTAATGCCCAACATGTTCGATATCTGATGATTAGAATGTCCTGCATCATGTAAAGCATTCTTGCTCGGGTAAACGCTGAAATCTCACGTCCTGGCATTATAATGTACAAAAATTCAAAGGAACACTTCGAAGAATATACTGCCAAACTGACCAAATTTGTAAAAACATTGGTAATAAAGTAAAGGTTCATGGTCTGCAATATTTTATTGTCTTTTTTGTTCCCTAAATGCATGTACTTTTTTATCACATTAAGAAAAACCGCTAGATTTAATCGAATCGTTTTATATACAGGGGATCCAAGGCTTGGATCCCCACGTTGTGTGCATATATCTATACCAGATAAACTGATTCGAAAGAATTCCCAATAGACTTCCAGCCTCCATGACACTTTACCATCTGCATATCTGTACCGGTATCAATCAGAGCGGTGGATAAGGACCTTTTAAACCAATGTCCAAGGTATTATTCGTGACTCTTTAATTCAAGCCTTATTGAATTTTTGAAATGCTCTCAAAAGTATTATCTCCGACAGGTACATTTTCCTTTTCTGTAGAATTCAAGGATCAGCCTGTGAATTGCATTAGGAGAACGAAGCTATGAAAAATATTTAAAACAGGTGATACCTGTCACATTTCCTTCTGTACTAACGAATTCTTGGACAGTTTTTGGTTCCATGCTTGAAATCATAATTTTTATATAAAGGTTATATTGAGTATGATCCAACATTAACTTTACTTAGTTAATTTTTGCGACGACAGGCCCCAAAAATGCATATTATCATAACAACCTTCATGACTAAATATGTTTCGTCATCGGTAGTACTTAGAAACTTGTATCCGTCTTCTTTGTAACATTCTGAACGTTTTTTCTAAAATTCAATTAGTTGAGAGAATCTGCTTATAGCTTCATTTTTCTTAACAGAAATCATAGGTCTTATCATTGAATAATGAATCCACAGTGTAGATGATTTCTGGGAGCGTTGTTTCTGGAAAAAATCTAAATGGATTTTCTCAGACACTTCCTTTACCTTTTAGCTTTGCACCAATCTTCAAACATTTGATATCGCGCCTTGGAGTTTGTCGGAACTTGACTTGAAATCATTCCGTTTACCGCTGCTTCTATATCATCCATCATTTTGGAAATCGCTTTTTATATTTATAGGTATGTTTGACAGTACCCAAGCGGAAGATAACATAAAAAAAACTTGATGAGAAAAGCAGTAATTTTCTGTCATAGAAAACACACTATCTATCGCCGACTTGACATTTCTTCGGGCTAAAACCCTCTGGCCGCGCTGCGCGCGTCGTAACCACCGCTGCGCAGTGCCTTTTACTTAATTTCCATTACTGCGCGTGGCTCTACGCCTGTTAATAATAAAATGTAAACGTGACTTTGGCTGAACTCTATATGGTGGGGAAAATCCGGCGCTCTATAATTTAGAAGAGTGGTTGGAATATTTTGGTAATTTTTAGTGTTTTCCCGAGTTTGGTAAATTTTTTTTCAACATGCTGTATTTTAAATATTGATTTGGGTCGTTTTTATGTGATGCTTAAAGGTTCATATTTTTTTTTAATTCCATGAATTTAAAGAATTTTAGAGAATGGTTCGTTATTTTAAGCGAATTTTAATTTTTTTGTCAATTTTTATTCTGTCTATCAAGCTTTTTTGAATCACGCTATAAATTGAAGCGATACGGCAATGAAATGACTACTGCCATATTGTCTAGATCATTTGTACCTCATTTTCTCTTGTATTTATGCAAAGTTCAATGTAAAAACGACCTCAAACCCCAGTGCTCGGGTACGGGAAACTTCCTAGAGACTTCAAATTTACAGTTTTTGGTCTTTGCTGGCCTCCAGTCGGCCAATTTTTCAAAATTTTCTACGTTTTATACCGAGATGTCATTGCCGGAGCATAATGCGTTTGACGTTTCGGTGATCACCAGAGGACTCGGTTATATATCAGACAATAACAACTTTTCGTAGCTGGAAGGGCCCGAAAATTATTCTTGAACACATAATCTGTTTTAATTCATTTTGACGTTTCATTTGACGTTTGTTGAATTTCTGCAAAGGGCCTAATCAACAACAAATTAATTTGACATTTCTGACGTTTATGCAGTGCAAAACGCATTTCTTCTGCCATTTGTAGAATGTTTAGAAAGGAGCGTTACCTACTCGTTCTATCCTCGTTCCACTCGAAGAAATCGCTATCTTCCATAAAGGGGCGTAACCGACACAACTATCCTCGTTCCACACCAAAAAATCTACCGTTTTTGGCCGAGGAGTCTAGGGAAAATGGAAATTTAGCAAGGAAAACTCGAAAAATTGGCATCAAAATACACCGCAGGCAATCTAGAAAGACGTAGCGTTTAGCCGCTCGACGCCGTACGGCTCGCAAAAAAGCCTTTGTGGCGGTAAAATGGTCAATTTTCGAGTGAAGTGTGCGAGCGAGAGTAACCTACAGCTTTTATTATACAGATTTGGAAAGTGAGGATCTTGATGGTGAATTGTATTTTGCCGCTTGCGTGTATTTGTGTCATGCTACACGCATACTTCGACCACAGCGTGTTTGCATCAAGCAGTGTTGCCAGGTGGGAAAAATTCAGTGCATGAGAATAATTTCAAAGAAGCAAGTAATTTTTAATTACTTTTGTAATGCCATTTTTATTTCATTAAAAATCATTATGTTCTGCTATTTTATCATAATATTACATTGTAAGTAGGTAGTTACAGGTACTTACTTAAAAGTTATTAACCACGTAACCTTTCTAATTTATTTTATTGTTAGGCCGGGCCAACGTTGAGGCGCAGTTGACGTGACGCAGGGTGACTCACGGGTCGTAAAATCTGTTGTTTCCAGAAAATGTAGGTACCCTTACGGAATAGAGTTAAGAATCACTGCAATACAGCGTGAATACAGCACACATACCTCATATCCGTAGACTGTCATACCCGTTTATGTATTCATTGCTAATTATTAAAAGAGCAGTCTACAATAAAGGATATTTCAAGTACCCAAATATTGTAGATACCTACCTCTATCTATTCAATTTTGCCCTCGATTTTTCCTTTATTTCTCGTTAGGTCTTTGTTTTGGTAGATTTCAAAGAGTAATTTTAATAATTTTATTATTTCTTTTGTGTCTATTAAAAAGCATGAGATTTTGTAATCAAAATATGAAAGCATGAGATTTCCTCGGAATGCATGAGATCTGACAACACTGGCATCAGTTGATCTGACAGTTAGATTTGCAATGGCGAATTGGCGTTGGATACGGAACCGATTACCGTAGTAGTGGGGAATGCTAGACTAATGCACGTCGCCGCCCCTCTTAAAGCTCGTACCTTCCCTGGAATGAAGCGGCAAATTCTACTTTCTCTGTAAAGATCCGCAATTTCCTAATCTGTATAATATCTAGATACAATTTTGTGCAATATTCTTGTAAATCCTTACTACACTCGTTTTATCAAACAAGGTGTCAGCCGAGTTACAAGATGTACAGAGTATCTCAAACTCAATAGTATAGACCTACTGGGAGGATACATAAAATTTAAATAAAATTTGGGATATGTCGCCATCAATTATATTTTATCCAACATTCCCAATTTTTTTTCCTGTTAAAAAGCTCTCTTTTTTCTAATAAACTTTTGTATCGTCATAGTATGCCTATACTATCGAGTTTGAGGTCCCCTGTAGTGAATACATCATATTAGTTGTTGAATTAATATATGTAGTACCAATTACACTGGTGAGCAAATATTATGAAAGCCGTGTCAAGTCGATGTCGAGGATTATTTAATGGACCGGAATAAATCCTAGCTTTAATTCGAGCTCGATATTATTATAAATAATTAATAATTAATAATAGCACTTGATATTTGGGAAGTGTGTCACAATCTGACAGGGCAATTATTATGATGGATCGTGCTAGAACCATCCACAGAGATAATCGTGATTTATGCCATAATAAAACGATCGAACCGGTTCTGTTTATTTGATACGGTCGCGAGAAGTTTTAAAACTATTATAAATTAGAATTGGCGTGATCCGTATGATTAATCTCCCTATTTTGTGTGGTGAACTGCGATGATATCTCGCAATAAATTTTCCCGCTCTTCTTTTGCCTTATCGGAACTCTGGGGCGAACTTCAGGGCCACTTCCGGCTGGGTCGAAATGGCTGAATATCCACATGCATGCAAACAATTACCTATATAGGGTGTTCCGCATAAGAACCGACACAGAACATGTGTATGTAAGGGGATTGATCGAATTTAAAAGACATGATAATATCCCCCGCAGAATTTAATTTAAAACACTTTTTGGGCTTGTTAAATTTAAAAAATATATATATAGATTTTAAGAAAAAACGCGTTAATTAAAACTTAATAGTGTTTATAAGAAGATATCAAAATATAAGTAGTAGTAATAAAGTTAATAACAAAACTATAAAATAAAATAGAAATAAAAAATAATAAAATTAAATTGGCAAGGAATAAACAAAAGCCTTCAATGTTTCCCAAAGAAAATAAACGCATTTGTTGAGGTCTGGCGATCGCAGTGGCCAATTTTGAAGACAATTTATTATTATTATTCCAAATTCATGCTAAATACACAAAAGTGTTTGCATACGTCCTAAGAAAGAAGAAGAAAAAAACAATTTAGTACAAGTAATATAGATATAACACAATAACAAAATACTTGATACACATTAAAACAATGTTAAATACTAAAATTTAAAGCTATAAGTTGAATTTAAATCACAAAATAGTAGTGGAAGATACTTATATAAAAAACCGGCAAGAAAGTCACTTATAAAAAGTCATTAAAATTACAATCAAAAAATTCATCCAAAGTATAAAAAGCTTGCTGTACTAGAAATTTTTTAATATTTGTTTTAAATTTATCTGTGCTCAAATTTCTTATATGAGGAGGTAATACATTGAAAAAATGTAATCCGAAAAAGTATGTTCCTTTTCTTTTTTTTATGAAGTCGGAAAAATCCAATGTGAAGATAAGAATGTAACTGGCAATTACTCAAACTGCGTTTAACATAGAGTAAACACTGTAATACGTAAGTCAATGGGACAGTCAAAATTTTCAGGTCAGTAAAACAACCTCTGCAATCGTCTCTATATCCCAGCTTAGATATAATACGTATATCCCTACGCTGAATAGAAAATAGATGTGCACTAGAGGGAGCATGACCCCAGACTAGGATCGCATATGATATACAAGAATGAATCAGGCTATGATAAGCGGTTTTTAAAGTCGGCAAGGAAACTTTGTGTACAAGGTTTCACAAACAAAGTCGGTATGATCAATCCACGACAGCGTAGGATCCAAATAAACTCGAAGAAATTTAATATTTTTAGGATTATCTATATGATTTGTTTACGAAGGCTGAAAATCACAGTTTCAGTCTTGGACATGTTAACTGTCATCTTGCTACTGATAAACCAATTACTAGCTAGTGGCTGCAACAAGTCCATGTCATTAAGCAAGATAGACAAATCAGAGTCAGACATAGTGACACGGGTATCATCAGCAAAAAGCAAACATAAGATGTTATTGTCAAAGATTCCAGGTAGACCATTTACGTATATTAGAAACAGTAAAGGACCCAGGACCGAACCCTGAGGCACTCCATGTCTCACTTCTAAGATTCCGGACTTAACATTATTGTATACAACATATCGATCTATAGATCAAATAAGAAGATAATAGGGAGACGCTTTCATCAGAAAAATCATAGAAATGTAGATTTTTAAGCAAAATTTTATGCGACACAGTCGAATGCTTTACTTAAATCTAAGAACTGAGTACACACATGATGAAGCTTCTCAAATCCTTCAGTAATAAAAGATATTAAACGATCAATTGCTAGTTCCGTAGTTATTATATCCTCAATCTAACCATTCACTTGGAAACTTAACATTCAAAAAGTCTCTAACAGTAACAATAAAATTAGGCGATGCCCTATCATGCATAAATCAAAAATTGTGTCTAAGTTCCAACAGTAAATCTGCGATTAAATCAGGGAGAGTATTTTGCAGAAATTTCAATAATTTTCGCCATTTAATCGATTAGGCAAAATAACTGGTACAATCAAATAACGATCAATACCACCGGCCCAAACATTTATCTTAAATTCGCGTTAAAAATGTCTAGGAGTTATAGGAATTTACATTGAAACATTAGTGAGTGAATATGAGTTGTGAATATTCCTAATTTCTCTACGAGTGAAACATCCATATCAGTGAAAATAATTTCCTTGTGAAATTGAATCTCCTGATGCAAGATAAACTCGTAAAAGGTCACTTGTTGATTCAAACCTTGAGGAAATTGAAGAGTGGAAATTAGAAAGGGCATAAGTGCCATATTTTCCGAAATCAAGTTTTTCACGTAGAAACGCTCTATGTACCATGCTTTATGTCCTATGAAAGTGACAAGAATAAAATTTAACCTTATAGGAACCTCTGGTGTATTGAACAGAAATTTCTTGTACGCGGCCATAGCTTCATGCCCTGCGATAGAGATTTCGTTCTAGTAGAAAAACGCAAGAAAGTAACTAAAGCATATGTACCCTCAGACATCCACAAAATAGTGGAATCAGCAAGGTATCTTTCAATGTTGTTGACATGATCCCATGCGGCTTTTGGGGCCTAAAACGAACAGCAAATGAATATATTAACACTACTAAATATCAGAATCCTACACTTATTAGGATAAGAAATTAATTTTCAATTATGAAGGAGTGCAAGCTAATGTTTTAAAGAAAGGGAAAACTTTAGCTGGACATAGACGGGCTAATATAATGAAGTTGCCATCAGAAAGCATCATTCCTTATCTTAAAAATCCAACGCATCTATAAACAACTACTTCAGATTGAAGACAATGATTTAGTATAACAAAAGAAGAACGAAACGGTGTTGTATGTTTGTTTTTTTATTAAACATTATTAGTTATGGCACTTGGCCCGTTTTTTCTAATGTTTTCACTTTTAAACATGTATAATATGTTGTAGTACAATGTTTAGTTTGCCAAGTTTTGTTAATAACCTTCATTGTCATTGTTTCAGTTCGTTATGTTCATAAACGTTTACTTATGAAAGTTATCAGAGTTTTATTTAATTTTTCTTGATTATCTCAAACCGTTCTTTTGGCACTTAGGCCCTTTCTAATTTCCACTCTTCAATTGCCCTTGCACTTTTTGATTGTGCTCCATATCACATTCAAAGTAGATTACGTTTAAGAATTTGCTGTACAAAAGTTCTTAATAATCTAGTTTCTCGAGATAAACGTTTAGAACTTATTTGAGGTTCATCTGATTGCAAAGTATTTTTTCGTCTTGTTCCCTTATTGCACTAGGACGTTCTTGGACATTATTCATCATTTCTGTTTCTTGAGCCCATCTTTCAACATTAGAACATGTGGGGAATTACTCAATTTGGATATCTCCTACGATATTCTTCCACACTGTTTCTAGTTTCATGCACATAAACATAGTACAAGTAGCATGTCAACCTGTTCGCTGAATGTAAATTTTCCGGCCATTTTCAGCAACTGTAGCAGAAACCAAATAGTTTCATTACTAACTGTCAAATTTTACAGACAAAACCTACTACTGACTTTTTAATTTCTTTTAATAAACACTATTAAAATCTTGTTTTAGTTAATGCATTTCTTCTTGAAAACCTTTAGGTTTAGGTTTTTTAAAATTTAACAAGACCTAAAAAGTTTTTTAAATTAAATTCTGCACGGGATATTATAAGTAACATTTTGTAGTATTTCCAGTTGAAAAGGCTTTACTTGAAACCAGTACAATGTTTTCTCGGTGGATTGAATATTTCAAATAGAATTATTTCAAAAACGGTTACTCCTAATGACTTCAACAAGGTATACCTTTTCACATAAAGCAGGTAGAATCGATTGCTATAAAAAAGTAAAGAAGCATGATAGGCAGGTCTACTAGTAACGGCAAAATTAGAAACAAAAATTAACTTTGTCGCCCTATGTCTTTTTAACCATCAACTTTTTACTAAAGTAAGATTAGCTATATCATATTATTTTGTTGTCAGGAATCTATTGTTGCCCTATGGTGCATTAATTTTAGAATACCCTGTATTAATCAGTGAAGCATAATAGGTCCCATTATTCAGAAACTACGAAATGCAGTGATATTTTTAAAGAAACTTACTTAAATAAGATGAATTTTAAAGCATAATTATTTGTTCAAAATAATTAAAATTTAAAATATCTTACGTTTCTTTTTTACACTTAAGACGGTGGCGTAACATTTTTATTTTAAACAAAAAAAGGGTGTCACAGGGTTTCTACGCTACTGGTGATAATGGGAATATTACTGTTTTATTAAGAACGGTTTCCAAGTAAATAAAATATATAACACAAATTTTGAAAGCTTTGACAGCCTGTATCTCGGAAACGGTGAAATTTTAGATATTTGAGTATTTCTCATTTATTTTGACAGTACAAAAATAAATGGTTCTCTAGCAGTTATAAAATATCAAATTACTAGTTAGGCTGTATATCGTTCTCGAGAATTCTCTGCAATATACGCTGTATAAAAACATTTGTTGGGTTAATTTATGTTTGTTTCTTTTAATTTAATTAGGCATTAAAATGAAATAATGACATACTTAAACAGACACTAGACTATCCAGTTAGACATTGTGCGTAGATTGTTGTTTCTGAATATTTATCATTTAAAGAAACACTTCTTCCAGTGTAAACAACCGCAGAATGCATTAGCATTTATGAGCGAGTCTCGAGTCAAGAATTTATAAAGAAACTCCCGTTTCCATGGTTCGCTTAATCGATAGTTGGGATTGGACGGGCTCTCATTTTGACATTTGTCAGTTCCCGCAACTGTATCGCCCCATCTGAGGTACGGTATCGCGCGACAACGTCTGCGAGATCTCCTTGCCCGGAAGATGGATTGCCCTGATCCGGAGGGTCGGCCCGTGGTAGTGCTGAAAACCTCGGACTTTTACCGAACTTGCCAACTGCCGAAAAGATTCGAATATCCCTCGTGGTTTTACGGTTATGGAATCCAGAGGAGGCCGCCCGATCATCCCTTTTACAGGACCACTTCCAGCGATTACGGGAGGTAAATAAGTAAAAATAGAGCCGGGGCAGACTTAGGAAATAGAAGCTGGTATACAAATAAGCAAGTATTGCAGTACATTTAGAAATTATAGAGTTTTAACCTTAGTTAACCTTAAAAATTGATGTATTTACTTTTAAGCAGCCTGAGTCCTGCCTGTTGCTTTCCTGCAATGGTTATAATCAGTGATATAAATATGATAGATATAGCTGTAAATATATTTTGTTATACAGGGTGTTTTAAATGAAGTAGCAAAAATGGAACCACAGATTCCTTAGATGAAAATAAATCGATTTAACTATATCGCGACTATATCCCAAGTCGCATAATAAAAAAGATACAGGGTGTCAAAGTTTAAATTTTATTTTCGATATTTGTAGATAACTTCATGAAAAATCAAAATATTTGCATAAAATTTGTAAATTAGAGGTTTTTGCGGTCGAGAAATTCAAGTTTGTTTCTAATTTTGACGTCAGTATTAGAGGGCGCCACTTATGGCACATCTTGTTTGTTTTAAATGGAATAACTTTTTTGCTGCTATTCGATTCTCCTATATGTTATATCTGAAAAAGGTATACCTTGTTGAAGTCCTTAGGAGTAACAGTTTTTCAAAGCTTAGTGTATCCATATGACTATTGAAACAATCGATTCTCCTACCTGTTTTACTTGAAAAAGTATACCTTGCTGAAGTCGGTGGAGTAAACATTTTTGAAGATTTGATCTCTCGCAGAGTCGGACATATGAACAACAGAGTATCAGTTTTCATAGCACTTCCCTATGTACCTATTCGGTTCTCGAAGATGTAGATATGGCAACAGCATATTCAACTCCCTATGAACTTAATAAAAACCTAATAAAATCAGTCGAGGGCTGCCATTAAATGAACTAGTTTTGTAGTTTTATAGTAACGTGAATAATTTGGAAATATTTTATTGCTATAATTATTTATATTTGTTGAAATTTTAAATAGTGATGGCAGTCCCCGCCGGATTATCTTATCTGTTTTTTATTAAGTTCATATAGAGTTGAATAGGTTTTTGCCATATTTACATCTTCACCAACCATTTGGTATTTACAACTAAACTTTGCCGAGGGCTTTGTTGAAACTCAACTCGATATCATCACGTAGAACTCATTCGCAACTTTAAGAATAGTCGTGAAAGAGAAGAGAAGATAAAAATGACGGTAGAAAAGACATTTTCAACTAATGCCGGATGACGTGCTGAATTTTATGTTCTTAAGGTTTTTTCTAAAATTTTTAGAGTTTCTATATCACCACGCTCAACAGAAATATTTACCCATCGAGTTCTATCATTTTTTTTTAAGAGAACCTTCACTAATCAACCACAAACCCTATATTGAATACCGCATCAAAATCGGGCTAGATATTAATGCAGCGCCACCTAATGAGTTACTACCGTAACACCTATTTAACAATCCTCACTAATCAACCACAAATAAGGTGAGTTGTCACCGTAACACGTATCTAAGAATATGAACCAATCAAACCAGAACCCAACACTGAAAACCGCATCAAAATCGGACTAGTAGTTTTGGAGATAAACAAACCCTTCACTGAAAACCGTATGCAAAGCGGACTAGTAGTTTTGGTGTTGCACAAAAAAATGTTTACTGCAGTAATAATGAGGTAAATAATGTGTAATCTCTTATAAAAATATTATACGCTTAATAGTAATAGTGTTTTTATATTATATATTAGTCACTGTCCATAATTTCGTCCGCTGCCTATAAATGTGCGCTACAATTTGTCTTGGATTCTGTTATAGTTACAAGCAAAGTATTATCCAAATCCTGAATATCATATGTTGTTACATTACATAACTCTTATCTACGACAATCTCCACATGTGCCAAAAATCAGTGCCACTTAATTAAAATAAATAATGTAGGTACATTTTATTTTACATTTGGAAATGACTGATCATTACATTATCTTTATCGTGCAACAAATATGTCGTACATGAAAACCGCGTCTGTTGATATTATTGCTAGGCATCCGTTGCAACTGTCAATGCGGCTCCAACAAAGAATACTTCATTTTAATTATAATGACATATTTCTACAAATATATACATAATATGATGTATTACAAATTCATAAGTGGTGTAAATACCGGTCGTGTATAATGTTATGTATAAATCTTGTGCGTCATAATGCATTTAAGAATCTAAGCGTGTGGTATTATCTTCACGTTACGAGTTTTAAACGCCTACTTAACGCTCTAGATATGTAAATAACTATTATAGAATTATTTTCATCTTTAAGCGTTCACGTGATTAAAATATAAATATATTTGTCCATTTCCTAGTTCTCGAATGACCCCAGTTTGTTGATTACATTTTCTTTGTAAAGTTGCCCCCTATATCATTCCATAAATAGATCCATTCGAAGCTTGTGACCGTTATTCATTAATTTCAGATACCCCCCTACAATTCACAGCGTCCCGACGTCGTTCTTCCCAAATGATCAGGAATTCAGCAAGGCCCTAGCTAAAACGGGAATGTATAGGAATTATTCGTTGAATACCGGCCTCGATCTCATGAGATAAGGAGGATGCTGGACTTGTTTACTAATTCTTCAAATACTCATACAAAAACGATCCCCATATATTAAATATACAGTGTGTACACGGATATCTACATAGAGAGGATTTTCTTATATTCATTTATTTTATTTTTTATTAATTAATTTTTATTAATAAGTTCTTAAATTTTTGCTCTGTCACAATAACTATGAATAAATTTATATGTTTAGAAATGTGGTCAGTAAATAAAAAAATGTGAAGTAGTTACTACGTGAAATTATTTTATTTTTTATTATAAAAAAATTTATAAAAAAAACAGTTTCAAGTTTAAACTGTACACTAATAATTATATTTTTAAACAGTAAGTGTTAGAAATAAAACTAAAATATTATTTAGTCGTCAACCATAATGACACCTACAGTCCAACGTTTCTTCAAATGCCCACAATTTTGTTTAATCGCATCTATACTACGGTCTATAAAGTATACCTACGGTTAATTGTATTTTTCGTTACTTCAGTAATTCCGAAACTAACATCTTCATTCTTTAGTTCAGAAATTTCTAAAATAAAAATCTATAATGGCCAAATCAGCGCTCTGAGCTGGTCTTTCTACTTATTTATTGTGCAATGCAGCCAATTGCGATTGAAACAAATATACTGGAAAAGGTAACATGAAGACTGAAAATAAATTAGTACTTTTTCACCTAACAGCATTTTTTACATATTTTTTTTTTTTTAGAAATGACGTTATTCGTCTCTTCTCATTTGTAATTGGTTGCAGCATATGTTTGAAAGTAATTAGAATGGGTAGAAATAGGCATATATGTTCTCTGGCCGTTCGATGTCCTGATTTAACCAATACAGATTTTTATTTTGGGTGCTTCAAACAATAAGTTGATAAAGATGTATATTTTGGAAACAATAATGAAATAATAAAAAAAAACGAATTATAGACAGTATTGCCAACATTTTACTAGATACTATACGAAAATGTGTGAATCTGAAGCAAAAATGGAATTGTAAAAGGTGTCTGTGACGCTTGAATATGTTTAGCTTTGTTTTCGATATTTGTTATTTAGAAATGAAATTAATATGTTAAACCTGCTTCTATTTTTCTAATTAAAACTGAATTTCCATTTTTTCGTAAAATTAAAAATAGGGGCACTGCAATCATTCACATTTCTTTATTTTCTTAGCATCTGGCATATCAGCATTTAAATTTATGTATAGCAAAATTATTATGTATACTGACAAGTAAAATTTGTATGGACATTTCTCTTCAGATTGTAATTCATGGACACTGGATTTGTAGCCACTAATTGCTTTTTTTTCTTAAAATTTTAAATTTATATGTCCAAGGATTTTGAATGCAATAATAAATTTAAAAATTCTGCGAATATTATGATGTTTTATGATATTTCAAGTGCAATAATTGATCAATTGTGATTTTTTGTGGTAACATTTTATATTCTTTGTTGGAAATTGTTGTTTTATTGAAATAAAATAAATTACCTGAAAAATGATTTATTTAATTATTTTCTTTTTCTTTATACAGTGCTTTCGAAAAGTAACGAATACATTAATTTTTCGAAAGAAATCTCCTGGCACGTCGATTTTGTTTTTAAAAAGGCTCTTTTTGACATATTTGTACATATGACATCATTGACAATTTTTTTAAATGACAACCCCCAGCTACTGGGAGCTACAAGAGCGAATAATTTAAATCGTTACAAAGTCGATGCGAATTTGTTGGATGCTACAGGTTAGTTTTTGATAGAATTGTGTAGCACTGTCGGAGCGTCAGAAGAGCATATTCTTCTTGCAAAGTCGACGTGAAGTTGTTAGATGCTATAAATTCACTGTTGCTTTTGTTAGCGTATCAGGTCAAATCTTATGTTACCAACTTAAGTTAAATATGTATGTATTTGTACTTCTCATGTATGCTTTTCATTTATATACAGGGTGGCCCACTTTCTTGTAGTATGACTTTAACAGGCCATAGAGAATTGTATTTTAAGAGAAAAGGTTATATCAATATAAGTCAGCAAAAACTTCGATAAGGACCTACAGAGTGTTCAAAAGTAAAGAATTTTGAAATTTTTTCTTTCCAGCGCCTACAGTTTTTGAGATATTTTGTTCAAATTTTGAGGTATAGTTATTTATTGGGATGTTCTTGGATATCTATGCCAAATCATTGTGAAAGTCTACCGCGTGATCATTTTTTCAAGGTCGCGGCCCATTTTCCATCCTAAATTTTATTTGTGGTGCGCCAATGACCGTGGTCGTTAAAGAAAATCGTTTCCCAGTTATATTTAGAAACTTTGTTATCCCTTGTATTTTTTTCGTATCTGCACCCATTGTTAAAGAAAAAATTGAAAAACTAATATCTGTAATAAGTCAATATACAGGGTGTTAAAAAATAGTGTAAAATATTTAAGGAGGTAATAGTACGAACCATAATTCAGAAAAGACTCAATAAACATGGGTCCGCAAAGTAACGGTTGCGGAGATATGGAATGTTTTATGTTTTTAGCCCCTTTTTTTGCAAAAACGTGGTATATTTTCTTATAATAGTTGGTTGTTTAGTCAAATAAATAGTACGTATTTGACAGTTGTTCTCAGTGTACAAGTTTTCTTTGCGCTATAGCTAGTTACTCTAACGCAGAATTAACAGACATGCATTTCATTTATGGTCGCTTATCCAAATTGCCAGATTCCTTCACAACGCATGTTTGAAAGAATTCACCAAAGATTGCGTGATACCGGTTTCCTGAGCAAACAGTGCCATTTATCCGGAAGACCAAGGTCGGTATCCACTCCTAGAGGCAACTGCACTCCACGAGCAACTGCTTTATCCATACCATGTGCAAGGAGTACAGACCTTAAATCCAATAAATGATGAGGCTGGGTTCACAAGTGTTTAATTTTCACAATACGCATATTTGGGCCGACGAGAATCCTCATGCTCTAATAGAATCTGGACATCAGGCACGTTTTTCATTAAACATTTGGATGGGTATTGTAGGTGACAGGTTTCTAGGTCCTGTTGTTTTACCAAACCGATTAACAGGCGCTGCTTACCTCAACTTTCTGCAGAACACACTGTATGAGTTTTTGGAAGACATTGAATCAGAGACAACAAATGTGGTTCCAGCATGATGGTGCTCCAGCTCATTTTTCCATGGTCGTTAGAGAGTAGTTACACCAAACTTTCCCACATAGATGGGTAGGAAAGGCCGGACCTGTTTTATGGCCTCTAAGATCGCCTGATCTGAACTCTCTAGATTTTTTTGTTTGGGGATTAGTGTATGGTACTCCTGTAAATAGCCTGTAAGAGCTGCAGCTACGGATTAATCAAAAGTGTCAAGAAATCCAAACCAAGGGGGGTGTTTTCGAAAGAGTTCGAATATCGTTGAGACGAAGATGTCGTGCCTGCTTGGAAATGGACGGAGAGCACTCTGAACATCTTTTGTAACTTTTTTTTTTGTTTGTTAAAAGCTTCCTTTGTCGGTTTATTCCTAATAAAATAAAATGTTTGAAAAACGAATAGTGGTCCTTATCTCCGCAACCGTTACTTTGCGGACCGATGTTTATTAAGACTGTTTTGCTTATTTTGGTTCATACTATTACCTCCTGAAATATTTTACACTATTATTTAACACCCTGTAACGAGACTATTCTAAAATCTCTACACTATCGCCTCGTCCGACAAATTTATAAACAAATATCTGACTCGTAAACTGAAGCTTTATTATGAGGATTTATTACATAAATAACTATAAAAATATAAAAAGTATTCGTTTATACTTACAGTATTTTGTGTACTGAGCACTACTCATACGAAACGACTTCCCCCAGTTTAGCCGTAACGGCAGCCGCACGCAAAGCAGTTCATTAACGAGGAAGATAGAATAGAGCGGCGAATTTATGGGCGGGTGATTTATCAGCAGGAATTGCAGATGAGACACTTTAGTGGCAGTTACCGTTACCTGGATCGCCGTGGTTTTAGGAACGAGGACTCCAATTCTTTATCTGGCTGGCTCAATTCCAGGACTGGGTGTCACCTCGCCAGCTATCGGGGTAAGTGAGACCGATAGGCCGCCATGCGGGGCTCCCGAGTTCACGGCGACCCAAATGGACCGCAGTGACCCCCGGTGATATTGCTTCCGGGATTTATGACTGCGGTGTCTAATTACCCGCACCGGTGATTAATCGGGAGACGGTGAAGTTTTCATTATGTTTTTGGCCGGTAATTCTTTCTGTTTCTGACCGCGTTATGGGAGAAAAAATATTAGGCCGCCGCTTGCAAATGGACATCCGAGGCGAAGACGGTCGAGATGATAATTAAAATTAATCAGGCTCGTTTTTTTCTTAAGAGTATCATTTCAAGTACTAATAAATCATGTTTCTACAGGGTTAACTGTGACTAAGTACAAAAAATTTTACCACGTGCTCAGGGAGGCCTAAAAGACAATAAAAAAATTATTCCAGAATTTTAGCTAGATATTTAAAAAATGGGGCAAAACCCTGTCCCCTACAGAAAGTCGGCGCCTATGATAAGAATCCACTGAGATGGCTTAGATTCATAGATAAAACTTACATCTGTCAACAATGTGAACTACCATGCGGTCGTCTTTTTGTAGCATTTAATATAGAAACAACAATAATTAACATTCTTATTAGTAGTAATACCTGATAGATAGGTAGGTAACAGTTAATCCAGTCAACTCCACTATCTTGCATTCGTTGAAGAGCACAAGAGAAGACCACAAAATTACAACGTAAACACAGGAATTGAATTATGACATGACAGCTATACCGACTGAGTGACTGTTGCATGACTTGCTTCTTGCTTGTTGGTTGCATACTCTACATTGGCGGCGTTAAATAAGGATTTAAAATAATATTGAAAACAAATTTTTTTGGCTTTTTTTGGCAACAGGAATTGTTAATTCATGCTGAACATCCTGCGAAGAAACAATAACGTTTTTAGTACTGGAGTTTGGGATTTCATCAAATATTTTTGTTGCAATTATAACTTGAGAATCTGTAGACTTGTCGACGTACCCTTCCGCTACGGTGGAAGATTTTTTTTCCCTTAATCTATTCAGCTGCAAAAGTCCCGTGTATGTTTTACAATGCGGACGCTTTAGAAACCCTGCAATTTTTCTGGGAAATTGACTTATCTAATTGTGATCAAATTGCTGATTTTTGCGAATCTTAATTGTAAAAACAAGTTTTCATTTAGAACGCCTAAACTGGAACATATGTTTTAATTAACGTTAACCACTCTTCGTTATTCACTATAAATACTCTTGACTAGTAGGTTTATGGTGTAGGAATAGTTCCCCCTCAAAACAAAAGTCGACGTGTCCGAGCGTTTTCCCAGATTTTTTATTTTAAACCAAAAAATTGGGGGTAGAAAGTTTCCATTGGCCCACAAGTGATACAATCGCTTATAAGTGGTATACATGTGTAGAAATGTATTATTTTACCGGTGAGTAATATTTAAGACGCCGTCGCCAGATCAAAAATACCTTTCAAATGCTCTGTATACCCACAGGAACTGTTTTTCCTGTCGTTAAGAGGATTTATTTTATTTGCTACATTAATACAGGTATAACAATGCACAGCTGATGTAAAGAAAAAAAATCGTGGTGGCACAAAATGAATGAGAACAACCCCATATCATCATCCGAGTTCCTAGACGTAGTTAATTAAGGATATAAGGCGTTCTATTGAGTTCCTGTTCGCTTTCGAGTTAATTAATTTAGGCCTAAGCATTTCGACAATTATCGACACTTTTAGGGCCTATCCTTCGTGTGGTGGCGCTGATCCATTAAAGCTCGGTTATCCATAGACGTCTGCCTATAATGAATGCGCCCCCTATCGGCAAATTGGGCGTAAGATAATGGACCGGCAGACAGTCTGCAAATTGGATTATCCGAATTAATGAAATAGATATGGATGAAGATTAAATTTTGCTTCAAGGAACACATGTATCAGATGTGCACCCAACAAAGAGCCATAAAATATTCGAAGATTACGAAAGCTGATATATAAGATTCTGGAAAAGTATGAAAATATAATATCAGCACTGCTGACATGTATTGTTAATTTCATAGTTAACGAAAATATGTATACCTATAAGCATTAGATGAAGCTTATACAATTAATGCTATAAGGCAGTCAGTTTCTGCCAACATGGATAACAGCTAAAGTCAACCTTAAATATCAGGAATAAAACGGAATAAGAAAGCCAAATTTTAAATAAATTTCCTGATTTTTCAATCGAAAACTAGTTGAGGACCGCTGATCCTATTCCGATACTAATATTTTTTAAGAGACATGGTAGATATGTATTACACAGCTTTGCCAGTGTTACACTAATGTCTTGGAAGAGGCTTCAACAAAGTTAACTAGAACTTTTAAACATGTCAAAGAATGATTGAAATATATTTACTTATGAAAATATTGACCACCTCCTCTCATTTGCCATTCCCATAGCCCACCAATAAACTGAAAATATAAATCAGATTATTAATTAAATACACAAGACACTAATCATAAAACGATTTAAATACATTTTATATGTCCCGCAACTTAAAGAAACCTTTAGCTTAGTTAGGTTTAGAAGATGCAAAAGTATATCATGTTAACTTTCAATTTACGTACATTGAAATTATCAAATCGCTTTCCACAAATATTACACCTTTGCCACAGCTTATTCCATTCCCTTCGACCGGTTTACCGGTATCAACATAATCTGTTTGTCGACCTTGCTGATTGTGACTATTAATCCCAGAGGATAGGGCTGGTGTCGGACATTTCGCCTACTGTCTGTGACACCTACCTGTTAACTATGCCTACGACATCAACTTTTTGCATGCGATTGACACTGCTTTTGAATATTTTACTTTGCCTTCTCTTGATATTTAAGGTTTACAACAAGCTGGTTAGCAAAAAGTAACTCTATAGTGTTGTGGAAAAATCATAAAATAATTTAAGTGGACAAATTGTGTATCTTTCTAACAGTGTACAATGATATTAACTTGTAAACTTTTTAAATAGTTGGTTTTTCAACAAGTAGGTAAGCTTTTATGCGCGCCTGTGGATAATTTTTGGAACCATTGAACAGAGTACCTAACTTCGTAAATACTTTAACTGGTATTATCAAACTTACGGAATTTTTTTTAATCATTTATGGTAGGTTAAGATCTGTTAAGAAGTTACAGTTTGGGTTTATATTATTGTGTAGCGGACTACCTACCCAATTTTACTATACTTATTGCTAAAAACATGTATTTTTAAATTAGAATCAATCGCATAAATTGAATTTACGTTAAATATTATATATCATATAGACGAAATGGCAACCTGAGTCTATTATAACGATATCAAAGGACTGAAGCTCAATATTTATAAAGATGAAGAATGGAGACTTCATCGATTCAAGCAAATGTAGTGTCAAAAACCTGCTGCTACATAGTTCCAATTGGTCATTCCACCATTACCAAGATCATTGACAATTTTTCTTGAGAATGTGTTGATCATGAATGCAGAGTTTGGGGATATTTTAAAATAAACAACAACAATGCTTTTGGGACAGCAATCGGAACATGTCAAGTACTTCTGCTTCTTCGCTTAGTAAAATGTAAAACTTATTAAATACTCCTCACTGAATTTTGTTTTAAAATTACATTATTCTTAGCATATCTAGATATAGGTATCAAAAGGTATACATGTCTTCATTTGTATAGCGATTATGCAAGTATTCCAGAAAACCCTACGTATGGATCAGATGGAAACGCAAAGAATTTCCAATTCCCCGTGAAATATTAGACGATAAAGTATCAACATACCGGCAACTAAAAGTCGAAATGAATTACCTTTGCTAGTTTCCAGGCCAAATTTTTAACGTCTCGCGATATTAAACTAATAAATCACGGGCGAATGCACAAAAGAACTGACGAGGAACATTATGGTAGGTAAACAAAAGCTTTATTTTAAAACAAACACAGTAACACACACAATAGGTTGGGAAGGAGCGCGATCTTATCGAAGAGCAATGTATTAGCTGCGCTTTTTCTGAAAAACTTAGTTAACTTTCTTATCAGGGACTCAGACTTTTCGTCGCTGCTTTCGCTATCTTTTTTATGGGATAATTTAATGAGATGGAGGGCCTTGCTGGGAATGCATTGCTTTTCCGTTGGTTTCCTGACGTGTCCCCACGTACAGGCACACCTAAAACACATAAATGTCAATTCTTTCTGTAACTGTTAAATACATCTTGTAAATAATCACGATTTGTTAGAATCAAATAAACGCTGCAGTTGACAGATGTCAATTCTGATTAGATTTTGTTTAGAAACAGTTTCTGAGGTGACTTGATTTAATTTGTTGTTTTTGCTATCAAAAGATGTAATATTCTAACATGCAATCCAATAAAACAAAATAATAAATTAGGGGGTCAAATACGATTGAGGCAACCAGAACTTAATTATTAATTAATTAATTAGTTGATTATTGTTAAATTGTTAAATAAAATAAACAGTCCCCCATTTTGTGATACTGCCGATGAATTCACTATATTATCCATTTTACTCTCAACCATCACAGACACAAATGGGAATATTCACATTTTTTTCAAGCCGATTTTATTGGATCGGTTATTTTCTTGGAAAGTTGAAGGAATAAAGTGCTGAAATTATAGAGATAATAGAATTGAGGTAAACATGCCTTAGTAAAGTGTTCCTGATTCTTGATGTACAGGGCATTTTAAAGATTGCTTTTGAGTGAGAATGGCATAGAAACGTGAACTTGACGTGGATTCTTGATAATGGGGAATCCGAATATGATCTTAATTTTTAGATATCTGGCAAAGAGCGCTTGATACTCATTTCGATGAGTGATGAGATGGTGGTTTAACTAGTTACATTAGTGTCAGTGGTGTTAAAATATATCTTATACATCTTTACGCTTTGAAGATTACTTGTTTTTTGAAAATTGTCCGCAGTTGATGTGTCAATATTTGGAAGCCTTCTACGACATATGTTTATAGAAACTTTTTTTCTTAAAACATATGTTCTACCTTCTGTTAAAGTTTCTCTACAAAAAACTGACTCACGTTGTATATTTTTAATCATTTGTGATATTCTTACTCCTAATCTTAAACCGTAAATGGTGGCTTAAATTAAGTAGTGTTTCAATTCATTCCATAAAAACTATTTTTCCCCACTATTCCCCACTGGCTATTATCCTGTTGAGAGGCATAGGATTACCTGAAACTGCCGGCCAAATTAACGCATCCCTGCTGCAATTTCCGGTCACAATTATGTGCTCCCCTATCGCATTCGTTCACATCGATACACATTCCGAAGCGGGAATTCCATTCGTAGCCCAACGGACATCTGCAAGTCACGTTCCACCTATTCAGGACGATATCCCTGAAATTAGTTGATTACATATCAGCGGGGTGCGTTGGAATCCGCAGGGCACTGTGCCCTGCTTTATGACGGTAGGGGTTCGTAAAATTGAGACGCGGGACTTGTTGCTGGGTGCTGGATTGGTTTCATACACAGCGAACTTCCCCTTCATGGACACTTTTAAAATGTCTAAAAAAAAGTTGGTATGCACATTAAGCCTGATTCAAATTTTAAATCTAAAATTGACTAAACATTTCTATGATAGTATTATATACAGGATGAGACAGAAATAATGGCCAACACTAAGCTGGAGATACTACGAGGTGTGGCAGTTAAGTTCCGGGAATTTAGTTATAACTCAGAAACTGGCAACACTGCATCGTTCGTCAACGTTCTTCTAGAGAGGGGGGATCTTTCTTTTAGTTTCAGTCCAATGTTGCGTCGTGAAAATGAGTGACTCAAATTACAAGCAACGTGTTCTGATTCAATTTTTAGTGAAATCTGACGAAAACCTCTCAGAAATCCTTCGAAAATTGCAGGTGGTGCTCCCGTCACTTCTCGTACTGACGCGAATGTTGACCGCACTGATCGCGTCTGACCGGCGCCTAAGCATTCGTGCGTTGTCTGTCGAGTTAAACGTCAACAAAGAAACCGTTCGCAAGATGTTACACGAAAATTTCAATATGCGAAATATTTGCACAAAGATGGTGCCAAAAGTTCTCACCCGTGAACAGAAAGGCATGCAGAAGTCTATCTGCAAGAATTTGTTTTCCCGTATTTGGAGCGACGGCAGAGACTGTACCCCGAGACCCGTAAACAAAGTTAGCAGTGGGTGGAAAAGGGTGGAGAGCGGCCAACAAAAACGAGGATGTCCAAGTCACAACTGAAAGCAATGTTGATCGTTTTTTCGATATCCATCGCATCATTAATCGTGAATATGTTTGCCAGACAGTGACGGGACAGGGAAAAGAGGGTTTTGCCCCATTTTTGAAACATCGAGCTAGAATTCCAAAATAAAATATTTATTGTCCCCCCTGAGCACGTGGCTAAAATTTTTGTACTTAGTCATAGTTAACTCTATATATTCTGGCCACAGAGCAGTCTTAATATTTATTAACGTTATTACATATCTGATCCATATTTCTTTGAAAATGTTGCGGCTGATGCTACATTGTGAGCCAGTTCTATGAAGCTGTTTAGTTGCAAGAGGTGGCCACTTGACAGATACTGTTTTCTTATTTTAGGTTGGAATTCATAATCAGCATTTCACTTAAGTGTGACTTTTCATTTAATATTTTGTTTCTTATCTAAACTTAATGAAAACTTATTAAAGTGTGGTACGAAACTATTAGCAACTTGTTACCCTGCATTTTTATCTTGTAAATTGCAGAGCTAAGTGCACACTTAACCTGAAGTGTGATCTATGAATTCCAACGTTAACGTCATCCGTTACTCTTAATTTGAACTAACCGCAAATTGGGTCTTTCAGCTAAGAATTAAAAAACCGGACACGCTGAATGACTATAAATGAGTACAATTTATAAGTGTAATAAAAATAAATTTTCCTGATAATATAATTCAGATTTTATCTTAATTTAAATACAGATAACAGAAGCAATCATAGCAACTAATATCCCTAATCATTAATTAGCTAAATACCTAAGCATTATTCCTAAGCATATTATGACACCGAATTTTCTAATAAAGTTTCAGCTTTACTCTTTAAAGGCCGTACACTTTCTGCAAGGATGTCTTAAGCTACGTAGGAAAAGACGAGCCAGAAATTATATTAGAAATAAGCCAGTTATGTTTTTCTTTGTTCGAGACAAAAGACATTTTCCTCGATGGATATCTAACATCGAATTATGGGATTAACAGAGAAACGGGCCCCACAATCCTTGATTAAAGGAATGTAATATACCATCTGCGCTGGAATAGATATCCGAGATTGAAACCATTACGGAAGTGTATCATCTTGATTACTTGATTAAATACCACATCCATTTCGACTCTACATAATAGTTGTAGACATAATTATGATCTATTTATACAGATCTCAAGGAACTGGGTTCGGCAAACATTTGTTTTCATTTAGATGTTTATTTCAATTTGGGTAGGAAATGGTAATACCTTCAAATCCTGGTGACAGCAAATTGTAAATACAATGTGATACACAATAGCCAAAGAACTTCAAATGCTGTAATTAGTGAGTTGAGGTAAATTCACTGAAATGGATATATGAAACTTACGTTGCATATCTACAATATTGGGGAATATACGTCTTAATAGCACACTCACTTTATCACTAAAATCTAGCAAATAAAATGCGATTGAAATTGCTCAAGACTTAAAACATTTTATTGCATTTTTCAATAATACTGTTTGGTAAAAAAATGTATTCAGATGTTTTAGATGTTTTTAGTCCTTCTGGATACGATCATATGGAAAGTGTACTTTTTCGGACGAATTATCGTGGCGAAAGTGGCACTTTTCTGCACTAGTGCTTAAAATTCACTTTTTTGCACGATTTTTATTACATTATACAGTAGACCTATCGTATTGTTGTGACAATGCTTGTGTCCAACGTAATTCAGCGAAACATAATTAAATATGAGGAAGACTTCACATTTTAAAGAAGAGGTATTTTTGGCCTATTTTCACGATATTGCAAAACATAACTCCCGTCAACTTTATGGTCAAAGTAATCGATGTTGAAAATATGCTTCAAAGCAAAGAATGACATTGATAATGGAAAATACGTCAAGCTAACGGCATATTTGAGGGAATTAAATGTTGAGTTACAAGCCAAAAAAGTCAAAGGTATTTGAAAGAAAGGGAACAGGAAATTTCCCAGACAACGTATATCTTTTGACCAAAGTAGCCACGATATTTGGAATTACCGGTGCTTCTCCCCAATATAAAAGATAAAGGGGATGTGCTTATTATTACCACACCAATCACGGTAGAAAATTTATGATTAACAACGAAGCAACAATTAAATATGTCGATATTTATCGAAGTTATGGTATGCCATTTGTATCAGTTTCAAACTAATCTCTGACTGCTGCTGGAACATACTCATAAATATGTTATTATTATTAAATTTTTTACGATTTTATTTGATTTTATATTATCATTGACACTACCAACCTGAATTCGGTGTTACTGGATCCATTTACGGCACATTCCCGTTGACCAGCTACGTTCTCACGGAAGCAAGGATTCTCAGGTGAATCCCAACAAGACGCAGATTGATTCAGATGTTTCATGGGACAACACGGGTCGGGACAGAAGCTATAGAGAGCACAAGCGTAAGGGTCGGAGTCGTTAGCCCTTACATCCTTGTTATTTGGTCCAATGCCTTCATTTAAACAGTCAGAGAAGTTGTCGCAATGTTCAGAAAGGTGTTTCAGTTCTGGAACCTGCTGCATGGTGTACCAGCACATGTAGTAGCTAGCTGTAACTCTCCATTGGAAGCGTTCGAGGGGACCTAAAACAAAAATGTTAGTTTAGATTATCTCAATTCAACCATATAATGCGGTTTACAATTTAATAACCTGCCTAAGCAACGTAGCTTGTGTGCGGTAAAACATTATGACACGTACATTAGACTTAAAAGATCACATTTACATTTCAAATACAGGATTAACTATCGGTATGTACAAAAAGTTTAACCACGTGCTCAATATTTAAAAATGGGGAGAAACATATTACGCCCAAAAAATCGGCGCCTATGACAATTATCGTCCGATGACCTAGATCTGTCAACAGCCACGCGAACGATTTTTACGACGTTGGCAAATGTAGAAACGACGGAAATAAGCATTTTTATTAATAATAATATCTAGCTGTTGGATAACAGTCAATTCGGTTAGTTGCAGTATTTTGCATTCGTTAGTTGCAAACTGCCAAAATGTTATTTTCACTCATTACAGATCCGTCAGCATTATCCACTAACAACATGCAAAGTACATAATTTCCTCCCGCGGATAATTTGAAATCTGACGCAAAGCAGATGGCATCAATATCCATGGGAAGAAATGGCACTTAGCTTCTGTGTAATACATACGACCATTCACAGTGTTTTATATTGGTTTTACATTATGTTTTATTATATTTTCTTACGCATAACACTTAAACAACCAAATATGTCAAAATTTCATAATAGGTATTTAAATAAGGAAATATTGTTAAAAATAAAAAGTATATGGAACGTTACTAAGGTTGCTTCTTGTTTACAAAATAAACAATATTCACAAAAATTTATAACAATGTATTCCTGAAAATTTTCTGGAAGAAGCAAACCTCTGTTCAGTTTGAATTGGTTTTCCAGTATTTGCTCTTGGTATTTTTAATTTTTCACGTATTTTTTGTGTATTTACAAATATGTATTCAAACACTGAGATGACGGAATAGCGATAAGTGCATATTATGGTGTGGCAGTGTAGTTCCAAAGTTTTTTGAATAAATGAAATATTATGCCGAGTCCTCTTTGAGTCACATTGAACAACTGTTGTACTGCCTTGACGGCAAACGTGTGGCAGTGTTTCTATGTACACATTTGCGTGTGTCTTAAGCTAGAAATAGTTGTACTTAATCATAGTTAACCCTGTATATTAGGTATAACTTTGAAATTAGAAAGTGAATATAAGAACAAAAGGCGTCGAAGTGCAATTACATACAAGGATTTACCACATTGAAGAGGACTCTGCTACATCTATCATAGAAGATAAGTATATAAAATTGATAAAAATGCAATTAAAAATATTTTTTAACTGAAAACACTTAGTGAATATTATTTTTATTTTGTCAAAATAAGAATTTTTAATTTTTTCTTTTCAGGTTGATCCACAGTTGTAAGAGACAAATTTATAAATTTAATTATTTCAACAGTGAACAAAATTAAAGGGATATCATCCAGAAAATGCTAAACCCTCTTACGCTTTTAATCCATCTATTAGCTGCAAAAATTTGTCAGTAAACTATTGGTCCATTAAACTCACATGTGTACAAATGTTATTATTATATCTATAAATGATTATGATGATAGTATATTATTATATATGATGACATTATTAATATACAGGGTTAACTATGACTAAGTACAAATATTTTAAGACGGGTAGGTAGTAAGGTAGGCAACTAGCAACACGACCGCAAATGTTGTAGTTTGGCCAGTTTGTAATGAAATAATGCAAAAAATGAATGCAAAATAGTGGAGCTAACGGATTAACTGCTACCTACGTATCTATCAGGTAGATATTATTACTAATAAGAATGTTAATTTTTCTTGTTTCTGCATTTAGAAATGGTGCAAAAAACCGACCGCATGGTAGAAGATATTGTTGACAGATGTAAGTTTTATCTATGGATCTAAGCCATCTCAGTCGTATGTATCATTAGCGCCGACTTTCCGTAGGAAAAGAGGGTTTTGCCCCATTTTTTTAAGTATCGAGCTATCTGGAATAATTTTTGTATTGTATTTTAGGTCTTCCAGAGCATGTGGTTAAAATTTTTGTATTTAGTCTTAGTTAACTCTCTGTATTGAAAATAAAATAGGACCCTATACTGTTCCCTGAGGGACACCTGGTGTCAGTGATCCTCTGGAAATTTTATAAATATTTTTTTGGGAAACGCCTCTGACACCAATCGACTCCAGTTTGTCTAGTGACAGACTGTGATCGGCAGTGTCAAAGGCTTTCGCTAAATCAAGAAATGTAGAAATATCTTTTTTTTGTGATAACTGTATTCTTCAATTCCCCTGCTGCTTCTTCGGTGCAGGTGTATTTTCAAAACCCAATTGGTAATTCCTTAAAATTTTATTTTTGGCAACGATTTAACTACCTTAGATCTTAAAAATTTCTCTAAAAGTTTTACAATCGTATTTATCGTTAATAGTTTGTTACATTATGCAACATCGCCTGATTTAAAGACTGAAGTTACTACTAATTTTTCCGTACCACTTGGGATACAACTTTATAATGATGATAATATCAGAGATATGAAGTATAGGTCTCAGAAGAAATTTCATCTGCACCACAAGTCTCCTTAATATTTAGATCCGAGATTCACTGATTAACTCATATTTGGTTACGTCATTTTACATATTTTAACAAATTTACCCTCGAATGGTTCTGCTATTATATTTCCAAGTTTCCTCAGTTTCTTGCACTCTCCGTCTATTTGCTTGATCTGATCGCTGTGGTTCACGAACGTCCAGTTTTGTTCTTGCATCACTACTACCGTATCATCTGCCCTCTTTAGGGAAACATATCGTAACCGTTTCCGTAAATAGTCGACGCAGCCTGAAAATGAAGGCTCACAGTATTTGCGCACTTCCCAGTGAAGAGACCTTAGTGGTGGACGGGGGAATTCCATGAAAAACCGCCTGAAAATGCAAAACACATAATATGAAACAAGGTTTTATTTGTCTAAAGGGGCAAGCAGTCGAATAAGAAAATTTGGAAATAACAGAGTAAAAGTAAAAGAAAGACAGAAATTTTTCGGAGGTTAGTGAAAGTAGGTCATCAATAAGGTTCAGTGTTGCTTACAAAGATTGACAGAGAGTCTCCGATCGGTCGACGAGGACAGCTCTGTCACGCGCGTTAGGTAGGCAACCAGTAGTGCAAAGACGTATTGCAGAAGGAAATAACTGGGGTAGTTTAGCGAACTGGTGTCAAGTGAGATAGGCAACCAGTAGTGTCGGAAATGTTAAGGAAAACTGAAAACCGGTGGTCAGTAAAAGGGTAACAAGGACACCCGAGCGAAGAAAGGAAGAAATTGAAATAGAAACCGAAAGTGATGCCAGTGGAACAGATGAGGGAAAGAAAAAGAGAAGTATGGAAGAAGTAGCGGAGGTATTCAGTTGCAGCAAAAACTAGCACGTTCGCCAGTAAAGAAAGGGGATATGGAGTACAACATGGAAAAGGTGCTGCGAATGCTGGAATGCTTAACACAGGAAGTAAAAGAGGTGAGAAGAGAAGAGAAAGAATATAGAGAGGAGATAAGACAACTCAGAGGAGAGATTGAGGACATGAGGCAGGAAAATAAGGCGCTTAGGGATAAGATGAGAGAGGTAGAAGAAAGAGTAGAGAGTATAGATAAAGAGAAAAGGAAGAAAAATATAGTGGTGCAAGGCCTACAAATTAGAGAAAATTTAGATCAAAATGAGCTAAAAGGACAGATAGAAGAGTTTATAAGAAAGTCAATGCATATGGAGATTGGTACAGAAGGGGTAACGAAAATAGGAGTTAATGTATTTTTAGTAGAATTAAAAACTTCGAGGACAAGATAAGGATAATGAAAAATAAAAGTAAATTAAAGGAGATAGGAGCTGCCAAAGTCTATATTAACGATGATATGAGCAAAAAAGAAAGGGAAATTCAAAGGAAACTAAGAATAAAAGCCAAAGAAGTGAGGATGGAAGGAAAGGTAGCAAAAGTAGGATATCAAAACTCGTAATTGATAATGAGGTTTGGAAGTGGAATAATGATGCAAGCAGGCTAGAAAAAAAGGAAGCAAAAAACTAGATATATCACTCAGCATAAAAGAAAGATCGCTGGCAATGGACACGGTTATGAGAAAAGGAAACGACATAAATAGAACCAGGAACAGAAAGCAAAAAATACAGAACGAAGCTAGAAGGACGGAGAGGGGGAAGACAGAAAAAGACGGAAAGCAAGAAGACACAAATCAAGAAAGAGGAATGAGAATGGGAACATGGAATGTAAGAGGGTTAAATGAGGAAGGATCATTAAAAATCCTAGAAAGAGAGGCAAATAGATTCAAAATGGACATAATAGCGATACAGGAGACGCATATAAAGGAGACGGACACATGGGAATTAGAAAATTATTTATTCTTTACGAGCGGAGGCGAAACAAGGCGATACGGAACAGCATTTTTAGTAAATAAAAATTTGAGGGATAAAATTTCTAAATTTGAAGCAATTTCAGATAGGTTATGTATGATTAAAATCAGAGAAGAAATAAACATAGAGATATTAAATATATATGCGCCAACAGAAGAAAGAAACAGAAGAAGAAAAAGATGATTTTATGAGAAGCTAGAAGAAAATTACGGAAAGCTGAATAGAACACAGTAAGGATGGTGGTAGGGGATGCAAACGCAAAAATAGGGAGAGAAAGGATGTATGAAAGTATAGTAGGGACAGAAAGTAAACACCTAGAGAGTAATGACAATGGGCGTAGATTGATTGAATTTGCAGAAGAACAAAAAATGAAAATAATGAGCACATTCTTTAAGAGAAAAGACATACATAAGGGGACCTGGACCTCTCCGGATGGAGCATATTCGAATCAAATTGATCATGTTTGCATAGATGAGAATCACAGAAGCTTAATAAAAATGTTAGGTCATGCAGAGGGCAGATATAGACTCGGATCACTATCTAGTAAGGATAGATTTGAAGATAAAAACCTATTAAAAGAAAAGGATTACAAAGGAAAAAAAGACAACTAGATATGGCGACATTACAAAATGAGAGAACCCAAAAGAAGTATGAAGAAGAGGTAAGGAAAGGTTTGCAAGAAAACATACGGATATTGGAAGCAAATATAAATGAAGAGTGGATAAAGATCGAAAATGTCATACAAACAGCAAGTGAGAAAGTAATACCAAAAAAAGAGTGTGCAGGGAGGAAAAGATGGTGGGATGAGGAGTGTATAAGAGAGGCGGAGAAGAGAAATAAGCTAAGAATTAAAGCACTTCAGTCACTACAAGAGGAAGATAAGGAAAAATACAGGGAACAAAGACAAAAGGCAAAGAAAGTGTTTAGACAAAAGAAGAGAGCAGAGCAGGTTAAGAAAATAGAGGAAATAGAGCAACATTACAAGAGGAAAGAAATACGTAACTTCTACAGAGAGATAAAAAAAAAAAGATCAAGAAGGAAGTAATATATGTGAGAGATGAAAGTGGCAATCTAATCGGAGAGGAAACAGAAGTGAGAGAAAGATGGAGGCAATACTTTGCAGATATGTTGAATGAAGAGAATGTAAGGGAAGAAGAGGTGCACGAGGAGATGATACTGGAAGAGAAGATGAAATGGAAGTAGAAGAACCTACAAAAAAGGGAATAGAGATAATTATAGAAGCTTTAAAGAATAACATAAGTCCAGGGAAAAACAGAATAATGGCAGAGAATATTAAGTACACAGGAGAGGATTTAAGACAAAGAATATACGAAACGATCCTAATGATTTTGAGAAGAGAATGTATGCCTGAAGACTGGAGAGGTGCTATGATTATACCAATTATAAAAAGGGGAGATGCAACGGACTGCAGAAACTACAGGGGTATATCATTGTTAGATATAGGGTATAAAATTATGGCAACGTTAATAAAGCAGAGAATAGAACCTATAGCAGAACGGCAAATAGGGGAGTATCAAGCAGGTTTTAGAAAGGGAAGGTCAACAACGGACCAAATCTTCATGGTGAAGGAAATGCTGACTACATGCTATGAGTATGGGATCAAAGCAATGGTTTTATTTGTGGACTTCAGGAAAGCATATGATTCGATCAAAAGGAATAAACTAAGTAAAATTCTGGAACAATTTGGGATACCAACTAAACTGATTAGGCTATTGAAAATGACCTTAGAAAATACTAAAGCCAAAGTACGAATAAAAGGTGAATGTTCGGAAGGCTTTACTATTGATACAGGACTGAGACAAGGAGACCCACTCTCAACGCTTCTTTTAATTTAGTACTAGAAAAGGTCATAAGAGATAGTGAGTTGAACAGAGAAGGACACATATTGTTTAAAAGTCACCAAATAGTAAGTTATGCAGATGATGTGGCCATTATTGCTAGAGATAGTAGGGAATTAGAAGAAGTAACGAGAAAACTTGTGGAGGAAGCAAGTAAAGTGGGATTGCAGATAAATCAAGAGAAAAGTAAGCTGCTGAGAATAGGAGAACAAAAAAAGGATACAAATTTTAAATTGAGAACAGAGCATGGAGAGATGGAGTTTGAAGAAGTTCAAGAATATGTGTATTTGGGGGCGCTAATAACAGCTAACTGTGATGAGGAACAAGAAATAAATAGGAGAATAATAAAAGCAAACAGAAGTTCGGCAGCAGTCAACCACTTATTGAAATCAAAAATTTGTCCAGACGAGTAAAATTTAGAATGTATAAAACAATTTTGAGACCGACAGCGCTGTATGGTAGTGAAACCTGGGTTCTCAATAAGAAGTCAAGAGAAAACCTTTTAAGGTGGGAAAGGAAGATCTTAAGAAGAATTCTAGGTGGTAAGAGGACAGAGGAAGGCTATGTAAGGAGAAATAATGAGGAAATATATGGAATGTACCAGGCACCAACAATAGACGAAGTTGTAAAAGCCAGGAGAGTGCAGTGGCTAGGCATCTAGAACGTATGGAGGATGAAAGGGCAGTTAAGAAAATAGTAGGAGTAAACCTAACTACAAGAAAAAAGAGGTAGACTGAGGAAGCGATGGAGAGAGGCAGTGGCAATAGATCTAAGGGAGTAAAATGTAACGGATTGGAAAAGAAAGGCGAAGGACAGAATGGAGTGGAGGAGAATAACACAGCTCTGGGCCTAAAAGGCCTGTAAACAGCTTTATATATATATATATATATATAACCATTGCAATACAGAAATACTTTTCCCATTCATAACTTTAGTAAAAGGTAAGGCATGAAACAATAGTAAAGAATTTTCCTTTAATATTTTATCTATGACACATAGGTTTCGGGGTACAGGGTATTTTTGCCTCTTAAAACATCTTTAGTAACAAGTAACAAGTTATTTAAACTAATAGAATATGTTAAGGAAATATATTGATATTTGTGGCATTTTATAAATTCGGTGCTGATGCAATAGCGGCTTGAGGAAATTCAGTCGTAGGATTCACTGTTGACAGGATATATGGTACAGGATTAATTTGTAGCTTTAGTGTTGAGGAAATAGCTGCTAGATGATGCTCTTCAGTCACATAATATACATAGTACTGTTGATGTAGTACGTGCTTCAACACGGTTCTCTTGAAGTTCTGATGACGCATGTGATGCTCTGAGAATGTTGTGAGCTATTTTCTTTTTGTTATCCAAAAAATCCTCAATGTATGACTCAGCTACCGCTGTGGACATCCAACCATCATGTCGTTTTATGTTTGTAATATTGGATCCGGAGTTGGCTAATAATGTGACAGAAGAGCACCAAAAACAATGTCCCATATACGCTTCGGGCTTTGGGAGACCTAAGTTACCAGTTATGTTAGATGGAGTTTTCCCGAAAAAAACATTTGATTTTTTCAAATATGTTGTTAGATTGAGTTATTATATCAATGTCCTTCTTTACTTTACTTTACTATGAAACATAGTTTCAGCATCGAATGTTTTGACCATAAAGTTGACGGAGAGTTATGTTTTGCAATATCGTGGGAATAGACCAAAAATACCTCTTCTATCAAAGGTTCCACTTCTCCTCCATGTACCTTTGGTCGAATGCAACAAGCTCCTTTTCATAGCAAATTATTGATTTTGCAGGAATTATTGCGTTCCTCTCATCATTAGTGGCCAATAGCTCTGGCGGGACATCACTGAGAGATTCCTCACTAAATTTGGATAGTTTTACGACGAAGAGAAATGAAAAATAAATCAAACTCAACCTTCAAACTGAACTGATAAAAAATTTGAAAACTTATATCAAACTATATTAACAACCAAAACCGCACGTAGTTATGGAAACAGAAATTTTTATCGGTGGTTACTTGTGTTAGATGGTAATCTACATAGAGCGGTACTCATAAGCGCCTTGAGAAAAATCTATCGTAAACTTTTTCGCTTAATGCTGCCTGCATCCGCTGAATTAAGTTGGAGCATTATCACAATATGATACGATTTGAAATGTTTAAAAATTACAATCAACAATTAATAAAATAAAAATAACAGTTTCTAAACAATTTGATTCAAAAGAAATTGAATGAATATTCTGCATATTATGGATTTCAAAGTCGAGAATGGTTAGATGTGATCTGTGGGGAAAATCCAAGGTTCCGTTGGACTGCTCGATCACCTGATCTCAATCTACTAATATTTTTCTTTGGGGCTTCTTAAGGGAACAAGAGTCCACATCAAGATAACCTTTCTAACCTGTCTAATGGCGATAGAGGCCGATAACTTTCAGTGATGTCTACTGCTATGTAAAACGCCTCGTGTTTGTGGTTTTTCAGTCCAGAGTACTGAGTGGCCAGTAGATGTAGCTTTGCCACACTCGTACTCATGGTCTCCTCTGTCGAGTTAGACAGACTTAAACCAATTAAGCTATTCGTTGGTTGCCTCACCTATGGCATACTAATGAGAGCTAACAACCTTGAAACCGGTATATGTCTGGTGGGCTGCTTACGAGTGACGTTAGCTGATTGCTATAGGTTTTTCAAGTTTAATTCAATGCTGATCGGGGCATTACCTCGCAGGGTAGTTGCTTCTTGTAATTTCGTGCTTGCAAAAAATATTTGTTTAGTAAATAAAAAGAGATAGATTAACACAAAATGTTCTGTTCTTGACTAAGTTGAGTTGAACAAACAAAAAACGGTTAACAACCTATAACCACCATAAGTAACTTTTTAAATCAGCGACATTTTTCAAGACTTTACTTACCTTGGAGCAGTTTCATTATTTGTTTCATATCTCCTGTCGTATTCATTAAATTTGTATGCTCTTAAATAGTATGCTATGTCTCTAAGAGCACTTTCCATGGAAAATGGTTGCTTGAATGGTTCTTTAGTGGTGGTTCTCTTCGTGCTATTAATATTAGTCATATTTTCTGCTACAGTCGTCACTGCTGCTTCATAAGTTGTGGAGGTATTAATGTCTACATCACTTTCTATCACGGTTCCATAGTCACTGTCCTCAGAAAATGAAACGTCAGTGCTTAAGCTTGAATTTGATGTACTTTCGGTTTCATTACTGTTTGGACCAGTACTACTAGGGTTGGTAGTAGTAGTGATTGGTTTTTTATCTTCTCCTTTGTTGCTTTCTGATACATTATTACTTGTTGATGTAGTTTGTTGAGTTGTAGATGAGGCTACGTTCGTATAGCTTGTTACATGACTCTGGGTATTTTGTTGAACGGTAGCAGATTTTGTGAAGTTTAAGACATTATCTTCTGATGCAGTTCTTATTTTTTGAGAGCATACTAAAAGCAAGAAACTAACAATGGTGATATCTCCAAAGAACTTTGACATATTATTAATACAAGTTGTATTTGTCACTGTCACTCACAATTCATACTGACGGATACTTTTGTAGTTGCTTTGATAATGAATAAGAATCCACATTTTTTGACAAAGTAATTTCATTTCGATTGAATTTCCAAAATATCTGTAATAATTTGACTGTGATATAGCTACCTTCAACCTTATAGGTGAATCGGAAATGTAAGGAACATAATTTTTTAATCATAATCACAAAGTTGTTGTTGTTGTGTAAATGAAATATTTAAATATGTAGTTCAGGATGTGCCAAATCTTCATGATAATAGTTAATACCATGTTTTTGGGTGTTGAACTAAGATCATTTTGAGGTCAGAAGCATGGGATGCGACCAGTTACAGCGGCGGCTACGGAACGCCTCGGAGGACCACCAGTATCCGAGAAGCGGTTCCGACCATAGCAGTCGTAATACCAACAGTAGGAACCGAAATTAATATATGGACAGGCCCAGAGACACCGATAGCGGGTCTGTCCCCACAGAGCCTAGCCCGAGAACAACCAGGGCAGGTAAAAGTATCCCAGCTAATGCTAGGGATGTGCATTTTAACTCTGTTTCTGGCAGCTACCAGTTACCGAGGTCACGGCATAACAACCCGGAAAATCACCATGTATCAAATTACAGTCAGGAGAGGCAAACATTTTAATGATAATACCAATAAAGTTGTTGATAACACAATCACACTAGGAAAAATTCTGTGTAACGTTCCACCTATTTTTATCGCTGTTAAAGTTGAAACGGCCAACAAATTCCAGGAATTTAGTAACCGTTCTTAATACTCCTAAGACTATTTTATCTATGGAAAAACGGATCCATTAAAGAGAACAGAAACTGAGACAAAAAATTAAATGGGCAATAAAAAAACAAAGGAACTAAACCTCTCAAAAAAGCAGTAGAGACCCAATTCAATAACGAATACATTAAATCTGAGTAAGATTGCTGTGCTGGCTGTGGAGAAGTTCATCTAACCAAGAAAAATGTGAATTATTTTTAATTTGCAAATTGTAATTTATGGCTACACGAGAATTGTATGTATGAAAATGTTTTCGATATGTATTGTGTGAAAAGAACAGAAAGCAAAAAGTGGCTTAAAAGGTGAACATTACATTCATCATTTCACCCTTACTAATTTCACCACCTCACCCCATAGAGTCGGGGCGATGGCAAAACAATTTATTTTTATTTTTATTTGTCATTCATTTAAAAATTCACGGGCAGTCAAACTAAAATGTGGGGGAGGCCAGTCGTGCATAAAAACATTCTTTGTCTTAGCGCGTAGAGAACATCGTCGTAGTTCAGGTAAAACGTTTCCAAGAAAAAGTCTGTAGGAGACACCGGTTAAAGTTCTTGGTAAAAAATAATACCCAACAAGAAAATTTACAATACCCATCCATACATTCAATTAAGAACGTGTTTATTCTGGAAGTTCATTATAACATCTATGGAAATGGAATATTGGCTACGTCGGTAAACAATATGTCAGAATTAAGGCTAGGATTTTGTATACCTATTTTTACCGTCTAACAGGGCTTCAAGCGAGAACACAGAACTTCAAGGAAATTAAAATAATTGGTTATTATTATATATCAACGTATTCACAAAGGTTCCCGCTAGTGCGTGAGATAATATTCATTGCTCATAAAATCACAAGAATAATTAAAATAAATGTTAAAATACCTCAATTTTAGCCATACAGTTAACACCCCAATATGTCGCAATTACGGCAAAATTATCACAGCCACACCCACCAAATTACTTCACTCACTATTACTAACTCAATCACTATTCACTCACTCACTCATATCACTCACTATTAAAATATTAATTCAATTGTGTCCGTTTATGATTCCTATGTATTAAGCAGGTTGAAGGCCCGTATAGAATGTATACAAAATAAATTTATAAGATATCTATCTTTTAAAACAAATTATTTTATTGAAAACGATTATTGCCAAGCCCGTCAACATTTTAAATTGATTTCTTTGGAAAGTCGTAGAATATTAGTGACTTAGTTCTGTTATATAAGTTCATGAATAATATAGTAAATTTTTTTATGTGCCGTTTAAACGGACAATCTACTGCCAGAATCCTCCACTGTGTAGAATGTTTGTTGAGTGCAACAGATATTGTATTGACATTGATATCTTCAATGTAACTTTGGCCAGATTTAAAAAACACTTGAAACATGTACCTGTTTAACGTGATATGCTTATTTATGTATATTTGTATTTCGGTATTTTTTTGGATTACTTTTTTATGTTATCTTTTATTCTCTTTTTATTATAATGTGAATGCTCTTGTAGGTATTTTAGACCTGTTGTAATCCATATGTATGAATAAATAAACAAACAAGCTAGCCAGGACATATAGAACAACTTGTGTTTCACTTTCAGATTGATATTTATTGCTAATTTTATATTTTGTGTCCTCGAGTAAAATCATAACATATATCACGGCTTCCATTTTTATGCACGATAAACTTTGTGGTTCGGGCCTATACGGTTTCTATACTCTCATAGGCCTCGTTGATTCGCCGTTTCGCTCACTTAGGCTGTGCAATTTCTTTCCTACAAAATCGCCGCCTTAAAATCAACATTTTGTTCAATTTTTGCAAAATCCAGCGATAAAATTTTTGGCGAGCAGGATAGCCTTGCTGCAGTAAGTCTTACTGTATGTGATGATTCAGAACGAACCAAACTAATTTATAATTCGCAGTAAGGTTTGCAGTAATCAGTATTTCGGTCTTCTTTCAACTCAAATGTTCTAACAAAGGTCTTCCAGGAATTGGAAGGAATTGATTTCCGTATAAATTTGCTTAGCCTCAGTACCATTTTCATCTGCAAGGCCATAAATGAAAACCATATTGGCCATTTCAACTTCTGAACATGCATAAGCCATCATTAAAACTTAATATTATTTAAAAATAAACTTAATTTGACAATACGCAGTATTAAATAAGATGATGGCTTCTTATGTTATGTATGAAGATATGTTTAAGTAATTTAAGGAACTATGTAAAAATACACTTGATCAATTAAATCAATTTTGTTGTTAACTGGTTTGGAATATAAACAAGTGTAAAGAAACAAAAAGTGAAGATAATGCAATGGTTCATATGAAGACCTATTTTATTTGTAAGTTTATACACGGTGATATATTTTATTTTGGCAAATAATGATTGATGATACCCACACCTCCGCCACTGGTAAATTTCTAAAGCGAGTAATTTTTTGCTTTATATCTACTTTCATACTAAATATGTACACCGGATTCGGTTAAATTATCTCAAGCGGTTTAAAAATTAAAAGCTGATTTTTTAAATTTATATATTATTGTGATTTGTACATGTGTGTGATATGTGATATGATTTTGTTATGTATATAAATTTTTTATTGGGCGCCAATGATTTATTTTATTTTGTTTTGTTTTATTTAATTTTTATTAGTGTAGATTGTATTTATGTTATATGTGAAGTGTATAAGTGAATAAATATAATTTTTGTTTTAAAAATTTAATTTATGATTTTATTTTGCTAATAATTTTTTTACCTGTACTTTACTATACCCTGGCTATGTTTGTCCTCATTTCCACCTTTTTTAATTTAAATGTTCAAATATCTTTAAACCACTCAGTACATACAAAGAAACAATTGTTTAAAGGATAGTACATTAACTTTTATTAAAAAAAAAACAGCAAAATGATAATTCCTCAATTAAATTAGAAAGCATTCAAAATAATGAATATTAAAGAATATTTTTACAGTTTACATTTAACAAGTTTGACTTTTCATAGATATTGCCTCGTGTGTTTTTCTTGTGTTTAAAATTATTTGAATTTACTTACTGCTCTTATGCAACTAGAAATACACACGAGTGCAATGGAATTTGTCTAATTCTATTTAGATGTAAGTTCTGGATTTTGACGTCTTTAGTTTCTATTTTCAGTCTTACAACATTTAATGACTGGATTTATAAGTTTAAGCTTTTAAAATGATTGAAATCTAATAGAAGGTAAGTAATTAACTGTTGTATATTGTTATTAATCGTTTAGAAGTTACTTATTGTTATTTTTCAATTTGTATTCGATCTAGCTAGATAACCTTATATACGTGTACGTTATTTTTTACTTTTTGTAGATGATATTTCCAATATTATTGTCTGGAATTTCTCCTCTAGATGATGTATTCTTTGGATACTATTGATCCTCCGGCCTGGATATCCTGTTGAATTCTGGACTTCTATTCTTGTCGAGATCTTGATGTGTATTTTGAGGTTGATTCCCTCTAAGAATGGATTTCTTCCATCTTTTGCAAAACCCCAGGTCTGGTCTGGTCTGGTTATAAAGATGATTTCCACTAAATTCCTGAATGTGATATTGATCGATGTTGTCTTGAGTTACTTTAAGTTTTTAATTATACTGTGAAACTGGTACGTATGAGTTTTTTTTTAATTTTAATTAAATTTTAACTATAAAATATGAAATTTTCGGCTCTAGCAAATTCACACCTCTTCTCGCTTCAGAGTTTTCTTCGTAACTAATCAACAAATTATTGTTTCTAGGTAATTTTACCTTCTAGATTATTATTAGTTTTTCTTAGGGTCAATACACATGTAATATTTTTACTTTTAATTATTCTTGTCGAAGCACTATTCACGACACTAATTGTCTTTTGTATTCTTATAACTATTTTTACTACTACCTACATAACAATTTTTACTAATTTTATACTTAGATATTCTTTAATTTGTGTCCCTTTTTTAAGAGTCATGTCAGAGATGCTGAAATTTCCTTGAATAGCCATCTTTACATTTGACATTTCTAATTGTCATGCGATATGCATATATGCTAAATCTTTGTTTTTTAAGCTTTGTTTTGATATGTCATTGTCTGGTTTGTGAATTTACTTTCTTTAAATAATGTATGTTTTTGTATCGTCATGTCCAAATTTGATAGATAAAAATTTATATTAAATTTAATAAAATTTGGAAAATTTTGTTATTTTAATATATTAATAGGCTTCTTTCGATATGTTTATTTAAGATAATTTCAACAATAATAATTTATCTATATTTTACATCAATAATATGAACATTTTAATAATAATTTTCTGTTTTGTTGCTTAAAATGAATTTCATAGTATTCAGTTCTTATGCAATTTCTGTTTTATCACAATATTTATACTTTTATATAACACTTATATTGGTTACAGAGTACGCTTCTGGATTGTTGACCGATTCTTAAGAAACACCCTAAATATATGTAAAATATAGTAAAAAGTTTTAAATTGTATTCATTATCTGTATTACTTTTTGCAGTGTGTTTTCATTTAATAGCAAACATTCCTACATGTGATTCGGGCAGACCATGTCACTTTCCCTCTACATATTTCAAACTACTAGATTTTCTTTTTTTGGTAGTTTTACAGCCTACCGCTGTATTAAACTAAATAAAGTTATTTCTATTTTGATTTCCAATAAACCCTTCCATTCTTCCCCATTCGTAAGTATGGAATTTGTGGTCCATTCCTGCAGCCTTCCAACCATCCCAAATATTCGAGGCTCATATAAAATCCTACCATTATAATAAATTCAGAACCGAAGAGCCGACTACATGAATAACAATCATGTTACCGCCGGCCTTTGTAATCATTTTATTAATTATGTATTAGCAGTCCGTTCTAAAAGGGTCAAAAGGAATGCGCTGCCGACCGACAGGGAGCACTGTGCACTAAAGGAAAATTCATGATTCATGAAACGTATTAGCATTATTAAATTCATCATTTTGCCATCCGTGAAATACCGGTGGCGTTGGGTTAGTTAATTATCTATACAATTTCAGGTAAATATATTCTAGCTGGTCCTTATTAAGGTTTCAATTTGGTGCTAATTATTAAATTTAACTACAATGGACCAATGAGAAAGTTGCATCGAATTTTATTTTAAAGCTTTCAAATAGCAACGAAAAATTGTAAGGGGCGATACTGTGATGAAACTCAAGAGGGGTTTCTGATGTAACTTTTTTGAAAAAACTCTTCCCTGAAAAGTTGCGTCCCTCTAAAAATTAAAAAGAAAATAGTTTTCTTGTCATTTTCCATGTATATCTGTCTATAATACTACACATTTTAAAATGTTTTCAAACCTAGAGTATTTTTTGTAATGGGTTGAAATAATCAACCCCTATGAAATTTTTTATATGCTATTTTTTAATGCATTTCTAAGAATATGAGCTATTTAACGCGAGACTATCAACTATTATTTTCTATATACAGCCATAACACTTGTGAAAGTGTAAGAAACAGTAACAATAAATGGCATTGGCATGGATTGCATTCACATTCAAATACACTCGAGTTATAACATATTTATAAAAGTGCATTGCAATACTTTTATTTTTTTCTCACAAATCCTTAACCTTTCAAAATACCTAGAAGAGATCAAAAAGTATATAAATGGGATTTTTTAGAGATATTCTTTAAATGGAAAAAAAATATCGAGAAAAAAAATAAGAAAATATGTCATAGCAGTTGCTTATTTCAACCTCCTACAAAAATACTTCACGGTTGGAAAAAATTTCGAAAAGTGTAGTTTTATTGAAAGATAATGTTCACCAAGCTTGGTTTCTTTAGCTTGATATACATGGAAGATAAAAAAACTTTTTTTAATATTTGGAAGGGCGTGACTTTTCAGAGAAGGATTTTTTGGAAAAGTTTTATACTAAAGATCCTTATTAATTTTCAACAAAAAATCACCCTTTACATTTTTTCGGTGATATTTATATACACCTTTAAATTTCTTTACAAAAATGCGATTATTTGAGAAAATTTGCTTATATCTTAAGTTTTCTTAACTGATATCATAGTCTCCAGAAGTGTTATCTTCCAGAAAACTAATCCAAAAGGACTTTCTTGAACACCTCCTTTACCATGTTAGGTTTTCAACAACTTTTTGGTACTCCAACTCATACCGTGGTTGTGTTTGGTCGGAACTAAACTTGAGATACTCCGTTTGCCGCTACTTCTATATCAGATCAGGGTAAACTTCCATTAGAATCACTCATTTTGACAAGAGCTTTTTATATTTATGGGTTTGTTTGACAAAGATTTGATAGTAATCATAATAAAACTTGATCTGTAAACTTTGGAAGTACTTTTTTGTCTATAGAAAATTCTCGGCTTCTTATGGTGATATTTGGCACTTTTTGCTAAATATATACAGATTTTGAAAGTGATGATCTTGATGGTGAATTGTATTTTGCCGCTTGCGTGTATTTGTGTCATGCTACACGCATACTTCGACCACAGCGTGTTTGCATCAAGCAGTGTTGCCAGGTGGGAAAAATTCAGTGCATGAGAATAATTTCAAAGAAGCATGAGGTTTGGAGAAAAAAGCATGAGATGCCTTAATTTATCAAAGAATACCTCTTGACACAGCTTAATTTTTAATTACTTTGTAATGCCATTTTTATTTCATTAAAAAGCATTATGTTCTGCAATTTTATCATAATATTACATTGTAAGTAGGTAGTTACAGGTACTTACTTAAAAGTTATTAACCACGTAACCTTTCTAATTTATTTTATTGATAGGCCGGGCGAACGTTGAGGCGCAGTTGACGTGACGCAGGGTGACTCACGGGTCGTAAAATCTGTTGTTTCCAGAAAATTAGGTACCCTTACGGAATAGAGTTAAGAATCACTGCAGTACAGTGAATACAGCACACACACCGCATATCCGTAGACTGTCATACCCGTTTATGTATTCATTGCTAATTATTAAGAGAGCAGTCTATAATAAAGGACATTTCAAGTACCCAAAAATTGTAGATACCTACCTCTATCTATTCAATTTTGCTTTTATTTCTCGTTAGGTCTTTGTTTTGGTAGATTTCAAAGAGTAATTTTAATAATTATATTACTTCTTTTTGTGTCTATTAAAAAGCATGAGATTTTGTAATCAAAATATGAGGGCATGAGATTTCCTCGGAATGCATGAGATTAGACAACACTGGCATCAGTTGACCGGACAGTTAGATTTGCAATGGCGAATTGGCGTTGGCGATACGGAACCGATTACCGTAGTAGTGGGGAATGCTAGACCAATGCACGTCGCCGCCCCTCTTAAAGTTCGTACCTTCCCTGGAATAAAGCGGCAATTTCTACTTTCTCTGTAAAGATCCGCAATTTCCGAATCTGTATATACTCGTCTAATTAAATAAAAGTAGATAAAATTTTGTACAACATTCTTGTTGTAAATCTTTATTGTAAATAACTATTATCATTTGAAATTATTTATTTGTGAGCTATTATTATCTACGTAGTTAAATATTTTTTATACAAATAATAAATCAAACAATAACGGACTTATATTTTTGAAAAATAGAAAACTTTAGTTTTTTTCGTAATTTAAAACTTTTTTCTAAAATTGAATAGATATCTGCGGAGTCAAAATGTAGCAAAACACCCTATAATTATCTGTATTTGTCCACCCTGTATCTCAGATATGAGGCAAGCGCTTGGAAGGTAAGAGAGCAGCGTACAAAATGAAATCCAACATGTTTTTCCTATTTCTAAATATGCATATGCTACAAATCCCTTTCACATCCAGCGCTATATATGATTTATATTCTGAAGCTGTGTCAACAACTTAGCGAAATAAATAGAATGGCCCGTCTCTCTTATATGTTAAAAATGAATAAAATATGAACGTTTCAGTAATGGAATACGGGTTTAATATAAACAGGGTACATGACTATTTAAGGCTTTAAAATGGATTTCCGGGAACCATTTTCAGTAGCACAAGCCTGCTTTTCCTCGGAACAGAATCATTCAAACAAATGATCAATCAGTATTGTACGTCTAAAAGTACATTTCCATCATGGTAAGGCGGTTGCATGCGGAAGTTTGAAGGAACGGCATAGATTTCAAAAGAATTTACATATACAGGATTACAGCAAAGAACGTAAAAATTTGAAAATTGTTATTTATTCAGACAGTTAAATATTGTTAAAAACAATAAATTCACGCCAATTCAAACAAAGTCAGTATGGGGTTGTTTGGAGTCAAGCTAACAAAATGAGACCTGTGTTTGGATATCGGTGAATGAGTGCTAGCGATTGATCATGAGTTAACCGAAGAAAAGCGTATGTACACCTTCATAGAAACTAAAACCATTTGGTAGCTGCGTTGATAAGTAATCCATGAAATGAATGATAATATTAAAGAGGTGCAAGCTCATAAGTTCTTGAAAGAATCATTAAAGGATTTGATGGCTGATTTACTGAATCAAATCCCAAGATGAATAGATAAGGAGTAGTATTATAGATTAATTTTACATTGGAGTCTGGAAATTCGTGAGTAATACTATCAAAGAAAATGGTAGAGCGGATCTGGTTTACGACAGGCTGGTTTTTTATAAAATGTCTATGGACCACCACAAACACACAAAAAGAAGTGGTCCTCCTTGTTCTATCCATCGTGCTCATTGAACTTCGTTAAGGTACTCCAGAACATTTTGTCAAAAATGAAGAGGAGCACCATCGTGCAAGAACCACATTGGGAGTCGGATAGCTAAGGGCATATCTTCCAGAAGTCTTTGAAGGACTTCGAGATACTGAACGCTATTATCCACTGTCCAAACATTTAAGGAAAGTCATTGCTGGAAATGATCCCGTTGAATCGCATGCGGATTTTCATCCCAAATCCCAAATAAGTATTATGAATGTTATACATCCCATTCCGTATAAAAATAACTTCATCTGTAACTAACATGTCAGCTGTAAATCTGGGATTTTGAGACTTCTGTTCATAGAAATCATAAAATATATAAGCCAGAAGTATTTAAATTAGCACTGAAAATAATAATCAGACGATGGAGGTAGCCATCTAGGAAAAGCTTAATGTACGCTGTTGGTGATACTGCATTTTAATCCTAGCGTACAATTATTGAAACCAAAATGGAAAATGGTATTTGGTCGATAGAAATTATATGTTTCTATGAATTGGACGTAAAATTTTCGTATTTTGAAATTCCTGCCCATTAGTGTGAAGCTACCAAGTTAGTGCAGCCAACTCATAAAAGCTAAGTTACTGCAATATTGCCAAACTCGCGCTCCCCATAGGTTGACTATTTTCGGTATCTCCTTTGACATTCAAAATACTTAATGATTTCTATGCATTTGCTGGAGCCATTCACAAAATCTAATTCGTAAGGGATAATCTCTTGGTATTAATGCTTGGACATGCTGTACATGTCACATTGTTGATTGGGACATTCCTTGTACTTGTTGAGCGATTTTTCCTGGTGCTTCTCGAGGATTCTCTTCAATAATATCTAAAATGTGTTCCTCAGCTGCTGCAATATGCCGTAGACGCTTTGGACCTCCCTATCTTCCACGGTTCGGTTGCAAATTTCCATTTTTCATGATCTGTCTTCAACATTTTTTGGATAAATTGTAAAATGCTCTGTATAAAACACTACTCTATATGCTTTACTAGATTGTTTGTATGGAACTAATTAATTATTTGTATACTGAATCTTGTTCACTTATTCATTTTATACAGAAGAAAAGTAAGTGGGACATAATGATAGTTTCGAAAAAGATTTAGTCAAACTAAATTGAATAATATAATTCTGAAAACTAGCAAAGAAATATTAGGGTTAAAAAATTCTGCAAAGAACATGAAAAAAACAATAAAAAATACTTTGAATGAGAAAGCATAATTGACAGAAAATAAATGTAGAACAAACTTGAAGATATCCATTAATAAGTGACAAAAATAGTATAAGTGGATATTAATGCTTTTAAAACACGACGGCGAAGCAGAGAAATGAGACAAACAAAATTAATTTTATAATCTGTCACAAGATTAATTCTTGTCAAGACAGTTGTTACTGTTTTTATATATTTATAGGTATTAATAATATGGTGTGAAACTAACTACTCTGTGGACAAAACTTTAAAGAAGGCCACCTGAAGAAGCAATCCTAAAAATGCAGAAATAGGTCAGATGTCATCTATCGTGGTTCGAGTTCCCACTGCCAAAAGTGAAGTTAGAATTAGAGTGTTTTCATTAAAGCAGGTTAGTAAATTTGGATTGATTAATTTCTTTAGGTAATTATTGAATAGAGCTTTGCCTGTGGAATTGTTCATTAGCATACCTAGATGTTTGGTATCAGAGAACATACATATGACTTCATTGATAGGAATTGTTTGAGATTTGATTTATATTAGCCGAATTTTCTTACTGTATCAAAGGAAAAGTGTACCAATTAAGTGATTGGTATTAATACAGTTGGATCATGTCCCTTGCAAATTGCACGTTATCTTAAATTGAACAATCCTGAGAAATACACTAGACATGAGTTTCGACGTACGTCCGCTACCATTATGGCGAATAGGGGCTTGAAAAAGATCAAATCCAACGACAAGTAGGATGGAAATCGGAAGCTGTGGCGACAGGTTACGTTGAAGAGAGTATTAACAATAAGAAGAATGTTTCAAACATTATTGGGAGTGCCATTAATGGAAGTATCAATATTTCAAACAATACCAACTGTACTTTTCACATTTATTTAAAACAAATAAGATTGTTGTAGCATTTGAAATATTTGTTGTAAAAATTCATTTGATGCTACAAGGTACTCCTGTCAGAACAATAATAAAAAAGGGACATTTAGACTTCACGTTTCTCAAGTACCTAGCTGATTTTACCATAGTAACTTTAAAACATGCGCGTTTTTTAAAGTTGGGTTTAAAAACGCTGAGACGTAGGTACTTTAAATAAGCATAATAGGGTACTAATAAAAAAATGATATGAATGAAGTTACCAGTGCTATACCATGGCTTTAGATTAGTATTATTATTAAATATATGATAATAACATTTTTAAAAGATACTGCTTTTCTACAAACTTGTTAAAATTCGTTTTTTAGCCAGATGCTACATAGCAAAGATGTGTAGATATCCCGTAATGAAGCTATATCCTATAATATTTCACTTTGTATAGAAATAACTACGTCTGCGAAAAAACAATTCCATTTGAACAAAGGGATGAACGCAAAGGTGTTATTAAAGTGTCGCGAATGATTGCTATCAATCCTTTTCCCCACATCCACTAATCATGTGTCAGAATCGAAAACATGCAAAGGGTGGAGACCCACAGGGATCGATGCCTCAACGGTACGCAGTCGAACGTATTTCAGATTATTTAAGGGTGTAATCCTGGAAAATGAGACTGGCTTGTGTTTCTGTGTACCCAAATGGAAGTACAGGATATGGTAATATATTTTTTAGGGGACTTTATATGAGGAAGTTCGTTCCAAATACGTATAAAGAGTTGCAAAAAAACAAGTTCCTCGAGTTGTTAAAAACATGTGATTATGGTATGGTAATGAAACTTAGGCTTTCAACATTCAATCCTGCTTCTTTCATCACACCTAGATATTAGATATCAAATACTTTATTATGACTTCAATAATAGTAGTAATAATAAATATATGAATTAGCTATATTTGTGCAATCAAAGTACTATGAGTTGCACATATGATTTTTTTCAATACCACTTTGAAAATAGCTCAAATAACTATAGCTATAATTTTTCACTGAAAATTGTAATTTTTAATGTGAATCAAGAAATTTGAGGAAATGTTGATATAGAAACGAGTTTATTTATTAGGTTTTTGTTAATTATTGTGTCAGTGATTTATGAAAAATGTCATAATCTTCTGCTTACGATGATAATAGGGAAGATGATATAGAAGAATCATCAAAAATCGCAATTCAATGATTATTGCCTACAAAATCCAAAGGCAAATATGAAAAAGCGTATCGCTTTTTTGAACATTCGAGTCATTAAAAGGGAGTAACTGTTATCACTGAGGCAGATCTACTAGCGTATTTTGAACAAAAATCCAGAGTATACCAGAGTTCTAGGCTATGGAGTCTTTACTCAATGATAAAAAAAACATTGTCAGACAAAAAAATATTGACATAAAGAAATTTCCAAGTTCAATTGCTTTCCTTAAACGTTTTAAGAAAATCAGACGTTGAGGAATTTTTGAAAAAAGCAGATGCAAAAACTTACTTGATGATGAAGCTAAATTGTAATTTTCATTCTTCTCTCCAAATATTGAAATTTTTTCTTATTTTACATATAGTTAATTATTGGCATCAGTGGAGTGTGCCATCGTAAACATAATAAAAGACATGGGAGAATATATATTGATAGAGGTTCTCAACATAACCATGAACGTGAGAATAGGATTTATTATTTCTAACGAGAACACCGAAATGTTTGGAATATATTCCTCTCTTCGTCCGTCACCAATTGAGCATTCAAAGTTCTTCCCATGATATAGAAATCGGAAATGTACAAGACCGAGTATTGGTATAATTTCTATATAGAGTTTCCTTTAAAAAATGTTAGAATTTTTTAATGCTGGTAATTGTACAGGTTACTGTTTCCGAAGAACGTCTGCAAGAATACTGACTGATGCAGGAGCAGACATCATCACTCTTAAAAGGCATGGTGGATGGAAATCAACAAACGTGGCAGAGGGCTACATAAAGGATTCCGTTCATTAACAAATGATCAAAAGATATATAAGTACAAACTGGCCTCTATTTTATCAAATACATATGTGTGCTTTCCATAACTAATTGTAAAAATGTTACACTTAAATTTTATAACAATGATGAATAGTTAGTTCGAGAATTATGATGTATTTTTTGAGTGCGGAAAATTTTTCTCCGCACTATTTACTTAATGTTTCTGCTCCTGGTGGGAGAATATTTGCATATCTATCAGTATAAAGAATCTGTTGAAAAACAGCATTGATTTCGTTCTGTAGTATTCATTTTTGATTATATTTACAAATATTTTGTATAAAATAAGTTGTAGTAATCTGGACCTCAATGAAAAGTTGATAAATTTATCTGGTATTAAAGAAACCAGATAGGTAGTACAGTTTACCTGGGCCTGTATACGAAAGGATGCGCTTTATTCGATCCAGCCCGATTTTGACCAAAAGAACTATTGGATTAATGCTCTAAGGATAATCGATCACACTTTATTTGATTTTTTCAGTGAAATAATTCTTTTAGCATGCGAGTCTAATGGTAAGATATAAACATGTGTCAGCCTAAATATTACTTTTTTGTTGGAATATACATATTGCGTACATTTTATGTCTTCTATATACTTAAATATCAAGCATACTCTTAGAAGTTATTAAGAACTGCTGATGATAACGACGAAGATCGATTCCTAGTAAACCCATCCATTATTGAAATGTAAACGCTTCTCAGATCTGCCGAAATGCCATTAGTAACACCCCTGGATGAGGACGCTGCTTTCCCGATCAAGGCTCGGGATATGTTCGCTGGTTTATTACATCCAGTCGCACTCGCACTTTCCAGCGTTTCAGAGAACAGGGGCCATGTTAGCGGCGTAAATTGCTGGCTTAAAAAACAAGTGCCTCATGTTCGTGGGAAGGCAGGAGTAGACGAGTCTTTTTAATTCAAAGTCGTTGACGTTGTGAGAAATGCCAGGATATCTTTGATGTAGGTGATATAGGTGGGTTTAAACAAATTTTAGATGTTACATGAACAGCCACAAAGTCTTCAGAACTTTTTAGATCTGTAGGAAATATTATAACATGGAAACCCATATTTTACTTTGTTCTAACATTTGTTATATAAACTTGTCCCTATATGTATTGATTTAACTGTTCAAAGATAAACAGAGTTAGTGCCTTTAATTCACATTCACTTTTTGCAGCCGTAAAATCTTACACTTATTCATTACAGAAAAAATATTAGCTTTATTGCACTAGTGGAATAAATAAACCTTATGTTACTGTTACTAAAATCGAAGAATAATAAGACAATACCACAAAAACAAGTGCTCCAATGGACTAAACTTATGTTTAGTGAGTCTAACAGACGCCGTAGAATATATAGATATTCTTATGTATTTTCACTCGCTAAATGTGAATTCGAGGTACATTTAATCCCATCGGCCTAGGTTTAAGGTCATTTTTTTAATAATAATAATAATAATAATAATAATAATAGGATGCATAGAAATGCTGAAAACTCTTGAGGTAAAGGAATTTTATACAGTAAGATTCATTTTAAGAGAGAGTTTTCTTGTGGTAGATAACACGTGCGTTTCATTCTCTTACATCATAATATCTATATCTCTCTTATTCTCAAAGGATCGGTGCAATATGTCCTTTATGTTTTCGTCCTCTTTCTGGCATATCTCTTGCGAGCACCCAACAGTAATTAGCCGTTATATGTTTACTGCGCACGCCTTCATAACATGACTTTACATCTTTCATGTCCTGATGAAATCTTTTATCTTGCTATTTACTGCAACCGCCAAGATTTTTGGGAAATAGTCAATATAGGAATTCATGAAATGCAATAATTATTATTAACAAGCAACTCAGTATCTATGTAATCTTGACTATTATGGATCCACAGGTTCGGTTCGATGGCCAAAAGTCAAACAGAAAGCTATGCCAAGTATAAAGGATTGCCTGCTTAAGTGTAACTGGAGCTATGCGAAATACGTTCACCATAGCAATTAAGGTAATGCTATGTCTGACACCTTTTGGATAAAGGAAGTGGCTGTGACAACTATGCTTCTTCTTAAGTATAGTGATATTGTATCAGATATAGGATGTGGAGAGTTTAGAAGTCGTTGTGGAATAGGGTCGTCAGAAGGATGTCTCTTCTGAAGACAGACCCGGACAGTATTTCTCCCAAGTTTGCTTTGAGAGAGCCTACACGGTAACAGCATATTTTTATGCTAGGTAAAGGGGCACAAGTGGTGTTATGGCAATAAAACATCTGATATAGTGGCCACAAATGCATCGGTGTCATCAACAAGAAAATCCGTGTTGGAAGAGCGATGGTCTCCTATGAGCGTCACCACCTTTTTCTTTTTATTTGGTTAGCTAGCGGTTCAGGTCAATTGATGCCTTCATGGGAGAAAACACAAGGGGTCTAATGGGGCCTAAGTGCGGTGGCTTTTTAAGACTACCCTCTCACAATTCCAGAATCCACAATCATCTCTCATGACTTTACGGATTTGACATCAATCGAAAATTCCTTCTCGTAATTTTGCATCCGAAATATCAAGAAAAAATTTTCGTGGATACAAATAACATTCATCTTTTTCATTAAAAGCTTTCACCCACTGCTTTCTGAGTTCTAAATTGATGTGAAGAGGAAGGAGCTGTAACAGAAAATCATGCTCGCATATTTTTTATAACTTCCTTACTGACTGCTCTTTTTAGCCGGTTTTTTTATCCATCTACTGAATTCCGCAAATTATTTTTCATAAAGCTGTTTTCAATTTGATAACAATCTTGACCTTGTGATTGTGGATAAAATGCTGTATTGCATTATTAACTATTATCTCTTCTTTTATATAAATATATCTCATAATTTATAATTTATTATCCATAATTACGAAACACCCTGTATGTTCTAAGTACATACATTAAAACGTTCGACCACTCGAACAACCTAGATTACCCCATAGACCATTGCGGGGTCTCTGGTATAGAATTTAATCACCCAAACAGGATTCCCATTTCATCCCCGATAATGTTCGCAATAACATTTTATGAACTCTTAAGCATTGGTGGAGCTCTCGTTAAGCAAGTTTAGCCCTTTATCTGATCACAGATACAGATAGAGCGTCGTGGCCCCAATATCCTCTCACCACATTTTTCTAAAATATTTCTATCAACTTTTTGCATCGTCTGGTCTGGGCAAGCTTAAAGTTCTCTAGAAGTTTGATAAAAAATAGATGAGAATTTTTCTACCAGAATGATTGAACCTACAATTTAATTATGTTAGTTGTAGGTATATACAGGATGACTGAGAAATACTACGAAAAAGTTGGATATACAGGGTGGTCGCTTTTACGACGCCGAGTATAGGGATCTCGGAAATGGTAATGTACAGCGTGTCTCAAACTCGATAGTAAAGGCCTACTGTGAGGATACAAAAACATTAAATAAAATTAGTTAAATGTTAAATGGGATGCGGTAAGCTCTATTTTCAGTCAAAAGTATATCTTAGTATAGTATTATTATTAGTTGGGATTTGACAGAAAACACTAATGACGTCATCAATTATTATCCTGAAACAGATCCAAATTTTTGTTCTATTAAAAAGCTCTCTTTTTACTAATAAACTTGTATAAAAGAAAATTTTCTGTTTTACTTCCCGTTTAAAAATTATAAACAGTATCGTTCTAAAGTCTCGATAGAAACACCACCTAAAAATCACATCGGCGGTGGAAGGATCAAACAGTCGTTGGGAAACAATTGAATGTTCGTTGTTCGTTGAAGTGCATAAATGTCATCTATATATACAGGGTGTCCGGAAAAGACGTGTACAACGGAAGACCACAGACTCCTGGGTTCAAAATAAGCCGATTTAGCCCAATTTACTTATTTCCAAAATTGCTTCGTTTCGCCGCTAGGAGCGCCAAAGTTCGCAAAAATTTTTGTTTATTCCGAATATCTCGAAAACGACTTGATCGATGTTAACCATTTTGGGCTACGCAGTTATAAGTCTAACCGACACTTTTTGACATTATTTAAAATCTTTCGCAGTCATTAGAAATATAAGAAAAATCATGTATCATGCAAATATAAGCACATATTTTTAACCCCTGTACAATTACTCTCAGATTTTTTCTATTAGTAGTTGACTTTATTTAGAAACTTTTTTTACACTTTCAGAATTTTGAACAGATGAGTAGTTTAGGCAGAAAAAATATTTTTCGTATGTCAACAATATCAGCGTTCGTTCTGCAACAAATAACGAAGTACCAGAAGTAGGCTCTGATATTTGTTTGTATGTCAAATCTAATCAGCTACTGAAGTTAGTCTCGATTTATTCTTCTTGCTCAATTACTTAGTTACTTTAGATCTTCCTTTATTTGTTGTTGTTATTGTTGTGTTTGTTTATGTTCCTCATTTTTCAATATTTCATCATGGATACGTATACATATTCCGAACAAGTAGATATGCTTTTGGTTTATGGAGTTTGTCAAGATAACAGCCGCAAAAGTGTTAGGGTCTACATGGACAGATTTCCTCATCGACGAGTGTCAAATCATCAAACTTTTGCCAACATCGAAAGGCGACTTCGCGAATTTGGTTCCTTCCACCAAATGAATACGGTTCAAGGGCGTCAACGTACCACGAAAACTATAAAGGTGGAGGAACAAATCCTAGATAAGATAGAAGAGAACCCAAAAATTAGTGCAAGACGCATTGGACAAGAAATAGGAATACCAAAACCATAGTTCATGATGTTTTGATGGAGCAGTTACTACATCCTTACCACATTCAATCGGTTCATGAACCCATTGACCCTGAAAACGTTTAGCATTTTGTAATTTTATACAAGATCAAAGAGCCCATGATATCAATTTCAGCAAATACATTTTATTTTCAGATGAAGCATATTTTGCTAGGTCAGGAATTATTAATAACCATAACAAACACGTTTATGCTGATGAAAATCCACACTGTTGTGAAATAAGACATTTTCAATATGAATTCAGAGTAAATGTGTGGACGGGAATTATAGACAACTTTATTATTGGCCTGGTTGTGTTTCCACATCGATTAAATGGGGTCAACTATTTTACAGCAAGTATTACCTAATTTATTGGACGATTTACCTTTACTACTTCGTAGTAACATGTGGTTTATGCACAATGGTGCACCCCCCATTTTACAATACCCGTTAGTCAGTATTTACATAATCTGTATCCTAACAGGCGGATTGGAAGAGAAAACGATGCTCCTATAAAATGGCCACCTCGAGCACCAGACTTACCTCCTTGCGATTATTTTTTGTAAAGTATATGCCTACGCAGTTAATTATAAAGAGAAATGTTTTAGACGAATCCAAGACGCAGTTAACATTTTACGAGATAATCCAGTAATCATGGAAAGCACTACAACTTCGTAAAACCATAAAACGGATTACTTATTGCGTACGAGAAAACGGTGGTCACTGAGCATTTATTGTAAAGAGATCATAACGTTTTTTTTATTTGCTATATTATTATCTCGTATTTATTTAACAAAATATAAATGAGTTTTGAAATTTTCGTTATTTGTTGCAGAACGAATGCTGATATTGTTGACATACGAAAAATATTTTTCTGCCTAAACTACTCATCTATTCAAAATTCTGAAAGTATAAAAAAAGTTTCTAAATAAAGTCACTTACTAATAGAAAAAAATTGAGAGTAATTGTACAGGGGGTTAAAAAAATATGTGCTTATATTTGCATGATACATGATTTTTCTTATATTTCTAATGACTGCAAAAGATTTTAAATAATGTCAAAAAGTGTCGGTTAGACTTATAACTGCGTAGCCCAAAAATGGTTAACATCGATCAAGTCGTTTTCGAGATATTCGGAATAAACAAAAAATGTTCGCGAACTTTGGCGCTCCCTAGCGGCGAAACTAAGCAATTTTGGAAATAAGTAAATTGGGCTAAATCGGCTTATTTTGAGCCAAGGAGTCTGTGGTCTTCCGTTGTACACGTCTTTTCCGGACACCCTGTATATAAAATGAATATCTGTCTGTATGTCCTTTATAGAATCGTAAACTATGCAGTTGATCGTGTGATGATCTTTAGTAAAGTTGTGCTGCATGAGCCCACGAAGATTTCTAAGTTAGTATGACCAATTTTCGAAAGATGGCGCCACTGTCATTCCAAGAAATATTGTGTATCCCACAGCACTTCAATAAATATCGAATTGAAACGAAAAGCTGCAATGTCACAATTTTTTCGAAATGAACAGAATCAATAAATTGACTCAAAATGAATTGAATATTTATGTAATGTCTTTCTTTCAAATTTATTTTAGTTGGTGGCGTAGCAACGCGCGCAGGGTACAGCTAGTTAAGTATAAATAAAAGGATTGAACTCGATAATTCTTTAATACAGTTAAAACTAAATAATAACAATAAATAAACTTAAAAAATGAGGCAAACGCCCTCATACTACATGCATATTACAATCTATTCTTTCATGACCTCCACTAACTTCAAGACACATATCCAGTCTTCCCCTGACTTCTTTATGGGATACGTTTATTAACATTTCGCCGTTTAACCCATTACAAGCGTTTGTGACTTTTTCTTTCAAATGATTAATATCCCGCGATGGTGTTTCGTAAACCTTATTTTTTATAACCCCATACAAAAAATCGAGGGTGTTAGATCTGGTGAAGTGCAGTAAATTCTTATATGATTCTTCCGAACAGAAGCTGCATCTTCATTTTGTCACAAGGCCGTCTCTAATTTTATAAAGGACCTATGATCAGAAATGAGGCGCTCTGGATGCCTTTTTCGATATAACTCTTCTTGATTTTTTTTGTGACTAGCCGTTAATTAGCAACATATCAACATTTTCTGAATGAGAAAATATTTTGTAAGCACAAAAGGTATATTTTTGACGTTCGTATTGAGTAGTGACAAGTTATATTTATGCACTTTAAACAACGAATATTCAATTATTTTCCAACGCCATTGTTTCAAATGCAAAGCAATTACCATAATATTGAAGAAATATATTATCGTATATGGGTGGTATAAAGCAGCATTTTAGGTAACCTCTTATTGTTCTATTATTTTTCTGTACTTATAGGTATATATTATATATTTTTCTGTTTTTTTTTTCTAAATTTGTTTATATTATATTGTTGATTTTTAATTACTTCAACTTTAGTACTTTCAACTGTAAACTATAACTGTAATTTAGCCTATAATTGAGTATTACCCCTAGGTACCCCTTTAGGAGATAAGTAAATTGTCTAATAAACAATTTTTAAAGTGTTATAGAGAAATACAAAACTATTCAACATAACGTATTCTCACTTTTCGATTTGGATTTAAAATTACACCATCTAGTTTAAAGTTTAATATACTTCTCGGGGTCACTTTATTATCAATATATTTTTGTCTAGAGGCTGTAGGACAAGCAATTTCCTAAATATAGGCGCTAGCCAACCTTAACGGGACACTCGGTGTATGTATTCTACTTTATCTATCAAGAAAACTCGATAAATATTTGGAATATAGACATTTCATTTCGGCTATCGGTTATTGGCTAAATATTTGCTGTTCTGTGTTTAATGTGATGTTACATATGTAGGATGAACAAGAATAAAGATATTTTTTAATTATAAATTATAAAAAGCTTCAAGTATGTTTTCTCGGTATAAATCTCCTAACTGGCTACAATTGTTTTTATAAACAGCCAATTTCTGAAAGAATTCCACCAAACTTACTAGCGAACATGTTTAAAATGAAATTTTATATTTAAATTTTTTTATAAATAGTTTTATATGAAATTTTCTTAAGAAAACGGATGAAGTATGAGTTTCATACAAGCATAATATTTGATTTTGCAAAACCAAATTTAAATAGAAATTTTCAAGAAATAGTTAAATTGCTGAAGAGTACATTTATTTGTTTGATACATTTATATTTGCAATTTTAACAATGCTCATGCATTCGGTACATTTTGAATAGAATAAGTACAATAGCCTAAATTGAAAACTGCAGTCAGCAAGATATTAATTAAAATGTTTCGTGTCAGCTATTTCCCAATTTTCGTCATACGTCTACTGAAGTTTATTGTTTTATTCTTCTCACAAAAACTTCAGTGCAACGTGTGCAGCTATTGGAATAATTTTAATCAGAAATATGCTTCCATTAAGGAAATGGGTTGGTTATTCATTGAATATATTATGTACAATTATAATTATATTCTCGAAATTCCGCTTATGCAAATATCGTAATATTTGATGGTACAGGTTGTAGTTTGCAGTAGCATCCATAGTATAGTGGGTCGCTTTCTGTAATCGTATACGGTAATATAACATATACAGGGTGTTTCAAAACAAAGACGAAAAATTTCAGGGGGTTGTTGAAAATAAAAGGTATAGTGTTTTATAAACAAGTCAACCATTAGGGAGATATTATAGCGTTGCAAAGATGGAGGAAAAAATAGTGTTTTTATTATTTTTCTCGGAAACGAACAGCGTGGGAAACGTATGTTATATGGAATAATCTAGGCATATTTCAGCGCATTAGAGAGTCAATGTTACGCAGGGTAAATGCATGTATCACATCGCAAGGTAGGCTTTTTGAACACTTATTATAAAAATTCATTTGCTTCTCTGTACGAAATTGTTATGTTGTTGTTTAGTCTAAATAATTAGTTGGCTTTATAATTAACATATTTAAATCTCACTGTATCCGATGTAAGGTAGGTTAATGTCAAAAATGTTTGTAAATAAAATATCTACATAAAATGCATGTTTGCATTTCTGCATTTGTGAAAATAAACATTTTTGTTGTATTAACTTAGTATTGAATCCCAACGTACTCCGAAAAAAACACATCACACAACGAAAGGCAAATTATGCCGTAAACATCCCATCCCCTCAAAATGTTAAAATAGTACAAACCATTTGCTATCTGTCATAGCAACAATGAAAACATCCGGAAATTGACAGCAGCCAACTAGAGTTTTTCCTAATAATGGATGTAGTAAAACTGCCTCTACCCTCATGCATGATGGTGCTCCAGCTCATTTTTCCATGACCGTTAGAGAGCGTTTACACCAAACTTTTCCACATAGATGGGTAAGAAGGGCCGGACCTGTTTTATGGCCTCCAAGATCGCCTGATCTGAACCCTCTAGATTTTTTTGTTTGGGGATATTTGAAGACATTAGTGTATGTCACTCCTGTAAATAGCCTGGAAGAGCTGCAGATACGGATTAATCAAAAGTGTCAAGAAATCCAAACCAAGGAGGGTGTTTTCGAATGAGTTCGAATATCGTTGTGACGAAGATGTCGTGCCTGCTTGGAAATGGATGGAGGGCACTTTGAACATCTTCTGTAACTTTGTTTTTTGTTTGTTAAAAGCTTCCTTTGTTTGTTTATTCCTAGTAAAATAAAATGTTTGAAAGACGAATAGTGGTCCATATCTCCGCAACCGTTACTTTGCGGACCCATGTTTATTAAGACTTTTCTGCTTATTTTGGTTCATACTATTACCTTCTGAAATATTTTACACTCTTTTTTAATACCCTGTAAATAGGAGACACATTTGTTATTATAGGCTCATTGTAAAATATATTCCCTTATTTATTTACTACGTAACTAAAAATATGATTTTCTAAATGAATTCTTCATGGTTTGTCAAAATAAAATATACTACAATCTTATCTTAGGAGCATTTTGCAACCTAGTCATTTCTACTGTTTAAGAAAGGTATTTTAAGCTAATATGTATCAAATCTCCTACAATTCCTATCAATGAAGTCATATGTATGTTCTCTGATACCAAACATCTAGGTATGCTAATGAACATCCACAGACAAAACTCTATTCAATAATTATCTAAAAAATTTAATATATTTACTAACCTCTGGAGTGGGAACTCGAAATTCAACCACAATAATTGAGATCTCACTTATTTCTACGTTTTATTAGGATCGCTTCATCAGGTGGCCTCCTTTAACTTGAGTTAAATATCTAACTATAAAGATGATTATACCAATAAATTAAAATTATTTGAAATTGAATGTCAAAATGAAATATCGACAACGTCAAACTGATTAACTGTCAATGAATATCATAACAACCTACTAAAATAAATAAAAATTAATAAAAATTTTACCTTTTATGTATAGTGTTTTTCTCATATATTTTCAGGTATTAACAATATTGTGTGAAACTAACTACTCAGTGGACAATATTGTTAATACCTGAAAATATATGAGAAAAACCTAGTCATTTCTACTTTGCTCCATTGAATAATATGACGAAAATGAGACACACCATTAAATCAAAGTATCCTGATCCTATGAAGATATGATAAATACATTTTAAAGAATAGTCTAACATCGATTTATATTGATCAGATCCTGTCAATTCTCCATTTAAAACCCGTTGGTATCACCTACCTCCATGTTTTAAATCTCAACAATTTTTATATATATTTTTTTGTAACTGTATTGTATTTAACATACTAACTGGAGCAAAGTAACCTCGTTTTACGGTAATCCTCCTCTGAAGTATTAAACAAAATAAATCAATTTCTGAAACTTTAGTCTCAATCATTGAGACACTCTGTAAAACTTGTTGTGTCTTTAATAAACTTAATGGCATCTCCATTAATATTACTTTTAAAATCACTAAACACGTCGGCAAATATTTATCCGTTAATTGAACTTGAACAGTTACAAGTGCTCTACCATCATAAACGCTAATTAAAGCTAATACAATGTACACTTCCTAAACAAATGCAGAGGTAAATGATTCACTGTGAGTTCTGTTTCAAAACAGCCATTTTACCTGCAACCTCGGGAAATTCTCCCACGCTGGGAAATTTAGAGCGTAATAATTATCTACAAGAGTCGATAGTAGTATCAGATGACTGAAGTAAGTAGAGCAATTGCAGTAACAGCGGTTTCGATATCAGTAATTATGGTTTAACTAGTTCGTACCTCATCGTTGCTCTTACAGAGATATGCTAACAAGACATCCTTTGATGTTCGGTAAATAAGGCTGCTAGACTGTTCTATATTTATATGTCAATTTGTCTAATGGCTTGTTGTATTTGTCAAATAATAATTCACTGCTATTTCTTTTTAGAACATGGTCTGTCTGGTTTGGTTTGAATTTTCTTTGAAAAACAATTTTGTTTTGCTTATTAAATTCAAATTATGTCATACCTATACATTAAATATACAATAATATTGGCTTTTGGATTTAGATTTATGGTAACAATGTTACTATTTTTAATACTAGATATCCTCTGAACAAGCCATAATACTTTTTTCATATATTTTCAGATATTAACAATATTGTGTGAAACTAACTACTCAGTGGACGAAAGCCCCAACCTGCGTTGAATTACACCCACAATATCTACCCATATATTCCTTATTATTAGCTTTTGTAACATTTTTTTACTGTTTAAGAAAGGTATTTTAAGCTGGTAATATGTATCAAATCTCCTACAATTCCTATCAATGAAGTCATATGTATGTTCTCTGATACCAAACATCTAGGTATGCTAATGAACATCCACAGACAAAACTCTATTTAATAATTATCTAAAGACATTTATTTTCATTTTGACACTATCGACATTTAATTTTAAATAATTTTAATTTATTGGTATAATAATCTTTATAGTTAGATATTTGACTCAAGTTAAAGGAGGCCACCTGAAGCAATCCTAAAAATGCAGAAATAGGTCTCATCTATTGTGGTTGAATTTCGAGTTCCCACTCCAGAGGTTAGTAAATAGATTAAATTCTTTAGTTTCACACAATATTGTTAATACCTGAAAATATATGAAAAAACTATACATAAAAGGTAACATTTTTTTATTATTTTTTATTTATTTTAGTAGGTCGTTATGATATTCATTGACAGTTAATCAGTTTGACGTCGATATTTAATTTCATTTTGACACTGTCAACATTTAATTTCAAATAATTTTAATTTATTGGTATAATAATCTTTATAGATAGATATTTGACTCAAGTTAAAGGACGCCACCTGATGAAGCAATCCTAAAAATGCAGAAATAGGTCAGATCTCATCTATTGTGGTTGAATTTCGAGTTCCCACTCCAGGGGTTAGTAAATAGATTAAATTCTTTAGATAATTATTAAATAGAGTTTTGCCTGTGGATATTCATTAGCATACCTAGATGTTTGGTATCAGAGAACATACATATGACTTCATTGATAAGAATTGTAGGAGATTTGATACATGCTAGCTTAAAATACCTTTCTTAAACAGTAAAAAAGCCATAATACATGTTTAATTCTTACCATAACTTGATCTACATAACTTTGGATCTTATATGACAGTTCAAAAATGGATCGCTAGCCAGGCTGGCCTTTGTAAATAAAAATGTTTGTTGTCAAAATTTAATTTGTATAAAAATAGCCCACATGCCAAGTTACCTGCAATTTTTACCACTACAAATGCACTAGTGGTTTTTTCACTTATTCATTTTTTAAGTAATTATCGCCGTATCAATCATCAATCTGGCAACAATTTTCTACTTTCTGCGATACGAAGAGATATAAATTTGAGCCAGAAACTTCCATCGGGAAATTGAATGTAATATTGCAAGATTGGATTTTTTATATGCGAAAATGTGACGGAAAAGACTACAAAGAAGCGGTAGTTTAAACAATTAGGAACACCACCGCTACAAAATAAATATTATGAAGAATTCAATATTGTACTTAACCCTTTCACCGACGTACAGATTAATTCATCACGAGCTGCACGTAATGCTAAACGTAAAAACTTACCAGCACAACCTGAAGAGAGAAAATCCAGTACATCAGTTTTTAATAAATGTGAAATATAGGGTCGATGGAACAAAAGAAATTATATCAAATTTTGGCGTTTGAATTAGCTTGGCGCAGAGGAGAAGCAATATCCAAAAAGTACTGAGAACTAACCCATAATCTACCTGCAGTTGGAACAACTAAGGTAAGCAGTATATTTTGTATTTACAGTCCATTATAATATAAGATTTGCAACATATCTTGGTCCTTCAAGCCGGATTAAGTATTTATAAGTAGTCGTTTTAACCACTTGCGAATCCAACGAATTTTATTTTTAGACAAACACCTATTTAGGTAATTACGTTGCCAGAAATCCTATCGATAAAACGTATGCCTTTTCGGATTTGATAATTACCCTAAATTGGACTCACCCTCCAAAAATTGAATACAGTTAGTTTCGAATAGAATATCTAAAATTCAAGATCCCTCCAGTCACTGGCATTTCATCCCCGGTAAATAACTTATTTCCGATTGTGCGTCTAGAACCTTTCTCCTCTTATCTTTGTAAAACATTCTTCTTGGTTCTCTGGCCCAGATTAATTCTTTACTACCCCATAAGGAATGGCTCATTGAATATTTTGACAAAAATTTCTTAACCCCTAGAGCACAAGAGTTTGGAGTTACTGTTATCACCAAAGAAACACTTCCTTTATCTGCTTTATCCTTTGATCGAATATTTTTCCAGTTGGTCAAAACCTTCTAAGTTTCCGGTTTACGTCTTAAGATTTTCCAAAATGTTACCTATTCACTCCGAAATTCGAAATAATAACCTGATAATGGCTGAATCAAAAATAGTCCTACAATACCATTACGCAAAACATTTAAAAAGCTATTCGTAACAATACAATGTTACGAACTATTTTAAGCCATTTGTTCAAAAGAGAATTTTTACAGTATGAGGTAAGCTCAAATTTCAGTTTATCCCAATAGCACCCAATTTTATTGTCAAAATCTGCTCCCTTGACTAAGTTACTTATTGATTTATCATAAGAAATATTACCATACTGGTCCTAATTTACTGCATGACCATTAAGACAAAACTATTGGATTTTGTCTGCATGAGGGCTTATCTGTGTCAACTCATCTAGAAATGTAATAATTACTTCCAATTAAATCCTAAACCAAATTTTCCTATCATGTCAAATTTACCACGAGACGTGTTAACCAAGCTAAGTCACGCTGGCAAACGTTTAGGGATACTTTTTCCAAGTGAGATATAAAACATAACACATGAGTGTCATACAAAATTTTATCCAGCAGCTGAACTATGTTATCTCAAAAGAATTTTACTTTTCTGCTAGCACTTTATTTAGAATGTCATGTTGCGAATTCACAAATTATCAAGGTGCTTTTATGTTACTATGGGGCATGGATGTACGTTTGTTTTCTTAATAATAAACAATACTTACTGTCATTGAGACGTCATCTAGTTATTTCCTAATTTGCAGACGATAAATAGTGAATTTTTAATACGAAAAATCAGTGTTTAAACAAAAATGGATCAGGAAGAACTTCCGCAAAAAATTATTGGCTAAAGATATAAATAAAAATGGTTTGCATCATCGTTATGGACCAAGTATTCAATGCTTAAGTCAACTCTTCAGCTTTACAAAAACACCGATGTCTCTAATTTTATGAAACTTCTTGCTTTTTGAAGACCAACGCAAAGGATCACAATTATGTGAATTGGGGGAACTTGCCCGATGAGATGAACTCACTAATTTGACCACTAAACAAACCAATAAATCTCGTAGTTTCACAATAGTGCAAGAATGATTTTCAATCAATCCTGTACAATTGTACAAAAGATACATATCTTTAAGACCAGAAAATATCACTCATAAAAGATTTTTGTATTTTATAAAAATGGCAAGTGCACGACACAATACGTTGGAATAAATACTTTCAAAAATATTATCAAAAATTGCTTCGTAATTGAACCTATAACACTCTGAGTTATCTGCCACTCTATGAGAAGATCATTCGATACGTTATTGGCAAACGTAGGGGAGAATATCACAGCATTAAAACGACATGAAAGATAGATATCTGCAACGGTCGAGAAAGTATATATAGAAAAATCCATCAACAATAAAATTAAGATTACAAAAAAAATCCAGTGCTACCAAAATACTTTGATTTAATAACAAGGCTCTGTACTGGAACCATATAAGATTTTACCATGTCTGAATCATCAAGGAGCATTTCATTTTCATTTAATATTAATATTAATTTAAGTAAATAAGTTATCGAAATTTTTAAATAAAGTTTGTGTTTCTATAAAAAAAAATACAGGTGTGACTTACAACTCATAACACGGTGTGTGTTATTCTTCTCTTTATGTATATGTATGCAAGCGAATAATGATTGTATAAGTAGTTGATAAAGGATAGTAAAATAAATTGTAATTTATCTACAATTAACGTTTAATTATTGAAGGAAAGCAGTGCACAGCTTCCAAAAGTTTTAATATTGTATTTACTATTGTTTAGGCCTGTATTTAAAATTGTATATATAGTTGCCTATACCTCCACCTTGCCGCGTAAAGGCGTTTATGCTCGATGGAAATTCAAACCAATCAATACTTAATCAGTTAAGTCAGTTATGCCTAGTATTTTGATAGTAGTAACCATATTCATATATATTATAAAAATATCATTTATCACTTGTGTAGTGTATATAAATCTAGTGTACGGAACCTTTTTCCCATCCAATACCCTTTCCCACAAGGTTTCGTAAGCCTAACTGCACTACAAGAAAGGTGAGTGATTTACCTTTTTTTTTCTCTTAATTTGGTTAGAGATATACCTACAAATTTCCAATTATTTTTTCGTTACAAATACAGTTCATTCAAATTCGAAATACAACAACTACCTTTGAATTAAAATACACACAACGTCAAAAGTCTTGGACTCCACCTCATTCTTGTTAAGGAAGTCTTTTTGCCAAAAAAACTAAATACATTCAAAAAAGTATAATGATTTCTGATTTTTTTTTTTTAGAAAAAATTATGTTCGATAATAAAAATTAAAAACCAGCAAAAGTGTGACATTTTTCACAAAATTTATTAAACCAAAAAGAAGTATCAAAGCAAGTTCTCTACTTGACTAATAGTTGGTATGACCTCCACCACGTTCCAATAGCTCATTGACACGCCTGTGCATTGAGAGCGGTTAACTATCTCTTGCAGAATATTGATATGTTCTCTTTTGAGTGTCTCTTGAACCCTTTATGCGCTATGTGGTCGAGCGTTGTCGTCATAAACACAAAATTCATTACGTAGGAGGTAGGTAATGGGCGTAATAACTTGTTCGATGTAAATTTGACTGGTCATATTCTGTGGTATGCGAATTAATGGAGTGCGGCGGTTGAACATTATTCCACCCCAAAACATTACGGTACCCCCTTCATACGAAGCAACTAGACGGGGAAAATGAAGTTGCTGTTGACGATATGGTTTTCTCTAGACTCTTTGTCGATTTTCATTAGTAACCAGCCCAATTCTGGTCTCATATGTAAATAAGACCCACCGCCAGTGACGTAAAATCCAACTCCTATGCTATCGCGCCCACTGGAGACAAGCAGCACGATGCTTTGGAAGTAGAGTGAGGATCCGTGATGGTCTTCTAGCACGTAAATTTGTGTTGTGGAGTCGTCTTCGAATAGTAGGTGTCGATATAACACGGCGAAACGTACCTTGAAAGTGGGCCTTGACAGCTGAAGCTGAAGACATGCGGTGTCTACGGTCATATACCAAATACCGATCCTTCCTTTCATTCATTCATCAAATTCTTCATATCTATCTGTGTACTGTTCATACAACAGATGATCTAGAAATGTCCAACATGTTCGATATTTGATGATGAGAATGCCCTGCATCATGAAAAGCAGTCATTCTTTCTCTGTTAAACGCAGACATTTCACATCCTGGCATTATAATGTATAAAAATTCAAGGGAACACTTGGATGAATACATTGCCAAACTGACTATTATCTTTTTTGTTCCCTAAGTACATGTACGTTTTTACCACATTGAGAAAAACCACTAGATTGAATCGAATCATTTTATATACATAGAATCCAAGACATTTGATATGTGTAGATTACTACATAACTTAAGAAAAACTAATCATTTCCATGAACATACATTTGCAGTTTATATTGAGTAAACAGTTAATAGGTATATTATTGTACTACGATTATTTTGCACATCAAACTTTAAAAATATATTTTTTCCATCTAAAATAAAAATCTAACTTTCAGATTAACACTGATTTGTAAAAAAATTGTAACTTGTGCTGCAGTTAATAATTCGCTTGACCTAAATTTTGGGTCAGTCTCGTCAACAGTGCAAGTTTGCTTGGTTTGGTTGCTTTAGAGATCGTGTGAACCTCAAACATTGCTGAAAACACAAATAAAGTAAATTTCTACTGAGATTCTATGTAGTTTTCCATGTTGATATTCAGTCAACATAAAGACTGTAACACGTCCAGCCAGGGTTCTGTTCCCCTATCCCGACAAGTCCCTGCCTCGCACATATTTCACGGTAGTATACGATAATCGGCACGTATTTCGTGTCATAGGGGAGGAATCCAAATTCATGTTGCCCGCGAAATATCTATCATTGGTTTTTGTAATTAAAGCCTTTATTGTCGCTACCCGTAATTCATGTCAATAGTCAGATAATAAATCATCTTGTTCGAGTGTGTGTCCTGGAAAATGGTGGCTGGTGCAAACGTTTACAGGCCAAACACGCTTACTGGATTTACTTATTCAACTCTTACTGGATTTTGTTGTGACGAGCACTTTTTAATAGAAATATTATTCTTGGTAAATATAGGGTTAACTATGACTTAGTAGTAGTATAATTCAATATGATGAAGGTGAGAGGTGGAAGAAGGGATCAAAATAGAATAAGACTGGGTACATGGAATGTTAGAGGGACATATGATGAAGGAACGCTAAAACATCTAATTGCTGAAATGAGGAAGTACAAATTGGACGCATTAGCACTGCAAGAAACGAAACAAAGGGACAAAATGATAACAAATGTTGAAGATTATATATTTTTTAATAGTGGAATAGACAATAGAATGTTAGGAGTAGGGTTTATAGTTAGTAATAAATTTAGAAATGAAATTGTTGAGTTTGAGGGAATTTCAGAGAGAGTATGTAGGTAGAGAATTAAGGGAAAATATAGGACGTTAAGTTTAATAAATGCACATGCACGATCTGAAGGTAAAGATTCAGATATTAAATCAAAATTTTATGAGGACCTAGATGAAATTATAGGAAGGATTCCAAAATTTGACATAAAATGTATATTAGGTGATATGAATGCAAAAATCGGGCGAGAAGAAGAATTCAAAAATGTAACTGGGGGTAAAAGCAGACATAGTACGAGTAGTGACAATGGGAAAACAATGATAGAATTTGCACTTGAAAATAACATGAAAATTGTAAGTACGTCATTTGACCATAAGAATATATATAAGGAAACATGGATATCCCCCGATGGAAATACAAAAAATCAAATAGACCACGTACTTGTTGAGGGAAAACATAGAAGATTAGTGACTGATGTGAGAAGCTTCAGAGCAGCTGATGCAGACAGTGATCACATATTGGTGGTAGCAACAATGAAACAAGAAAGACCGTCTAAAAATAACATTAGAGAAAGGAATAAGCGGAACAAGTACGACGTAAGGAAATTAGAAGACGTGAATATGGCAGTGCAGTTTGAACATGAAATGAGAAAACTGCTTAAAGAGACACCTCAGCGGGAACTTGTAGATGAAGAATGGAGACAGATTTCAACAGTAATGGAAGAGGTAACAGGAAGAATGTTAGGGAAACCAGGGAAACAACAAAATAATGAATGGTTTGATGAGGAATGCAGGCATAATCTGGAACACAGAAATAAAGCAAGAGTAAGATTAATGGACGTACAGAGTGAAGATAATAGAAGAAACTACGAACAAGCAAGAAAGGAAGCAAAGAAGAAATGTAAACAAAAGAAACTAAACCATTTAGAGAGAGAGTTGAAAGAAATAGAAGAATCATACAAGAACAAGGAACTGAGAAATTTTTATCAGGAAGCAAAGAAAAGACAGAATTCAAGACGCCCTCATTATCTCAAAGATAAAGAAGGACTGCTTATAGGTGAAAAGAAAGGAAAGTTAAACAGATTTGCACAGTATTTTGAGGAATTATTAAATGAAAGGGAAGAAGAGAATGAAGACACCATGGGAAGAGAGGAACAGGAAGATAATGAAATGGTAGAGACACCAACTAGAGATGAGGTGAAAGAAAACATAAAACAACTGGGAAATAATAAGAGTACGGGAGAAAATAATATACCAGCAGAAATTCTGAAGCATGGAGGAGAAGAACTGATTACTAGAATATGGCAACTGATAGATAAGATTTGTAGCGAAGAAAGACTGGCAGCAGACTGGAACAAAGCGCTCATCATACCCATACACAAGACAGGACCGAAGGAAGATTGCAGTAATTACCGAGGCATAGCAATCTTAGATGTAACATACAAAGTGTTAGCTAGAATAGTAAAAGATCGACTGAACAAGTATCGCAACGAACAAGTGGGAGAGTACCAGGGGGGATTTAAAGCTGGCTGGCTCTTTATTATGAAGCAGCTGCAGCAGGATACCTATGAGCATAATCTAAGTTTGCATATGTTATTCATAGATTATAAACAGGCATATGACACAATTAGAAGGAAAAGCTTGTATGAGACAATGATAAAATTGGGGATTCCAAGCAAGTTGAGAAAATTAGTGGAAATGACTATTAGCGTAACCAAGAATAAAGTAACAATGGAAGGTGAGATATCTGTGGAATTTATAGTAAAGAGGGGCCTGCGACAAGGTGATCCGTTGTCCACAGTTCTTTTCAACCTAGTCCAGGAAATGACACCAGTGTTTGGCTTATGCCGATGATCTAGTCCTAATGGCGAGGTCCAAAAAAGAAATAGTAAATATATTTAGATTACTAGAAAATAAAGCAAAACAATATGGATTAAGTATTAACGAAAAGAAAACTAAATATATGGTAATGAACGATAGTAACGGGAATGGAACTACCAACTTGGCCATAAATTGTATAGGAAATAAAAAGTACATAATAGAAAAAGTACAACAAATGGAATATTTAGGAGTAACACTATCATGGAAAGGAGAAGAAGAAAAAGATATAGAAAAACGATTAGCAAAAGAAAGTAAGGCTGCAGGAGGGTTATCACGGATTTTAAAGGCAAAACATATACAAAGAGCTACAAAGATAAGAATGTATCAAACAGTAATAAGACCTACAGTTACCTACGCTTGTGAAACGTGGACAATGAACAAAAAGGAAGAAATGAAACTTGAAATATGGGAGCGCAAAATTCTAAGGAAGATCTATGGAGGAGTAAAAGAGAATGGTGAATTTAGAAGACGGACAAATAAAGAATTAGAAGAGTTATTGAAAGAACCGAATATTGTACAGGTTGTGAAAATACAAAGAGCTAGATGGCTGGGTCATATAGCCAGAATGTCTAAGGACAGATGGGTAAAAAAAATATTAATGAGAGGAGAAGGAGGGAGGAGAAGAGGAGGACGACCTAGAAAGAAATGGTTAGAAGAAGTCAAAAAAGGTTTAGGAGAGATAGGAGTTACCGACTGGGAAAAGGAGGCGAAAGATAGAGTAAAATGGAAAAGGAGAGTGAGAGAACTCGTAGCCAAGGGCCACTAGGCCTGTAGTGCTGATATATATATATATGACTTAGTACAAATATTTTTAGAGGGGATGGGGAAAATAAGAATTAACGGAATCATCCTACCAAAAGAATTCCAACCTTATTTATAAAGCAAATAAAAATTCAAAACTATATTAAATCTTTACTTATGGCCGCCACTGGACATCTGTCTGTCGCGAGGTTAGGTATATTCTGCCAAAGTCAAAGGTGTCACCGCGTTGACACGTGTATCAGTTTACGCCGCTTTAAAAGAAAAAACATTGTTTACTAAATGTAGATTATTATTATTTAATGAGAAGCACGATATGGTAGTACAGGGAGGTACCACCAACCTTACTAATATTTATTTCCAGGATTGATATTTGGAGAGATTTTAAGAATGTTGTATCATTTTCTGTTTTCTTGGTTGTTTAAATTAAAGCCTGTCATTGCAAAGATTTTTGGACTGTGGACCTCTCCTTCCCCTGACAGTTTTTCTTTTTGTTTAAGGCGAGGTACCTATATGGTCCGGCAGTCATGACCATCGATTACTTACGTTGGAAAAAACTACAGAAAAATACACGTAAATGTACACAAATCTCTTAAATCTCTTAAATCGCTTTGGATTCCAAACTCGTAAAGTAAGACGGGGTATTGCCTTGATTCGATATCTTTTTAATATCCTGAATCATAGGATTGGCTGTTCGGATTTTTTAAGTAATAATTTTAAGTAAAATATGCTTTCGGGTATCACTTGGAAACTTGAGACATCAGACACTGTTTTATTGCAGTGTACCTCGAACTAACTTCCTAGCCAAATCTCCGTTATTTCTAATGTGTAGTATTTATAACAGACTCGCATCGGATTGTGATATCTTTAATGATGAAATAAGTACAATTTGTAGCCATGTGCTTCGCAACTAGTATAAATTTTCTATTATCTATTTGTATTATGTATAATGTTCTTCCTTACTCTATGTATTATTTAGAATTTTGTATCAGTTTATTCCTGTAATTGGGATATTTCCTGTTGGAATAATAAAATTACTGTTACTACTACTACTACTATTACAAATACATAAAAACACTGTCACACGTCTACCGCCAAGGCATTATAACAGTTGTTCAATGTGATTCAAAAAGTATTCAGCATAATACTTTGTACATTCGGAAAATGTCATTGGTATTACGCTGCTACACGATAATATGCACTTGTCACACTCCCTCAAATCAACACCTTATCCGTCATCTCGACATATGAATACAACATATTTGTAAATACACAAAAATGCATGAAAAATTAAATTTGCAAAAATCACTGAAAAATTATTTAAAACTAATTAGAGTACCGTAACCGTATGCAATATTTTTTTACAATTGTAAACGCCATCTGTAGTACACTAATGCAAGGTGCACTTCATGACGATAAATTTTTAAACTTCTTGTGCTGTTTGGGAATTAGTTTCTGTTAATACTAATAACAGCAACAATATTAACAGTAATCGACGATGTTTGCATAAAATAATTAGTAATATTTTAAAGTACAACATCCCAAGATGTTTACAGTGTTCTGTAAAATATTTCTTATATCTTTAGAATATAACTAAACTTCGTATGTTTTTTGAGGTTTGGAGAGTATGCAACTAGGAATGCAGTATTCTAGGTTATGTTATTTTAGAACAGTTAATTACTAATTTTAAACATTTTATAGTAATCAAATAAAGTATTTTATGTCGGATATTTTAGTGGATAATTATGACCAATCTGCTTTGAGTGAAAATATAATGTTTTAGTATGCAACGAAGAGCGAATACAAAATACTGCTAACTAACCGGATTAACTGTTATCTATCAGGTACTTAGGAATTATTGTTATTAATAAAAACGTTTGTTTTCCTCGTACGCTATCGAATAAAATCGTTGAATTTTTTTGCTATTAATTCTAATTATACCCGTTTAATAACCAATTGTTCTACGGGCACGTACAATATATCATCTCGCGGCGCCCAAACAACCCTTCCCGGTAAATTTCCCTTGATATCCGGTCGCCATTGCGGGAAATGTAGGCTAGAAATAGCAGGAGGTGGCAGGAAGGGACATTTAGCAGCCAGTCGGCGGCATGTCAAGGCTTAAGGGCCGACCCGAACCGTTCCAGTCCAATTAAAATAATCGCGCCCATTTAGGGTAATCTCCCTTTAGATTTGATCATAAAACAAGCACCTTAAATTTATTTCCGCTATTATAAAATTTTACGCGTCGGCGTAAAAATTTTATGTTTTTAATTGGCAGAAATATGGGGGCAGTAAAAGCGGGATTGTCCGGGGGTTCATTACTGACATTAAATGGGATATTTGTCCTCCTTGTATTTCCCAGGAGGCTGCAGTACGTTGCAACTGGACTCTTACCTATAAACAAAAATGATGATGGTACTTAACTTACATAGTCAGCGTCACTTTAGTTACATTTCATGCAGTAAAGTGTTGCCGTTGCTGCTGAAAAGGTGGTTTAATCAAGCATAACACCCAGGTTTGTGATTCACTGTGCGTGCCGCTATTAAACCTGGACATTAGTGTGGCTGACAGCTGATATCCTAATGTTACAGAAATTCTGTCACTAAGGATTTTGTCTGTTTTAGTTGAACAATTTACAATCTTCTTGAAATATATTGCTGCTACAAACATGACTGAATCATTCTCAACAACCAGGTTCTGTGATTCAGTGAGCATGCCGTTAATAAAGCTGAAGGCATTAGTGTGACTGACAGCTGATATCCTATGGTTACAGAAATTCTGTCTCAAAGGATTTTGTGTATTTTAGTTGAACAATTTACGATCTGGTTGATTAGTGATTCACTTGCATGCCCCTAATAAAGCTAAATACATGACAGCTGATACAAAGGTGGCTGAATCATCCACAATACCCAGGTTTCGTTATTCAGTGTGCGTGGCGCTAATAAAGCTGAATAGATTAATGTGGCTGGCAGCAGACATCCTAAAGTTACAGAAATTCTGTCACTAAAGATTTCGTGTATTTTAGTTGAACAATTTACATTCTGATTGAAATATATTGCTGCTACCACAAAAGTGGCTGAATCATCCATAATATTCAGGTTTTGTGATTCAGTTACCGTGCAGCTAATTAAGCTGAAAACATTAGTGTGGCTGACAGCTGATATCTTAAAGACGGTCAAATTTGTGTATTCTAATTGAACAACTTTTAATCTGGTTGACATATCTTAGGTTTAGATAGCCATAAACGTATAGCTTCATTCTTCAGAAGTAACACTGAGACTATATGTCTTTCCACATTAAAGAAATACAGGGTCATTACACAAATACAGATAGCCATAAACTTATAGCTTCATTCTTCAGAAGTAACAATGAGACTCTATGTCTTTCCACATTAAAGAAATACAGGGATAATGGTATTCAGCACCCAGTGAAGTGAGTGTTAAAAATTTAGCGACAGTCCAATATAGCTTTAGTATAGGTACTGATATTTCGATTTATGCCAGTTCAGAAGACGCTTATAAGGAGCCTAGTCTATCGCCAATCAGATCCACTCGAGTATTCCTCCGTTGACCATTCTTCGATCAATGGAACTTTCAACATTGTGGACTGAATACTAGTTCAGGTCTTATCAATTAGCAAAAATCACTGTGCGATATCTGCATTCTTATGTTTCTTTGAAAAAATTCAGATGTGATCACTGTGATCGTTGTGATCACTGTCAGATCACATCTTACACTACAATATCGATATAATCGTTATTGTCAATTAAAATAAACAAACTAAAATGGTTTACAGTTTCAACAGTTACAAAACAAAGCAAAAATTTAGGATTAATATATTATGTGGGCAATAAAATAGATTATTCATATTCAAGTCAACGACTACCTCCTTACAGAACCAAATTATGGAAATTCTTAACCACAAAATTAGTTTTTGCAGAAAATATTTGGCAACTGATTCATATCTATTGGGAAAAACGCTTGCTCAAACAATTTATGAAGGATAATACCAATAACTACTGCTCTCTCTAGCATATAGATATTGATGCTTGATCCCCAAAAGTAAGAACTAATCCAGTATGATATGTTTTTCATTGAGATACAGTGCATATACAAGACTCAACAAATCTAAATAATACCAAAACTTTGGTTAAGACTACAAAGAAACATGAGACATCCATAAACGCCTTATAAACAGAAGTTCTGAACAAGAGAAGTGATATATCAATATACCGAGACAAAGACTGATCAACCTAGAATTTGAAAACAACTCATACGTTGTCAGATTGGAACATCGCAGGCGTGTGACATACACACACTACTACGAAAACTGCAAATCAAAAAATATTCTTTCTCGTATTCATTTCCTCTTATCGCTTTCAGCTCTCATAAGCTCATTATTGCTCATTATTGTAGTTTTCAGTTCTTTCATGCCAATAGTATTTTTATATCAATAGGTTGTTTGGTATATTTACCAGCTTTATATCAAAGAGGCGAACATGATCACAGTTTAATTTCTTAATTCGATATTAGTATGGCATTTTCTTCCTAGTTCTACTAAATTCAAACCATCAGTGTTACCGGACGTTTCAAAAAACTTTATAGATACATTTGTTTTGGTGTTGGATATTATGATGATTATACTTGGAAGCATAGTCCTTCATCTTTCACATGTCGCCAAACCAATAATCAAAATAACCTAAAACAAATATTGGTTATAAAACATGTAATATAGCTACCTTCTTCGACAGAAATTTATTACGGTCCACATTGATTAAAATCTAAATATTTTCTTCTTTATTAATACCATAGACTTTTTAGGTTTGTACCCTCCTGATTTTCACTTCAGCAATGCGATCAACGTTTAAGTATTTTTGGATATCGATATTCTTTTTGAGTGAATAGTTCTTATCACTGAGTCATCAAAGAGATAAAAACTTCTGTGCTTTGCTTAGTTCGTCAAAGTATACTAATAAATTCTTCTCGTTAGTTATGTTAAATATCTTTTTTTTCCTACATCATTTTTCATCAAATGCTTGTTCGTATATCTTTCATGATAGATCTGGAATTAAATTTAAAACAACACTGAAGCTTAATTCTCAATATCTGATGACAAATCATCGCTTGAACTTATATTTACAATTTCACAATAGTTACGGGAAATAATTCAATGACAGCTCCCGTTGCTACGGCAACTTCTTAACGATTTTTACATTTTGTCGTACTAGACGTTACACCCTGTATAACAGCCGAAATCAATACATCAACTTTAATAATCCCAGATGTCATTACCCTATCCAGCCTCCACTCTCTAAAAGCAATGAAAACATTACAAAATTTTATGTACGCTTCTTCTATTATCACAACTAAAAGTTAATATTTGTTTTAGCGGGAGTCGGGAGTCTAAGTGTAAAACTAAATATTTGAGTTTGCTTGACACCGCCAGTCAAAGCGGTAATTCGGGTCTGGAGAGAAACGAATTGCAATTCGGTGGAATGTACATGTAACGTTATTCCGTAGCATGGTATGTTAAACTATCAAATATGAAGAGAACCGAGTAGAAATTTAATTCCTTTTGAATTACAGGACGTCATTTATCTAATAATATCGTTTGGGCTCCTAGTAATGGTGCCCGTTGGAAATTCATTGCACCGGAGTAAGAGATATCTAGTATATCCCACCGGAGGCACGTTTAAGGTATGATATATTGTAATAAATTAAAATAATCAATTTTGTATTTGAAAGAATGTCAATTAGTTAATTGTATCAAGTGACAGCATACGTTGATGAAATGTCAATTTTGTATTTGAAAGGATAAGTCTATTAGTTAATTGTATCAAGTGCCAGCATACGTTGTTGAAATGTCAGATTAAAATCATTTACATTCAGATGTTAGTGTGAATTGAATGACAACTAGAAATCAAAACTTCTAAATGCAAAATTATATTAGAGTATAAATTCAATAACGGGAAAGTAAAAAGAAAAAACATTTGTTTGTACAAATATACATAGGTATTTAAAAAGGATGAAATTAAATTATATCAAATCACAGCATGAATGTCATTGGTTGGAATCTAAAGCTGTTTTTTTGTGACGAACCGTACTCATCGACTGTTTCAAACCGTATTCAATGGGGACGTCACTTATGTATTGGACCAAGAAAATGTATAGTTTCAAAACGCAACGTCATCAACTCACACTTTTTAATTATTATTTACACTATTACTACACTAGATTTGGATTAAAATATAACGATTATTAGCGGTAGAAATTATTAACAATACCTATTTCCGCATGTTTTTGTACATATATTTTGAAAGTGTGTGAATTTTGCAACAAAAACATAGAAATTGATTTTAGCAACTGCCAACCAAAAACAAATATCTAGCATGTTTATATGAGTGACAGGTTTATGAAATTTAGATTGAAAAGTAATTGGATTATGCTTTTGGATTATGTAATTCAGGATGGATACAATAGTCCACAACCAACTCCTTTTTAAATAAACAAGAATAAAAAGTATCAAAATAACAAGCATTTTAAATATTAATCTAAAAATTTAAATCACACCGATTTTTACTCTCTACTCTCAACTTTTTAGGCAACTGCTGCATAGACCAATAGTAAAGCATCTAAAGAGTTCAAACCGGACTCAGTTGATGTTTTAAATAGCGACGTGTGTGACGTCACTGTTTCAACGCAAAAATATAATGTTTTGAACCGGGTTAAACACATTTCGTCGCAAAGCAGCTTAAATTGTATGTATTAACAATAAATTATTAGATTTAAGAGTGCAGTGCAAATTTGTGGTATCTTAGTGATGAAACAAATAAACGAGATTGTTGATAGTCGCACTTGAAAAATTACGTAAAATATACTATAAATCAATTAAAAATTAGTGAAAATTCTAAAAGTGTATCAAAGTGAAATAATATCCATATCCAGAAAGTAGTTGAGTCTAGTATTGAATAATATATAATATTGGATCGGTCAGTGGTCGCGCGGTTTAAGGCGTCAGTACTTGAATCGAGGTGACTGGATCGCTGTGGGTTCGACCCCTGCAGCCGGTAGACCGTATATAAGCTATATTCGTGGAGAGATTGGCACCCTCTCTGCGGGTATGGTAGGGTGGAAGAATGTTGACTTGGTTCAATGTGAGAGATTGATACCGGTTGGCATTCAACTACCCCCCTAATTAATGAGGTTTTCCAGGTTTCCCTCATTCCTGCACTGAATGGTGGTTAGGGCCTACCAACGTAAGTCGTTCCTGGGCGCAAATGCGGCCTGCTTAATAATAATATGCCGCCCCCTCTCCCGCACAAGTCTTCGACTTCTGGGCTAATCCTCGTGATTAAAATGAGGGGTAGAGATATTATTATTATTATATTATTATTATAAGGAGTAGTACATCATATAACAATTAAAAATCAAGGAAGAGGTTTGAAGAATATCGGAATAGCAAGGGAAAAAATGAACGGAACAAGGAACAGTATAACGGAGGCAGGAGGAAACGCGAAAATCATATAGAGAGCAAAGATCAAGAAACGACTGATTTGACTTAAAAAGAAATTTTTGTATCAAAGTAAAGTAAACCACTGTAGTTAGTATAATAATAGTACATGTGTGTAGAAATATGATATATATGCTTTGCGCAGGGTTAGGATAGATTTAAGAAAATTGAATGTTCATTCATAAAATAATAAATGAAATACTGATATTAAATACCATTAAATACCATTTCTTAAATATTTCTTTAATAATGTTTAGTTAATAATACAGCATAATTTTTAAAATAATAAAAAAAATTAAGACCTGTTTAGAATCTACGCTGGGAATAAGTGTCTCATGCCAACAATTTTTGGATTAATATTAAATTTATTTATTTTTTAAATATCAGTGATTGAATTCATTCAACAAAATTAAAATATATATAGCTACTTTCCTTCGAATAGTTCTTGGAAATATATAATACATAAAAATTTTAAATTTCAATAAAAAATATTATAAGTGAACACACAAACGTCCAGAACAGAGCTATTCTGGTAAGTATATGACATTTCAAGAATTTAAGCATACTACCCAACATAATAATTAACAAACAAACAATAAAATAACAAAAACACAAAAATAAAACTTAGCAATACATATTTTTACATATAAAATTATATTTGCATTTACAACCACATAGAATTGAAATATAGATTATAGAAATTATTGATTTAGTGCACAGTTTAATTTGAATGTAACATTTATGACTGGTCAACTGTTATCAGTTATTTTTGGTTCAATTTTTAAATTGATAAATTGAAATTCATGTTTTATTTTACATTTTACTTTTGTTTCAGGTGGCCATATCTATGATATAAAATAGCGAGATGTCGATGTAATTTTAAAGTTAGGTTTTTTAAACCCTGTTAAAGTTGCCAAAACAAATTATACAGTATTGGATATTAGAAAGTTCAACTTAGATAGTGTTATTATGTGATTTATATTGCTCAAATGGTGCGCTTTTATACTTAAAATATTTATTGAATATGATAATTTTTACGGCACTTTTACATAAACTTCAACAATTAATTTTTTACAATTAAAAGCTAAAGTAAGAAAAATTAGCACATATCTTTCCTAAGTTTATCCTTTATGTGTATTTTGCTGCAGTTAAAAAAAGTGTTATCTGTTTTGTAAAAGAGAAAGTTAAACTTAAAATTATCTCTGTCGATATGCACATTCTTTTGACTATCGCCATATTTAACCATAGTAAGATCACGTAATATTCATTTATCAGTATTTTTTTAACCATAAAAAGTTTAACTATCACCAGATAGCAGCAACTGTCAAGGGTTTAAAATTTTACTGTCTGTTTTTGTTCTCAAAATAGTAAAGTTTACTTGACATACTTTTAATACATTTACTATTTTGAAAACAAAAACAGAGAGTATTTTGAAATGTCAAAAATATTGAAGTGCGCGATAGTGACGTGACGTTTGTTATTTTTTACTTACCTGCTTTTTTCAGTGTGAGATTCTTTGGTTAGCCAAACCTAATTTCAAAAATAACCCTTGTTTGATCCGTTTCGCGCAAGGGCTTATTTAATTAATGTTTATTTTTCTTTCACAAGTGTGGCAAAAACCCGATCAAACTAAAATTATGCCATAAATAAATAGCTTCAGATAATAATTGTGTTACGTTTTTCTGTTTAAATCAATTTGATTTATCCAAATCTGTGATAAAAAGGTTTTTCAACGCCAAACTTTTTATTTGACAATCAAACCCCTCAGATTTTTCATGTCTTATATTGGGGCGACACTATAGTTCCAATCTTTAAGATATAATAAAGTTGCCCTGTAGATTTAATTACCGTTCCCTTGAAAAGGTCAATACAGAGTTATTATTAAAATTATGAATTATATCTCCTCTTTTTATGTTGCTGGAATACAACCTTCAAGAGCTTTATTGTACGACAGCAAGGGTCATCCGATTTTTAATAACACGAGAACCCTCAAGGAAAGATTTACAACGAAATTGTTGCCGAAAAAATCTCATTTGGAGGAAGGTGGGTAATTGCAAGGCCATTTTTTTCTTTGTTCGTAATGAAGTCTAAGTTAATGTCAAGGGAACTCAACGTAATAATAAAATCTGAAAAACAAAGAACAAAACTGTGCTGCCAAAAGCTGTCGGTTTAAAAACAAATCATGTAGGATCTTCCATTTAGATTAGACGGTAATTTTGAACATTCACTCAAATAAAATCATTAAAATGGTGGCAGATGTCTTTATTCGTTTAATACCTTCAGTGCCAGTGACGGAAAAATCCGTCGGGCTCACTATCACTCTGGTGCCGCTGACGGAATTTTCCGTCGCTCCTCTGGTGACATATATAGCTGGGTTATTTACGTCGGCACTGCATTTGACGGACGGTGATTTACATAGGCATTATGAAAAGGTTTTATGACATAGTTTTCTGCGTGCGGTTTCTAAATTTTGCTTGTCTTTTTTTAATTAAATTAGTAAAATGATCAGTTATAATATTAACCAGTAGATATAACATATTTCAAAAAAATAAATGCGGACAAGCTGATTTTTTCAAAGTGAATGAAAGGATGTCTCCAACCAAGAAATCACTCTTAACACCCTTGTGGTTTTTTTGCTATTTTGCTTTTATTTACTATACTTATTATGGCTAGATACAACAAAAGGCTGACCAGCTGGTTTTTGCAGGTTTCTTCAAGCACTGTCTTCTTAGACCCCATCCAAAAAAGCACAGTCCAACCCCTTCGTTGTTTTGCGCAATAGGGGTGGTTTATTATTATTGTGTCATCTCTTAAATATTTTGTGTACATGTACATAAAAGTCATTACCGCTGTTCCGGAGGGTCTATTGTTTTAAAAACATTCAAGCATATTTAATAGGGATTGAACCAGTTTGAACCAATGGGATGTAATATCCGAGTAACTTTGTGTTTTCATTTCTCATTTCCACTCCACCACCCACACCATCACCAAGAAACCACCCTTATTGCGCAAAACACCGAAGGGGTAGACTGTGCTCTTTTGGGTATCCACTCAGGAGACAGTCCTCTAAGAACCCTCCAAAAACCAGCTCCTAAACATTTTGTTTGTATCTTTACTGAATCATAATAAATAAATATCGTTTTTCATATGAAGTGCCAAATATGTAAGTTACAAAAAGTTAATATATTATTGTTATTATGTACAAGTTCGAAAAAAATTCCAAAAACGCACACGGGTCTCTAGTGTAATTTTTTGGTTGGAGACAGCCCTGCATCCACTCTGAAAAAATCAGGTTGTGTGCATGTATTTTTTGCACTATATGAGTACTTTGTGCAAGTACGGAAATTTATACAGACATTCGGAAAAGGGAGATAGGTTTACACGGCTCGAATTCCTTCCTTGTCTTTTTTTATTAGAATAAGACTGGAAAACTGGCAAGGCTGGTACTATCTCAGCCTCAAAAAAAGAGCCCGAATAAACCATTACCATACAGATGAAGGTTTCCTGCAAATTTCAGAACATAGTTGTTCAACGGAGACGAAAGCGATACTTGGTAACCAGATGAGGCAGATGAGGTGAATAAGCAGGTTCATGGCGACAAAATAAAGCAATTTAGCCAACTTACCTTTGTCATAAGACACAGGATCTCAAATTTAAAGATTTGATCTAAAAATTATTAAAATGTTTAGAATGTTTTCAATGAATTACTTTGAAAAACAAATCCGTACTTTGTTCCAAACACTAAAAGGCGCTACAAAATGTACTCGCGGATAAAAATTGGTCATAACTTTTTTCTCACTGTATGTAGCAAAGTTTTAAAAGAAAGTTATTTTCATACTAATTTATATCGCTAAATTGAACCATTTTCTGTTTGTTGTAATTTAATTTTCATGACATCGTCGGTTTTAATATATCTAATACAAATTTTACATTTTATTTATCACATAACTTACTAAATAAGTCTAAATTGGAAATTTAATAATAAATAAAATAATTTTACATATTCTTCAACATTAAATTACATATAATGGAAAAATAGCAAATACATTGAAAATGGTTAAATTTAGCGACTTGAAATTAGTATGTACTTATATCATATTTGTGTACAAATGCTAAGAGAATAATATTATTCTACTTTGATACATACAATGAGAAATATGTTATGTTTATCCACCAAGATTACTTACCTACATTTTGTAGCGGCCACTAGCGTTTAGAACAAAGTTAAGGACAAATTCGTTTTTCTTGTCTCAGATAATCCCCGAATCCAAATTTTCAAAGTAATTCACTGAGAACTTGATAGACAAGATTTGCGACGTAAAATACTGTCACTGGTGTATAGCTTTCAATTTAGTTAGACGTGCATGCCACTGACGGAAAATGCCGTCGAAATTTAAATTACAGTCCAGTCAGCAAATTCGCTATTACAACTCATATAGACATAATTTAGTTAATTTTCAACTATCAAATCTCAAATTTTATAGAAAAAAAACCACTGGCATGGACAACATGTTATCGAAACTGCCACCGGCAGCGAACCTGTTTTAAATAACCGAATGTTTAAAAAAGTTTTTGTAATGCCATTTAAGAGTGGACAATGGTAGACACATTGCAAAAATTTGCGGTCGCGGAAGGGGGACTCTTTGACCGGTAGGCATGTCCTTAGAAGCAATAAATTATCTGGGTTGCAGTAAAAAATGACACTCGCTCGACAGAGTAGGACTCGGGCTTAAACGGACGGCATTAGAATTATCGATTTGTAAATATTACGATTCAATCTGTGCATTTCTAGTCGATTTGTTTAAGTTACAGAATAGGCCTGATTATGAGGTTTTATTTTTGGTCATCATTTTTGAATAATCCTGTAAATTTGTTTTTTCTGTTTCTTACATAAACCAAATCCAATAAATACTATATTAATTTTAATGTTAATAATACTTCTCTTCGCTATACTCGTGATAATTAAATGTACGTGTAATACATACGTTTCAAAGGAGCCGTTTGAGCGTGATGCCAAAAGGGATGAGTATTATTGCCGCTTTTACACCGAGCTTGATCCTTCTGTATCTCTAATTCTTGCCCTTTCCGATAGCTCGTAATCGGACTCGCGATCCCAGTGAAGCTGGGGCCGATGCAGACCATGGCGGTGGGCTGGAATTTGCAATATCAGTATCCCGCTCCCACAAACATCACCCAGCTGCAGAACTACCCGCCCGTAGTTTCCTCACGTTCCAGGGACAAAAGGGAGCTGCAGGAGAGCGATCGCGCCCTATTTTACTCCGGCTTGGAGGGCGTCCTGAACAGGTAAGGGGGGAGGGTGATGCGGTGTGAAATTTCCATTAAATTTAGACGTGTGTACGGGTGTAAATACGGGGTGTACGCAAGATCTCTGAGGTTGCCTACAAGCTTTGCATTGCCATTGCAGAATTTCTAAAAGAATATAAGATGGAATCATTGGTATACAGGATGTTCCTAAATAAGTGTCGCAAAGGAAAACTGTAAATTCCTATTGAAAAAAGATTTTTTTTTCCTCTCCCATTTTTCTCTCCGAGCTTTCGTTTTCGAGATACACGGTGTCAAAACTTTATTTTTTTTTTGTTTTTTTTTCCAATATCTTAGGAGCCGTTTGAAGTACAGGACTGAGGTTTTATAAACACATTACCACTATTGATAGCTACTTTTACGCACCCTTCTCGAAGTTATTGGAGTGGTGGAGATTTTTAGATATCGGAAGGGTCTTTTCCCTCATAACTTTTACGCCACTGGAAAAATTGACATTTGAGAGCAAATTCCGAAGCGCCAATGAATTTTACACAAAAATAGTCCTCTAGGTTCATTGCTCTAAAGTCAACCGTTTTCAATAAAAATGACTTTCTATAAACAAAAACAAACATTTTGCTAATGTTTCGAAAATCTTTTGTATTTCAAAAAATATGTAGTAATAATTAACAATATGATGACACCCTCACATTTACCAGTGCAAGACCTCAAGAGAACATCCGGAGAACGACGAATCGAACCGCCGGCGCCGGCTGGGGACATCTTAAATGCATCGTTTATGAAAACCATGTCAATAATATCGAAGAGTTTACCGATAGGGGTGAAGCCGCAGCGGCAAAAAGAAACATTATTCGACGATGTAATGCGAGCATTGAAGTCCGCAAACGTAACTTTTAACAGTTTTTGTAAATTTTACTCGCTAAATTGAAAAAAAAAGTTAAAATCCTATCTGTTGTTAAATCTCGTTAAATTTGTTAATTATTACTACCTATTTTTTGGAATACAAAAGATTTTCGAAACGTTAGCAAAATGTTCTTGTTCATAGAAAGTAATTTTTATTGAAAACGGTTGACTTTAGAACAATGAACCAAGAGGACTAATTATGTGCAAAATTCATTGGTGCTTCAGAATTTGCTGTTAAATGTCAACTTTTCCAGTGGCGTAAAAGTTATGGGGGGGAAAATCCTTCCGATACCTTAAAATATCCAACACTGGCACGTCCAATAAATTCGAGAAGGGTGCGAAAAAGTAGCTATTAATAGTGGTACTGTGTTTACAAAAGCTCAGTCCTGTAGTTCAAACGGTTCCTAATATATTGGAAAAAAATTTAAAAAAAATTAAAGTTTTGACACCGTGTATCTTGAAAACGAAAGCCCGGAGAGAAAAATGGAAGAGGAAAAAAATGTTTCTTTTTTCAAAAGGAATTTACAGTTTTCCCTTGCGACAATTATTTAGGAACACCCTGTATAATTTGATTTTCACCATTCAACTCGGTGTTAGTATATTTCAATTTTTAGTCGCTTTAATAATTTCTATGTAGATATAGGTTGCTACACAGTACTGTTAATAGTATACTTTAAAATATGCAGAGTGAATGTTAACTAAAAGGTATTTATAGTTAAAATAATTACTAATGGGTTCTACTTATGCGCCCTTAAAGATATACGTCTATTTACCATTCATTATGTACATTAAGACAATTATTATGTGACCTATAATTCGGTAAGGTAAGCCAAGTGTTTTCAAGGCTGCTACAAAATATAAGTCAAAATGCCTATTTAGATGCGTTTACTTTACAAATAATAACTGAATGGCTTACTTGCAGTATAACAAGTAAGGTAAGGTAAGCCAAGTGTTTTCAAGGCTGCTACAAAATATAAGTCAAAATGCCTATTTAGATGCGTTTACTTTACAAATAATAACTGAATGGCTTACTTGCAGTATAACAAGTTATTCTCACGAGGTACACCATGCAGGTACGAGAAGCAACATCTTTTGTACTTCTAAAGAAATGAATGAAAGTTTGTCGGGTGCATATTCAGCAGCACAATTAGTATTACATATATACAGGGTGATTTAGAGCTTATAAAAAATGTTTGAATGTACCTTTACAAATGCAACTTCGTAAAAAATCAAAAAGAGCAGTTGGAAAATGATTTAAAACTACACTTATAAAAAACTGAATGAAAAAATTTTTATAACACCTTGCAAATTAAACTGCTTTGGCGCTATTGATATTTTTAATTAATAAAATTAATTTTTGGTTTTAATTAATAAAATAATTTGACATGTCTAATGTTAGCTATTAACATAATCAACCCTCGTGCATGATACGTCACACTGTTGGCTGGAACGTTCTTTGTACTTGCCCAGGATTCGGTTGATAATTTCCCGTGTCACGCTGGCGTTGCACTACCGCGGTAAAAGTAGCTGCATTTGCCACATGCTTATCGGGAAATCGTTCTGCGTTACAGAAGAGAAGCTGCTAAAGAATTTTGTCTTAGTTCACCATAAATTAAAGCTTTCTTAAAGCTGCCTCACAACTGAAGTCGTCCTTCACTCTGAGCAGACGGATGAAAAGTATTTTTTTATCAAACATAATATCGTGGGCTTAGTGCCAAGACTCATTAAGTCACAACTTTTTATAAAATCATGTTTATTCTGAATAATGCAATAATTTGGAGCTCCTATTCTATTTAATATTATCTCAAATATGTGATTATCAATTGTAATAAAAACGGCAGCAAAATAATTTGGATTTTTGTATCTATTGTCGGAGTTGAACATTAAAAAACTTTAACCACGTTGTGCTGGGACTAAGCTACCTTGACTTAGTAAGTTTTGGCACGAAGCCCACGATATGTAGTAAACAAATATATCGCAAGCATACCCCATCGTTAGAATTCAGAAACCCATCTCTTCTTATATCGGGTCAGAAAAAGAAAGGAAGCAATAAAAAAATCATAATTGACAACCATTATTTGTTTATTTAAGCAACAGTACACAAAAGAAGTGCAAAATGAAAATAGGTGTTCTAATTGTCACAAACAAATAATAACTACAAGTTGTACAACGCAACCTCAGCTACTGTTTATGCATTATAATATTAATTATTATAGGTAGATACTTACTTATCTAAACTATTTTGAGATAATTTAAAATTACATTGACAACTGACTGACCCATATTTATTGCGGCTTTCAATTTGGGAAGCCACCTACTAAGTATCTTTGCGTGGAGGTGTTTTGGAGATCCTGCACACTGATACTAGTAATTGATGGAACGGTCTTGCAATTGCAATTATTGCAGACATCATATTATGGGGGAAAATGCAAAAATGACACTATAATGTAACAGCTGTATAGAGTAGACGAATTTATACCTGTAGGTTATAATTTTCTTGACGCTACGTTCATTTTGCTTATACAACATATATCTTTAATAACTCATTTATGAAAATAATTACTACACATTCTTTGGTTATCTGGATAAAAAGTACTTTTTCAACTGCACCTTAGTATCTTCAATTCACACAGAAATAATACTAAAATTAATTACCAATGACGTCACTAGCGAGTTAGTTGAAGAAGTTCAGCAATTTGTAGGCAGTCTCCTCTGCTTTTGGATCTGGTTTCGCAATAAAGTTCTGTTACAAGTGTGAATGCAGTTTAAAAATCTTTTTAATATTTTTTAAAGCAAAGTCTACTTTTAAATCTATGTAAGCGTTTATGAATATCCTGCAGCCATTATTTATTTCTATTTTAAAATGTAAATGTGTCACTTTCCTGTTAAATTCTAAGTGATAGTTATACGATACAATTAGTAAACATGTTTAATTTGTGGGAAAAATTAATTTTCATGATTCGATAAAAATAAGGACAAGGCACTCCCTAAAGAAAAATAAGACGATACTTCTAGTGCAACGTATCTCTAGCCCCATTCATATAAATCTCTTGTGTGTTACATTCTCAACGACGGCCTCGCTGTCCATTATAGCAGTAATAACTATAAAGTTGATAGCTTTTCTAGTAAAGTATAGGACTACCATAGATAGATTCTATTAAAGATACCATTCAGTCCTCCTGATTAAGTTTCCTTATTACTTTTCAGCGAAGGAATAGACGGCAAGGCATGCATCTTGCGAAGTATTTGTGAGAATGCAGCCACTAGTACGTTCCACGAAGCTAATGGCCTCTATGGACATCTCCTCCATATTGCATTGACGTAAGTTCCGTTTCCAGGTAGTTTCCTTAAAAAGAGACCCTAAATTTTTTTTGTGCACTTTACAAGATAACAGCAACTTCCTTAAATGATACAGAAAACATTATTAAATGAATATTGCATCACTGTTTGCGAGTACTTTCACAAATTTATTTAATAATGGAGGGCAACTCCAGGTAAACGTGTAAGTTGTCCTTGAATCATTTTAAGAAAAGTTCATACAAACCATGGTTCCAAAGATTAAGTTTTGCCATACACAACCAAAATAGAAGTAGAAATTCAATGAGTGTTTATACATGGTGTGGCATAATAGTATGACTTTATACAGGAAGGCGAATAGCGCATGATTTTAACGAAAAAAGTTCATGTCCGTAAATGCTTCGTTCATGTTTATGTCTTTTTCTTTGTAATTTAGTTATTTATTTATTATTCCAACAGGATATAATCCCAATTACAAGAATAAATAAAAGTATAATAATGATAGAAAGAACATAAAATAAATTATAGCATCAATCAATAAAATAATTTATAGTTAATAAGTAAAATCAAGCAAACAAGGTTATTCTAAGTGCTAAATATAACTACACGCAGCGTTTAAACTAAACTCATTATAAATATCACATTTAGATGCAATTCTATTAAATAACACAACACATTAAAAACAGTGATTTTGCTAACGCATTAGCTCTAGAAATGCAACAGTAAAAAACTATCTGTTGTCTGGAATTGCCACGTGGAACCCAAAAACGAAAATGACTCAAATGTTCTGAACAATCAACTTTACTGTTCAATAAGTTGTGAAGATAAGGAACTAGTGCAAACATCATGACGCACATTCAGTGATTCTAGATAACCTCTCGTGAAAATGCTAAAAACTAAAGATTTCCTCTTAGCTGACTCTAATCTTTGCCTATGTACAGGGTGTCCAGCGTAAGGCTCTCACTCGATTTGTGGTTTTAATGTCATAGTTACAAAAAAATGTCAAATACAAAAATTGCGTCATTTTTATAGATGATTCGACGTGTCTTAAAAAAAAACAATAGAACATCGAATTAAAAAAATTATTTACCGAAGTTATTTTTTTTTAAATGCAACACCTGCTGTATTTTTTTAAATTCTGAAAAAGCATACAATTCTGATTACATCCATATCATATACTTATATATTTGTTCCAGTGGTTACTGAGATATAAAGGAAAATGTATTGATATATCAGATATATTCGACATTTTTCAAAAAAAATATAAAGTAATAAAATTGACCAGTTTGATTTTTCCAAAAATTGCCAGTTTCCGAAATGTCTGACTTTTGGAAAATACTGTATAAATATCTGGCCATAGATTTGAATTGTAAAGTGAACGCAACATATATGCAATGCGTGTGTCTCTATAAAAAGTCAATAAATAAATAAAACTCAGCTACTGTTTTATATATTTTTTATACATATTAATATTGAAAGAGCATTCCCTGGGTATACGATATTTTAGAATCATTTGGATCTAAACCTGAATTATTAAGCTCGAAATTAAGTATTAATGCGTGCATTTCCTGTACATTATTTACTGTTCCAAATAGCTTGGGTATAATACGAGGTACGTCCAGAAAGTAAGTTCCGTTTGGTAATAAAATTAAATTGTGTACAGTTACAGAAAAATTATTTATTATACAAAATTCTACAACTCTTAAACTACTTTTCCACATAACATAAATTTTGTAGGCATTTGTCATAGCGTGGCACAAGTTTTTTTATACCTTCTTCATAGAAGTTTGCCGCCTGTGTCTTCAACCAGTTGTAAGTTCCGCTGCAGCGCTGCGATCGCAGTTCCGCATATGCGCGGTAGACGCTCTGTATCAAGGAGAAGAAACTGCGAGACACTTAGGAAATTGCGCCGCGCAATACAGAATAAGCGCCGAGGATTGCTGTCAAAAGGTGTTGTTTTTCTTCACGACAACGCACGACCACACACTGCAAATGTGACGAAAAACCTCCTACAGGGATTTGGCTGGGACGTGTTTGACCATCCTCCATACAGCCCTGATCTCGTCCCTAGCGACTTTCATCTGTTCTTACATCTCAAGTCCTTCCTTGGCGGTCAACACTTCAACAATGACGAAGAGCTGAAAGAAAATGTTTCCAACTGGTTGAAGACACAGGCGGCAAACTTCTATGAAGAAGGTATACAAAAACTTGTGCCACGCTATGACAAATGCCTGCAAAATTTCGGCAGTTATGTGGAAAAGTAGTTTGAGAGTTGTAGAATTTTGTGCAATAAATAATTTTTCTGTATCTGTACACAATTTAATTTTATTACCAAACGGAACTTACTTTCTGGACGTACCTCGTATTAAATAAGATCCCAGTAAATGGCGGCTCGTCAGGTGGCGCATGTGAAACACCTCTCACCCATACCAGGTAGGTAGTTGTGCGTATTTAAAATTATTTTTAAACTAATAAATTTTGTAATTTGTGTTATTAGATTAACATTAACATTTCCTCTACTTCGTTATATTTCTCGCCTTTCTTTTCCAATCCGTTACATTTTTCTTCCTTAGATCTATTACTGCTGTCTCTCTTCTTCGGTCTCTCTCTTTTCTTCTTGCAGTTAGCTTTACTTTCTATCATTTTTTAACTGTCCTTTCATCTTCCAAGAGTGCTAGATGCCCTAGCCACTGCACTCTTCTGATTTTTACAACTTCATCTATTTTTGGTGTCTGGTACCTTGCATATATTTTCTGATTATTTCTTCTTACAAAGCCTTCCTCCGTCTCCTTTTCCTCTAGAATTCTTGGTAAGGTCTTCCTTTCCCACCTTAACAGGATTTGTCTTGACTTTTTATTGAGTGATCCAGGTTTCAATGCCATACAGCGCTGTGGTCTCAAAATTGTTTTGTACATTCTAAATTTTACTCATCTGTAGAAACTTTTTGATTTCATTAAGTGGTTGACTGATGCCGAATTTCTATTTACTTTGCAAATACACATATTCTTGAACTTCTTCCCATCTCGTTTGTGTTAGAAATACCTATTATTTTCTGGATGGAAAAGTGAGGATAAAAGGATTATTTAAGAAAACGTTTGTTTACTCTGTCAAATTGCACGCATAAAATATGGATTTAATAAATGTTATGCAGAATTGTCATAAGCACGAGGCTTCTTCAGAGCATACAATGAGGACGTAAATATTGGAAAAAATTCAATCACTTCTTTATTTAAAAATGTCAACCCCAATTTTTGATAGCGCTATTTTATGACACGATGTCATCGTATAATCTGACGATTCTCCCTAATAGTGCTTCGATTGAAAAAAGTTTCTTGCTCAAAAAGAGTTAAAACTTATTCCTGTAACTTAATGACGGAAATGAGACCAATTTGGTAAACAAATTAGTTAAAGGGTTATTAACTGAACTTATAAGTACAGAACCATTTCGACATCGTCGATAAGGTTGCCACTTTAAACATTTTAGAATGGATCTTATATTTAAAATGAAGGTAGGTGAATTAGATAGGTACTTTTTTACTATAAAACGACAAATTCGAAGTATTTTTTATCATTCCGCTTCACCCGTTATTAAGTCCACGAGCCGCCACTGGTCCCAGTCCCTTTCACGTGTTTTTATTTCATTTAAATATTAATAAGCATTTTAGCAGTCCAGAACTGTAATATTATGTTGGCAACTAATTACCTACCGATGGTATTGTTCTTTGTACATTAATATCCCGTACATTAATATGACTTAAATTGTATCTCGTTTGAAATGTAGTAATTTACTGTAAAGAATGCGCTTTCTTTTTAAAGTAATTTTTTTTCTTCTAATTAATTTTTTATATGTTAATATTGCTAAATAATGATTATAAGTTCATTACATCTGCAACTAATTTATTTTATTATGGCTTTTAGATTATGGTATGGCTGGTATGAAGAAGCTTGATTTACGTCATAGTTAGATAAACGTATGACGTATCCTTGAATGAAATGCGTAAACGTGTAGACAATTGATTATACAAGATTCGCTATATAATGTGTAGACGATTAGACGGCAGCTAGACGAATTACTCAAATATTTGTTCTTGGCAAGGTGACAGACTGATAAAGTATATTTATGTCACACGCGGTCGTTGTCCATGTTTGTTTATATAATTTCTTTGACATTATTGTGTTATCGGTAACATTAGTCATTTTTTATCGCAAAAATTTAAAACTTTAAAGAAATGCGATTATCATTATTTAAATAATTATGTTAGTATATGATTTTAAAACATTTCCAAGTATAATATACCAAAATTGCTTTAATGTTATATTATTATTTTTTTTTAAACTAAATTCTCTAGTAAAATTAATTATTGATATGTATTCTAGGCCTAACTATGGCGACGGAGAAGTAGATCCAGATCTAGATCCAATTTATTACGAGGCGCAAAAGGCTGGAGAGTATGGTATCGAATGCGATTCTTTATATTCTGATTGTAACTATGCAAATGGATTACTAGATTTATTTTCAGTTGTACAGGACGACCTACAGAAATATACAGAATTTAAATAAAATGTATTTCATTTAGTAGTCACCAATTAGAATAATCTTCCCAATCTATGGAAATCTACTAGTTTTTGTCTTGTACTAAAGCATCTTGCTCATATAATTAATGTATTGAAGGCATTCGACATAATTTACCATATCATGTTAGTAAAATTGCAGAATGGATTTTCAACATATCACTATTTGAAATCTAACGCTCATGCTGCAACACTAGAAGTTCCACAAGACTTCAATCTGGGCCCACTGTTATTCTCTATTTTCATCAATGATGTGAATTTCCTCATTATGTGTCGGAAATTATTTTTCCTGATGATTTTCAATAATTTCTGCACACACATTGACAGAAAAGTGCTGCTGATGTCGCGATTCATGAATAACGTATGCATTTTTATCCACCCAAAAATGTTCATTGTGACGATTAAAAACACTGTTTCTGGTAAATGAAGCATCATCCGTGAACAATGAATGGAATAGATAGCCGATCTTCTGCATTTGTTGGTTTAGACATTGACAATAGTGCAGTCCGACTGGAAAATCAACTTCAAAGAGAGCATGAACTTTCTACACTTGATAAAGATATAGCTGCTGGTCTTGGAGGATTTGCCATATATTAAAATGGTTCATATTCCCTAATTTATTTGCCAGATGCCTTGTACTTTTCCTGATTTTCCAGTGTTTGAGCAATTCTTTGCGCTTCATAGTTTCTTAACATCATTCTGTAACACCTTAAGGCATCAGTACTTGAATCGAGGTGACTAGATCGCTGTGGGTTCGAACCCTCGCAACCGGTAGACCGTATATAAGCTATATTCGTGGAGGGGATTGGCACCCTCTCTGCGTGTATGGTAGTGTGGAAGAATGTTAGCTTGGATCAATGTGAAAGATTGATACCGGTTGACATTTGACTACCCCCCTAATAAATGAGGTTTTCCAGGTTTCCCTCATTCCTGCACTGAATGGTGGTTAGGGCCTACCAACGTAAGTCGTTCCTAGGCGCAAATGCGGCCTGCTTAATAATAATATGCCGCCCTCTCTTCCGCACAGGTCTTAGATATCTGGGATAATCCTCGTGATTAGAATGAGAGATAGAGATATTATTATTATTATTATATCATTAAGTAACAGAGTAAATTTTTCAGTGACGCTACTGCTTTAGCACGTAAATGTCGCATTCTACTGACAGCTATTTGTAACCCTAACCAGCGTTTTTTATTGTACTGATGTTGACGTTATCAAACAATAATCAGAACCAGCACTTCCATAATTTAAGTTGATTTACAAAGCAAAACTAATGAAGTCACACAGGTACAGTCGGATCGCGTGCTTCGTATCTCCACAATTAACCGAGACATTTTATACGGCAGGACTTTATCCGCCATCAATCCTTCTCAACTGGAAAGATTAAAATTTGTCCTTTAATCAATTACAGTGATGGATGAAGTGATGTGCGATAAGTTACCTTGGTGACAGTTATATGGCTATTACGGCAATTGCAAGGAACAGCAGGGGCTCACTTCACGACGAGGGTAATGTGCTGCTAGATCAACTTAAGGTGTTCGTACACATCGGGAGAAAGATGAGGTTTTGAGTAATGCTGCTGCCTTCAAAATCTGTAGAAGCAATCACAAAGTAATATAACAAACGTCCCCAATAACAATGACTAATAGCTTGAGCAAGTTCTCAGCATATCTGTGTGTTGTAATAAAGTTGCTGACAAGCTAGCCAGGAGTAGATCAGGCCTCAATATTTTTGGACCTGGTCCCTCCAGTATGCTTCCATTGTCAGTTTTTGTTGGAATTATCAAGGAGGACATTAGAAAATGGTGGGATGAAGCAAGTAGCTGTCAATATGCTAAGGAACTCCTAGAGTACACCTGCAAGGACGTAGCGAAAAAGTACCTGGCCATGTCTAGAACAAATCTTCGCCTGGTGACAGGTATTCAAACTGGACACTGTTGATTAAGAAATCACCTTTATTATATGAGGTAGTGTGAAGCACATCTTTGTAAGGGTCATGAAATAAAACAGTATTCCATGCCACTGCCATTTCGTCTTTAAACATATCCATATTTAATGAACGGTGGTTTTTATAGCCTAAATTAGAGAGATCTTCTTGAGCAACGTCACCACCTTCTTTTCTTTATTAGGCTGGTTAACGGCTCAGGTGGATTGATCTTCTAATAAGAGAAAGTATAAAGGGCCTAATGGGGCCTTAGTGCTGTAGGCTCCTAAGCTACCCTCCCTACAATTCCAGAATCAGGATTCTATGTATACATCTGCTAGTAGTTATAATATATAAATATCATACTTCAAACAGTTGTGCTACCAAATAAAACGTACTAAATCATGTTTTATTTGACAGTGCAAACTGGTTCTATTATCATTGACTCGTGAGAAATCTCTTCTAAGGCCCTTAAATGCATGAGTGGGGTCCGGAAAGGACCCCAGTGTTGGATTTTTTGTGGTAACATTTTTAGCCGCGCCATTTGTGAACTGAGAGTTCAGCTATTTGCTTCTGTCAATATTTAGCCAGCAAGATACGGAATTAAGATTTGGGCAGCAGCTGATGTCAAAACAAGCTATATATGCAATTTACAAGTATATACTGGCAAAGGATTGGACAACATTAGGGAAAAAGGCCAGGGACTTCGAGTTGTCAAAGACCTTACCCAACCATATAAAGGCAGTTGGCGAGGTATAACCACGGACAACTTCTTTACCAGTGTTGGTTTGGCAAAATATTTGCTAGAATCTAAATTGAGACTGCTAGGAACTGTGCGCAAGAATGAGCCTGACACACCTGCTGAAATTAGCATAAAATCCAGACTTGAGAAATCTTCAATGTTTGCATTTACTCAAGACATAGCTATGGTTTCATATATACCAAAGAAAGGCAAGATGGTTCATTTACTGTCCACTCAGCACGACGATGATTTTGTAAGCGAAGCAGATGAAAATAAGCCTATTATGATATTGGATTACAATAAAACCAAGGGAGCAGTTGATAATGCCGATAAACTAGTAAGGGAATATTCTTGCGCCAGAAGAACTAAGCGGTGGCCCTATAGATTATTCATGAATATTATAGATATTGCTGCGCATAATGCGCTTATTTTGCATAATTTGAAGCATTCCGATTGGCTAAAAGGTCACCAAGCCAGACGTCGAATGTTTCTTATGCAACTAGGACAGCAGCTCGCACAGATACATATGGAAAGCCGTGCTAAAATTCCGGATATGCCAAAATATGTAAAAGATGCACTTAGGGATTGTGGAGTTGAACCGGAGCAATCTACACCATCTAATCATCATCAAGAAACAAGCCTAAAAAAGCGAGGAAGATGCTACTTGTGTTCTCAAAAAGAAGACAAAAAATCGCGCATTATCTGCAAGTTTTGTGATAATTTTGTTTGCGAAAGACGTATATGTAATTAATTGGTCACTCTACATAAAATTGTAACCGGGAAAATTGACTGTCCAGACTTACTAGCTGCATTATACTTTCACGCTCCCTATTCTGCCAGCCGTTTTCAGGACCTTTTTATTTTCCCACTCCTAAAACTAATCTATTAAAATTTTCACCTTTGTACGTAATGGATTTCAATTATCGTCAGATGCAAAATTCTGTAGATATTTTTCATGATACTGTTAGATGCATTAAGAAAAAGGTCTTTACAACTTAGCAAATCATGTTACTTATATTTATTTTACTATAAATCAATTTGTTTTTTTCTTTTATTCGATTTCTTAGTTTGTATTTCATCTGTAATTATTTTGTTACACATGTATAACTTTTGTTTTTTTTATATTATCTGTGTATTTTGTTTCTATATTTAAGTTTTTTTACTAATATTATATGTTATTCCCACCCATTAATTGGTTTAGGCTGTCGGGTGATGTATACTAAATAAAATAAAATAAAAATAAACTAATGTAAATACTATGTAGCCATGTGGCGAACTTACGGTGTTAAAGCATGTTTACATGTTTGTATCAAAATTCGTCATTTTTGCACCCCACATCGAGGCACCTTAAGGGATAAATCACCACACTTTCTTATAAGTACTTAAATATCCTTAGTAAACTACTACAACTTAAAGAAAAACACTACGCTACGCTCATTATTAAATATTCCACGTAAGTATATAGTGATGTTCGGCGGCCGCAGAAAAAGATGGGTCTTTTGAATGTAATCCAGTTAAAGACTCTATGCCGTCGGTTGCGGCCTCGGGTTGATATGTGGCTCACGCGTTCAGTTTACGGTCCTCGCATACCGATAAGCCTGCACGCAGCTATCTCAATGGCCCTGATGACCATTTGTCCCGGAAAATAAAAAATACATCGTTTACCTGTTCGGCCTGGCTGGGTATTGTTGGGATGCCGACAATCGCTAGTTGCCAAATGTTTGTCTCCATGCTAGGCGCAATAACGGAAATGACGACTTGTCCGCCCAAACTGAAACAGGAATCGATAGTTTATCCACGATTTTTCTTACTATGTCGAGGATGTTTGTTTGTACAGGGTGTATCAAAGTCAATAGTATGGGCCTACTGTAAAAAGAATTTAAATACGTGGTATTAAATGGGATGAGGTCCATTTTCAATATAAAGTATTATCTTTGGGATTTGACAGAAACGACTAATGACGTTATCAATTATATTCTTTCCAGAAACATACACAATTATTTTCTGGTTAAAAAGCGCTCATTTTTCTAATGAACTTATACTAAGGTAGAATAATTGTTCGTTGTTAAAAGTGCATAAATGACACAAAATACTTGTCATTACTCAATACGAACGTCAAACCGAGAAAGGTATCCAGAGCGCCTCATTCCTGATCATAGAACCGTTACAAGATTGAAGACGACCTTGCGACGAAATAAAGATACATTTTCGGTTCAGAAGAATCAAATAATTGACCGAAGGGTAAGAAACAATGTTAATATAGCTAGACTAGTATTTCGAACAAAATCCACTAGCAGGGAATTTAATTTGGATAAATCAACCGTTCAACGAATTTTAAAGACCAATGGGTATCATGACTACAAAACTCACAATTTGGAGTGTTTGCCTAAGCGTCATATTTAAACGGACTTAATTACACTACTAGTACAATGAAAATCCCCACGCTATTATTCATTTATTTTGTTGCGGACAACATAAGTTGTATAACAATAGTCGCATAATACTGACTAAACTTAACCTAAGTTGTAACTGGAGAAAAGAATTCTGACAAAGAATAAAATGACTTATTAATTCAAAATATTTTCAATTTATGTTTAAACTGAGATCTTGATTTGTTCTGCCTTAAGCTCACTTGGTAAGTTGTTATATATCCTTAAGCCTAAATAACCTGATGATTTAGTTCTTACAGAATATTTTGCAAAAGGCATACAAATGTTATAGCATTGTCTAGTAAAAATGGAATGAATATCCTTATTTAATATTAAAAACCCTTACTTCTATATACAGGGTGCCGAAAATTAGTAGGTCAATCCGTTAATCATAGATAGCTGATATGAAAATAATGGGACTTTCATTATGCCATTATGGTGTCAAAATGTAAATGTCAAAAAGGAAATTTGTCGATAACTCCGGTAGAATTAGAGATATTTGTTTGAAATTTAGCTAATATTTTTTTCTTGTAGAGACACACTTTCAGTATACTTTTGGTAAAAAAAAAATCAAAGCACGAGCGGAGGTGAGGGGGTTAAAGTGCATTATGACCCCTCAACTTTTTCATATGCACGCCTATGGTAAAACAATATATTTTCTTAGATAAAGCGGCTTTTATTCTAGCTTTTCTTATTCTTGCAAGATTTTGATTTGGAGCCTGGGTTACCCGATATTGTAACTTATTTGGATGGATAGTATGGATTTGGTAACTAGTGTTTCAAGTAATAAGTTCTATGTAGGCTTTGAAAACAAAGTCAGATAGGTAGGTACATTTGGTTGTCAAAGTAATTTATAAGTTAAATAAAAAAAAAAACGTTGTTTATGCATTTTTTAATTGAAGTGTTCAATAAGAAATGGCGAACAGAGAAGATTTGCTATCATTTTCTGAAATGACCCATATGATTTTAATAATGGGTAAGTAAGTACTTATTAAAAAGAATAGGATTTTTTCTTAATAAGTGTTAATTGTAATCTGGAACCTAAACAATTTAATTTCTCTTGCTTTTAGAAAAATGTAACTCTAATGCTAGTTTAGCTGCTAGGCGTTATGCGGACAAATTTCCAACCAGGCACCATCCAAAAAGGAGATTTTTCTTAAGCTTAGTCAACCGTCTGAGAGAATCTGGCAACTTTAAGCATAGGAGGGTGGGACAATGTGGACGGCAACTCAATATACATCCAAACGAAGAGGAGCAAATCTTGCAAATTGTCGAAGAAACTCCGAGTATACTAACAAGTTTTAAAGTAAAGGTATGGGCAGGAATAATTGACAATTTTCTTTTAGGACCGTTTTTTTTTACCAGACCTTAATCCCTTAGACTTCTGTTTCTGGGGATTTATGAAAGATTTTGGTTACATGGTTCCAATTGTGGATGAACAACATTTAAGATTAAGAATTTTAGAAGAAGCCGAGCAATTTAGGGTGAAACCACATATTTTCCATAATATTCGTTTCTCCTTTATAAAAAGATGCAGGATGTGCGTCCGCGAAGATGGTTCTCATGTTGAACATTTAATATAATTTTTGGAATTTAATGTTTGTTTGTAATATAAAATATATGCAGTTTGTTTCATGTTGTTAAATGTTAAATAAAATTTATAATACAAAACGGATTTTAAACTTTATTAAAATAAGTTACAATATCTGGTAACCCAGGCTCCAAATCAAAATCTTGCAAGAATAAGAAAAGTTAGAATAAAAGCAGCTTTATCTAAGAAATTCTATTGTTTTACCATAGGCGTGCGTATGAAAAAGTTGAGGGGGTCATAATGCACTTTAACCCCCTCACCTCCGCTCGTGCTTTGATTTATTTTTACCAAAAGTATACTGAAAGTGTGTCTCTACAAGAAAAAAATATTAGCGAAATTTCAAACAAATATCTCTAATTCTACCGGAGTTATCGACAAATTTCTTTTTTGACATTTACATTTTGACACTCTGTATTTCAAAAATAGGGCTCCTAAATGAAAAGTTGCATAATGAAAGTCCCATTATTTTCATATCAGCTAAATATGGTTAACGAATTGACCTACTAATTTTCGGCACCCTGTATACACAGACATTTCGAAAATAAATAAAGAAGTTAAAGTAAGTATATTAAATTTCTTGAATATTGTGAATCCAGTCGAAAACCGAGGCCATTTTTTAATCGGAAGTATGGTGCGGCATCATCGGTAAGTATTTAATTGTACCTTATTTTTATGAAAATACGTTGAACAGCGTGAGTAACCTAAATTTCCTACAAGAATAACTTCCTGCACTTCTGGAGAATGTGCCTTTGTAGTTAAAGAGATGCCTATGGGTTGAGGACAACGGAGCTCCCCCACAATTGTGCAGCAATATTTAGATAACACTTTCCCTGAAAAATGGATTGGAATTAATGGACCTATTCACTGTCACCAAATGTAACCCGTGTAACCCTTCGATTTTTTTGGGTGGTTTTAAAAAAATAATGTTTACAAAACACCTTCGCGATAAAATCGTTTATAGAAGAAATCGCAAACGTTTGTAATAACCGCATTCTACAAAAAAGTCAGGAGAAGATTGGATATGCGCCTTGAAATGAGAGGAGTACAAATATGCCAATGCAAAAAAAATATACTCATCCTAGAAACAATTTCAAAATATTTAATTAACGCCGCTGGCACTGTAATCTGGTGTATTATAATGGACTGACAATGCAAACTGGCATTGTCACATATCGCACGATACAAACCTCTGTAATAAAACCGGCATCGGTGCAAGCAAAACTTGTAGTTTTTTTTACTTTAATATAAAGATAGATCTGACCAAAGTGACGTATTTTTAAACTGAAAAAAAAAATTGTTGCACTAATTTTAAAGAATTGCGGTACTTGATTACAATTAATAACATGACATTTATAAAAAATTAACACATATGTTATTACAAAAACTGTTCAAAATTCAGTCCCTCGACTTGTACACATATTTGGGCACACCTTATCAAATTTTGCTGTACTAAAGCGAATGTTTCTCCTAGTTGTTGTTCTGGTAAACGCAGTTGTGATACACTCGCGCACACAAGTCAAGAGGGTTTAAATTGGGAGACTGACTATTCTCTGTACGGTGGATTGAAGATCCCTTGGAGATAATCTCAAACATCTAACCGAGAGTAAGAAGGTACCCCATCATGTAAATGCCACATGTTCTTGGACAACTAGAGGTACATTTTCAAGAAGGGAGGGCAGGTCATTGCAAAGTAATTCAAGATTGTAAACCATCCACAGAATTGGACAATATGAACGGTCCGATTAGGCGCTCATCAACAATCAACAATTCCTGTCCAAACATTCAATGAAACATGATGTTCAAAGTGTCCCCAAACGTCTGTATTGTGAAATTCCATTGTGAGTACTTAAATAAAGTTTCATCTGTAACTAGGACATCAGCAGTAAATTGGGGATTTTCAGCATTTTGCTGCAACAAAACCTACCTCAAATGAATAATTTGCTGGCAATTTGATTGGGATACTTCAGGCACCTGTCTAGCAATCTGCTTTGTACGTATTTGCGGATTTTCATGAGAGCAGATGACGTTGAAGTACAGTTGCCCAGATACGTACTTCTTTAAAAGTATTTTACACGAAATCTATTAGACATTTATTATAATTTTGTTAGTGATATCTTCCTGTTTGAGCGTTTAGATATCCTCAAAGTTTTTCGTATAAGTTCTTCACAATGGTAGATAATTAGCTGGAAAGGTTACAACTTTGGGATATGGTAGGAGGGTATGGCGCGGCAATAAGATGAGAACTTCTATTCGAAAATGTGCGGTTTCGGCATCAGAGCCTTACAAGTGCTAGAAATATTTTGTTTTGAATACCGTTTATGCATCCTTGATAGTTATTAGAAAATGTAGCGGGTTTTCAAGTCATGATACTCAATGCCAGAAAGAAAGTGTCTAGAGCTTTTTGTAACATCTGGAAATACCTATTGATGGCTTGAATTGTTTAGAACTGGTAAGAAAATACGTCAAATTATGAAATGAAAACTGTGATCATATTTGCTTCTTACTTCGATATAAAGATGGTAAATGTACCAAGAAACCTATTGGTATAAATACTATTGGACAAAACTGATTGCCCGATTTCTTAAACTTCCTGATCCAAATGCATTTTAAAACAAAAAAGTTTTATGACAAACTAAGGCCATTTTGACGTCCTCTATACACTTCCGAGAGTATGCCATATACTTACTAGACATTCTGTATTATAAAGAAAATGAATTGGATCTAGTCTATTGCTAGGTCACTTCTAGTAACTTTAAACAAATATGTGCAACAATACCATTCATGAATCTCTATTCTAAGAGGTGCCTTAAATACAACAAACTGTGACAATATTTTGACCAATTGTTTGAACAATTTATTGGGAAAGATATTAATAAATGTTAAACAAGTTGTAATATATACACATTATTGAAATATAACACACTTTAACTGATTAAAAGTGTAAAAAAAAATAATCATTTGCCTTTTAACAATTCTATTAATTCAAATTACTACTGTTTGAATTTTTCTTAACATATAATTTTTCTCTTGTAGCTAATGTAAATTCTACATCAGTTTATGTTTGAAACCCTTACACAATTACTAAGTTATGTTAAAATTTTTCAATAAAATTATAATTTCAATAAATTCTTATTCGTCATCCATGTGACATTTAAAAAATAATTTTGGGAAAAGATTAACTAGACAAAGCGTGAAACCAAGCTGACATAGACGTAGTTTATATACATATAAATATTTTTTCAGATAAAATACAGATATATCTGAACTTTCCCTGAAATAAGAGATGTGGAAAAGTCTCTGGAGTATGTGAAATATGAAACTTACTGACGTTTGGACGTTGACTTTCGCTTACTTTCGGCCGTGATGGGCGTACAAAGGGGCCTGCCACTTTGAAACAGACATTACGTCAAAACAGGAAGCGTTAGAGGCTGCGTGCTTATTTAATTCTTTGTTAACCAGAATTTGCAGGAGCCGTCTCTTCACCTAGACATTCACCTAAATTGGAAATAATAATTTTGAATAAAGGTTAACACACCAAAATTGATCACATGAAGGTCGGTTATGCAGGAACAACCGTACTCGTATTCCTCTTCAGAGTGTTCTACGAGTATCTGGTAATATCGATATCCTTTTGTAATCAGAAAGTTGCAAACTTGTTCCTTAAGTTGGTCCAGTACGTCATGCAATACGCTATAGATTTAAACATTGCTATACAAGATATTGCAGGTACGAGTAATTTAAAGCAAATATTTTTAAAGTTCGGTTAGTTCAAAAAATACCGGATGTAGTCATCAATTTCCTCATGTCAAATATCTTACATTATAGCCTGGCGTGTTATTTGACATTTAAAAACTTACTGTTGACGAGGTGTTTAAGAATCTCTATAACTTTCTTAGTGTTACAGTGGGACATATAATTTTTGATGATTGTTTTTAACGCGACCAAATATTGAAAATTACATTGACAATAAAAACAAATGTGTAACGTCAGCCGTGATGTAAGACGTCTGAATTCTTGACGCGAGTATATGTTTCATTTTTATACAGGGTGAGTCAGTCATAATGTCATTAATTTTAAGAGAAGATAGGGAATAATGAGTATAATATGAATACGCGATTAAAAAAATTTAAATTCATATTTACGCCGAAAATAAATATTTTCAAATTATTGCTTAAACCTCCTTTTCAGACTGTCACTGACCGCTCACAGTCTTGGTCGATTACAGCTCACAGTTCAACTCGATGTCGACCTGATGCGACGTTCCAAATTAACATATTTTCCTAGTACCTATCTATGTATTAGACATCATAAATAAATAGTTCTACTGACTATTTTAGAATCTCAGTTCAGCCAATAATAATATAAAATGTTAATATCCAATGAAATCAAATAATTCTATTAAAATTGCAAGTAACGCGGTCCATTTTGGTTTTCCTGTAGAAAATACGGTTCAATCAAAAGATCCCCGTACGTTCCCTCCTGCCCATACGTTAACAACAAATCGCCTCTGAAATCTAAACCGATGAGTAGGGGGTGGATTTTTGTCCGACCAAATGTGGTTGTTATGACTGCAAAGAAATTAGCTTGGTTACAGCTTAAAAAATATTTAACATTGGAATTACAATACTCTAACGTATCTAATAATAAACCGACTACTAAATCATTTAGGTACATTACATAAAAAAGCTGTACCCAATAGGTAAATTAGTTGAAAGCAGAGAGCAGCTGAAAAGTGTTTCGTGTTTTAATACTATGTAATAAAAAACTCTCGTGTTGTCGACAAAATACCGAGACCTGATCTGATGATCATAAAAGTTATTAAGAGTGAATTTTGACCTCCCGTATTATTGGGTCAATAACCTACTTACCTAGTTTTTGTACTGTTATTTAATGACAAGGTAAAACTAACTTTTTATCTAGATACATGAATTAATTTTCCTTAAATATTGATTTATTTGTTTATAACAACAAATGTAGATTGTAAATAAATGTATTCGAATGTTAGGTTATTACAATTTAATAATTTTAATTAATTTTTAGTATTACTCGTAAGTACAATTCATTATTTAGTTTGTAGTTATGGACATCAGCCTAGAAATTTGTTGTTTTTAAGTGGTATGGTACTAACCTGTTTAAGATGCCAGTTCGAGTAAAGTTGCATTCATCCGTCCATAGCACTTTATTAATAAAATTAGGGTCAGTCAATCGCAAAATTCAAGACGGCTGGGAAAATCAGCAAGTTCTAAAGCTTGAACTTTCTGAAAATGATACGGGTTCAGTAAGTTTGCTCGTAATATACTGCGCATGTATTTTCTGTTAGGTTAGATCCTTTTTCCTTAGTTTGAATTTCCCCGCTTAATTTCAAATATCCCGCCAGTTTGAACTTAGGTTAGGTCGCTACTGTCAAATTTCAAATCAGTTTGAATTTCCCGCCAGTTTGAACTTAGGTTAGGTCGCTACTGTCAAATTTCAAATCAGTTTGAATTCCCCGCCAGTTTGAACTTAGGTTAGGTCGCTACTGTCAAATTTCAAATCAGTTTGAATTTCCCGCCAGTTTTAACTTAGGTTAGGTCGCTACTGTCAAATTTCAAGCCATAATGCTGCAATCTGATTGGTCGATAGGAGCGAGGGGCGTGGCCTAAAAGGAAAGTGGAGGGGGTAAAATTGGTCAAAAATTTGCAATCTGAACCTTCATAAGAAAAAGCATGGGATTTTGCGGCCGTACGAACATAGTATATCTACTTTTGGGATATCTCCAATCGCCTTGAAATGGTTCTTGTAGAAATAGTAGGCTGCTCCTCTACTAACTTTAAAGCAGCTTCTATCACATTTAAGTTATTTTGCCGATGTCTCGCAAATTCCCGATGCAGTTTCACAGAACCCGTATTGCCAAGGCGTTGATGCACTTGCACAAAAGTTCGCCCACTTGGAAAATGTTGTCTGTTAGGGAAACGTCTCCGATATTCTGCAGCAGTGATATTCGCATTTTGTAAACATTCTCAATTTCCGCATATTCGAAACTTGTAAAATTTGGCATTGTGAATTCAGACACTAGACCGAAATAAATAAACTACTGCTTGCTCCATCCCCCCTCCAAATGTGTGGTGTGATCTCCAAAGGGGAAGAAATGCGGAAAATGCAGAAAGTGCGACTAAATGGTGGTAAACTTGAATAACACGCTGAAGTGTTAGACGACATTATGTATGTAAACATGATGTGGCAACGATATTTCCTTCGATATTAGATTGTCATATGCCTGCGTCATCAGAAAGTTTGCCTACCAGGAACGTCGTGTTACCGATTTTTATAGGGTGATTTGTTTATTTCTTAAAGGTCGAGTAAATATTTATTTTCGATTTGCTGCCTTTATTAGGCCTTCCAAATACGTGGTTAAAACTAATGGCATTATAACTGACTCACCCTGTATACGAGAATATGAAATTATTTCCTTATGACCTATTTTTCTTTGGAGGATAAGTTTTACGAACAAATGAAACGAGTAGCCATGAATTCGCCTTTCACCTTAGCCTTGATCTTCATGAAAACCTTTGAGGAACAGGCCTTGAAGTCAACAGTTCTAAAGCCAAAATGTTGGTTCAGATATGTTGGTGACACATTCGTCATAGGACCTCATGGAGTCATCAATTTAAAGCCTTTTTGGAATATACCAACGCAATACATCACGATATCAAGTTCATTATGGAATTGGAAGACCCTGCTGTTGCTACTTGTTCTTATCAAGAGGAAGCCAGAGTGAATAGAACGAATATGGGAAACTCTATAGACTTAGGATAAATCGAGAATCTGGTTTGGTAAATGAGAGAAGATTTAGCCAAGTCTCGATAGAAATACAGAAAAGTCCAAATAATTTTAACAGATATGAAGGTCTAGATTTACCAGGAATTGGGAAAAGACATAAACGTGAAAATCTGGAACAGACTGGAACATCACAGTTCATTGACTTCAGGCCAGAAACCAAAACGGTATGGGAAAATGCACACAATGGACTAGATATAAACACCGAATAGAAGACCTAATCGTCTGAAGAAGAGAGCGACTCTCGAAACGTCACACTTTAAGGGTTTTTGAGTAAGTTCAAAATGTAAAATTTAATTCAATGTTGAGCCTTCAAGATAAAAAATTTGGAAGGGTGATACGTAACAGCGTATTCATAATCTGTATCATTAAAAATATCTGTTGACATTGACAAGTTATCCATTTGGGGAGTTTTATGTGACCACTTCTGTGACATCACGTCGTGTGAGTAAAATTAACAGGTGCCTCTAATCTACACGACAAATAGAACACGGTTTACATACGAAGTTGAACGAACACCAGCATCTTAAAGATAAAATTCCACAATTCAGTGACGAGGGGAGCAAAAATAACTACCTAAATCCATGGCAGGGATATTCCGGTTCATGAAAATGTATCCAGATTATCGAGTACACATTAACACAGGCTATACACGACAGTATGACAGTCGAAGCGAAATATTTGGAATGGAAATCATGTAACGGATTTGATTACGTTCGTTAAGTTTTGTCACAAACATTATCTTTAATGACGCTAGCAAGCAGGGCTTCAAGCTCGAGGATTATTCGATGGCGCTCGCTTTGGACAGAAAGTCGATGCCTCCGAAAATTAAAGCCGGTGTATTTATACGAGCATACTGCGAGTAAAATTGTATGAATGATTTCTTCTTTTTTGAAGTCTTTTATAATGACACTTTTCAAAACACACTTTTTGGACGATATTCTTTCAGTTTTCCACAGGTGTATGATTATTTTACACAATAAATTGGAGCGCTGCGACACAGTGTTTCTAAAATAAATTCACAATTTGTTATAAAAAATAATAATCAAGATTATGATTTACCTCAGACACAGAGGAAAATTATTATTTGCCCAATTAGTCTCCTACAGCTGTAAACACAATTCAATAACAAAATGTTATTTAATATTTTCACTTATAATATCTTTTTCTACGTTCATGCAAAAAACAAAACTTTATTGAACTATATTTAGTGGAAAAAGTGGTTCTTTATTGCACTAGTGCAATAAAATGTTTATTGCATTCATCTGTCATTCTACTACAGCGTTTTGTCATCATGACAAACATAAACGTTCAAATCGACGTCACATTTTCCTAGACTTAGTGTTATCTAAATGACATTTTTTGGTTTTTGCATGAACGTAGAAAAAATATTGTATGCAACTCGTACAAAAAGTGGTTATTGCACTCGACAATTTCACGTCGCGTGCAATAAACACTTACTTTTTGTACTTGTTGCATAAATAATTATTAGTGCTTAAATTATGGTCATGGATGTTTTGAAAATTATTAATTATTTTAAAATATTTATGAACAAATAAATATTTCAGGTTATTAATTTAAGTTCATGAAATATTCGCTATAAAAATTACACAGAACTATCTTTTAATATGAAGCTATAAATGGGCGACTTTTACAGTGGTAATCATAGTCCGTCTCCGGTTGCCGGGGAGCGGTCTTTTTCCCGAAATTATGCGAATTCACGGTCATGCGCTGGCTGAATGACGCATGCGTGGTATAATGTTAGGGAAGTAGACTCGAATGCGAACTCCCGCTAGCAAGCGATTTGCAGGAGCAGCCGTGTCACATTTCATAAACGATCTCTCCCCGAATGACAGATGCGTATTTCAACTATTTCATGAAATTTGTAGCGCGGCAAATGGAGGATGTCAAGAGGTGCTCTGGGCGAGGCGTCAGTTTCTTTGTGATGATCGAAAATGAGGATAAGATAATGGAAACATTTTATATCGTACAATTAAATGCAGAAGTATGGAAGTGTAGTAAAATTACGATGAAAATTAAAATGATTATAATATCTACCTGCTAACTAGTAAATTATACTGTGTAACTAGAATTTTCTACGTACTATGTAAAAACATCAAGAAATTATTATCAATTATATTTCTGAAAAACAGAATATTTTCTCTGCATTTGACAAAACTTCCCTTAATTTAATTTCAACCGTTTTTGTAATTATAGAATATTTAAAATTCAATAGTTAACTTAGAGATGTTTGTTAGGAAAGATGGGGTAACACAAACATAATTCCGGATGAGACAGAGAGAGACAGAGGTTCTAACCTTTTTAGCCATATCTTAAATGCTGCCAAGTTAAATACAGATTGGTGAAAATTTAATGCTGAGTTAATTTCAAACCAATAAAAGCGTTTATTTGGAAAAAAACCCTGTATATTTTCCATATTCTGATAAAAAAAATTATTCTGTATCAAACTGTGCTGATATCCTCGTATTGTTTTTTATTTGTTATTAATAGTTTTTATAATAAATATGTGTTATCCATTTTTTCTAAAACTTGTAAATAAACTAACAGCAGCATTGGATAATAACAAATAGGTAACTTATTATAAATTAGTTGTTTTTCATTAAATCCCACTTACATTTCATAGCCGCCTTCACAAGAAATTGAAAGATTTTAGTTACTGTACTAAAAACTATTAATAACAAAACAAAAAACAAAAACTAAAATAGACAGGTGGATAATACGGTTTGATACAGAAAGAAAATTGTTTCAGAATACGGAAAAACATAGAGGGTGTTCCGTTTTAAAAAAGTGAACATTTGGTGATTTGAAGTTAACCCAACATTACGTTGTCACCACCCTGTACAACATTGAGCAACGTTTAGGCTATAGCTGGTAAGGCTAGAACTTGTACTATTTAACGTACAAATGAATATTTTTTATTTATTAAGTTAAGTAAAATTAGTTATTAAAAAATGATAAAATAGTTTTCTTTTATTTTTGTTTAATTAAATTCGTAATTTTAATACCGATGGAGACATCTATTAGTTTAGGTACAAATTATAAGTAGGCGAACCTTTTTGCGGGATTAAAAAGTAGGGAAAAAGTAAGGTGGAACGGTTCATAGCGAAAATCTTTAGCGTGCGTTGAGACATGAATATGGTGGCTAGTGAAATTTTGAAATAATTTCGTATATCGGATATATCACTAGTTCGACATACTAAAGGCTATTTTATGGTAGATGAATACGTTTATGTTTAAATGGTCTTGTATCTATCAATGGGATAGAAATTCTGTTAGTCTCCGCAAGAAACCAGTAGAAAAGACGCCTTCGGGTATCGCAACCGAGGTGAGCTTATCTTTTGATTTGATTTCAATTATAATAATAATAATAATAATAATAATAATAATAATAATAATAATAATAATAATAATAATAATAATAATAATAATAATAATATCTCTACCCCTCATTCTAATCACAGGGATTAGCCCAGAAGTCGGAGACTTGTGCGGGAGAGGGGGCGGCATATTATTATTAAGCAGGCCGCATTTGCGTCCAGGAACGACTTACGTTGGTAGGCCCTAACCACTATTCAGTGCAGGAATGAGGAAAACCTGGAAAACCTCATTAATTAGGGGGGCAGTCAAATATCAACCGGCATCAATCTCTCACATTGACCCAAGCTAACATTATTCCACCCTACCATACCCACAGAGAGGGTGTCAATCCTCTCCACGAATATAGCTTTTATACGGTCTACCGGCAGCTGGGCTCGAACCAACTCCGTCTAGTCACCTCGATGCAAGTACTAACGCCTTAAACCGCGCGACCACTGACCGATTATTGCTAAAACCGTATATCTAAGTAACGATGTCTTTCTATTATTTTTTAGGCGTTTTGAGGTTTACTATTATCATTTTTTTAAGTGGAATTATCCCTACCTTGAAAGTAATGAATTTATATACCAGGTGAAGCCCTGAACGATACGTCAACGGCAGTGGTGTCCATTATACAGATATCCTTGGAAATCCACAACTCTGGATAATTACTGGATGAGTACCACATAGTGGATATTTTAATTTCGAGTGCGGAAGCACTGTAATATATTTATATGCAACCGAAATACCAGTGCTGTTCTAGAAACCAATATTTTATGCCCAAACTGCCAATTTATAGACTTTATTGAGTATAGATAAATATTTCTACATTTCACTCCCAAAAAGATTAATCGCATTCCTGTAATTTAGGTATACGTGGTAGATATTAGTTAAGGAATAGGTTTTAAATTTTGTGTTGCGACTGCAGTTAGTAAATGTTGAATTTTCTGTTTAGATATAAGCCCCAAAATTAAGCGAAAAATAAAATCTGTCCTGTAAAAGCTGATTTACTTGGTATAGTAAATGTTCTTATAAAACTTATGTGAGGTTATTTTGAGGGTTCTATTTCATCTTTGCTATATGATTTAGTGGTTAATATAATTGTTGGGTATGTGGATTATAAACCACTTGGCGCCCTCTACTATATGAAAAAACATAATGCTATATATATATATATATATATATGTTAAATATATATCCATATAATCATTAAAGAATCCATCCCGACTCCACTGAAAATTCTAGTCGGCGCATACCTAACTGTTCCCACCGCAAATAAAGTCAAAAATTAGGTAACACCCTCTTTTCTCCAGAAACATTCTTAAGTTGAATGAATTTGATTATTTTATTTTAAGATTCTAATATGTATCTCAAATATACTAGACTAGATTTAGGGAAGAATTATCAAAGTCACAGAAAATTTTTCGTTTTTTCAGAAATATTGTAATATATTTTTATGTTTCTAGATAGTAAATAGAAATTGTAGTTTTTTTATGTTTCATCTAACTGCACTACCCTTTCGTATGATCATATGCTTATCTTTGACTCGATCTTCGATAATAGTATATATTTTTTTTAATTTGAATGAACATTTTATTTCTTCAGGTTATATTGATCTGAAATGTATTACAGGGTAATTTTCACACAATAATTAAAATATTAATATTAGTAAATTGTCACAGAATATAAACAAAACTACGTAGCCGAAAACGCGCTATCATTGGTGCGACGTTACACGCCGATCAGCTTGGTTTTTTCTGTGGATACAGGTGCAGGTTATAGGTTGGTGATGCAAACAGGCGTTTGTTTCTTGTATTATTCTGGTTTTGTGGGTATACGTAGTGTAAATACAATGTAGATAATGCCATAATTACAAGTAGTAATGTGGTGAACTTACGGTATTGTTAAACGTAACTTATTCCTTTGTTTACAATATAGATCCGCTCGTGACAATTTCGGCGACAAAATGCTGTTGGGTAAATACCAGATAGAAGGTTTTACTTGAGGTATTTATAAAATTGTGCCATCTGATTTCACATAAAACTACTTGTTTTAATTTCAAAAAAAAAATAAATAAAAGTAACGAGCAATGATGTTTAACATGTATTATTTATTTAATTAATTAATTTAATAAATGCTTGTTTATTATGTTTTCAGAATAACAGGCAATTTAATGTAGTGGAGTCATATAGCAACATTTTATAAATGCCTCAGATAATATTCTAGATTACGTAAATGGTAGTAGCAGATACAGAACATGTTATTTGTAATCGGAATGAAACGCTGAATATAATAAATGAGGAAAAAATTTAAGTTTAATTGATTCTTTACAACAATCTGTTTTAATTTTTTCGGTGAACTTACAACTACCTGCATTTCCAATTAAACTTACATTGAAATGGTCTTCACAAACAAACAATGTTACAATCCTTCCATTCGTCGCGCTTCATCGTCCTACACCACATTTTTCTTTCCATTTCGTGGTACGGTAAAATATTGTTTATTATGCGCTGTGTGTTGTGTTCGTGCATAATGGTACAATGTAATACTTCTTCCATTTGCCTAGTGAGTAGCACTTTCTGTGTCCATGAGTCTGTTTTGCAACGGCGTCTGACGTCACAGGTCTACACTGTCCCAAACAGCATGTCACGTCTTAAAAACGTACATTTTATGTCATAGTTAGGACTGTACGTACACATACCTATCATGGACGTCTGCAAAACGTACATATATAGGCATACCGTCTACATCCTGAATTAAGGAAATCTGTACGTACATATGACGTACCTACTGTAACATTTATGTATTTGGTAAATTTTGTCACCTTATCAGAGGATCAATCCCAAAAGTATACTTACCAGAATCAAGATTTTTGTGCAAATTTTTTACCTATATGAAATTATGCCTATAATTATAAAGTACACATCAGCACCTTCATTAGATAAGTAGTAAGAGTAAATAAGAGATAAATCAATGTATTTTTTAAATGAATTTGATAGGAACTGAATAGTACATAATTATTTATCAAATAGTCATTGAAATTCCCGCCAAAATGTTAGAATTCCAACAGATAATTAAGGCCGGTAATGCTGCAATCTGTTGTTACCGGCTAATTTGTCGACTTGGCGGGCTCGTCTTGTCGTTTTTCGCTTGCATAGAAAGTATTTCCTCCATTTTTCGTTTGCCGGACACGTGTGAACATCATTTCGCCTAGCAACATAGATTGTGAAAATCATCGTTATCGCTATCGGTTATCATATCACACATAGACAACATAAACCTAGAAAATTGTCTTATATCAGTGAAGTGGTCGCTGATTGTTTTTTAGTGTTGCATAGTTTTCACTCGTAGGTGGACTTTGAGGTTAGTAGACATTAAATTTACATTTCAATATTTTAAGTTATGGAAAAATCTAAAATTAGTAAACATTATAAAAGAAAAAAAAAGAGTTACATCATTTTATAGATTCTATTAAATGCCAAGACTCTATAAACTTGTGATTATATTATTGTGTAATAGCTTTATCATTTTCAGATCCTGCAGATAAGGCCAAAATGGCAGTTAATATAAAGGAAACCGAAAACTCGTTGAAAAATTGGTTACAGAGAGAGAGAGAGACCGATCGTTGAAGTTTTCGAATAAAAAAGATTTTTAATACAATTCTTCAAAAATTTACTAAAAAAATTGGTAGTAAGCGTAGGATTTGGAAATTTAAGAAAGTTGTAGTTTCCAAATGTTCGTGCCTTTTTAGGGTCTATTTAGAAAAAAATATTTATATACATACATCCATTATTAATCCATGTTTATACATTTCCAAACCTTCATTATAGAGTGTTATTACGTCTTAGGGATGTTGTGATAAGTCCAAAAATGGATCTAAAATGTACAAATTAAAGACGTACAGATTGGTGGAAAATGAACCTACTAAAGACGTATTATGTACCAGATCCTAACTTGTCGTACACAGTACGTACAGTATGCCCAGGTTTACGCTAAATTTTTAAATATATTCTTTCTTCTGCGCGTATATGGAAAATCTTGCAATTTCCCCATTATTTTACAGACCGAAGATACGATCCAGGTTGCTCATCAGCATGTTGGTCAGGTAATAAAATTCCAAGAAGCTGCGACGATGGTGCACGCTTACTGCCTCCATCTAATGGAGATATACGTTATTGGGCACATAAATCTGGGGGGTTTGATTTGTGTCTGCGGTGGTTCTAGGTTCATAATAAATCAATGAAGGAACAGCGGCGTGGATGTCCCACCGACTCAGGATAACTAAATCATTCCCGGACACAGTAAACCTCGGACGGAGAAAAATCGGCCAGATAACGCGTTTAGCGCCGGGTTTATCAAATTTACACCCGCGTAATCGCCGCTAATGCCAAGGGCATTATTTTTAAGCCTGCGGTTTGCGATGCATTGGAAGTGACGGACGATTCTGATTTGCATGTTTGTCTTCTACGTGGTGGAAATGTTAACTGTAACCCAGTGGATCGTTTAATGCATTTCCTGTACGGGAAAGTCCATCAATTGTACAGAAAATATAAATACATATTAAACTTTTGCCATCATATCAGTAACAATATACTTTTTCGAAGATAAAATACTGTGGAGCTGATCATCCAGGCAATATTGAATGAGCCCACCAACGAATACGAATTATGCGGTTTTATGGTTGTATTAATGCACTAAACCAAAAATGTACATAAATATAACTGAAAGTTCCGTCACTATAATGAACACCATTATACAACTGGACCGATGAAGTCTTTAATTGAATTAATGTACAAGGAATCTTAGAAATTATAAGAGATAGAAGGATGCGATTTTCGCAACATTGAGCTACGAGTACTTTTTAAAGAAATCTAACATGCCGCAATCAGAACTTTTATAGACGTTTTCCTTTTATGAGGTACTATGAAGTTTAAAATAGAGAATAGCTAAGATATCGGAATAGTGAAAATTGCTTCTCACAATTATTATTATTATAATTATTATTAAAATGCCACAACAGTATAATATAATACAATAATTTTCTTTAGAACGCATTGTATTCAAGTAATTGTTCATTTAAAACAAGTTATACACTACTTCTATACTATACCTAAATAAAAGAAATACCAAGTTATTACAATCACCATTAACGAGAAATGAATTATTGACTAAACCGCATGTAAAAATGCAATTTGTGCGCAAAAATTCTCTTTGTCAGGTAGTCAACTGAACATGGCAAAATATTTGATAACTTGCAGTGGTTATAGCAAAGTAAGAATAAATCGTACTCATAGGATTACAAAACAAAATTGAAGCTTTAGATACAGGGCTGAGGTATTACTGCCATCCTTGGAAGGGATGATAAATGACATTTACCTTATATACAAGGTATGTTGCAAGTCGTTACAATAGTTTTAGGAGGTGATAGAATACGTGATTTTGAGTTGATTGAAACAAACATAACTATGTACCAAGTGTTACAATATTTGTGATAATTATTTTTTTAATATTTTTTAATTTAACCGTGCTTTTCTACAATTATTGAAGTGTAGAAGAAAAACAAACCTTTTTATAACAAATATTTCTATACTTTTTTATTAGGAATGAATGAATTATTTAAATGATTTAACCAGTAAAATCCAAAGTGGCTTCGTTACTTACCTAGAATCGAAGAGTCAATTCAATCCAATTCCTTTATTGCAAAAAAAAAATACATTTCTTCATATAGCAAGAGTCCTGCTTTACATTCGGAATTATAAATCTTATAGCTAGGTTTTTATTACGAAAAAAGAGAACAAATAAAAAAATTAAAACTGAAAAAAGTGCTAATTGAGAAAGTAAAAAAAGAAAAAATAGGAGGTGGCAACAGATATATACATATTGTCCGTTTATTATAAATAACGGCACTTCAAAATATTCCAAATATCACTAGCAATCTGCCTAACATAATTATGAGTTAAATTTTCTGATGACATTATTAAGACCTGTAAAATTTGCTAGCAGACCGAATCACAGTTTTTCAAAAAGAAATATATAGGGCAGTCAAAAAGGAGGTGATCAATTGTTTCAAACTCATCTCTGTTACATATCGTACATTTGTTGTTCGGGTTAATGCTGTATGTGGAACCGTTGTATGTAAATTTAATCATTACATTATTACACATTCGTAATTGATCGATAGTCCTAAGATATTGAATGGATAAACCCAGTGTTAAGTATGACTGACTTGTAGAGGTCATACCAAAGAAGTTATAAAGTGGCATAAAAGTTGTCCTTTGAAGAAGGTTACAATCGCTACCAAACAATTTTTCCCGGAATTTTGAGATCATAATTTTGGTATTTCTTTTCCGATCCGAAGAGTCTAATTTAAACGTGGATTTTATTTAAACCTTTGTGTGTTGGTTTATTTAGATATTAAAAACTTACTTAAGCAATGCTCTTTCAGTTCTTAGGAAAAGTGTCTTAATAAACATTCTAAAAATTAGGGAAGTTAATCTTAACACGTTTAAATATGCAGGGAGCGTGTTCGCTAAAACAGGACAGTCGTTCAGTATATAATAAAAACGGTTTAAGAAATACAACCTAGAATTATTGTTGTTTCATTTCGAAAGAATTCCAAGAAAACAATAAATATAAAAATTTCGAAATCTTTGACACTCTGTATCTCGGAAACGGTGACCTTTTGGATATATTTGGCTAAATGTCATTTATTTTGACTATACAATCATCCCTTTGAAGGATGCCAGTAATACCTGAGCACCCTGTATATTCAATTGTAGGTTAGTTAAAAACTGCAGTGTAGTACTGACACTGATTCTGAGTTATTTCAGTAAAATTCAGTGGCGTACTTGTAATTTCTCTACAGGATGTCTCTGACCCAAACATACATTTTTATGTCATTCAATTACATTATTTGTTTCCTTCATCTATATGCAGGGTGTTAGGTAAACATGCGGCAAAAATTTAAGGGGTTATTCCTTGGCCTATTCTAAGAATATTTTATCCTATGATGATTTATGAAGAACCCCTTTGTTTCGAAGATACAGGGTGAACAAAATTTGCGACAACCATATTCGATGAAGCCAGTTTCTGAAAAAATGCATTAAGAAATTTTTATAACAACCACGTGTGGGCAGATGAAAATCCGCATGAGGTATGTGAAGATCCATTTCAACATCAGTTCTTGAATATTTGGGATGGAATTGTGGGTGACTATCTAATTGGACCGGTATTTCTACCAGCAAGACTTACTGGCGCGATGTATCGCAATTTTTTGGAAGAAACACTGCCTAAGTTTCTGCAGGATGTACCATCGGTGACAAGAATTGCAATGTGGTTTATGCACAATGGTGCACCACTACATTTCAGTTTGGTTGCTCGTGATTTTTTAACAGCAACATACGGAGATCACTGGATTCGTCGAGATGTGCCACACGCATGCCCTGCTCGATCCCCAGACTTAAACCGTCTGGATTATTTCTTATGGGGCTATCTTAACTCATTAGTTTAAGTTAGTCCAGTGGAGAATTTGGACAAATTGCGAAATCTGATAATTGCTGAGTGTTACTCGATTAGAAACAACCCTGGTGTGTTTGAAAGGGTTCGGCACTCAATGACGAGAAGATTGAATGCTTGTATCCAAGCTGGAAAAAGTCATTTCGAACATTGATTGTAGATTGAGCAACTTTACATGTACTTTTTGATAATAAGATGTTGTTACTGTCGCAAATTTTCTTCGCCCTGTATCTTCGAAACAAGGGAGTTTTTCAGAAATCATCATAGAACAAAATATTCTTAGAATAGGCCAAGGAATAACCCCTTGAATTTTTGCCGCATGTTTACCTAACACCCTGTATATAAAATTCTCGTGTCAGTGTTAGTCACCATACTCCTCGGAAACGGCTCGACCGATTTTTACGAAAATTTATATGTATATTCGGTAGGTCTGAGAATCGGCCATAATCTATTTTTCATACCCCTAAGTGATAAGGGTGGTCCACCCTAAACATTTTTTTTTATTTTTTTGTTATGTGGCATTATTAGTAATTTAATCATTTTTAACCCTGGTCGATAACTGATCAATTATCACTAGATCAGTTATCCCCGCGAGGCGTCTACCGGTGTCACTTCTCACCACAAACCTAGAAAAAATATAGACTGCGTCGGTTCATGACAGGTGACAGGTGTCGCGTTTTCTAAGGACCTAAGGTCCAGAAAATTGATATTTTATTTGCTTTATGTTGGCGGTTGTGCAAATATGATAGTTGCATTGCAATATGAAATTAACTAACTTGCTGTCATTTTAAATGTCATTAAAGAATGTGACATGAATGTGACCAATCACAGTAAACAAATGAGATTCACGCTACAATACAACCAACGTAAATTGGTATAAAAACCAAGTCTTAGTGATTCTGCACCTTTTAGGGCCGCCATGAATTATCGGTTGCCGGCAATATGACACTGGCACAGTCTATATTTTTTCTAGGTTAGTGCTTCTCGCCCAGTAAACAGCACGGAGTAGGGATGAGAACCAAACCGACTACCAAAATATTCACTAGAAATAATTCATATGGCAAAACAACGTTTGCCGGGTCACCTAGTAATAATACATAATAGTTGGTAGTTTATATTTTGGAAATTGTCAAAAAACGTTAAATTGATAAAATTGGTGTTATGTGGTTCATAGTTGGCCATGCATTTTTACATAACTATACAAAATTGGTTCATGAATTATTTACTTTAATAATTATAAAAATAGTTTTCTCTTTAATAATAACAAAATAATTTTATTAGGCAATTAAGTAATTGATAATTATTTATAGTTGAATAACATTTGAAAATACACAGATACAAACATAAAACATAATTAATAAGAAGAAAATTAAACGACAATGTCATTAAAAAAAAACATTTTAAAAATATAATAACAATAAAAATATTTTTAATCATTTGAAAATATTTTTTTAATACCATACTAAAATTAATACGTTTAAGAATGAAAGGCTGACTAAAAACGTAAAAATAATTTGAATCTTAATATATTCTGAAAATTACTGTTTTCGTTATTATTCGTTATATATTACTGTTTAGTGAAATACTTTACTTTTTTATTAAAAATTGTAGGTAAGTACACAAAATCTAAACGAATGATGAATAGAAATTTATAGTCGATGTGGTAGTATATGCCCACACCTTCACTTCTAGATATTTCTTTAAATTGATACCTATTACCTAATCAGTTTAGCTATTAGATAACGTTTTTCTCTAATATGTCATTTCCAGCTAAACTAATAACTTCTGATTATAGGAAACTTGTTCTTCTCACAAACCATTTAAATGGAATAATGCAAATGATGTTCACATTCCTCTATTTATTTAATATATTATATCTATAGCATGTAGGTAGCGACATAAACTTGACCTCGAGATAGTTCAGAACAATAAACATGACCTTTCATAGTTTCTACCGTATATAAATAGAATTCTGAGATTGATGCTTGAAAACCTGATAATTTTAAAATATGCAAATAAACCTTTTCAATTGTTTCTGAAATTAGAAATTAATAAATAATTGTTATGTACTGTGTAGTGTATCTGGAAACCACAGATGTAATGTAATACCCTTGATAAACGTATACAGGGTGTTCTTAATGCAGAATATTGAACAGCTAGATTCCTGACAGCAATTTATGTAAAATAATATAAATCATTATATGTTAATTATGAGATTTGAATTTAACAAAAAATTACAAATTGTTAAATGATGACATTATATTGAACAATAGGCCTTTGTAAACTAATATCTACTCAATTTATAAGCATTTATATCAAAGCTGTTTTTTAATGAGCAGTCCAATTGGTTTTGTTTCTCCATTGAGTGTTTTATTATGTGATGAAAATTTTTCAAATTGTGAAGTCAAGTTGTATGAAGATGATGGGTGTATTACGTTATTGTATTTATGGATTTGCATTGTGCTATGTTTGTTTTGCTATTTTTATTTATGTAATAGAAGAGGGTATACTAGTGTTATTGTAAATTACATTATTTAGAACATAAGAAACCTCAGGTGCTATTTGTTCGCCTAAATCGGATGCGTTACTATCAGGTCTGGCTCTGCGGTAATGACTATAAATTTTGAAAATTTTCTATAAAGGTCATGTGTTTGGAACTAGTTTTATTTTTAGAAATCCAACCTATCACCTGTTAAAATAACAGTAATATTTTCTGTAATACATCATATTTTATTTTTTATCTTAGATCAAATATTACCGTTTTCAGACACGTAATCAATTGACATTTACAGTTTATTTCTGTTTATTAAACCGAGTATTCTGTTAAACTGACCAAAATTATTAATTAATGTATACATTTATGCTGATACTGAACTCCATTTCTTACTGGAATTTAGGATTGTTAAGAAAAGTACTTGTTTTAAACCTTGCCGACCTTTCACAATTAGTTTTTATTCATATTAGTCTAGTCCTGAAGAAAAAAATAGAGATGTTGGTGGCATGGCTCATATCAAGTTTTTATTAACAACTAGCCTAAATTTTCGTCAAAAATCAAGTTCAAAATGAATCTTTTTATTTGTTCGTTTTACAAATTTCTGTAAAATTGTACCATCTGACAACACTAACTTGACCTTTGGATAGGCTAGGTCCATACCTGTCAAATGGTAATATTTAGGCCTGGGCCGTACTAGAATTTATTTTTCCACTACGCAATTGAAGTTCAATAGTGTTCAAAACATGAATATAGGAGTTTTTGATATACCTAAGATCTTTATATTCCGAATATTCCCAGAAATTTGTACTTTATATTTTCTGCATTAAACGCGTCACATCCTGTATAGGAATACAATTAGGTTCAGAATAAGTTTGAGAAATTATTTCATCAGTATTTTTTGTTTTTAAGGATTATAAGTTTCCCAATAGTAGAACTACGACTTTAATGACGTTCTCTAATAAACTAGTAGTGTTTATCAAAAAGTCAGTAACAGATTTTGTCAGAAATAAAACTTTTATTTCTGCTACAGTTTGTTGTCGAAAATGACAAATGTTAGAGAACAAGTTGACATGTTGTGCTAGGTTTCTGTGACGGAAACTGTAGAACAAGTGTGGAAGAATATCGTAAGAGATTTCCAAATCGAATGACTTCCCATAGAGAAACATTTTATAATTTTCAAAGACGGGTTCGAGAGCCAGGAAGGGTTTTCAGTAATATCCGAGAACTGGATTATCAACAACTTCTGTACAACGAATTATTAAACATAATCTATTACATTCATATTATATTTAAAAAGTGCAAGAGCTATTGCCTCAAGATGTTGATCGACGAGTGACCTTTTGCTGAAATTAACTTTCAGAAGAGAATTCTTTTTACTGATCAGTGATCAGACTTGTTTCACTCGTAGAAGAATTACAAATGTTCACAAATTTCATATCCCTATGCAGTAACTCCTAAACATTTTCAACGCGAGTTTAAGATAAATGTTTGGGTCGGTATTATTGATCGTTATTTGATTGGACCAGTTATTTTGTCAAATCGATCAGATGGTGAAACTTATTTGAAAGTTTTGCAAAATACTCTCCCTGATTTAATTGAAGATTTACCGTTGCAACTTAGACTAGACTTTTCCTGAGACAATCGAAAATAAGGAAGTGTTTTTTCTTCATGAAATAAACGGTGAATACACTGTACAGTTTATAACTATATAATTTTTCATGTAATTAGAAAAACTACTCGACATATAAACAATCTTCCCGTAGTGTACTAGACATGCAACTGAAACAACAATAATTACACATTTGCAGGTGCTACCACAACAACAATAAATAAAATAAAATAAAAATTAGTAATCTTATCACGTATATAAACAACAAGAAGCTATATTTAGCTTATGATTACTGATATTGCTTGGGAAAACGGTCATTTGATTCAACGGGATTCAGCAAAAATTTTAGAATGGAAAATGCAACAAAAAGAAAATTACAAGTGACCACGATTATTCTGTTGAACGGAATAAGTGTGTCAAACTGTAAACATTGATCATTATTGGCTACAGTTGTATCAAGGAGAAGTAAGTAACAATAAAATAAAAATTATTTAACATATCTGTGGAAGCAGATAAACAAATTTTAAACTGACAAACTTGATTTATTTCTAATGCATTTACAATTTTTGAGAACAAAAACAGAGTTTATCAAAACATAAAAAAATACCGAAGTCCGACAGTGCTGTGATTTTTATTAATTTTTACTAATCTGCTTTTTCAGTCAGATTTTTTGGTTAGGCAAACTTATTTCAAAAATAACTATTGACTGATCTTTTTAGCGTGGGGGTTTATTCAATTAATCTTTATTTTTTTCAGAAGTGTGGCAACATACGAATTAAACTAAAGAAAAACTTTGACAATCTTTCTATAAATATTTGATAGTATACAATATCACACAAATTGTAATTACTTTCTATTCTAACTAATTTAAAAAATAAAGTAACATATTCGTTTCATGACAAAAATCACAGTCATTCGAACATTTGAGAACTTGGCACAAAGATAATGGGCTAAAAACCGACAGATAAAAAAAAGAACAAATCAAAAGAAAAAAAGTTAGAAGCTCATCTCGACGAAACAAGACGCACTCCATTCGCGAAGGAAAGAAAAGCCTTGTTTTTTGTGGTACGGGAGCTAACTAGCGTTATTTCTACATTTTACACAAAAACTAGGTTACTTCAATTCAATACAATTGCTGATTAAAAATTCGCAGTTTTGATTGAACCTATAGTACTACTGGACATATTTCCAGAACGATCCAACTACACGTACAACATATTGACAATATCATTATGTTATTTTCGTAAACAACTAATTTGAATTGTCTAGAATTATTAAATTCGAAAAGTAAACAAACAATATTTTTAAAAATCATTTATTTTATTATTACTAATTCCTGACCTTCATATATTTTCATGATTGTTTACAAACAATTTATGTGTCCAACTGTGTGTAAAGATGTAGAGCGTGTTTTCCTATTGTAACTCCTTTCAGAGAAAGCATTGTTTCCCTAACTGTTTTCATAGAAGTCCCATTAATTTTTCATGAATAATTCAGTGGCTGTAATGGAGAAACCAAAATTATATCGTGTAGTTTAGCAAGCAATATCTTGAACTTCGCCTTGAAAGTGTTTTAAAAACCAATATGACCTCGGCTGATTAAATAATAACAATGCCTTACAATATGCACTACTATGTTAGCTCCCCAGTAGCGATGTATTTTTTTTAAGTGCTAATAAAATTGTTTCTGAATCATTAATTCTTTATAATTATTTTATACAGTGCTTTCGAAGAGTAACGAATAAATTCATTATTTCTGAAATTGAGTTTTCGGAAAAATCCCCTGGCACGTGGATTTTGTTTTTAAAAAGGCACTTCTTGACATACGACCCACATTTGTGACGTCATCGTAGTTCGAGATATGACGTCATCGACAATTTTTTTCAACAGCAACCCCCAATTTTGATCATGCCATTTGAAAGAGCGTGTGATTCTACATACATACATCATGAAAAATTATGGTGTTACATAACAAAAATTTCAAGAAAATAATGTTTGAAGATTTTAAAATTTAATTTTCACAATACTGAAAATGATAATGATTATGTAAAAATCGACTGAACTAAATGTTCAAATTGTACACCGTTGGCTGCCTGACAGTAGCCAAGGAGATTAATAAGTTCTTTTTGAACTTTATCAATAACTTCAGGAGGTATACGATGTATCTCGTGACGAATTCTTGCTTTTAAATCTTCTAAATTAACCGGTCTAGTAACGTATATTTTGCTTTTTAAGTATCCCCACAAGAAATAATCTGGGGGTGTCAAATCAGGCGATCTGGCTGGCCACTCAATCGGCCCCCTTCTCCCTTGTTTCGGGAACAGCTCATCTAAATAAGCACGGACAGGTGTTGCATAATGGGGAGGAGCACAGTATTGTGAAAATAAAATTTTAAAATATTTAAACATTATTTTCCTAAAATTTTTGTTGTGTAACACCATAATTTTTCATGATGTATGTATGTAGAATAACACGCTCTTTCAAATGGCATGGTCAGAATTGGGGGTTGCTATTTAAAAAAATTGTCGATGACGTCATATTTCGAATAACGATGACGTCACAAATATGAGTCGTATGTCAAAAAGTGCCTTTTATAAAACAAAATCGACGTGCCAGGGATCTTTTCGAAAACTTCTCAATTTCAAATATAATGAATTTATTTGTTACTTTTCGAAAGCACTGTATTTGGACGACGGCATAATATGTAATTTTTGTTATTTATAATTTCCTATACGTAGACAATATTTAAAAAAAATCATCTGTAAATATACAGTTGTAAAAAATAAATAAAGAGGCTACATAAATAGATATTTTATTAGTTTTCTACGAAGCCGTAGAAGAGCCACATCTATGGTTTTTTTAGATTCAGACTTTAAACTCTGAATTCAAAGTATAATCCCTGAATTCAGACTTTTAACTCTGAATTCAGACTTTAATGTCCGAATAGGGCCTTCAATAGTATCTACAGTGTAGTGGGTATCTTTCTGCTTTTAGCTTTATTAGGGACCAGCATTGAGTAGACAGTACATGCTACGCCTCGCGTAATAACAGAACACGAACAGCCAGGGTCTCTCGTCGTTGGCCTCACCTGTGGCATACTGATGAGAACTAACAAGCTCGAAACTGATGGCACCACTTACGACTAACCGTGGTTATTTGCTATATATAGTCAGGGTATTAGTCCACAGAGTAGTTATTTCCAAAAATTCCGCCTTTAAAAATATGGCAATGGTTGGGGCTTTTAATAGTAGGTACTCTCAGTATAGTGGATTGCTTTCTGCTTGTCACTATATTCTGGTCCAGCTTTGATTATCCAACGACTACTAGATGTGTACACACGTCCTACGGCTTGCGTACTAGTATGACAGATTGTGAACAGCTAATGTTGCGAGTTATTGGCTTCATTTAAGAACTAACCAGTTGTTCGAAACCAGTACATAACTAGTGGCACCGCTGACGACTTTGCTATAGGCATTCAAAGGCGCAACGTTATTTAAACACCCAGTACTTAAATAATACTGTTCATGACAATGGTAGAATAAAATTAAATCAGGAAATTGGTATTAGCACATCACGGCAATCTAGATCCAGAAATAAAAATAGGTCTAAGGAAATTAAGTGATCTAAATCATTTCCCAAACAGGTACAGTCGCACCTTAAATCATCTCTAGAATTAAAAAATTATACGGGGTGTTGTAAAATTTCATAGTTGATGGCAAATATCGTAAAGTTTCATTTTCCCCTGTTTATTATGTCCTCTAAATCTCAATTCTCTATATAGAAAGCTCTGAGTGCTACGACTTGTCCCATAATTTTGTAAGCATTGTAAGTTCAGAGATTAAAAGTCTGAATTCAGAGTTTAACGTCTGAATTTAGAGTTAAGAGTATGAATTCAGAGATTAAACTTTGAATTCAGAGTTTAAAATCTGAATCTAAAAAAAATGTGGACGTGGCCTTTCTACGCTTAGTAGTTTTCAACTTAAAACGAATTTTAATTATTTCAAAATCATTCTGAAATATTCTATTTACAGTTTATTTAATGGCTTTTAAATTATGGCCTAACATAATGTGTCTCTATAAGAGGAACTAATCTGTACGTGACTACAACTTCAATAGATAGCCTCCTATCTCGCTTACATATGGAAAACCCACCCAAAAGTGCGTAGCGAATTAATGGGAATCGAATACATTTATTTAATTGATAGAAATTTCCTTGCCGAAGAATTTAGGGCATTTAATATTTCATTAAACAGCAACTGAGTATATATATCCGAAAGTCTTGAGTTTATGTCAGTTAAAGAACAACTGCACTAACAGTAAGTATTTACTTCTTGTAACTCATGCTATATTAGCAATGTAATATAGTACCAAATAATAATATACCGCTTCTTCTCTACCACAAGTCTAGTTCTTGTGAGGGGTAGAAATATTTTTACTTCACTGTTGCTATTATTTTATTCAAAATTTACTGTGTTTTTTTTCAGATAATTCAATATGAAAATATTCAGCATCTTCTTCATTGTCGTCTTCGCCCTTGTGGCACTTCAGCAAACGGCTCAGGCTGCCTGTATAGCCAACGGAAATGGCTGCCAACCTGACGGAGGTCAAGGGAACTGTTGTTCCGGATACTGCCACAAGCAACCTGGATGGGTCGCTGGATATTGTAGAAGAAGATAGACATGGATAATTATTTTGACGACACAAGTCGAAGTAGAATTATAATATTTCACTCTTAATAAAGAATTAAGCACTGTCAACTTCAATATTATTAATATTATTTATCACACTGTACGGAAGAATTTAAAACAAATCAGAACTATAAGAGCATTTAAAATAAATCGTAATTATTATTCGATGACTGTCCTTAAACTCTTATAAATCTTGATTGCCTTATTGATACACAACGTCGATTTTTTAAAAAATCAAATTTTATCAAGAGTTTTCATAAACACTAAAAAGGATGCTTTAAAAAATTGTTGAATAATCCTACAGATTAGATATAATACTCAAATATTGAAAGGGAGAATTTGTTGCAACAATGTCTCCGACTTTTCCAGAAATATTATGAGTACCTACTATTAAATTACATATACGTATTTACCTATTTTAAACACATTATTTTCAGTTATTTTTTTAAGTTAGGAATTGCGATGTGGATTTGATTCACATCCTTTGACTGTGTCTGTTTAATTTTAAAGAGACACAAGCACCTTGGGGTCTTTTATTTCTCCTCAAGATATCAGAGAGCTTCCGGCAGAACTGGTGCTAGCTTTTGCGTGCAGTACAGGATTGTTTTGAACTCTAGAGTCAGCGGCATGCACTATGGGTTTACAGACCTGAGCGAATACTCGCTGCTTTGAACAAGAAGTTAGGAAATGTGGATCTAATAAATGTACTTAATTATTTACACTTCCTGCTTTCCCACTAACAATTAACATTCGGATTTTTGTTCTTAATGAGGATGAAATGACTTAATTATGAAACGTGTCCTTGCCTAATGAGCTCCATCAGTGTCTTCACCGCTAGTTAAACTATCATACAAGTTTGGTAAAGTTTTATATTTCCTCGATAACAGTAGTTCGAGTGTCATCAAATTCAGGACAAACAACTTCAATGGCTCTTAAAGAAATTTACAATTTTTCTTAAATTTTACCTCCCTACACCTTGAAAGGCAGTGGATGTATATGTACATTTAATTCAAAAAGGCTTTTGATTTATAATAACTCAAGAAATCTTATGTAATTATTTTGCACTACTTCTCTTCTTATTAATGTGATTGAATATGGCGTGATTTTTTTGCAGCAGGTCGTAAGTGTATAGAATTATTTAGTATTAGTTCAAAATTTTAACACTACATTAATAATACATTAGACTAACGTGGTAGGGTATATTAATTTATAAAAATTATAGAATAATAGAAGCAAACAAAAAGCAGCATTTTCATAAATGAGACTATCTAGAGTGCTATAATAGTTATTTATGCAACAAGTACAAAAAGTAAGTGTTTATTGCACGCGACGTAAAATTGTCCAACGAGGCCGTCAGGCCTTATTTTTGTCCAAAGAAGCTAGCCTTAATCTCCCACTGTTTAATGAATTCCTAAGATTGTAGAGTAGGTAATACATACATTCACAGCTCTAACTTTAAATGCAGTTTTTTTCTAAAGCGACATGTAACAAGTATAGTTTTTTAAAATGAATATAACATTGTTTAAAAAAAACTAATCATTTTCCAAAAACTTTATTCTAAAAAAATCTGAAGGAAAGAATACAGGGGCTAAGGCGCTCATAACGCTCTGTACATTTAACACAAAAATCAATCAGAAATTTGTATGTATCATACCAAATAATCTTTTGTTACAAAATCTGAAAACAATTACCTAAGAAATAAATTAACGTAAAAAAAAATAAATAAAAAAACTACTTATATTACCTTTAAGGAAGCAAAGTGGTACTATGTTGACATAAATCACCTTACTAGTCCAGGGAAGTTAGGAAAAATAGCGGAAATTTTTAGGCACAGCAGATCGAGATGCGTTTTTCTGCATTGTGTTCAGGCAGGTCCCAGGAAAAATGTCTATATCGTCTGATTCAGCCATTTTTTTTAAAATGCGTTCTGGGCCGGAAAATGCATTACACCATTATAGGAACGACTGGAGACTTGGAAATCTTTACTCGGGGGTTTTTGGGGCTGCCGAACTCGATTCTGGCATTTGAATTACCCGGGGATGCACAGAGGTGGCTCAGTGGGGGTGCGCGAGGGGTGAATTAGGGGAGAAATTGCAGCGTGCATGAAAATCGCTCCAAACTCGTTACTTAGTATCAAGTCAAGTTTGACATACGTTTAAAAATTTTTACTACGATTTTGAGAACGAAAACAGAGAGTTTTTCGAAACGTCAATAACACGGAAGTGCGCGATAGTGATGTGATTTTTGTTATTTTTACTTATCTGCTTTTTTCAGTGTGAGATTTTTTGGTTAGGCAAACTTAGTTTCGAAAATAACCCTTGACTGTTCCGTTTGGCGCAAGGGCTTATTTAATTAATCTTTATTATTTTTTCAGAAGTGTGGCAAAAACCCAATAAAACTAAAGAAAAAAAAATAATTTAATGTAAATTAAAAATTTTTTTGGGTGTGTATAGATTGCATTATGCAACTTTTATGTTTTACCTTTTTTGCAATGTTTTAACATTATTTAATACTTTTTACAATTTTTTATACTTATTTCAATAAACTTTTTAACTTTCTATAATCGTAGCCTTGAAATTTATTTTTAGTGCATTTTTAATAACATTAGTCTTATATAATAATAAAACAAATATATACATAATAATGTAAGTGGACTTACAAGCCAAAAAGAAATATTTAAATTTTACTTACAGTTATTTAACAGCTTTGAAATTATGCCCTAAACTAATGTGTCTGTAAAAGACGAACAACTTCAATAGATAGCCTGCTATCTCGCTTACAGATGGAAAATCCACCCAAAAATACGTAATGGGAACCGAATACAATTATTTAATTGGTAGAAATTCTCGTCCAGGACAGAAAGTCTTTAGAGTGTATGTCATTTAAAGAATAACAACTGCTGCACTAACAGTAAGTATTTAATTCTTGCAACTTATGACATCTTAACAACGTAGTTTAGCGCTAAATAATAATATACCGCTCCCACTCCACCACAAGTCTTTTTGAACTAGTTCTTGTGTCTGAAATGAGGGATACAAATATTTTTAATCGGCTGTTGCTATTATTTTATTTAGTGTTTACTGTTTTTTCTTTCAGATAATTCCAGATGAAATTCTTCAACATCTTCTTTATTATCGCCTTTGTCCTTGTGGCACTTCAGCAAACGGCTCGTGTTGCCTGTATAACCAACGGAAATGGCTGCCAACCTGACGAACGCCAAGGCTTAGAGATGGATAATTATTTTAACGACACAAGTCAAAGCAACATTATATTATTTTGAGTATAGTAATATAATTTTTGTATGTTATTGCATTAGTAGCTAACTCAAATTAATATATTATGCAACGATCATGTAATGACGCATAAACCATACGAAACTCGCCTTCGGCTCGTTTCGTATTCCGGTTAATGCTCGTGTATTAATAACCATTACATGAGAGTTGCATACGCTATTTTTTCTACACCCGATAAATAATCAAAAACCATAAATTTTATATTTTTATTGAACACAATAGATGACAGTGATTATTCGTATTAAATTATCGAAGTTTAGCTAGGTATCTATGAAAATTTAATACGTACTGATTTTGACATCTAAAATAATTACATAGGAACCTAGGATAAACGTCAAATGCACAGCATGCTTGATTGAAAAATTATGGGTTTCTATTGATTAACAATCTGTATTGTAATGAAAAATCTGTATCGTAATGGGTATCATTATGAAACGGATTATGTGCATATAAGTGCATTGTTATAATACGGGTGTAGAAAAAAATCTTTTTCACACTCTACAGAAGAATTTAAAATAATTAACTATTAGATCATTTAAAAGAAAACGTAACTATTTGATGACGCTACTTAAACTCTTAAATATATTGATTGCCTTATTGATGTACAACGTTAAATTCTTAGAAAAATTAAAATATGACTAAGATTAAAGTACCTACTTGTCGTCTATAAGCCATCTCACCCATGCCATGTAGGAGAGATAGGTGTAAAAATATGTTTTTATTAAGTTATTTACATTTGCATTACAGATTAAAGTGCGTTTATTTGTTAATAGACATTTCCAATGGCAAATATTTTTCGATAATAGTGAGCTTTGGATTTTAATTACCATACTGCGATAGCAACTAGATTGTTTAATGTACACACAATAACTATTGACGCTTATTTTGTGTAAAATGCGTCATGGCAACTTTTTGGCATTGAGATTGAAAAAGACTCATTTTAGGGACTCAAATGAGTCCGTAAAACAACAATTTTTTAGAAATACAAAAAGAAATAACTAATAATATGGTCCTATCGTAGTAACTATTAGCAACTTTAAACAAATTTTAATGATTTCGAAAACATTCTCTATTCACTGTTAGTTAATGGCATCTAAATTATGGCCTAAAAGAGCGTGCCTTTGTAAGACCAGTTACCTTGTACGTCATTGCAGCCTCAATTGATGGCTTCCTACCTCGTCTACAGATTGACACTAAATATTTCACGAAAACAACAAAGGAGTATTTTATATCCGAATGTCAAGAGTGTATGTCAGTTAAATAACAATAGCAACTGCATTAACAGTAAGTATTTATTTCTTACCACTTTCTTGTTATGTAATTTAGTGCTGAATAGTAATATACCGCTTCCTATCTCCATAAGTCTGTTAGTTTCGTATTAATTCTTTTTGTTTTGTTTTTTACACCATTCAATAAGCTACTGCCCAATTACAGAATAGGTTATAACAAAGTAAAATAAACATAAGAAACAACAAAACATAATTAATATATAAAAATATACAAACAATTAAAACGTCTTAAGAGAAAGTATATAACAATAATAATTAATAATACGTACATGAAAATCAGTCAAATAATAAATAAACGGAATTTTTTATATATTTTTAGGTATTAATAATATTGTGTGAAACAAACTACTCAGTGGACAAAAGCCCCAACCTGCTTTGAATTACACCCACAATATCTACCCATATATTCCTTATTATTAGCTTTTGTAACATTTTTTACTGCATTAGAAAGGTATTTTAAGCTAATATAAATCAAATCTCCTACAATTGCTATCAATGAAGTCATATGTATGTTCTCTGATACCAAACATCTAGGTATGCTAATGAACAATTCCACAAACAAAGCTCTATTCAATAATTATCTAAAGAAATTAATCTATATAAATTTACTAACCTGCTTTAATGAATCACTCTATAAATATTTAACTTCACCTTTTTGCAGTGGGAACACGACAATTCAACCACAATAGATGAGATCTGACCTATTTCTGCATTTTTAGGATTGCTTCTTCAGGTGGTCTCCTTTAAGTTGAATCAAATATCTAACTATCAAAATTATTATGAAAATTAAAATTATTTGAAGTTAAATATCGACAATGACAAAAAGTGACAGCCTGTCAATGAATTAAATATGACAATACCTACTTAAATAATGTTCACCTTTTTTGTAAAAGTTTTTATATATTTTTAGGTATTAATAATATTGTGTGAAACTAACTACTCAGTGGACAAAAACCCCAACCTGCATTGAGTTACACCCACAATATCTACCCATATATTCCTATTGGGGTTGTCACTCCTTAGGAGGTTGTTTAAACATTAATGTTTATATTGTTGGCGTACAACTTCACCGGCTGTTTAATGAAACTAAATATATATCAATCGAAAGCTCCTAGTCTGCTTTTTAAGAATATATAGGGTTCGCGGTGTAGAACTAACTACATCTATCGGCCGTTCGCTACTCCATGCCGGACTGAAAATGTCCGGGCACGAAGCGTTCTACATGCAGTAGACACCATTGAAAGCTGTCGACCTTTATCGCGATCGGCGAGAAACGATATTTTGCAAACACGGAATTCCAGGAAACAACTACTCTGCGGGCTAATGCCCCGACCAGCATTGAATTACACCTGGAAAACCTATAGCAACAGCTAGAGTCATTCGTCAGACGCCCACCAGACATATACCGGTTTCGAGCTTATTAGCTCTCATCAGTATGCCATAGGTGAGGTATCCGACGAATAATCCTAGCTGCTTTCGTCTGTCTAACCCGACAGAAGGGACCATGAGTACGCGGTGTAGAACTAACTACATCTATTTATGAATAGGTGTAGAGACGAACATTCCCTCATAAAAAAGTCCAGCAAAATCTCAAGCTCGTGTTCGGTAGGGTCATTTTTGTGCGAAAAATCTAGTTCTTTCCATGCAAACCCAGTTTTTGAGTCAAATTCCGCGAAAATGAAGACACAAAGTGAAAATTGAGAAAGAGTAATAGCTAGGAAATTTTATGATGAACATTTAAAAAAATCAACTCAAACGGCCCAACCCTAAGAGGTATACAGTAATTTGGGTGTGCTACGCTGGTGATCTTACTTGTCCGTAAAGATACTGAAGATAGAGATCGAGTACTGCGGCGGAAGCCTACATTTTTTTAATACTTGTTCAAATTATGTATTTAATATCAATGTGAATTAACAAAATATATTGTAAATATTGCTGAATTTATAAAGATTAAAAGTGTCAACTTTAGCTCCTAGAGTTAGAGACTCCTGACAGCCAAAAATTGTCATAGTTTTGTGATGGTTGAAGAAAAATAATTCATTATCTTGTTTAAGAATCAGTTTACACAAAAAATTACCATCAAGCTTTTAAGTTTAATTCTAGCTTGATATCTTTTAACTTCACGGATGATGTAGTTATCTGGCAATTTCTATTCAGAATTTTTTTCAAACTTCAAGGTTTCATCCACAATCTGGCGATTTATTAGTAAACCCCATCCCTAACATGCTTAATCTTCCAAATACTAATTTCAGACTCAATCTTGAGATTGAAATGTACTGTAGCCACATCTTTGTATCTTTGTTACTATTGTTTTACACAAAATTGTTTTTTTGTTTCTTTCAGATAATTCAAGATGAAATTCTTCAACATTTTCTTCATTGTCATCTTCGTCCTTGTAGCAGTTCAGCAGACGGCGCAGGTAGCCTGCATATCCAACGGCAAAGGCTGCCGGCCTTATGGTCAACGGGAATGGAAATGTTGTTCTGGATACTGCTACAAGCAGCCTGGATGGACCTCTGGAATTTGTAGGAGAAAGGCGGATAATTTTTTTGGCGACATAAGCCAAAGCAGAATGATAACATTTTAATTTTAATAAAGTTACAACACTTTTTCATGTCACTGCGTTATTGCTAACTCAAATAAATCTTTGAGACAATATTTGAAGCAACTACGAACTATTAGAACATTTAAAAGAAAACATAGAGTAAGAACATCTAAAAGAACGCATCCCTAAAAAGTGTGCATTTGTTGTTTTTCCAGTAGTCAAACTTTGTGAAGTAATGTTTTGATTATTGTGCTTATAGGAGTTACAGGTTAGAATTGGAAGTCGATATATTATCCGAAATGATAGCATAAAGTATATTTGTAGTTTAAATATTATAATATTTTCAACTTAATTGTTAAGCTGTTACAAGTACGTGGTTGTTGTTCAATAAATAATGTAGTATTTAACTTTTCAAATCATATATTAGAGGTTATGTAACGGTTGCAACATAGGTTTACTATGACATGTTATTCATTTTATGGTTCACTTCCGCAAGGACACGCAGCTAAAGAGTACGCATGCCTAAAATAATGCCTCTGTATAAGGTGAACGACTCCGTATATTTCTGCAGCCTTAAGTGTTAGCCTCATACCTTGTAGTCCAAGATCCCACTGCAAAATACCTTCACCCAGATGTTAATAGATCAAATTGCATTTAAACATGTGTTTCAATACGAATTGGCTAGGTTGGATAATCAAAGCCGGGTCCTAAAGGCATTAATTATGTATTAAAAATATTAATTATGGAGGTGAACTACAAATTAGTTTTGATGATGATGAAATAAACAATGTACCATTTGGAAACTAGTAAACTGATAAGTAAAAATGTATAGGGTTGTCACTCCTTAGGAGGTTGTTTAAACATTAATGTTTATATTGTTGGCGTACAACTTCACCGGCTGTTTAATGAAACTAAATATATACCAATCGAAAGCTCCTAGTCTGCGTTTTAAGAGTATATAGGGTTGTCTGTATATTTTCGGGTCTACAGTGATATACTCGCGACAAGAATTCAGACGACTTACGTCATACGAACAAATGAATAAATCATTATATTTTCATCAAAATATTTTACAAACTGCAACTCATAATAAAACTATATACTACACTAAAAGTTTGCATTATATATTGCACTAAATTGCAAAAAATAATTGTTTTTAACGCGACCAAATATCGAAAATTACGTTGACAATAAAAACAAATGTGTAATGTCAGCCGTGACGTAAGACGTCCGAATTCTTGACGCGAGTATACAACCCTCCGCGAAAAGTTTAAATTTTGGGCGCACAAATAAAAATAAATGCCGCTATGCGCTGAAGGACAGACTCATATCGGTTTTATGTTTGTTTTTATATGTATTTGGTTTTATATTGTCAGAGTATATATTATGTGATCTGTATAATGATAATAAAATGTCATATGATTGAAAATGCTTAATCGATGTGTACCTATTAATGTGTTAATTAAGAATTACACTTTTACAGATCACATTTCTATCAGAAAAATTGAAAACAATTATTTACAAATTCGAAGCAACCCTATTTTTCATTGAAAAAAAATAGCAAATTTTTATTACTCTAAATAACTATTAGGGTATTTTAGGGGTCAAATATACATAGAGTACAGGTAAAGCGCGCAAAGGCACTTTTTGACATACGACTCATATTTGTGACGTCATCGCTGTTCGAGATGTGACGTCATCGAGAATTTTTTTAAGTAGCAACCCCCAATTTTGACCATGCCATTTGAAAGAGCGTGTCATTATACATACACATTATGAAATATTATGGTGTTACATAACAAAAATTTCAAGAATATTATGTTTGAAGATTTTAAAATTTAATTTTCACCGAAATGTATCTCCCGAGAAGGGGGCCGATTGAGTGGCCAACCAGATCGCCTGATTTGAAACCCCTAGACTATTTCTTGTGGGGATACTTAACCCTTAACCGGAGACGCGTCGTCTATGAGACGATCTGAAAGACATAAAACATTTTTTTTTACCTAAAGAAGTCGCCCATTGGCCTACCGTTCCACCTAATCCTTCCCTTAGTTATGCTTATTAGGTAGTCTTATTAGCACACCCTGGTCAGTATCTATTGAGAAGTTATTGCGATCGGTACATCCAACGTAGTCTGTTAGACAACGCGTCTCCGTTTGATAGCGGTGATAAAAGACATTATCCTCGATGTATTTTAAGAATATTGACTTTAGTTACTATTGTATTAACTAATTTTCTAATGGGAAGACCTACGATTTTTATTTTGTTAACGTTATAGGTCTCAGAAGTATGCATTTATATTTTTATTGTATTTCTTGACTTGTATTAGTAATTTTTTTATATTTAAGTTTAACTTCATTTATGTTATCACCAAAGGGTATTGTTTGTATACTTTTAATAAAATATCAAGGTTTTTTTGTGTATTTTATAAATTTTCGTTCTACTGAAAATCGTCGTCTCACGGACGACACCTCTTCGTCTATGTAACAAAAATGACACCTCTCCAAATAAGAGTTAAAAAGCAAAGTATACTCATACGTTACTAGACCGGTTAATTTAGAAGATTTAAAAGCAATAATTAGTCACGAGATACATCGTATACCTCCTGAAGTTATTGATAATGTCCAAAAAGAATTTATTAATCGTCTTGACTACTGTCAGGCAGCCCAACGGCGCATAATTTGAACATTTAATTTATTAGAATTTAAGAAAATAATTTATATAAATTTACTAACCTCTATAAATTATTTTCTTTAGATAATTATTGAATAGAGCTTTGTCTGTGGAATTGTTCAATAGCATACCTAGATGTTTGGTATCAGAGAACATACATATGACTTCATTGATAGGAATTGTGGGAGATTTGATTTATATTAGTTTAAAATACCTTTATAATACAATAAAAAATGTTAAATAAGCTAATAATAAGAAATATATGGGTAGATATTGTGGGTGTAATTCAACGCAGGTTGGGGCTTTTGTCCACTGAGTAGTTAGTTTCACACAATATTATTAATACCTAAAACAACATATTAACAAAATGCACATTTATCATTTTTTCGGAAAATTGTTTCTTTTATATAGGTACATATAATTTGACAATATCTATTAATTCCATTAGAAAAAGATTAGTTAGGGAAAACAAATTTTAAAATGCAGCCTTCCTTCTATCATGATCAAATCTCTGTGCATGTCAGGATTAAATTTTAAAAGGGTTAAATTTCAACTGACAAGTATATATTTTTTATCATTAGATATACCGTTTTATTTTGTATCATTTTATTTGGCACATTTTTATTTATTTATTTTTAAATTACGAAAAAAATTTCTTGTGTATGTAATCTGCCAGTTTCTTAAATATCAATTTTTCAATTAAAATAAACTATATATTTTTCTTCATACAATTATTAGCAAACCGTTAATTTTTTTCATCGCAGTAAACTCCTAATAACAATTACAAGCAAAGAGGCATTTATTGACTATTTCATTCTTATCAACGAGGCGACGGTAATACGACCCTTATCCAGAACGATATCGGAAAAACCACGCCATAAACAATTGGTAGAAATTCCAGGGTCAGAGGTTTTTTCGTTTAGGTCCTTAGTATTCCTCTTGAATCATGCTAGTTATAAACTTACTATAAATACTCGAATATATGTCAACAGATATCACTTGTCGTCCATTCAGTACTTCAATAACAGTAAGTGCTTTATATTATCTTATTAGTAACATATTAAGCCATTCATGCATTATTAAATTTGCTTATATTCTAAATAGTATTTCATATCAGACCTCGTCACGTTATTATTAAATGTTTTTGCTTTTACTTTTCAAAGAGTAAAATTATTTTAAGAATTAATAATTAATGTTTTATAGTGTAAGATAATAAACTAATCTTAGTTCAAGATTAATATAGACTGCAGTAAATATAGTTCAGCGTTTTGTGTAAATTTCAGATAAATCAAAATGAAATTCTTCAACCTCTTCTTCATCGTTGTCTTCGCACTTGTGGCTCTTCAGCAGACAGCCTACGCTTGCATCGCAAACGGCAATGGTTGCCAACCTGACGGGCGTCAAGGGAACTGTTGTTCTGGATACTGTCACAAGCAACCTGGATGGGTCGCTGGTTACTGCAGAAGAAGATGAAAATAAGTTTGTTATGTACTCATAAATTGCCTTTGTATTACCTACCAAAGATTAAAAGCGCTTATAGTAATGTACCACAATGATATTAATACAATAAAGAGTTAAGCAAATAATTTTAGTCTTTCAGAGCTATTTGCAATGGCCGATTTCAACAAAAGGTTTTTTTAAATGCATCATCTAATGTTACTACCTTTTTCCCTCTTATAATTTTTTCATACAACCAACAGTTTGCGCGGAAAAAAATAAAAATAATTTTCCTTGCTCTAAACATGGTTTCGTCATCATTGCTATGATGATGTTTCTCTGCTGTCTTATGAAACAAATCAGTCTTGACAGTTTTTGCAAATATTTGCATCATCTAATTTTACTACTTTTTTCCCTCTTGTAATTTTTTCATACAACCAACAGTTTGCGCGGAAAAAAATAAAAATAATTTTCCTTGCTCTAAACATCGTTTCGTCATCATTGCTATGATGATGTTTCTCTGCTGTCTTATGAAACAAATCAGTCTTGACAGTTTTTGCAAATATTTGTAAACAACTGACTCTTCCGTACAAATATTAGCGTAGAAATTGATGCATACGGCAGGATTGGCAACAGTTATAGCAATGCCTTTGTTTAGAAATATTTGAAAAAACTGTCAATTATAGACCTAATAGCTATTAGTTTGGCAAGACACCAGAGAAACATAAACATAGCAACTGCCTACTGCGGTTATCAGTAACCGGTGACGAAAAGATGTTTAGAGCCAGGAAAAGTATTTTTATTTTTTTCCGGGCAAACTGTTGGTTGTATGAAAAATTTACAAGAGGGAAAAAAGTAGTTAAATTAGGTACAGTATATAAAAAAGAATTTTTGTTAAAATCGGCCATTGCAGGAAAAAGTTCTGAAAGAAACAAATCTAGGGGTTACTTATTCCCGCCCTCCAGAAACATAAGCTAAGGAATAGATACCACCCCAAAATAGCCTTTAACTAGCTGATAATGTGACCCCAAAATTGAAATTTCTAAGTGCAATTGGGAAAAATAAAAAAAAATTTCCGGCATTTTGAGACTCGAATATCTCAAAAGGGAGGACCCAAATTGAAAAATTTTATAAGATCCCCCCCTGAAATGGCTTGTAAAACACACTGGTAAAAATTTGACCATCATTTTGGAACACTCTGTATATTTACAGTAGATTGAATTTTGCCTGTGCTGTAGTATTACGGTGTAAATATATTTCACCTTGAAAGAATTCAAAATAAGTTTGTTAAGTTTTTTAGTCTACTAGTTTATTATGGATCGGTCAGTGGTCGCGCGGTTTAAGGCGTTAGTACTTGAATCGAGGTGACTAGACGGAGTTGGTTCGAGCCCAGCTGCCGGTAGACCGTATATAAGCCATATTCGTGGAGAGGATTGGCACCCTCTCTGTGGGTATGGTAGGGTGGAATAATGTTAGCTTGGGTCAATGTGAGAGATTGATGCCGGTTGATATTTGACCACCCCCCTAATTAATGAGGTTTTCCAGGTTTCCCTCATTCCTGCACTGAATAGTGGTTAGGGCCTACCAACGTAAGTCGTTCCTGGGCGCAAACGCGGCCTGCTTAATAATAATATGCCGCCCCCTCTCCCGCACAAGTCTCCCACTTCTGGGCTAATCCCTGTGATTAGAATGAGGGGTAGAGATATTATTATTATTATTATTATTATTATTATTATTATTATTATTATTATTATTATTATTATTATTATTATTATTATTATTATTATTATTATTATTATTATTATTATTATTATTATTATTATTATTATTATTATTATTATTATTATTATTATTATTATTATTATTATTATTATTATTATTATTATTATTATTATTATTATTATTATTATTATTATTATTATTATTATTATTATTATTATTATTATTATTATTATTATTATTATTATTATTATTATTATTATTATTATTATTATTATTATTATTATTATTATTATTATTATTATTATTATTATTATTATTATTATTATTATTATTATTATTATTATTATTATTATTATTATTATTATTATTATTATTATTATTATTATTATTATTATTATTATTATTATTATTATTATTATTATTATTATTATTATTATTATTATTATTATTATTATTATTATTATTATTATTATTATTATTATTATTATTATTATTATTATTATTATTATTATTATTATTATTATTATTATTATTATTATTATTATTATTATTATTATTATTATTATTATTATTATTATTATTATTATTATTATTATTATTATTATTATTATTATTATTATTATTATTATTATTATTATTATTATTATTATTATTATTATTATTATTATTATTATTATTATTATTATTATTATTATTATTATTATTATTATTATTATTATTATTATTATTATTATTATTATTATTATTATTATTATTATTATTATTATTATTATTATTATTATTATTATTATTATTATTATTATTATTATTATTATTATTATTATTATTATTATTATTATTATTATTATTATTATTATTATTATTATTATTATTATTATTATTATTATTATTATTATTATTATTATTATTATTATTATTATTATTATTATTATTATTATTATTATTATTATTATTATTATTATTATTATTATTATTATTATTATTATTATTATTATTATTATTATTATTATTATTATTATTATTATTATTATTATTATTATTATTATTATTATTATTATTATTATTATTATTATTATTATTATTATTATTATTATTATTATTATTATTATTATTATTATTATTATTATTATTATTATTATTATTATTATTATTATTATTATTATTATTATTATTATTATTATTATTATTATTATTATTATTATTATTATTATTATTATTATTATTATTATTATTATTATTATTATTATTATTATTATTATTATTATTATTATTATTATTATTATTATTATTATTATTATTATTATTATTATTATTATTATTATTATTATTATTATTATTATTATTATTATTATTATGCCTTGTCACACAACCTCAACTCTTAGTTGGGTCTTTTTCACCAACACCCTGGAGTCCTTCGTCAGGGCGTGGCGCGGACTGCTGTTAATCCTTTGTAGTAGGTAAGTTTAGGTTGGAATCGTTACTCTCACCTAACGCAATCCATGCATTTAAGGTAAGGCAAGTGTAAATGTAGAGGGTAGTTCTTATATTGTGTTCTCTTTTCAGGTTTACGACAATACCTTCCGCAGTTATTATTATTATTATTATTATTATTATTATTATTATTATTATTATTATTATTATTATTATTATTATTATTATTATTATTATTATTATTATTATTATTATTATTATTATTATTATTATTATTATTATTATTATTATTATTATTATTATTATTATTATTATTATTATTATTATTATTATTATTATTATTATTATTATTATTATTATTATTATTATTATTATTATTATTATTATTATTATTATTATTATTATTATTATTATTATTATTATTATTATTATTATTATTATTATTATTATTATTATTATTATTATTATTATTATTATTATTATTATTATTATTATTATTATTATTATTATTATTATTATTATTATTATTATTATTATTATTATTATTATTATTATTATTATTATTATTATTATTATTATTATTATTATTATTATTATTATTATTATTATTATTATTATTATTATTATTATTATTATTATTATTATTATTATTATTATTATTATTATTATTATTATTATTATTATTATTATTATTATTATTATTATTATTATTATTATTATTATTATTATTATTATTATTATTATTATTATTATTATTATTATTATTATTATTATTATTATTATTATTATTATTATTATTATTATTATTATTATTATTATTATTATTATTATTATTATTATTATTATTATTATTATTATTATTATTATTATTATTATTATTATTATTATTATTATTATTATTATTATTATTATTATTATTATTATTATTATTATTATTATTATTATTATTATTATTATTATTATTATTATTATTATTATTATTATTATTATTATTATTATTATTATTATTATTATTATTATTATTATTATTATTATTATTATTATTTGGCTTAATACCTTTAGAATTTCGTTGATTTGCCGAACCCGATATTTTTATATAAGTTACTAAATAATTTTATAGATTCTCCTAAGTTGTGTCTATCTTACCTTTTCATGTACTAGTTACGGACACATGTGGAACCAACTTAGGGCTAAATTCACCATTTCTTCGGATATGTAGGAAATACGGCAGATTCTGTTTTACTATTGAAATTGTTAATAGTTCAATACATTGTTTTAAACGTAATATTAAACGTATTCATTATTACTGTTAATCAAGTAAGACAGTTATAGTAGAGTAACGTATTTGTATTAGGTCATTTGAAAGCTTACTATGTACTATGTACTTCTTATTGGGGAGTTCTGGTTACTGTTTTAGCCTGATTATATCCCAGACTTTGTAAAATAAAATAAAGTGGGGAAACTAAGCTAGCGTTGGAATAAGTGCATTAATCTTGACATTGGTAGTATAGATTTCTTTTCGTGTACAGTTATTAATAAACCTTTAACTTTTTTCGTCGCAGCAAATTCTTAATAACAATCACAAGTATAGAGACAGTTATTGACTATTTCATTTTTATCAACGACGCGACGCGACGGTAACATGACATTTATCCAGAACGAAATCGGAAAAACCACGCCGTGACAACTGTTCAGTAATAAGTAAACAATTGGTAGAAATTCCAGGGTCAGAGGTTTTTTCGTTTAGGTCCTTAGTATTCTTCTTGAATCATAATACTTTTAAAGTTACTATAAATACTTGAAGAGATATCATCAGATATCACTTGTTGTTGTCCATTCAGTACTTCAATAACGGTAAGTGCTTTTTATTAATTATCTTATGTGCATATTATGTAATTCATAAATTGCTTTTATTTATTCTAAATAGTACTTCATATTAAACTCGTAACTTTTTTAATTAAATGTTTTTATGTTTACTTTTCAAGAGGTAAAATTGTTTTAAGAATTAATTATTAATGGTTTATAGTGTATGACAATAAACTCTCAGTTCTAGATTAATTTAGACTGTTGTAAAGTTAGCTCAGTGTTTTACGTGAATTTCAGAGAAATCAAAATGAAATTCTTCAACCTCTTCTTCATCGTTGTCTTCGCCCTTGTGGCTCTCCAACAGACAGCCTACGCTTGCATAGCCAACGGCAATGGTTGCCAACCTGACGGGCGTCAAGGGAACTGTTGTTCAGGATACTGTCACAAGCAACCTGGATGGGTAGCCGGTTACTGCAGAAGAAGATAAAAATGAGTTTGTTATATACTCATAAATTACTTTTGTATTAGTTACCAAAGATTAAAAACGCTTACAGTATGTATGATAAGGATATTAATATAATAAAGAGTTAAGAAATATTTTCAGTGTTTCAGAATTATTGATAATATTCCCTAAAGGAAAACAAATTTATTTTCCTTTACTTTAATTATGTTATTTGAAATATCAATCAATCAGAAATGTTCAAAATTTTCATTAAATATAATTATACAGGATGAACCTTAAATAAGTACAAATATTTTAATTGCAGGTTTAGTTGATTATTAAAAACTTAATATACTATTATTTTCTTAAATACTAATCTTGAGGACCGCTGACCATATAGAGCGCTGACGTACTAATCAACCATATGATCTGCTGAAGCCGAGGTTGCCATATCGCCTCTAAAATAAATATTTTTCTTACATAACATAAATCAAATTTTTATAATTGTTTCTAATTTAAAAGTACTTATTTTAAACGATAAGTAAAGTAAAATTGCGTAGGTAGTACATTATGCAGTAATATTAACCCAAATCTTAAATTCTTAACTGACCTTACTGCCATAAACGTTTAAAAAATTGATTTCCGTAAGTTCTGTACTGCCATTAAAGATATCTAGATAGTTACTTGGTTCAATGATTGCAAAAATAATTAACGTGCATAAAAGCTTACCTACTTGCTGAAAATCAAGCATTTAATCATGTCTCCACGTTAATACCAACACAAATTATTTCCTTAAGTTATTTTATAAAGAATAACGAAAACCTGTGATTGTCATACATCACATTAATGTTAATTTTCTGTGGCAATTATTTTTTCCATGTTGGCCCGTCACATAACCCCAAGGGACGTAGGAAGTTGCACATTTTGTTTTATTATTTTCTTATTAAATTCGTCACATTTTAAAAAGTCAATTACCACATAAATTTTATATTTCTGGGTAGTAAGTTTTCTGTGAAAGATATAGAAATTCAAAATAGTTATCTCCGTACTAAAACGAAAACGTAGTTGTAAACAAAGATGGATTGGTCTTGCGTCACGATCTGATCACAATCATTCTGAGCAAGGTGCAGATACAGTGGACTGCAGGCACAATGTCCCGTAGGGATACCGGTAAATAATATTAATTATATGTACTACACAGTGAACTGTACAGCTGGTTAACATATTTGTATTTATTTAAGGTTAATCCTGTATATTTAATGAAAAAATTGATTAAGTACACAAATTGAGAAAAATATCTACTTAGATACGGTCTAATTAGAGAGATTTCAAAATAATGGACTATATTAATGTCCGAAATATCAACATAGAGGGTGTCCCAAAATTAAAGGGACACAGAACAGGAGTAGATTCCTTATATCAAAATAAAGAGATTAAGCCAAACTTACCTTGGTCCATTTGTGGCTAATAAAAAAGTTACAGAGCGTTAAAGTTCAAATTTTGAATTCGAAATTCTTAAAATTCTTAGAGTTTTCAAAGGATTCTTTTGAAAATTTAGATTAAGGGGTTTTCTAGGACAAGAAAAACGAATCCGTACTTAATTTTGCTGTAGATGCCAGAGGGCGCTACGAAATGTATTCTTGGTTGATAAAAACTGGTAATAACTGTTTTATCAGTGTGTGTACGAAAGTTTTAATAGAAAAAATTTGTTTTCTTATCTATTTTTCACAAATAATAATGTCGATAACTTTAACCGTTTCGATTTATTTCTTGTTTTTCTATTAGATGCAATAAAATAAAAACAAAATAAAAAGTTTGTAGTTACTTACGTAAAAAACTAAAGTTTATTTTTTATAAGAATTTAATTACATTCAGGTGTCTACATTTAATTCTCAATATGACTCCCGTTTACATTAATACAGAATCTTATTCGTTTGATAAATAATTGTCTAATATTAGTGTTTCTTCATTTATTAATAAATTCCTAACATTTAAAATTGCTTGCCACAGCTCATCCCGTGTATTAATAGGGTCACTGTAACCTTTGATTTCAAAATACTCCAAATTCTGAAATCCATGGGGATTAAATCTGGGCTTTGTGCGAGCCATGAAAACGTGCTGCCGCGAGCTATCCACCATTTCGCACCTGTACAGAAAAATGGACAGAGGCACCGTCTTGCATAAAAAACATATTGTGTCTTACATTAAATGGTAAATCATCAATAAGTTCCTCAAAATTATGTTCTAAGAAATGTAAGAACGGCCATTCCGATTGTATGGCAATTCAACAGGGCCCAACACATGATTTCCAACAGTACCACACCAAATGTTTATATTAAATTCATGTTGGAAATGACGTTCTCTTAATACATGCGGATTTTCATTATCCTAAATATGTTTATTTCTGAAGTTGAAAACGCTGCGACGAGTAAATGTGGCTTCGCCTGTAAACAGCACCTTGCTTAAGAAGTGTGGATCATTATTGTGCCGGTCTAAGAATCGAAGACAAAATTGATCCCTATATGGAAAATCTGCAGGTAGTAAATTCTGCACTGGGCTAAAGTGATACGGGTACAGTTTTTCATTGTGAAATAATCTATGAATAGATGATTTAGGTACCACTACAGCCGCAGACATTCGTCGTAAACTTATGTCAGGATGTTCTGTTGCACAAAGCAAAATATCCTCCTCTTGTTCTGGAGTAACAGTTGTTGGACGGCCAGCATCTCGTTTTTTAGGACGATACAATCCTAAACGGTCATATTATTAATTGTAAACAAAAACTTAAAGGAATACACCATTTAATATAAATTACTTGTCAATTTGCAAATTGTCAATAGTATAATTTGCTTTCAAATAACCAAAGCTTACTATGACAGTTTTACGTAAGTAACTACAAACTTTGATTTTATTGCATCCAATAGAAAAACAAGAAATAAATCGAAAACGATTAAATTTATCGACATAAAACAAGTATATCTTATTTGTGATAAATAGATAGAACAATATTTTTCTATTAAAACTTTCGTGCACACACTGATAAAAAAGTTATAACCAGTTTTTGTCAACCAAGGGTACATTTCGTAGCGCCCTCTAACGTCTACAGCAAAATTAAGTACGGATTCGTTTTTCTCGTTTCAGAAAAACCCTTAATGCAAATTTTCAGAAAAATCCTTTGAAAACTTTCTAAGATCTTTCAAAAGTTGAACTTTAACGCCCTTTTTTAATAGCCACAAATGGAGCAAGGTAAGTTTGGCTTAATCACATTATTTTTATGTAAGGAATCTACTCTTGCTCTCATTAATTTCGGGACACCCTGTATACTGATTTCTAATGTTCTTGTTTAAAAATATTTAGGTATGTTAAAGAAATAATTATGTAGATAAACTAGTCGTTAGTAAATAATTATTGGCATAATGACCTATTCAAATAGTAATAAAACCATAAACACTTATTCAACAATTTCTGACATCTTCATAAAGTTATCTCTTGTGCCTGTTTCTCGTAGTATAACGCCATTTTGGAAACGACTAGCTGTATTTAAGATGCAAATGACTATAACTATAACATTTAAAAATATAGACGAGTGAAATGTTATTTTTATTAAAGGACGGTCCTCAACACAGATTTGTTAATGTTTGTAAACAATTCGATTTGTCTAAAAGAAATATATATAAACATAAGTACGTTGCCTTTGTTTATGTTACTATAATTGTGTATAATGGAATTGAATAAAATATCAGATTTATTCGAATATTTCTGAATATATCTAAGTGACCTGGAAGTTAATTAAAAGCAAAAGTCCACAAAATTGGTGTCCAAATCAACCATTGGTGGAGACTGGGAGGTACTATCACTAAGGCACCAGATTTCCGGCACCCCTGAATAGAATAAAATAAGTGTGTTTGATTCTAAAGTTCTATCTAACATGTCTTACTGATGCAAATTTTGACTGATTACTTTATTAATAATTAAAAAACTATAAATACAGTATAACTATATGTACTGTTTGTCAGGTAATGAATTTAATACTGCTTTTTTGGAATGTATTTCAATTTTATTTTCATGGAAAAATTCATCTCGATTATTTTTTAATTTTTATATTGATGAATTCAGTTTCCATGCGATTGTTCCTTAGCAGGCCAAACATCTCTATATTTGTCATTTAATTTTTAGATTAGCTACCAAATTCTTCAAAAAATCCTAAATGTGAAACGTTTAAAATACTAAAAATTCCTAATAACCAAACTACATTTTTTTCAATTTCAGTAAATCCAAGGTATTGTAGAAAATGTTAGAATGACTAGTGGACATTTAAAAATAGCGTGTTCTAAGATTTTTGATTTGATAAAAATTGATTTATCTTCATATAAGAATGTGAATGAATGAATAAAAATTGTTCACTGAAATCGCATAGTTTAAACAACGTTTCCAATGATATTTCACATCAACTTTGAACCAATTTGAGACCATGGGATCATTTATTTATGTGTTGTCTATTACTTTATTACAGAATACCATAGTGATCTATTGTCGAGAACACTAATGGAAAAACCGCACAACATAATTCCAAAACTGACCACTAATAACGAATCGATAGAGGTTCCGGGGTTTCACATTGAGTCCGAACTAAATGGTACTATAAATACTCGAAATCTTTTAAAACATTTATCAGTTGTTGTATATTCAGTACATCATTAACTGTAAGTACCATTTTCCCTTCGATAATATGAAAAAAGTATGGTTATTGTTTACTATATCAACACTGTGATATGAACTTATATGACAATAATCTAATAAATATCTAATAATTATATTTTAATTTTTAATTACTATTCATTTTTTTTTGGAAAACTTATTTTGCTTGATCTAGAAATTGAATCAGTCCCAAAAATCTGATAAATTCTGAATATCTCTATAAGTGGTGATCACGTAAATACTCAAATATAATCTTTGTTGCACAGTTGCAGGTAATTCAGGATGAAAATTTTCAACCTCTTCTTCATCGTCGTCTTCGCTATGGTGGCTCTTCAGCAAACCGCACAGGCTGCCTGCATAGCAAACGGAAACGGCTGCCAACCTAACGGAAGTCAAGGCAGATGCTGCTCTGGATACTGTCACAAGCAACCTGGATGGGTCGCTGGTTACTGCAGAAGGAAATGATAATATCTTTTTGGATATTACGAAATATTATGACGTTTTGCTGAAACTATGGCAGTATTAAAATAATAAAGAGCTCTAATAATCAACTACGTTTTTGATTGATGTAACATCTTCATAGAGATGCTGTTACATATAACACAAGGTATCCATTTGGTTCCCTCTTCTATTATTGCACTGACTTTGCACTTGATCAGAGGATAAATGTATTTGACGAAATATTAGCCATACTAAAAAGCAACATTTTAAGATACAGTATTACTTTTTACTGCTTTAAGCCGTTCTGGACATAGTTTCATATGAACTTTCCTTCATAAATGATTACCTGGTATAAATGTTTGGACTAAGAACACCGTGTATATTATAAAAGTAGTAGAGCATTAGATTCTCTTTATTTTGGTACGTTTATATTTGACGATTTTGACAATTCAAAGAACCTATACGAGAATATATTTATTGTAATTTGCAAAGATGATCTGCTCTAATTTTTAAAAATCACATAACATATCAGAAAAAATATATTGAAACCTTAAGGTGGGACTATGCACGAGGCAGCTTACCGGAAGGCCCACCTTAAGGCCGTTAAGAATATAATCTCAGTTACGATATACACATTATTTTTTTAATTGCTAGGTTTTTGTATACAAGATATAGGAATGTGATCTTGCTTTAATAGGAAGGACAGTTGCTCTAATGTATAAAGAACCAAATATAAAGTTCAAATGTTCTAAATGGACAGAACATTGGTTAAAATATCTAATCTCTTATGCACCTTCTTTAAGCCATTAGAATGTTCACTATTAAAATATTTAGTGCTACTAGTGACTACTGCCTGGAGCCAGTAGATACTAAGTATTCATATCTCGATAGCTAAATTTTCAAAAGTAGTACCAAATTTTGCGTTGTCATTAAACCATTATTTTCTCATGTCAGCTATCGAGCGGTTTTGTGTCATTAAAAACTGTAGTGTTATAGAATTTTTCTGAGATCCATCCGGATGAATGTATTGGAAATTACTGTTTTAGTAATCTTAGGAACCGTTTTTTTTCCCTTCAACTTCTAAGTATAATTTGTTCGGTGTAAATGGATAAGTGATATTGAATAACATTTATTCTGGAAAGATTGCAAGAGCCAACTGTATCAATTCAGTCAAAAACTCGATTGAATAATACCAGAATTAACCACTCTGCTATCTCTTATTCTGTTCTTCAAGATAGCAACCGGTAGCATTGATAAGTCTCGTATTTTTTCGCCGGATAAAAGTTTGGATATATAATCCCCTTATAAAACAGTCCACATAATTCTACCTAATTCACCTAATGAAATAATTACTACTGGATTATAGAAATTATCTTCGTATGGACAAAAATTTCGGTACGGGATTACTTAAACATGTTTCTGCATTACTCCAAAAAGAAGATGCTGCATCTGTTGTTTATAATTTTTCTACCAACATCTTCTAAGGTATTTAACTTCGAAGATATGCAGAGACTAGTACTCATTTCAGTCATTTTTTATATAAATAAGTATTTCCGTATGAAAAGACTACAGAATATCAAGACTCTTCCCTGTTAACTCGCGTCTTGTACCCACTCCTCTCACATACACGGTTCGACTTGTGTGTGAAATGTGTAATATGAAAAATTGGATAAACAAAACTACTATTACAATATTACTGGATAGCTAAGCGATATTGTTGCTGCTATAATTTAAGGTGCCCTGAATCAGCTAATTCGTAGAAGACCTCACTTGGGTCAAATTGAGAAACTGATACGTGATACATTTGGCCATCTTTCTAATTAATGAGATATTCATGATTTTTTCCTCAACCCTTCACGGAATAGCTCAGTTAAAGATGATTATTTGAAAGTTAGTATTTATTGTTTTTCTTTTTTTGTGTGATGATAACAAAACAATTAAAAAACTAGATAATAAATGGTATTAAATATATTTTTTAATTAATGGATTCAGATTATAGAGAAAATATAAGGTAGATGTTCATCGATATGTTGATGTTAAATTTTAGGATATATTTGAAGCAAATTAACTTGAAACGTTAAACGTTCAATATTACAAATATAAACAGGATTGTATGCACGTTATTATTCACGTATATTATTGTAATATTATTCATCATAATAACATATTAATCTTGACCTTAAATTCTTTTACCAGTATTTATAAACAATCACTATAATTTATTTAACTGCGTCTCTTAAGTATAATTTCTGGTTTACTATTAAGACGATCATGTCACACAATGTGAAACACTAGAATTTACTGGATATACAGAGTGCTTCATAATTGAAGGTCAATAGTTAATGGAATTAATTCAAGCATGATTGCAAGACAAATAGTTGATTGAAACATAGATTTTGCTTTGTTTTTTATATACAATTTGTACACTTTTGTCGATGATAACAAGTGTGCAGCCTTTCGTGGTTAGCTCCAATTTTCGTACTTATACGTTTGATACTATCTTCCAGTTTTTCAGGTACATATAAATAAATAATCATCTTTAGGCAAATTCATTATATTACTAATTTGCTAATGAAAAAAGATCTTATAAGAGATCTATAATGTAAAATGTCTTCCAAAAACTCATACAGTGTGTTCTGCAGTAAGTTGAGGTAAGTAGCGCCTGTTAATCGGTTTCAGAAAAAAAAACTTGCCTTTTGAAATTGAAAAAGCTGCTGTAACTGCAGTAACTTCACTATTATCAGATAAATCGAGAAACAAGTACAAACAATTTTATAAACGATTCACTAATTGGTATGCATCTAAGAATATAAAATATGAAGCAAAAGAAAATGTAATACTAGCATTTTTTGAAGAATTATCCAGGAAGTACAAATCATCTAGTATAGTCTACAACGTGTATGCGGCAAAATGTTGACATCAGTAAATTCAACAAATTAATTGATTTTCTAAAAAAGCAATCAGTGGGATACAAACCAAAAGAGTCAAGAATATTAACAAAAGAGATCATGTTTTACAAGATGCCGATGGCACAAAATTCTTGCTAGCAAATGTAAGAACATGAAAATGTTGTGCTATTTGAAATTCATAAATGCATCATTTAAGGTTGAATTAATTATTGTACTTGGAGGCGCATGCAGAGTGGACGCGGTAACTAATTTTCTGTTAGAAAGCGTAAAAAATGAAGAAAACTTTTTTCATATATTCATACCGGATACAAAAACCAAAGTTTTCCGAGAATTCTTTATCACTGTCGGGGGAATCGAAAATGTGAATATAAAAATAACAATATAATAATAATATTGTTTATTTTCAAAAACAGAAAGATACATAGTTACAAATGGAAAAATTTCAGTAGAAAACAAACGAGAAAATACCCACATAAGTAAAACTTGTGTGTGACTGAAAAAAGAAATATAAAATACAACACACACAGAGAACACATAAAACTAAATACAAAGTCACTACAAAATATATAAATCTAAATGTATATTGTATAAAACCTATACCTATAAACATTAAACATTAAAATCAGATCAATAAATAAAAACCAGTCCAAATTTAAAAATACCACAAACATATCAACTCAAACAATATTACATCCTATAGCCAAGACCTAAATAACAGGAGAATTGCGCCTCTTTCATAAATGAGATGTTGTTTAAGTAAAAACTTAAATTTATTTAAGCTTTGCGTTTGCTTTATAATTTTAAGTGCGGAATTGTATACTTTCGGACCCAAATAGTGATAACTATGGTGACCTTTAGTTGTGTACATTCTTGGGATCACCACAAAATTGCCCATCGATCTCGTATTATAGCTATGCTCATTTGGCGGTAAGTCACTTTTTGTGGTCCAAGTAATACCAAAATAACTCGCTCTGCGTCCTAGTCATGCCGATCATGGAAGATTCTTTGTTGGGTATAGGGGCTTAAATGCTTTAAATTTGTTGGCATAAATACTGGTAGTGTAATGCCAAAGAAGATTGTTTTTTTCTCAATTTATTACAGCCTCAACAATATACAGAGCACTGTTTTTGACAATCATTCTAGCCAACACTTGAGCAGACATTCTAACTATGAAACGGCATGGTGGACGAGTAGAAGTCCAACACCGTGTGGCTTTATTGATACGTCTCTTGAAAATAAGAAAAAAAATCGCCACAAAAGTTCTTGGAGGAGAGTTTGCCATCATTGCAACTACTTCAAGTGCTTGCAAAGAAAATTTAGGCATTGTTAATACAAATATAGATCAGCATTCATTTGGTATTCATCTTACGAATTGTCAAAGTTTTGTTGTTAATATTTATAACAAGTAATTCAATTGTCAAATTGATAAACCTGTTGATTTTTAATAAAAATAACAATTAAGCAGTGATCTCTTTTTTCTTTTTTATATTTCACTATCGGGCACGGGCGTAGCCAAGATGGGGGGGTTTTGGGGGTCCAAATTTTATATGTGCAATAAAAACCTTTATCCTAATATTTACACATTACTACAAATCTTGGCTACCATTCCTGTATCCACTGCTACCCCAGAAAGGTCTTTCTCCAGCCTAAGGAGACTGAAAAACTATCTACGAAACAATACAAGTGAAAACAGACTTAATGGTTTGGCTCTCATGAACATTCACTATGGAACAGAAATTCATGCAGATGAAGTAGTGGATATATTTAAAAAAAAAAGCCGAAGATTTCTTCTTTAATGGTTTTATATTTAACGCAGAGGAACGAAATTAATTTAACCATTTCATTTAGAGTTAAGAACTTTCGTTATAAATACCTATGTCGTAATTTTTCCGATGAATATATAGATATTAAATTTCATGTAAGTATATTGTTGTTGTCTTATTTACTTCAAACCAAACCCCCCCAAAATTAAATAATGACTACGCCCATGCTATCGGGGTAATATGTCACATTACTCCACTAGTGGTGTAATGACCTTCATTATTCAACTGAAGCAGTGCCAAATAAATGCTGTAATGAGGCTCATATAAAACAGTTGTAGATAAACAAATTTACAAAGACGCATTGTCTTTCAATCTATAGACATTCTAAACATTTCCTTTTCATACTTCCGTCTTGATTTTCTCAAAATAAAGTCACTGTAAATTTAATTCCTGAAAGTTCACCTAATTTTGCATACTCTTCAATGCATTTATGACCTAGCAACTAAACATAGTACTTGTGACAAAAAATTATGCATTTTTACATCCTGCCAGTATCTACTGAAAGAGCAGGTTACTTTCTGCCAGTTGGGTCGTATCAGTAACTAGATGTTCTAAGGTTTAACACATTTTGTAGACTGTTTCTTACATTCGTTTTTTTTAAGGATTTTATAAAATACTCTCCAAGAACTGCTGGTTACAATAAAAGAGAAAAATAATTTGCTTGTTATTTTATTTTATATCATATTGCGATTAGATTGTATTCTATTTCAATTGACTGAATCCTTCGAGATATCAAAAGGGATTCCCTTTTATCTGCAATAGCCAGCGACCCATCCAGGTTCCTTGTGGCAGTAATTTGAACAACAGTTTCCTTGACTCCCGTCAGGTTGGCAACCATTGCCATTGGCGATGCAGGCGTAGGCAGCCTGAAGAGCCACAAGGGCGAAGACAACGATGAAGAAGAGGTTGAAGAATTTCATTTTGATTAACCTGGAAATAAATCATTATAATATTAAAACTGGTAGAAGAAAAGATTCCCTTCTAAATTTTGTAACACAAGACTAATTTCTGTGAAATTGAGTTGAGCAATAAGTATTTTATGTAATATGAATTTAATAGACTAATCGTAACGAAAATGTTGGTTCCCTATCATTTGATGGCGGGTAGAGACTTTTTGATTCCGGTAAAGTCAGTTGAAATTGTTTTACAAGGTCATTTAATATATCTAACTGATTTTTTTTTCAAATCGTGTTGTAGATGGCGCTATTATAGAAAATTAGTGGCTGATACCGCATTATCCTTTAATTTTAAGCAATTTCACTAGTATTTGAGGCTTCAAGGGATGACATTAAAGTTACTCAAAATCTGTATAACCTTCAAAGCCCAAAAATAAACTCAGCAAAGCCTTAAAAATTAAAACCTTAGCTAAGTGATTATAAAAAATAAACATGGCAGAAACAAAAATTAAAAAAATAGAAAAACAATAACAATTTCGTATTTGTTAATTTTCACACATTTATAAATTCGTAATTTCTAGCTAATGCCTCTCAAAAATATATAAAAATATATATAGGGTGTTTTAAAATGAAGTAGCGGAAGTGAGACCACAGAATTCTTAGGTAAAAATAAATCGATTTAACCTAACATATATCACAAGTCGCTTAATGAAAAAGATACAGGGTGTCAAAATTTTATTTTCGATATTTGTAGATAACTTAAAAAATCCAAATATTTACATAAAATTTGAAAATCAGCGTCCTTGCGCGGCCGAGAAATTCAAATTTGTTACTAATTTTGACGTCACTAGTAGAGGGCGCCACTTGTGGCACATCGTGTTTCTTTTAAATAGCATAACTTTTTTGCAGCTAAGTGTATCCATCTGACTATTGAAACAATCGATTCTCCTATCTGTTGATGTAACGACTGCGAAAAAGAAACAACAATGTATGTGACGGTAAGTCATTAACATAAATTAAAAAAATAGTGGCCCCGGTATGGACCCCTGAAGAATATATCATATCGAATAGATGGGTAGTCATAGAAAACACATTGAATTCTATTGGTCAAGAACAAACTAATAAATTCTGTTGTAAGTTCTTTTTCAATTATATTGTTGAAGACAAAAGTATAGACAATGAAGGATTTGCTACTTACTGTTATTGGTACAGATGTCGTACTATAACTGATGCAGTTTCAGAATATATCTTGGATATTTATAGTCACAGCTTAGCGTGATATGAAAAATAATTAATAAAAAACTTTTACCCGTCTCCCATTGGAAGTTCCTTTAATATCAAGTTTCTGAAAATTTATGCAACAGTGTTAACTGGTTTTACCGCCTTATTGACAATATTTTTTTATTATTTCGAAGAATTTCTGGTAAGTTTTAATTTAATATTCACGGACGTCTGCCGTTATTGTAAATTTTTTAGAATATAACACGTTTTAAAGCAAGTGGAATAACAAATTCCGTAAAAAGTATAATAAATCAGTGTATTGAGAGGATTACACATAATCATTTTGGCTCTTATTCTCTATACGAGTAAATACATCGGTTTATGTAATTTGAAATTTAACGCCAAAATCAATATACAGGACGTGGCGTTTGAACTTCAATTTTGATGTGGAAAAGTAAATTCTAGTTTGATCTTAACTAAACTGTTAGCATTTAGCACCTATGAACCTATCCAAAGGTCGAATTAGTATTGACAGGTGGCTTTCATAAAGTAATTAATTTTTTCGTAAAAAGCGATCAAAAGTCAACATTTCCGTTAAGTTTTCAGTTGACAAAATTAGTATTTTTTGTCGCCTAGCTGATAAATACTTTTAAGTAGGTATATTCTAGAACGTCAATGTCTTTTTAGTTGTAAAACATAAAGCAAATGTCAAAATAACTTGTCATTTTTTCGAAACTTATTTATGATATTAATTAAGCAATATACATTTTAAGTAAGATAATATTTCAATACAGAACAGTAACTATTATAAACAGGACATTTTACATGAAAAATGCCAATATTACAGTATGTCAGATCCAGTGCTGTCAGTTATAGTAGCTTTTAATTCTGGAGGTTATGAGCTTGGTGCTGTAATTGTTTAAGTTTTCTGCGTACGTATTATTGACAAGTGTCGTAAGCTCTGTTGAAGATGATAGCAATCTATTTGCGATTGAAATTTTATTTTGTATATAATCTTCATATATGTCTTCACTGCTGTACTAGAACGCCACCCTCCATGTCGTTTAATGTCATCTTTTACGTCAGCTGTTAGCTAACAGAATAGTGGAAGAACATCTAAAGATATATTCATTTGGTCTGGACTTGAAATCACAAAACATCTTGGAGTTTAAGTATTGGAATCCGGAATTCTTATAATAGTAATTGAATCTTAGTCTTCTATGTCATCGATCTTTATCTTTAGTAGATCATCTCTTATCAAGGCTTCATAAACACTAATTATTAAAATGACCTGAATCGTTGTCCAAAATTAGTTAAATCGATCAATTTATACTAATTTGAATTACTTTTTCTAGCAGCACAAATCCATTATTAGGTGCTTCTTTTAAAAATCTGTTAATTTATATTGTATCGTTAGAATTCTGGACTTTTTTTGACGGTATTAAACCGATTTGCTATTCAACTATGTTATTAGTTTTGGAATTTTTCTGACATTTACATTTACTTACCATGACCATAGTGCCAAAGGTTTCATTTTATGTTTGAAATATACCAGTAAGAAGTACCGCTTTGGACACTTCTTGAATAATTAAAACAGAAGTTGTATGATTTGTGCAAAATATCAGTGAATTTCGTTGCCAGAGAAGACATTGAAAATAAACTGTTAATGTGCTAAGTTCACTAGACGTCAACTTATTTTTGATAATCTTGTGAGCTTTAAATCCTTCTCGATTAGGTAATCGTGCAAGCCTCACCTTCCCTACTCATATCGGTGCTGTGAATTAGTCACTTTCTATTATTTTCTACCTTGGGTAATTAATAATACAAGATAAAAATTTTAAATTTGGAAACTATTACTTTTATTATCTAACACGTCAAAATTGGCAAAAACTGTTATATCACAGCTTCTACTAAATATAATTTTTGTATATTTTTTATATTCACCTTTATATTTAGTACTCCTATGAAATGTAGCTTCGCCCATCACGCTTGTGTATACTTTTTTTTACCAAACACTTCTTAAAATAATTTACACAATTTATGTACAATATACAAATATGCAGACTACTCAACTTATGCATATTCCTAATATCTTAAAAAACATATTTTTTAAAATTTGAATGCCTGTTTCTCTGAAAAGATGCCTTTTTTGGATCAACTTTTCTTCACACTTTTTTTGATGAATGTATCTTCAAAGCTTGTGCACCTTCTCAAGAAATATTCTCTATACAAGACATCAATGCCAATTGTAACAAATGCGTTACCTTTAAATAGAAAGGGGTTAAATAAGATAGATAAGATACCGAGTGTTTTTCAATAAAATTCGACCATTATCACCTTTGTACCTAATATGTGACTACTGTAACATCGAAAACTCATATCAGTTAAAGTATATTAAAGATAGATCGACTTTAGTCTTAAATATTCCTCAGATTAAGCACAAATGAGAAAATAATGACAAGCTATTCGTTTACTATTAACATAATTAATAGTACCATATTCTCTAGGTAAGAACAACTATAAATATTTAGTGAATTTTGAAAATCAATCAGTTGTATTCACAGCGTAAACAGTCTCAACAGCAGTAAGTACTTTTCATTTTAAATTACCAGCATATTTTGTTGAATATTATATTTGACCAAAATATATACTTGCTACGTGTGATATTTTGTTCGGCAATACTTGATATTTTAATTATTTTATATTATTGAGTTTTGAATGGTCTATATGCAAATAAAATTTAACAAAAACACTAAGTTGTTATATTCTACATTTAATTATTTTCAACATTAAGTCTAATTATCGCACATGATCCCCATTTTTACCATTAAATTACTAGATAACTTCGTTGGAAATTTTCTTACCGAATATCCCTCGAGATTTTAATTTTCAAAATATTGATGACCTCAAAAACATTTCGAGTAACAATTAAATAACTAGAAATATTATAAATATTTATCGAAAATTACAGACCCATTACCATTATAAACAATTTTTCAAAAGTATTTGAGATGGTATTATATGAACCCACGTTTGCCTATGTTAAGAATAGATTAACTGAATTTCAGCATGGCTTTTTTAAAGGCAGGTCAACATCGACCAATTTATTCTGCTTAACGGAGTTTATTGCTAATGCATTTGACCAGAAATCCCAGGTAGACGTTATATATACCGATTTCAGCAAAGCCTTTGACAGGTTAAATCATACAGTGTTATTATCCAAATTGAATAATATTGGTTTTCTCATAATTTGCTAACCTTTTGTAAATCTTACCTTGAAAATCGTCAACAACATGTGGAATTTTATGGTCAACAGTCGCTTCAGTTCATTCCATCATCTGGGGTGCCACAGGGTTCGGTCCTTGGGCCATTGCTTTTTAACATTTTTATAAATGATATAGTTACGGATATAAATGTTAAGTGTCTTCTGTATGCAGATGACATGAAAATATATAACAGAATCGACTGCTTTAATGATTGTATTAATCTGCAGAGTTCTCTTAATAGTTTGAATGCGTGGTGTTCTGCAAACAAGTTAGATCTGAATGTAAAAAAAATGTAATGTTCTCACTTTTACACTTAAAAATAGCGCCATGGAATACCATTACAAATTGGATGATGTTGTTGTTTCCAGATCACTTACATTTTGTGACCTTGGGGTAACATTTGATAGCAAATTATCCTTTACACCTCATATTCAAAATATCACTTGTGATGGATTTAGAAAGTTGGGTTTTGTAATTCGTAATATGAATGATTTTTCTTCCACTCATGTTAAAAACTATTATTTCAGTCTATTGTCAGATCAAAACTCGAATATTGTTCTTTAATTTGGTGTCCTTATTATAACATTCATATAGATCGTATAGAACGTATTCAAAGACGCTTTCTGAAGTTTTTATGTTACAAGGAGGACGGGGTTTATCCAGTTGTTGGATATCCTTACGAGAGTTTACGGCACAGATTTGGTATCAGTCTGGCTGCCCGCCGTGTCAGCAAATATTTTTGTATAAACTATTGCATAACTTAGTTAACTGCACTCATATACTTGACTTGATTAACTTCAGGATACCGAGACATGGCTCTAGGCTTAATATGTTGTTTTACACACCAACGCCGAGAATTAATACAACTAAATATTCACCTATTCACCGGATTTGTGAAAATTATAATAGATTGCAAGGTGGCTTTGATATTTTCAACTGTACTATGGCCTCAATAAAATCTAAAAATTTTGATAGTTTTATTAATTTACTGTAACATATTTACGTTGGTACATTTTAGTGTTAGTCTAATTTTTACTGCTTTTTTCTCTGTATCTGATAATGTATGTATTTTGTGTACTGTATTTGTTCTGTTTTCTGTTTTTGCCAAATTGTATTTTTCCTACCCTGTAATTGGTGGTGTACTGTAGGGTAGTGTATTTGTTAAATAAATAAATAAATAAATAAAATAAGCGAAAATTTTACGCATCGTGTACACCGATGGCAATAAAAGGTTGTGCAATTTCTCACCACATTAAGAAAAATCAATAGACTTAGTTGTTCAAGCATGTACGAGTACATACTTCAATTTCATTTTGAATAAGATGACAAAGGAAATTTACCGACTAACGTTGTTTATGGCTATTAAGTCAACCAACTAGTGGTCCAAACCCTGTTTCGTATAAGAAACTTCAATAATTTTAAAGTTTATAGCATCTTTGAAAAGTTTCCAAACTGTCACTCTCTAATATACCCAAAATATAAAACTTCCAGATTCTTAGTATTAGTAGAGCAGTTACAATTACAAATGATCAAAGCAGTCACTTTTCTAGTATGTAACACATAATAATAAATATGACCAACAAAACTAAAACAGCAATCAAATAAACCTCCCAGATCTTTACAATTGTTTACACTGCCTGTATTGTTTCATTATGTGTTTTATCCACAATCACTAATACCACTATATACAGAAAGTTTAATACGCCTGTTTTTCGTGGATTAAAGGCCTTTTAACACATTAGTCGATTAGAATTCATAATACCACGTTTCGATTTACTCTCCTAATTGATTAAATTTTCCTGTTTTCGCCATGGTCGTCCATAACATGTTGAATTACATTCGGGAAATTAACCGGCTTTTAATCCGCTCGAAAAATTTTAACTCTCGGCTGCTCCTCGAGTGTCCATTTTTTCTTATGAATTGAAGGCTTGTAATGATATATATATATATTAATAACTATTTTATCTGAATATTTCATACTATACATTGAGTTTTAACCGGTTTTTAATCTTATTCAGACCATTCTACCAGCTCAAGCAGTTCGAGATATTAATTTTTCTGTATGTTCTCATATCATCAGCAAAAATCAATTTCTTACATTTTAACGGAACAAATGTAGCACTGAATACAACCAAACCTTCCAAGGTTTTCAACAGAATACAGTGGTGGAATTTACCCTGCCATAAGTGTAATGTATTTGGAAGATATTGAATGAAAACTTGAGTAGATTTATCCATCAAAGACCCATGTTGAGTAACTCAAAGCAGCTGTTTGATAGAAAGATAACTACGATAATAACATATTATTATTAAATGCTTTGGACAACACTGCTTTTGGGCGAAAACTATTAACCAATGACATTTTATCATTATTTTATAATTTTTAACTAGTTAACATATCAATTCATGTTGCTGTTATATAATTTCCAGATAATCGAAATGAAATACTTCAACATCTTCTTCATCGTAGTCTTCGCTTTGGTGGCTCTTCAGCAGACTGCCTACGCTGCATGCATAGCCAACCGTAATGGTTGCCAACCTGACGGTCGTCAAGGGAACTGTTGTTCTGGATACTGCCACAAGGAACCTGGATGGGTCACTGGATACTGCACGAACAGATAAAAACCATATCATTTTTGGACAAAATATGAGTTAATCTAACTATGCACCACTCTTTGACATTCTTCTGTTAAATATTACTTTATAATTTTAACCTGTTACTCACAATATTACTGTAAAAATATACACAATATATTTTTAATTTTCACATGTGTTAAATATACATAATAAAAGCATTATGTTTTAATGTTGTTTACTCTCCCTCTTTTGTTTTAAGGTTATTGCTTCATAACAATCTTTAAATTAATTAATGTAGGAACACATAATGCTTAGCACCTGATGAACTCAAAGGCATGATAAGTATATGTATGTGCTGCCTCTTCAAAAATTTCTAGTTTTCTGTAGAAGTCACCAATAATGTAAAATAAAATTTCCCAGAAGGTTATGTATCAAAAATACTTTTTATAAGAGTTAAATATATCATGGCATTTGATAGGGCACCACTGTAGAAAAATATGAACTGGATTTTATTTCATACAAAATTAAATATGAAAATCAACTTTTGTTGGTTTCAAAAATCAAACAAACGTTATTTAATAATTAAGTTTGCATAATTACCATAGATATATCAACTGACAAGTTTGCAAATAAAACTTCAGGCGATTTGTCACAATATAAAATGATAATTTATAATAATACAGATGGGATAAAGTTTCATGAATTGCAAGCGTTTGTCAAACGAAAAAGTAAAAGATATGAGCCCAAAAAGTATAAAGTTTTTAGTCAGGATGGCATTGTCAAATTTTTGAAGGATGCTTCCGATGAAGAACATTTACTACATCAGATAATGCATTGTTTCCTGCATTGGATCTAGTGAGGAAGAGTATTTCTTTGCGTCCGTCTCATTGAGAAAGATTTTTTCTAACGTATCGCGAAAAGTGTTGAACAGTTCAGTTCGTTGGGAACAATACATTTGGAAAAATGCCAAGCAACATATTTGGCCGACAGCATGGAATTGAAATATAAAACTGCAATAATGTTGGCTGGGATGTCACATGAAAGAAGTGGAACATCAACTTCATGTTTGATTACAATCATAGGCAGTGACAACAGTTCAACGGAAAGTTCTTGCAGTTTGGGAAATAATTTAAATGTAAAATTATACTTATTATAACTCCCAATGGAGTTATGAGCATGTTTATAGTTATGGTACCTTAGAATTTATTTCTTTATAATATATTAGTATGATATAAAATTTATTACTACACTTTTGAGTGCTTATTAACATGAGTTACATACGAGATAGTAACTTCAATTGGAACTTATCGGCCAAGTGCATAACAGGGTTATCTAATAGTTAATTTTGTGCATATGCGGTGTAGATAAACCGCAGAACTATAAACATACATCAGTTGGTGCAGCTAATTCACTTCAGCAGCAGTAAGTATATGTATATTCATTGTGATAGGTTAACACAATATATTAGGTATTAAATAATCAGTTCTATGTATGAAACAACATTTAAATACCTTAAAAAAATAATTCAAGAATTAGAAATACTTTTATTTAAAATTGCTGAGTGAGTTAAGATAAATAAGTTTAAGCTGTCGTATAATGCTTCACGTCGCGTGCAATAAACAGTTACTTTTTGTACTTGATGCATAAATAACTATTAAAACACATATTGAATATTATTATTATTTATGTACAAAGTGTTACATAATGACCCTAAGAAAATCTGGGGGCTGATTCTATGTTTAAAAATAAAAAAAAAGTTTATATAAACATGGGTACGGAAATGCCATAGAGATTGTTTTATATTCTCTGTCTTAAATGCTTCAGTCTTCATTTTTCGAAAACCAATCGAGATATTGAGATGAGATTTGGTACACAACAATGTATAGTGGTTTGGCTGCTTCTGGGCAGTTTCAGATCTTTTGAAGAAGAGAGCCCGAAACGTCAAGAGTCTTAAACCGACGACGTGGCCAACAGCCCGGAAGCAGCCAACCAGTGTACAGTGAAGGGTTACTTTTACATGTATAAATTGCTCTTGTAATATACTAGCAAGAGTGGCGTTTATGCCGTTAACTACTCATTTCTAGCATTAAATATTGTAAATATACCACTGACTGACCGGACAAATTGGAACTAATTTAATTCTGATCAAAAGGTGTCTCGTCCCTCCTGACGCACCGATTTTAAGATACAAATTATTTTATTAATCATTACAATACAGAAATAATCTCCGCAGAAACTTACATAAAAAATATTTAGCATCTGTAAATATTAGTCTTAAATTTTGTGTCAAAATTCAGCAAGTAAAAAATAGAACTTGGAGTGAAGAACACTTTTTGAAACATTTGTTTTTGACATACAGGCTTTAAGTGTATAGTGCTTTGTACGGGCCGTTTTTTTTTACAGCAAAAATCTGGACGTCTTTACTAATGTATTAAAATTACTTACCATAAAAAATAATTATAAATATTAGTAATATTTTAAGTTTTAATAAAGTTCTGGATATTTAGGGTGTAAAATTGTTTCTGGAAATAATTATCATCGAAAAGAGTAACTGTAAATAATTTTTCAACGAGATAATTATGTACATGCACTAAACATGAACATAACAAAACAAGTGATGTAGTCATTTAAAGTTGAAGGTAAGAACAGTAGATTATGTATCATATTTTTATCTCGCAGTCAACACGCTCTTCTCATAGCCTGAATATTGGGATTTTTTAAAATTTCAAAACTTCAAGCAAAGTTTTCTTCTATAAAGAATGAACTACTCAGGTCAACATGTGGCTGAATTTTGTCTATGATATATATGCTTAATTCCCGCGCAGCATGAATTTTTAACTCTCAACAGTTAAGACGCTAGTGTCGATTGAAATTCACGAAAAATGACTAAAAAACACTAATTTTCAGCACGCTGCTATTATTCAAAGGGATCGTCCGAGCCAATTATCTTCATTTACACTGAAACTACTATCTTTCCCACTCTGAATTCCGTCTTTATCATTCAAATATCTTCAAACAGAAAAATTTGACAGCAAAAATGAATAAAGCTTAAAAATAGCAATTTTTAAGAGCCTTTATTTAAATAGGCGGAAACAAGCGCTTGTAAAAATCAAACTCGTGTAAACTTTGTTGTTTGGGACCTTAGAGAAGAGATTTTCAAAGTTACACCAAAATCTAAAATGGGTCGGCATTGCCAATTAGACGATTTCAAATGGAATGACCCATAAGTAACCCTTCACTATACACTGTTGTGTACCAACGCTCATCTCCATATCTCGATCGGTTTTCGAAAAATGAAGACTATAGTATTTAAGACAGACATTTTTAAACATCCTGTATTTTGAAAACAAGGCATTTCCGAGCCCATGTTCTCAACATAGAACCTGCCTCTAGGTTTTCCTAATATCATTCTATAACACCCTTGATAATTTCAGGTAAATCAAGATGAAGGTTTTCAAGGGGGTCTTCATAGTATTCTTTGCTTGTTTGGCATTTTGTGAGACTGTACATGCTTGTATAAAGAATCGCGATGTTTGTGTACCTGGTAGTGAATTAAGTAAATGTTGTCAAGGATATTACTGCTATAGAACCCCTGACTGGATTGGAGGTTATTGTAAAATGGTGGCATTTGCATAGCTGTAGGTATTCTCGGAAAAGTTAAGGAACCTGCATTCATTAGTGTTTTTGTTTATTAAACAAAACAAGATCAACATGACTTCTTTCTTTTTCTTTAAATTGTAAATGTAAATCATACTTAATCTTGTACAATTATCATTATATACCATTACTACTTATTAAAATTGATTGTTAGTCATCTCGAGAATTATTTTATTTATTTAATTTGAGCAATAACCTGATTCAATAACATTATATAAAACTTAAATAGATGTAAGATAATACCTGCTCTATTGAAAAATAGACCAAAATAATTATTTCATTTAGATCTTTGTTAGCCACTGGATCGGAGCCTTTTTTCTTAGGTTTCATATTGTTTCCTGGAAAATTTAAGCGGTAAATGTGGATATCTTACCATGATCTTGAAATTATTTATGTTAAAACGCTTGCAAGGAACATTGTTAAGAAATAATATTCAGAAAGCAACAATAACTCTTTCTTACTTTTAAGCAAGGAGTTGCGTGAATGACCCTGCATATCGGCAAAACAGGTAGCGATACAATCAGTCTTATTATGCAATATCTAAATTAAAGCAATCATTACATCTAAATGTTTATTACAGTATGGTTCATAGTCAATTGGTTTATAATGTTGTCTTGTCGGAAATAGCGTTGATAGTTTTAGGATATTTATATTCCAAAAAAGGATTATCCGATAAATTTGTAATTTGAATTCTAGAGCTTCTTGTCGACCATTGTTTGTTAAATATAAAATTATGACTTTTCCCTGTGTGTATATTTATCGATGTTTGTTGTATGTTTGTGATAATTTAAATAAATTTAGTATGAGTTCGGAACTGCATAACTATGAGACCAGATATGCAAATCTAATAATGTTACCTAAACAACTAAATTTGAAAACTGCATTTTTTATATAGGTTTGAAACTTTATAATCATCTTCCAACTTCAATAAAAAAGTTGCATAGCAAACATTTTAAAAGTAGGATCAAAGATATATTGTTGACGAAAGCATATTATAATTTACACGAATATTTTTCAGATACTTTTTTGTAAATCCGTATTAGACTAAGTACTTGATTTTTGTGTGTATACTTGTATCATTTTATTGTTAATGTTAATGTTTTTACATTTATGTGTAATTGTCGTTTATATACTGTGTTTAAGAGTTGATGACATATCCTATACATTTTTAAATGTCACAAAGGACAAATAAATATTATTATTATTATTATTACATCAGTATATTAACATAATGAAAATGTATACTCAATTACAAATTCTGTAAAAACAAAGATTTTAATATATATTTTTTTACATTGCAATACATTTTTAGATGATGGATGAATATTACACTTTTATATAGAGAAGGATCGATAATAATTCACATTTAGGAGCTGAATGGACAAATTACAAAATTTGCTAAGTACATAAAAGTTATTTCTGCTACTGACAAGGCCTCCTTAACTATTTAGAAGAAAAATGTGACTCACATAGTCTATTTATTATTAAATTGTAATTATAAAATCTATTGTATTTCTAATAATTTGTTAGAAAGAGATATCTTGTATATTATATTGCTGAAGCCTGTACTTTTGTACAATTTAACAAGCTGATACTTTTTTCCATGACATTAAAAGTAAAAACTTTTACTTCTCTTCAATTTCATCTGTCAATAAACTATCCGTATGACTATAAAAATAATATAACACATTTTTCAATTGACTTCCGTTTCACTATTCAGATTAAACAAAATGCAAATATGGTACATACATTTTTAAACATGTGTATATTGCAAACACGGAATTCCAGGAAACAACTACTCTGCGGGCTAATGCCCCGACCAGCATTGAATTACACCTGGAAAACCTATAGCAACAGCTAGAGTCATTCGTCAGACGCCCACCAGACATATACCGGTTTCGAGCTTATTAGCTCTCATCAGTATGCCATAGGTGAAGTATCTGACGAATAATTCTAGCTGCTTTCGTCTGTCTAACCCGACAGAAGGGACCATGAGTACGCGGTGTAGAACTAACTACATCTATCGGCCGTTCGCTACTCCATGCCGGACTGAAAATGTCATAGACACGAAGCGTTCTACATGCAGTAGACACCATTGAAAGCTGTCGACCTTTATCGCGATCGGCGAGAAACGATATTTTGCGAACACGGAATTCCAGGAAACAACTACTCTGCGGGCTAATGCCCCGACCAGCATTGAATTACACCTGGAAAACCTATAGCAACAGCTAGAGTCATTCGTCAGACGCCCACCAGACATATACCGGTTTCGAGCTTATTAGCTCTCATCAGTATGCCATAGCTGAGGTATCTGACGGATAATCCTAGCTGCTTTCGTCTGTCTAACCCGACAGAAGGGACCATGAGTACGCGGTGTAGAACTAACTACATCTATTGTGTATGTGTATATTGTTCAATTTTTTGCACAGTGATATTTAGTCATATTATAATATATGAAATAATATTAGTTATTGAAAAAATTTTCTCTATGTATATTCTTCAATGATATCTATAAAGGTAAGTATATATAAGATATAAGAAAGTTTAAATTATCGGTTCAGTAAAATTGCATATCTATATTTTACAATTCCATCTTAAAAATTACAATATATAAACCAATACATTACAGAGACGCAAATTTACGATGGAATTTAGCATATTTAGCATAATAGCTGTAAAATCACATAATATTTTATCCATATTTATTTCAGTAATATTGCAGTGTACAAAAATTATTAAGAAATTTTACATAACTGCGCTGGTCACAAAAAACCAACGTAAAGTTATATAATATTACAGACAAATTTTTATCAGTGTAGACATACAAAAACTAGTGACAGATGTGCGTCATAATATATTCAAGACTAACTATTCGTATAGAAAGAATTAATTATGTTTTTTCTTTTCTTTTCAATGATGTCACTGGAATATCATCCGCACTATCAAACTATGAACAGTTAAGATAGGATAATAATAATATGATTTAAATATTAATTCATTTCCTTGGTAGTATATACAAATTTAATCGTTTTATAGCAGGGAGAGGAAAATGTAATTCTCAATTTCTGGAAACGATAATCTATTTGCGAAACTAGATGTTATCAGAATTTTAGTTATATAATTCTATAAAAATATTAATAAAAATAATTGATAATGGTACAATATAATCAGAACTTGTTGTAGTAATTCAGTACTGACATTATACAACATGCACAACATAAATTAGATGCCTAAATGTAAAAAAATAAAAGTTATACAGATGCATACAAACCTCGTTCAAAGTATTTATTCTTTAAATGTCAAATAACTTCGAAACTCTTGTGTACAGTTTAAATTTAACCTTGTGATAAAAATGCATTAGAATAGCTTTATACATAATATTAATTGATAAAGTTTTGTATATTTTAATAGTTATTTATGCAACAAGTACAAAAAGTCGAGTGCAATAAGCACTTTTTGTACGAGTTGCATACAATATTTTTTCTACGTTCATGCAAAAACCAAAAAATGTTATTCAGATGACACTAAGTCTAGGAAAATGTGACATCGATTTAAACGTTTATGTTTGTCATGACGACAAAACGCTATTGTAGAGTGACAGATGAATGCAATAAACACTTTATTGCACTAGTGCAATAAACACTTTATTGCACTAGTGCAATAAAGAACCACTTTTTCCACTAAATATAGTTCAATAAAGTTTTGTTTTTTGCATGAACGTAGAAAGATATTATTATTACGAATACAATACTATACAGAGTGTTCCTAAATAAGTTTCGTAACGGAAAACTGTAAATTCCTCTTGAAAATAGAATTATTTTTTTTCCTCTTCCATTTTTTTCTCCGGGCTTTCGTTTTCGAGATACACGGTGTCAAAACTTTATTTTTTTTTCAATTTTTTCCAACATCTTAGAATCCGTTGGAACTACAGAACTGAGCTTTTGTAAACACATTACCACTATTAATAGCTACTTTTTCGCACCCTTCTCGAATTTATTGGACGTGCCAGTGGTGGAGATTTTAAGGTATCGGAAGGGTTTTCCCCCCATAAGTTTTATGCCACTGGAAAAATTGACATTTGACAGCAAATTCTGGAGCGCCAATGAATTTTATGCAAAAATAGTTCTCTAGGTTCATTGCACTAAAGTCAACCGTTTTCAATATAAATGACTTTCTATGAACAAAAACATGCATCGTATGAAATCCATGTGAATAATATCGAAGAGTTGACCGATAGGGGTGATGCCGCAGCGGCAGAAAGAAACGTGATTCGAAGATGTAATGCGTGCATTGAAGTCCGCGAACGTAATTTTGAACAGTTTTTGTAAATTTTACTCGCCAAATTGATAAAAAAAGTTAAAATCCTATCTGTTGTTAAATTTCGTTAAAATTGTTAATTATTACTACCTATTTTTCAAATTACAAAAGATTTTCGAAACTTTAGCAAAATATTTGTATATGTTCACAGAAAGTCATTGGAAACAGAGAACTATTTTTGTGTAAAATTTATTGGCGCTTCAGAATTTGCTGTCAAATGTCAATTTTTCCAGTGGCGTAAAAGTTTTAGGAGAGCAAAAACCCTTCCGATACCTTAAAATCTCCACCACTTGAGCAAGTCCAATAAATTCTAGAAGGGTGCGAAAAAGTAGCTATTAATAGTGGTAATGTGTTTACAAAAATTCAGTCCTGTAGTTCAAACGGTTCTTAAGATATTGGAAAAAAAACTCAAAAAAAAAAAAATAAGTTTTGACACCGTGTATCTCGAAAACGAAAGCCCGGAGATATAAATGGAATAGGAAAAAAAATGTTTCTTTTTTTAAGAGGAATTTACAGTTTTCCGTTGCGATACTTATTTAGGAACACCCTGTATATATATTATAGCTATAATTACATTGAGTTTTTGTACAGGTAACATAAGCCGGACTACAATTTATTTTTAGACTTCTGACCCTCTATAATACTGGTAATATTAGGAACAGATAAGTTTAAATATTTTGTCTTCCTCCTCAAAGCTAAACTTGGCAGGTCCAATAATTTTTTTAGTTTTTGTGAATTATGTTAAATTCTTGTCTGTGGATCAACAAGAGCTTGACCAAACCCTTAAAACCAACTTAGCCGCAAGATGCGCAGTATACTAAAAGTTTAACGCCCTATGCATTTAATATTTCACGATTTACAACAGATTTAAACACCATAGTTTCTCCTATGTGTGTATAATACTGTCTTGCCATTGTACATTCAAACTTCCTCTTTTAATAAATTAAGAAGCAACAAACGCCATTACAATGATAACGATTTATTTCATTTGATTGTATAACATATAATAGAATATCAAGAGATAAAAGAGCTGTTTTAAATATTTATTTGCAGTAGCCAGCTACCCATCCTGGTTGCTTGTGGCAGAATCCTGAACAGCAATTTCCTTGGCTTCCGTCAGGTTGGCAACCATCGCGATTTTTTATGCAAGCAGATGTGCCTTGAAGTCCGAGAAGGACAAGGACGACCATGAATAAGATGCCGAAGAGTTTCATCTTGATTATTCAGTTGGTAATGTTGTATCTGTGGTAAAAATAAATAAATCAAAATATATACGATAAAGAACAAATTATTAGTACAAAAATATAATATGTAAGCTATTATTTTTTCTTGTATTCGGAAGAAAGTGCATTTTATAGTGACCAGTCACTTAGATCACGGACAACCACGACAGACCATCATATATTGATGTAGGTCGTACTATGACAACATTCATCCAATCATGAAATGATTACAGCGACTATTTCACATCCTAAAATTTTCACATAATTTGACCAATCATAAACCAAATACAGTTTGTATTATCGCGAAAACGCCAGCTGTCTTTCAATTCTGATTGGTCTATCAGCTTTTTGTTTTTAACGACGTAATTATGGATATAGATCGTCAAGTTTGACAGTTTGACAAAAAATAATTGTAGCTGCAGACGTCAAAATGAGTCGCTACGGTGCTACTTCAAACAAAGTTATGAACCAAAATATTGATGAAATAAGCTATGAAAATTACTGGACATGGAAGTTTAAACTCGATGAAACCGTATTTACCGTACCAAACATATATAGGGATGGCCAGAAGTATGGAACAAAATTCATATCTTTTCAATGAGTGCATTTTTTTAAAACGCCGAAACACGTTAACTGATTTTGATTTTATCCCATCTTTTGGCTAGATAATAATTAATTTTTCTTCAACTCCCTAGCCCCCAGCTACTCCTACTTCTTCTTCAAATGGTAACATGAAACATGAGGGGGCTCGTTGAAAAGTTTATAGAAAACTGAATCCAGCCATACCAAATAAACAAGTTTTATGTTTTCAGTGGCAATGTTTTTAGGGTTGTATAAAACACCTACTTAACAAGTGAAATAAAATTTAAATATCTTCATTGTTATTCTCCATAAATTTTCACAGAATAAAATAAAGATTTTGAAACTGTAGGCTTTCTGGTTAATTTTTCGCTTTACTTGTAAATTGGAGTTCGAAACGTTACTATTGTGTCAAAATCAAGTTATTTACTGAATCGCAACAGTATTTCGGAAAGGCAACGCATCGAAATCTTTATATTGCTTGGATGAGGAGACAATATAAGTAAGGCTGAACTGCGCGATTTATTTAATGCGAACTATCCCGAAAGCCAAATCTCGCAAGCAACAGTTAGTAAAATATTTCACAAATTTGAGGAATACGGTAAGTAGGTACAGATTTTGCCCAAGACTGAACGGTCACGTGCTCTGAATGAAGCAAAGAAATTTTACATTTCATTAGAACTTGTTGAAAATCCTCATACTTCAACTTCTGCTTCTCGAACTGCAATACGAATGTTTTTGAAACAAGAGAAATACCACCCCTATAAGGTATGTCTTGTCCAAGAGCTTTTGGAAGACGATTCTGATAGGCGATTACAAGTTTGTGAGGAAATGATGAGACGGTGTGACGACAATATTGGTTTTCAACGAGATTGATCCTAGGAAAGTCCACATTGGACATGCGAATCGCACCCACAGAAAGTTAATGTATGGGCAGGTATCTTGGGTTGATTTTTTTGAAGAAAATCTTACTGCCGCACGCTTCCTGGGTTACCTAGCATTTCACCTGATACCTGCTCTAGCTGTGATTTCATGGAATTGATCCAGATATACCGAATGACAGAATTTGGTTCCAACAAGATGGCGCTCCTCCACATTTTGGTACTGATGTTCGAAGATACTTAGATGAAATATTTCCAAATCGTTGGAATGGTAGACGGGGTACAGTTGAATGACCGCCAAGATACCCCGATAACGGCCCTAGAGAATTCTCTTTGGGAATATTTGAAAGAAAGAGTCTACCAGGATAGATCGGATAATATTAAGAATTTAAAGAAAAAGATTACCATCTGAAGTCATTCAGAATGCTGTGGACAGCTTTTACTATCGTCTTGGAGAATGCCAAATAGTGAATGGATGTCATTTTCAGCATTTGCGACATTGAGCTTATTTTTGTAAATTATCTAGTTGTTTCAATTTCTAAATGAAACAAAAAAAAACTTGTAATTGAAAACATAAAACTTGTTTATCTGGTATGGCTGAATTCGGTTTTCTATAAGCTTTTCAACGAGCCCCCTCATGCCTCATGTTTCCATTTGAAAAAAAAAGTAGGGGTATGGAGGTTGAAGAAAAATTAATTATTGTATAACCGAAAGATGGGAAAATCAAGATCAGTTAACGAGTTTCGGCGATTAAAAAAATAACTCATTCAAAAGACATGAATTTTATTCCGTACTTCTTTCCTTTCCTGTACAATACTTTTACGACTAGGTACACTAAGTACCTCAAGTAATAAAACATTATATCCACTCAAGAACGGTCCTAAAATTTTTACAACTGCACCATTTATAATAATTTTAATTTTGCTAGAATTTTATAATGGAAAAGTTTAAAAAATTCCAAATTACAAATATATTGATCATGATGCTTATAATTTATCATGTCTCAAACACTAATAATATAATAACACTGCTAATATGCTAACTGTAACTCACCTAACTTTATTAAGTAACTTCACAAGCTCATTGATGTTCAAGTGCAGACTTGTTTTTTATATACTGTATTGCAAGTCCCCCACCCCAGAGGCACATAGCAATTATAATTTAGTACCACAGAAATACCCTTGTTATAAGAATCGCTTTACTTCAGGTTTTTCCAGGCTACCATCGAGGTAAATAGTTGATATATAACGTGACCAAATTTGCTTTTTTAATAATAATGAGAGCAAATGATAGATAATAGGTATTAATCAAGTACAAGATGCATATGCAACAGTTTCTTCCAAGAAGTATCTATTAGACGCAATCGCTTACGTTTGTATAAAATATATTTATCAACTTTCATTTAATAATATGAATTTAATAATTCTATAAATAGTAAAAAAATATTATACAGGGTGTTCTTATGATAAAAATATTGGGACTGTTCATATGCCAGTTTTTTTCAAAATACAGGATTGCAAAATTAAAAGTTTTAAAATGATTTTTATTTATAGCTCCGACGATTGTTATCTTAAGTCGACACACTTTTTGTGTAATTTTGGTCTAAAATATCAAAGCATGAACGGAAAAAACCTACCCCTATGGTTTCAGAATATTTTTTTTTTTAGAAAGAGCGTGGTCTTACATTATTTTTTTTCACTTTTATAAGATTTTGATATGAAGCTCAGTCTATGACATATTGCAGCTTTTTTGCGCGTGCCAGGTGTGGCACAAAGTAAATATCTCTAAATTTAAATGGTCATTTCAATATTATTCAGTATATTGAAATAAACAAACGGGACCACTAACAGCAAACTGTAAAAAAAACATAAATTTTAATTTAAAGTTAAACTAAATGTTCAGTATGGGTAGCACTTTATCCACCTGGGACTATTTTAATTAGAGATTGACAAATATTCTGGAAAATATGTTGTTAGCCTAAAGTGCTCATCAACAAATCTTTCATAATACTCCAGAAACTAATATCCAATGGGTTGAGGTCTGGAGTATGGGATGATCATTTAACATATGCAATCTGTCCTCCGCCAATCCATAGGAAAGATTTAATGCCGAGAAGCACTGTCAAGTTGAAGCATATTGTGACAAACCGCCAGAATCAAATCATCAAGTCAATGAAAGAGTTTTGTAAAGAAATAATAAAAAATCATTAGAATTGATTTAATTGAGTAAATTTTTTGTATTCCTTTTTACTGTTTGCTGTTACTTGTGCTTCAATTTGTTGAATAGTTAGATATATTTATTTTGTGCCACATCTAGCACATGCAAAAAAGTTATAGTGTCTTGTAAACTTAGCCTCAAATCAAAATCTTACAAACATAGATCTGTCTAAAAAAATATTGTGAAAGCATAAGCGTACTCAAAACCCAAAATTGTGGGGGTTGTGGATACTACAAAAATGGCATAAGAAAAGTCCCATCATTTTGGTCCAAGGAAAGTGTGGTTAACAGCTCCATCTACTAATTCGAACCACCGTGTATAACAAACCCCAATTATTTTCATCGAAAGAAAAATATGTCGGTGAAGTTTGGCCAACCTTATCGTCAACACTGTGTATAATGTTCATCAAATATTTGTATAAGCTTGAAGTATGTAAACAATTTAATAATTTTATATGTATACATTCTAGTTACGTAATTCTTTCATTCCGACCATTGTCTGTAGTATCCGTTAAATGCAAATTTCAGGATTTTTGTTACTCATAAGAAGCATAATTTGTTATGCGTTCTTTGGTCTTAACCTAAACAACGCTTTTATTTTTATGGTGCGAGTTGGAGTTCGAAATATGTAAACAATTTAATAATTTTATTTAGACGTTTCAATAATACAATTTTTATTGAATGAGTTGTTTCTGTCACGGAATTTGCCCCACTCACACTCAAATCGGCGACTATGGTATCGAGAAACGCGAAATTGCCCCGATCGCCCCTACGCGATTCAGGTAAACAAACAAATAATGCCATGGATCGAGACGGGACTGGAAAAATGGGGAATCGATGAGAAGCATTCGAGTCGTTTGGGAAAATGGATCTAGAGATGCTAGAATATACCTGGAATATTCGTTGGGTCTATAAAAGAAGAATAAACGGCCGAGTAGTTAGTCTTGTATTACAGTCTGAATTGAAGTGTTTAGTTGGAGAGATCAAAGTGATTTAGATAGCGATTAATTAAATAAGTGTTTAGTTGAGTTGTAATAAGTGTTCAGTAGTGTACTGAGTAGTCAATAAAGATAAGTGATTTGTTAACGGATTGTTTTTCTGGCAGTAAGAAAAATTCGGATAGGGAAAACCGTGACATTTCAAAAAGGGTCTAAATCATCTTTTATCAATTTTATGAAATGCTTTTATAAAATATTATTTTTAAGGAATCTCTAAAAAAGTTAAAACGAATTAACCGCCATCCTATTCGCTTCACTTCGATACATAATTTTACATGACAAAAGCCTCAAACATGGCTTTAACATGTTGTTATCATCCAAATAAGTAGTCTGTGTCAATTGAAAATAACATTGTCGTAAGAACTTGTACAAAATTATTGTTTATATGCCACTAGATAATGTAATGCGTTAGGTACAAGAGCTCCTAAAGATATGGAAGTAACATTCAATATTCAGAATTTGATTATAATCCTGATAATAGTGGTTGCACATCCCTGCTTTAAATTCAGTAATTCTAAAAAAATATTTTTTTGTTTAAATTACAGTTTGTACAGCTTTTAAATACTATTTACTTAAATAACTTTCATAAAATCATAGAGACTAATATATCTTTATATAAATAAAGAAATGTTAGTTTACTTTACCAATGCCTTTTTCAAAACAACTAATTCAACTGTGATCGTTGCTTGCGTATTTTTAAATGCGAATTTCAAGATTATGTCCTTATTAATGAGACACAGAATTTGTCTTGCCTCCCTTGGACATAATGTAAATAACCATTTTTTTCTTCATAGTGTGATAAGCTTATATGCACTAGTAACAATTTGATATCTGTCTATATGGAGAAATGATAATACGTACAAAACATCCAATGTGTCTCAAAATGATTGAACAAAATTTATAAATTTCCTTGTTTTTATATTGTTTACTTATAAGAGAAATGGACCGAGAAATTGAAGCGACATAGACAAAGATGGATTGTCGCGAATTAAATTTTAGCTACCTGCTACAATTTAGTACAACCCGGTCCAAAAAGTTTTTTAAAAGTACACCTCATCTATGCCGATAATACATAATATAAAAATATTGAATATTAGTACCAGTACTATATTTATTTACCATTTGCATACATAATAAGATTTTATTACTCTCTTTCATTTCTAAACAGACTATAGAGGGGTTAATTCAGAGGAGCGGGCTGGCCATTCAAGTATCCTTCTTCTGCCTATTCGTCAATTTGATTTGATTCGTCATGAAGGTAAATTCTATTTTCTATGTAGCTACTGAGATGTCTTGATTGCTTAGCTCAGGTTTATCTCGATTTTGCATGTGCCTTTAAGAAATTCAGAACAGTACGCTAAGTTACCTGTTTTACTTTTTAGGCGTGACATGTTGGATTATGTGGTCAAGCACGCTCTCTTCTGCGTTTGACGTCAGGATAAGCAGTAACTGGGACAGTATTATGCTAATAATTTTCTTGGATTTTCCTCGCATAGCTTGTTTACTAACTAATCTTAAGAGGTGACCGGCGTACATGGGTTTTATTGTGAAAGCAAACCTTCATCAGTAGTTATTTGCGTATTATGATTAGTATAGTATTTCAGTCTCAACACACACAAAGGTCATTGACATCTAATAATAATTAATAACACTATTAATATATTTTCAGTTTTAAAAACTTGAAAATATAAATTTTATTTTATCTTTCCCAGGGTTTTCGTCAAAGTGAGATAATAATAAATATAAAGTCAAATCCTCCTTATAAAGATACAGGGTGTTGAAGTTAAATAAATGGGATTTCTTAATACAGAATACCCGGAATGTGAGTGCCTATATTAAAAGGGCTTCTGCCTGCTCAAAAGCAACAAAAAACTAATAAAAATGTTTACAACTATCCAGAGTGATTCAAAACTTATCTAAAAGAATTTGGATGCGATACATTAAGGGTAAAATTTTGTTATTTAATTTAGTAGGTCGTTATGACGTTTAAATTCATTGATAGATTAATCAGTTTGACTAATATTTTTTATAGTTAGATAATTGACTCAACTTAAAAGAGGCCACCTGATGAATGCAGAAATAGGTCAGATCTCATCTACTGTGGTTGAAATTTCGAGTTCCCACTGTCAGAAGTTAGATGTCTACAAAGTGTTTTCATTAAACCAGGTTAGTAAATTTAGATAGATTAATTTCTTTAGATAATTATTGAATAGAGCTTTGTCTGTGGAATTGTTCATTAGGATATCTAGATGTTTGGTATCAGGAATAAACATACATATGACCTCATTGGTAGGAATTGTAGGAGATTTGATATATTAGCTTAAAATACCTTTATAAAACAGTAAAATATTCATTATTCATGACGCATCTTTTCCCAATCTTTTTTAGATAAGTTGAATCACCTTGTAGACAATAATTTCCGCAACCTCAAAACGTAAAGTCACAAGCAGCAAGATAATCTTGTGGCTTACCTACCGTATTTCATTCACATGAACAAAACAATATTTAATCAAAAATTGTTTTTAAAAAAAATCCTTGATAAATATTAGACATATATTAAGGTATTTTTTTAATGCGACGAGATTTTTCAAGTTTTAATGAAACAGGAAACCTTTTCAGGCTTTCCCAATTTTATTCCAAATAACGCGTTTTGTTTTTATGGTAACCTTATTCAGTTTAATAAAAGTAAACCTTTAAAGGATGACTAATTTATTTTCTGATTTTAGCAATGGTTTTTAACATTATTTGTTTAAGTATTAAGTATGTACAGAAAGTAAAATATATTTCAAAGATCGTAAAATAATTATCTACAATAACCAGCAACCCATCCAGGTTGCTTGTAACAAAAACCGGAGCAGCAAGTTCCTTGTCTTCCATCAGGTTGACAGCCGTTTCTTCTAGCGATACAAGCCAAAACGCCTTGTTGGAGAACCACTAGGGCGAAGAGAATGATAAGTACAGAACTGAAGAATTTCATCTTGTTCGTAATTCAAGAGGTATTGAGAAGAATCTGAAATAACAAATATTATAATAAAGTTTGAATATCAATAATGTATGTCATTGAGTTTTTTTGGAAAAATGTTAATAATATACTTCTATTGAAAATTTATAAAAGTCATTTCTTAAATGTTATCATCTTAATTAATCTGGTATATAATTCTATGCCTGCTATAACAGTCGAATGGAATTTAAATGGTAACAGATAGTATACAGGTGTTACAGTCCTAAATGGAAGTCTATGTACAGGGTCATAGAAAACTTTTTTAATTAAAATTTAATATTGCAGTAATAAAATTGCAGCTGTAGATTGACATTACCTTTAATGCCAATATTTGATAAATGTAGTTTAAACTACGAAATTTGGTCCATAAACTAAAACTCTGGTTAAACGAGGAATTTATATTAAACCATATTTGTACAACAGTCATTGCATATTATTAAACTTAGGTTAATTCTTAACTATCCTTTCTACAACCCGCCCTAGGGAATAAAAAGTTTTTTTCTAAAAAAACTGAAATATATTATAATCGCAGTATTGAAATTACTACAAAAAACTATAGATTTTGTAAGTATGAAATGCACGCGTTAATATGGATTAAAAGCCCTTAACAAAAGTAATTATATAACATCTATACATTTTTGAAATCAGAAAAAAGTAGATTTTATAAATATTTAAGTCTATTAAAACTTTTACAAGAAATATTTTTCCTTAAAGTTAAGTATTAAGAAGTTTTTGGGATCTATGCCTATTTGGTATGATTTTACTTTAAAAAGCGAAATTGTAGAAATTGATTCCTTATTGGAAAATAAATAATAAAAAAAATTTTGAGATACAGCGTTTAGAAAAAATAAATAAACAGTTAAGTATTAATAATATTATATTCACAAATTCTACATTGAATTACAATGAAGCTGGGATCCGCTTATACAGGGCGGCCAAATGAAAACGAAACACAGTCATTTTCAGGAATTGCGTCAAGATTGGAGAGAAACGCTCAGACCCGTCAATTTTAGATTAAAGAGAGACATTCTTTGCTGGTATTTTTGACTCCGCCACTTTCACTTTGCATCGAAGTTAATAAGCATTACCTAAAAATAAGAGATGCTTAAGTATGCTTTTCTTATTGCACCATACGTTAAGATCTTCTTAAGTATGAAAACAGATACTTAAATTTAAGCCCTTGTGTGACAGTGACTTATGAAATTCTTTAATTAAAACAGAGTTAGAATGTTCGAAAAACAAGCATAAAAACGCGGAAAGTGCAAATATAGTGGCCAATGCTAATGAGTGTAGCATTAAAGTAGTAAAAAAGTACCTATAATGGATATTAGATTATATTTGATGATTTGGATACTTTGGAAATTATAGATTTTGCATTTCTCAAATTACATTATACGAGATCTGATCTTTTCCATACAATGGATGAATTGAATGAAGATGATTTGGCCACTAATACTATCCACAGAGAAAATAAAGTAAATTATTATTATTATTAGTTTGTCTCTGATATTAACATTACAAATGATAATAACAAAAACAAACACTCACATACATGACATTACACCGAAATCTAACCTTACTTCCATATAACAAACTGAAGAAAAACAGAAAGAACTAAAATACCTAACACAAAGTAGCGAAAGTTACTAGATTTGTGCGTTGTTGCCAATGCAAAGACGTACTTTGCTAAGTATGGTTTATAATACTCTAAAAAAATAATCATAACTTAACTTTAAGAACAACTTTATTAAGTTGTTCTTAGGAAAATGTCGGTGCAAACGGGCATAAATGTAACTGATAACCATCCGCTTCCATACAAGAATAAAGATTTAGTTCAAAACGTTCGCGCACATGATGCATTTCCGGAGTGATTCGACGGCATTCGTCAACAATTATTTGACGCAAATCTTGCAGCGACGCTGGCTGTGTTTAGTAGATTTTACTTGTTATAAGAGCTTTCAAAATACATATTACTCAACCCCCAATGCCATTTAAATATTTTGGGGTGATGCTTACCTTTGCTTGGGGGTGAAAGTTAATCTAAAATCGACGGATCTGAGCTTTGTTCTACAATTTTGTAGCAGTTCCTGAAAATGGCTCTGTTTCGTTTCCATCTGGCCACCCTGTATATGAATGAAAGTCTTTCAACTGGAGTAATAGTAGTTGTATTATATCGGCCAAAGTGTGTATTTTTTTTTATAAAAAATGTAGGTATGTCATGTTTCGTGAAATATTAATAAATGTGCTTCTACCGAAAAGAAAAGTAATTTTTCCGTAATTTTGTACATTAAGTATGTATAGTTTACGAGGTACTAAACTTAAGTTGTGATTGTAACGATTTGTATATTTAAGAAATTTTAAAATACGACAATACTATATACAGTGCCCATTCAAGATATAAACACCTCTGCAAAAATTGTATTTATTATACGATTTGATTCGGTTACTTCTAAGATAGATAGAGAATTTAAAACTCTATTTTGGCTCACAATATGTAGTTCCAGTGTCCATAATCAAGGCCTACTTTGTTCTTTTTTTCAATGTCAAAATTGACAAAAACTGGTTAGCGATTTTTTTTATCTAAAATCTGTCCACACCACTATATTCAGCACCCCCAAAAATTGGTATGTACCGAATTTCATAAAAGAATATTTTTTATATCGGTAAAGTTAATATTCATGGTGTTTATCATTTTACCTTGAAACGCTCCTGTAAAAATTGCATTTATTATCCGATTATAAATAAAACAAGTTATGCGGATATTTGCATGTTAAAGATATAGAATTGAAAACTCTATTTTAGAACACAATATCCCGTTGTCATAAATCAAGGTCTACTTTAATTTTTTCGATGTCAAAATTGGCAACAAATCAATAATTTTGACATCGAAAAGAACAAGGTAAACCTTGGTTACAGACAATGGAATTTCATATTGTAAGCCAAAATAGAGTTTTAATTTCTCTATCTTTTCAAAAAAACCCGAACCAAATCGGAAATTGTTTATACGCGAGCATTTTTAAGTTCGAGAATATTACAATTTTCCTGAACTCTTTTTATAATTTATCTTGGGTTTGTATTAACTGTATAAATTTTAGCAGTATCTTGATGTTATTTGAGAAGGATGATAATATATTTTTTTAACTGATTAAAACACACCCTAAAATCAAAAGTAATGAAAGAGATACGATTATGTCCTTATGTGTTGTCCGCGAATAGATATTTTTAATTTTATACGTGTTGACAAATTTTACTTAAAATTATGTGTAAATTAAAAAAGCGACATATAGGTAACACTATGGTATAAAATTTACAGAAAATATACCCCTAAAATCTAAACTTAGCAATAAAGTAACTGTTGTACTTACCGTTAAATCTATGGTCTGATAAACACAATTGCAACTGATACAAAATCTACCTCCCCGGATGTTATATACTGCTGCCACACCAAACTTTAATTAGGTTTGTCCCATTATTCCAAATTAGGGTGTTAGAAGTACTTACCTGCATTATTATCTAATCTAACATAAACCCTAAACCTTTCAAAACATTCTTTCCAAATTAAGCAGTCTGGTCAAAGGATTATATAAATATTGAGGTAATATAGGGTGTCTCTAAAAGGTCAATATAAAATTCTAGCATAAGTTTCTGAGGCTAAAATACCTTTTATATATATATATATTTAGGTACCTATTAATAATATTGTGTGAAACTAACTACTTTGTGGACTAAAGCCCCAACCAGCGTTGAATTATACCCACAATATCTACCCATATTTCTTTATTATTAGCTTTTGTAACATTTTTTACTGTATTAGAAAGGTATTTGAAGCATACCTAGATGTTTGGTATCAGAGAGCAATGCTCAGGGCATACATATGACTTGATAGGAATTGTAGGAGATTAGATTTATATTAGCTTAAAATACCTTTCTAATACAATAAAAATGCTAAAATACCTTGGCCATTTACATCATCAAATTATTATGGAGACTTCTCTAAGGCCTTCGATAGACTCGGTATTAAACTCATATCATATTTCTAATAAATATCAGTACGTTGAATATGTGAGCCATCAGTCCGAGAAATCTCGTGCAACATCGGAACTACAAGGGTCTGTTCTTGGACCTCTCTTGTTCGTTATTCTTATTAATGACTTAACGAGTTTATTTGATATAGAAAGTGTTATCTAAAATTAACTCGGTTGATGCCTGAAGCTTCATAATACATAATATAAATCTGTTGATTGAATGGTGTGTCTCTAATAACTGGATGTTAAATGTATCTAGATGTAACGTACTAACTTACTCTAGAAAGAGTAATTCTATAATATACAATTATATCATGAAATTATCTTTAGAAATGTAAGTTAGTAAAGTTAAACGACCTTGGAGTAATATTTGATGATAAACTCACTTTCTCCCTTCACTATGATTAATTGTTTCTACTGCTTCAAAATGTTTGGGGATTATTTTGAGATTTTGTAAAGTTTCTTCACGATAAACCTCGATTTAATGTACCACAGGTTTTTATCTAGATAATTTAGAATTCTTTACTTGGTCTTGGCTATAACTAACGTCATGATAAATCTATCATTATATGTTATGTGTAAAAATGGCAATATCTTACATAATTATTTGGATATTTTCACAATTCCTTTTAGGGTTATGATTTATTTTATACTGAATTCAGTTTGAGGCTTTTTGTAGTTTCAATTGTCATTTTTGTGAACTTTGATTTAATGGAACTGCAAAGTTAGTGTTCATTAGATTTAATTGCTTGTGTCTATACCTTATTTTTAAACTAGGAGGAGTGATTTAAATTTCTCGCGCTTATACACTAGCTTGTTATTGGTCAATTCATGTTTATTGTCAATGTCAATACTGTCAGCTACTAACATTTAAAATGTCAGTTATATTTGGCTAAGATTAACGTTGCCATTTCGTCTATTTTGTGTTTATTCTCCCTACCAGTTAATCCTAAATCAAATGAAAAAGTTCTGTTCATAACTCAGCAACGAATTGTATTGCTTTTTGTCTATTTTTTTTTTTTCAAATTTACCGCCAAAATAATCTAGTTATATTTTCTAGTTACTTTTCCCTGTGTATATATTACTTCTTCATTTACTCCTCTTAGTTTAAAAATAGAGTATAGTTTGGTTTTACTTTGTACATTGTATTTGTCTTTGTTTTATTTTTTCGTGTTTTTTTTTGTTTTATGTGTTATACTGTATTTGTTTGATATTTGTCTGTTGAACTTTCAATAAATAAATAAACTATTTTTTTAAACGTTTTTGATAATATTTATCTTAATAATAGCATGATTGTTGCATCAATGTTGCACGCAACAGGTATTAAATTATGATTAAATGTAATATAGCAATTACGGAAAATGATTAGGTATATATTAACCACCAAGCTTAACTACAACTGTATATAACAGAAGTTAATGAGCACTGATTGATTTATTTACGTAATTTTTTTATGTTGCTAAGATGACAAACTGCCAACTTAAAATTAATTATAATTACAAATAAGTAATTAAGTATAAATACTTAAAACAATGATTTGCACGCAATTTGATATTTAGGGTTTTTTTAGGATAAGAAATCGCGATCTGATCACAGTTTCAGTGTACAGGGTGGACCAATTGCGACACTTTTAGGGGGTTTCTGTAGATTTTAGTGGCGTACGCAATTTTTTTAAATACGCTTTATTTTTTGAGTTATAATGCAAAGTTATGTTTTTTAAATAGAACACCTTGTTTTTCTCACACGGTTTTATAGCATTTATCATTGACTTTCTAACAATATCATACACTTTACAGCAATCTATGTGGAAACTATTTTTTCCATTTTTTAGGTTAACTTCTACCGCTAATACGTTAATATATTATTTCTTTACAATTTAAAAAATTTTATTCCAACATACTGTATCTTTTAAAAGAGGCATTTTTGTATATAAGTAAGTATAGAGTTAAATCGTTGCCGCGAAAAATACGTAGTTAACGCGATGGCCTGCTTTTTTGTTTCACTCTGTATATTGTAATATTGCAGAGAATACATTATAATTTAGAATACCAAATGCACTATATCTGAGTAGTACCAGTATAGTGCGTTTCGTCATCTGTCTTACAATATCATCAACAATACGAAGAAAGGCAATGGCACAACTGTGACCTTTCGAAAACCAGATTCTGTTTCAGGTAACAATGAATGTAGATGTTCTTTTAATTGAACTTCTATTCATCTCCTTTATATTAGCTATATATTTTTATAACCCTTAAACCAGACTTAATCTGGCTAATCTGATTAAACTCGAAAGAATGTTACTAAAGGTTTAGGGTTTATGTTAGATTAGATATTAAGGCAGGTACATCAAGGAATTCTCTAGTTAGGAATAATAAAGCAAACAAAGTTCATTTCAAATGTCTTGGGGTGGTATATAACAACTGGGGTGTAAAATCTTGTATCAGTTACATTTGTCACTTCAACATACAGACTTAACGGTGAGTACAGAACTATTTTCTTGCTAGATTACAGTAGGGAGATTTTATAATACTATAATTTAAACATTTTAATTAAAGTTAATACGTAAAAAATTTAAAATAACTATTTTCCGGCAACAAATACGTACATAATCGTCTTATTATTTATTTGTTTTTCATATGTGCGTTCCTATCAGTCGAAAAATATATATTATCGGCCTAAATAAAATCACGGTTATAATTAAACCGTATAAATAATTTTATTTTCGTAAACGTTAAATTTTCACTTCATTTATGTATTGTGTATCAACATACAGGGTGACACAAGTTTGTGTTTACAAGTACACTTCTTTAACAAAAAATCATGTTTAAGTTTTTGTCATTTTCAATTTTTTTAAACCGTCAATCTTGAGAACGATGCGTCTAAAAGCAAAATGGAAAATAAACTTTTTGCTCACATTTAAATGTGTATTACCGTATGACTGTCCATATGAGTGAATATCGTAACATCTTGTATATTTTTATATATTTTTAGGTATTAATAATATTGTGTGAAACTAACTACTCAGTGGACAAAAGCCCCAACCTGCGTTGAATTACACCCACAATATCTACCCATATATTCCTTATTATTAGCTTCTGTAACATTTTTTACTGTTTTAGAAAGGTATTTTATTAAAGGAGGCCACCTGAAGAAGCAATCCTAAAAATGTAGAAATAGGTCAGATCTCATCTATTGTGGTTTGAATTGTAGTGCTCCCTCTGCCAAAAGTGAAAGATAGATATTTATAGAGTGTTTCAAGCAGGTCAGTAAAACATTATTTTCTTTAGATAATTATTGAACAGAGCTTTGTCTGTGGAATTGTTCATTAGCATACCTAGATGTTTGGTATCAGAGAACATACATATTCATTGATAGCAATTGTAGGAGATTTGTGAACAAGAGTACTTTGAATATGAAACTAAAGCTAATCGTTTATTAAAGTCATGTGTACCACCTATTGTAGGAAATGTAAACACAGCTGGTTCACGGGCCGGCACAGATGAGTCAAATTTTAAATTGCCTGTTATAAATCTGCCTAGCTTTGACGGCTCGTATAATAATTGGTTATCTTTTAAAGACAGTTTCGAGTCTATGGTTCATAATAACAACTCTATACCAGAAATACAAAAGTATCATTATTTGCGTTCTTGTTTAAAAGGGGAAGCCTCAAATATTATTCAATCATTGCGGGTTTCCGCAGATAATTACAATAATGCGTGGCAGCTAATAAATGAAAGATACGAAAATAAAAAATTACTTATTAATAATCATGTAAAGGGACTTTTTAACTTGCCATCAGTTGGTAAAGAGTCACATATAAATATACGGGCGTTGCTTGATAAATTAAATAATCACTTGCGTGCCTTGAATGTACTTAAACAACCAACCGAACAATGGGATCTCCTAATTATACATATGGTGACAAATAAGTTAGATTCGGTTACGCGTAGAGAGTGGGAAAATAAACATAATGACATTGATAATGACGAATTACCTACATTAAATGATTTATTAAAATTCTTAAAGAAAAAATCTAGTCTTCTAGAAACGCTGTCGAATAATACTGAACAGTGCGTAAAAACGAAATCGTTTGTTGTAAATGATAATAATAATAATCGTTGCAATTTTTGTAATGACAATCATAATATAAATAAATGTACAATGTTATCAAAATTATCTCCAGAAAAGCGTTATGCAGAAATAAAGGAAAAACGTCTTTGTTCAAATTGCTTACAAAGCGGACATAAAAATAAAACTTGTCCTAGTCAGTCTTCATGCAGGATATGCTCTAAGAGACATCATACCTTACTTCATTTTAATAATAACGCCAGTACAAGTAAATCAAGTGATAATTCGAATGTTTCTAACAATAATAAAGAACAAAGTGAACAAATATCACGGACCATAAAGAAACGACTATTGCAAATAAGTCTGTTAGTAATGGAAATACAGTTTCCGTAAATATGAATACTGTAGAGGCAATAAACAATAAAGTTCAATCAATTACTAAAACTCATTTTAATAACAGTGGCGCACAAACATTATTGTGTACTGTTATAGTAAAGGTTCAAGATAAATTTGGCAATTACCATCCTTGTAGAGCTGTATTAGACAGTGCATCTGAATCACACTTTTGTACACAACAAATGGCTGATATGTTGCAAATAAATAAATCTCGTGTTAACATTGCAGTGTCGGGCATAAATAAATCATCAAGTCAAATAACATATTGTGCTAACATTAAAATTAAATCTAATATTAATAACTTTCAAACAAATATTACTTGTTTAATCGTTCCTGACATAACTGATAATTTACCTTCAACTTCGTTTGATATCAATACATTAAATATACCCGAGGAAATTAATCTAGCGGATCCATCATTCAATGAGTCCAGTAAAATTGATCTGTTAATAGGAGCAAACCTATTTTGGCAGCTAATTAGAGTAGGGCAAATTCTTCTTGGGAAACCTGGTCCCATATTACAAAATACTGTACTGGGGTGGGTAGTATCAGGAGAGTTACTGCAAAATAAAATTAAGGCAAATACTGTAAAATGCAATTTTATTTCCACACGTGATCTCGACAATAAATTAACTAAATTTTGGGAATTAGAAGAGAAGGTAATAGACTTGCCTATCTCTCCCGAAGAACAATCGGTAGAAACTTATTTTAAAGATACTACGCAACGTGGTACCGACGGTAAATTTATAGTACGGTTGCCTCTAAATCAATCACCTACTGTTTTAGGTGAGTCAAAAAATATTGCACTTAAACGTTTATACTCAATTGAAACTAAGAAAAGATGTAAATTTAAATGATCAATATGTAAAGTTTATGACAGAATATATTAGGTTAGGGCACATGTCCAAGGTAACAGATTACAATACTGAAGGGCGGTGTTTTATTCCACATCATTTTGTAAAAGGGACAGTAGTTTAACAACTCAACTTAGAGTGGTCTTCGATGCATCCTGCAAAACTGCAAGTGGTGTATCATTAAATGATATTATGATGGTAGGTGGCAAAATTCAGCAGAATTTGTTTTCGATTATTATTCGGTTTCGGACACACAAATGGGTTATTACTGGTGATATAAGTAAAATGTACCGTCAGGTGTGGGTGCATCCTGATGATCGAAAATTGCAGTGTATATTGTGGCGAAGCAATCCATCTGAATCTGTAAATACATATGAATTAAATACCGTGACCTACGGAACAGCGAGTGCACCATTTTTGGCTGTTCGCTGCTTAAATGAAATTGCCTTTCAACATAATAAAAATACCCAGAAGCGAGTCATAGAATACTAAATGATTTTTATGTTGATGACATATTAACGGGTAGCGATAACGTTGAAACTCTTGTAAAATTATATCAAGATATATATCAAATTCTAAAATCATGTGGCTTCACATTAAATAAATGGGTTTCAAACAATCCAGATGTCCTTAAATTTATTTTAAATTCAGATCCTAATTCAATTGTAAACATAGGGAAAAATTATGAAACACATTCGTTGGGTCTATTATGGAAGTCAAATACAGATGTTTTAACTTATAATGTAAATTGCGACAATGCAGTCAAGGTTCATACTAAACGTGTGTTACTTTCGTCAATAGCTCAGATATTTGACCCGCTAAGATTAGTAGGGCCTGTAGTAATATTAGCTAAGGTACTAATGCAAAAATATGGCAACAAAAATCGATTGGGACGAGCTGCTCCTGATGACATCATCAATGATTGGAATTTTTACGCGAATAATTTAAAATCATTAAATGAAATAAATATTCCAAGATTTTTTATGTGATAATCAACTTCAAGTGCAGTTGCATGGCTTCGCAGACGCCTCACAATCTGCTTATGGATGTTGTATTTATGTACGTACGGTAGATACATTTGGAAATTATTATGTAAATTTACTTTGTGAAAAATCAAGAGTTGCACCACTAAAATGCATAACTATGCCAAGACTAGAGCTTTGCGCGGCATTATTATTAGCTCAGCTTCTTGATACGGTTCAATCATCTCTTACTCATATTGAAATAAATGATATTTACTTATGGAGCGACTCAACAATTGTCCTGGCATGGATTAAGGCCATACCAACCAACTATAAAATATTTGTTGCAAATCGTATTGCAGAAATTCAGTCATTAACTCGCCCAGAAAATTGGCACTATGTTAAAACACGTGAAAATCCTGCTGACATCATCTCAAGGGGTTTAAATCCTCATGATTTAAATAATAATGTCTTGTGGTGGTACGGACCCACTTGGCTAAAACAAGATCAAAGTTCTTGGCCTATCAATTTAAATTCCGCAATGGAACCGAAATATTGTGACATCGATAGTGACACTGAACTTAAAAAACAGTCGGTAATTTCAACTGTTGCCGTCATTGACAATATAAATATATTCGATAAATTTTCAAGCTTCTTAAAATTACAACGTGTAATTGCATTCATTTTTAGGTTCAAAAATAATTCACTTGCTAAGACAACTCTACAGTTCGGAATTCTAACACCGGTAGAATTAGAACTTGATATACTTACATTAGTAAAATTAGTCCAGTCTATTGTTTTTCATCGTGAACTTTCTGATTTAAAACCAAAGGTACTGTTGAAAATAAAAGTAACTTATTAAAATTAAATCCATTTTTGGACAATACAGGTATAATTCGGGTGGGAGGAAGAATACGACATTCACAATTTCCCGATTCGAAAAAATTCCTATAATTCTTCCAGAAAAACATTTATTCACTAAATTACTTGTTGAATATGAGCATAAAAGACTCTTGCATGCCGGACCGCAGTCGGTATTATTTTCATTACGTGAACGGTTTTGGATAATATGTGGTCGCAAACTAGTAAGAAAAATTTTACGAAACTGCATAATTTGTTTTCGTGCGAGACCCAGCAATGATGTTGAATATTTGATGGCCGATTTGCCAAGTAAAAGAGTAAACCCATGTCAACCCTTTATGAATTGCGGTATTGACTACTGCGGACCGTTCAATTTAAGGGATCGTAAAACTAGAAAGTTTAAAGTTACCAAAGCTTATGTATGCGTAATAATTTGTTTTGCTACAAAGGCTGCTCATCTTGAGCTGGTCAGTGAACTAAGCTCTGATGCATTCATGGCTTGTCTATACCGATTCATATCAAGACGCGGCAAATGCTTACACATATACTCAGACAATGGAACCAACTTTGTTGGTGCTAATGCCGAACTTAGAAAATTTCTACAATCAGTAGAAGGTGAAGTTCTTACTAAACTAGGTCAGGAAGGAATCAATTGGCATTTTGTGCCCCCAAATCTCCCCACTTTGGCGGATTGTGGGAGGCGGGCGTAAAGTCTGTAAAGTTCCATCTTAAAAGAGTCATTGGTCAATTAAATCTCACATATGAAGAATTTAATACCGTTTTAATACAGGTCGAAGCTTGTTTAAATTCTAGACCTATGTATCAACTTTCTAGTGATCCTACCGATTTACAACCACTAACTCCCGGCCATTTCCTAATTGGTCAACCTTTAACCTCTATTCCCCAACAAAATTTGTCGGAAGTTCGAGAGTCCCAGTTGTCTCGTTTTAAACGCTGCCAAAAATACACGCAAGACGTATGGAAGCGCTGGTCGAAGGAGTATATTTCCGAACTACAAATTAGGTCTAAGTGGAAGAAAACTTTCCTCAATTATTAACTGTCGGTTCCTTAGTGTTGATTAAGGAAGATAAGGTACCAGTGATGACATGGACCCTTGGTCGTGTGTTGGAGCTGCATCCAGGAAACGACGGAATTGTGAGAGTGGTAACGGTCAAAACAGTTAGGGTGTACAAGCGTCCAGTGAGTAAATTGTGTGTGCTACCAATTAGTGATGTACAAAACGATTATTGACATTGATTTATTCCATTTGTTATTGAAACTTCAACTCTTTGTTTAAGTTTGCAAGAGGCGGGAGTATGTTGAGGCCCACCTCAATTATTGTATAAAAATATTTAGATTTATTTATTTATGTAAAACCGGCAACAGCGCCAATAAGTAGTATTAAGATATAGTTGAGGCCTTTCAAGGGCCAGTACAGTAGTATCCTTAGCGCTGTTGCAGTAGGATGTGCTCACTTACTTTATAAATTAATCTTGTAAAATAAAGTTATAAAATAAAAAACAGAGTCGTGAAATGTCTATCAAAAATAACTAGATAGAATTCATCCCTCTACAATGTCCAAAAATAATTTATGAATCGTCTTGCTTACTGTCAGGCAGCCAACGGTGCACAATTTGAATATTTAATTTAGTAGATTTTTTACATAGTCATTATCATTTTCAGTATTGTGAAAATTAAATTTTAATATCTTCAAACATTATTTTTGTTGAAATTTTTGTTATGTAACACCATAATTTTTCATGACGTGTATGTAGAATGACACGCTCTTTCAAATGGCATGGTCAAAATTGGGGTCAAAATATTTAAAAAAATTGACGATGACGTCTTATTTCGAACAATGATGACGTCACAAATGTGGGCCGTATGTCAAAAAGTGCCTTTTTAAAAACAAAATTGACGTGCCAGGGGATTTTTTCGAAAACTTCTCAATTTCAAAAATAATGAATTTATTCGTTAATTTTCGAAAGCACTGTATATAACCTATTTTTAATAGACTACAAATATTATTTTACATCGACTGAAAAGTTTATTAAAAAATAATATTTTACATTTTTTCAAAATTTCAAAAAACAGCATCTATGTAAAGTAATAAATGTAGTCTATTAAAAAATACCGTATATTTTTATCATTTTCTGTTGAGGAGTTACTGAGCGAAAACTATATCCCGTTTGATATAGCGTTCACCGTGAGCCTTAATCACTTCTCTCAGTGTTGGACATTTCGCATCTAATGTGATCGTCTCTTTTTGAAAGCCACCGTATAGTGGCAGCATTTTATTACAACGAAATATTTTTTCAGTTTTCGCTCAGTAACTCCTCAACGGAAAATGATAAAAATATGCGTTATTTTATTATATTCCAAATATTATTTTACATCGACGCTGTTTTTAGAAATTTTGAAAAAGTGCAGAATTCATTTTAAAAAATTAATTTTACACTTCAAAATTTCCAAAAACAACTGATTCATGTTTGGACCCTTCAATGGCACGAGATAAAGCTTTGCGCTTATTTCCAGGTAATGGCCAAATTTTGATCATATTTGTGACCGTAGGGCGCAAATATGGAACGTCTGGGCTATACCGACCCCGGGATCGGTTTCGGGAGCCAAAAATACATGGGGAACCATAGGTTGGAGCTCGGGCACAGAACTTTTACTGTTTTTGTGTGGCTGTGTAATTGTACAGAAAGCTAGAATTAGATCAATATGCATTACAATATATCATTAGATTATGGATTATGACAAAATAAATTAGAGATTTATAAAAAAAAATCTCTATTAACATTATCTTTGCAGGAATTAATTTAATAGATTAAGATATTTAGGTATTTTTTTTAAAAAAGTCTACTATTTTTATCACTTACTATGTTAAAATCTTTTAAATAAGTAAATTTGGATATTTGTTAAACGTAATATTTTCAATATTTTTCATTGAAATAAGCGGTTTCCAACTTTTAGGTCAAAAATAACCCAGAGAACCTTACAGCAATATTTTGACCTTAACATCCACAAATTGACTTCTGTTGTAACTTTTAAATAATGTTCGAACTTAATTTTAAATTTATCTGATTATTAATCAATCATGTTTCCAAACAAGTTTGTAAAAACCAGGAATTTCCTCATGATAAAATTTCAAATTAGGTATTCTAGGAAATATTATATGTATATTTTTCAATAACATAGAAACATGTGAAAAATGGCAGACTAGTTAAGTATTATTTTGATACCGCTATCTATAGAATTAAATAATAATTACCAAGAATTGTTTTCTTTAATATTTATAAAGTCCAGGAGTTCATTGCTACAACGTTGCTTACACAACAACTGTTTGTTTAAAACATAAACAATAAAATAAAAATGAATTAATATAACTGAAACTAGAAATAAAAAATAATAAATTTTTCTTTTCATGTATTTTTTATTTTTTGGCTAAATATATTTTGTTGTTTCATTCTGTATATTTAAACAACAACTAGTTTGTTATTCTCTTGAATTCAGTATTAGGATTATATGGAAATGTACATCAATACAACATAACAGCTCAACTTTTCTAATTCCAGATTTATTTAAATTAAGTAAAATATATGATGTCAATATCGTTTTTTTCTTTCGTATCTAAAACAGCGACCATTGCAGTAATACTTTAGGCATGATCTAAACTAGTCAATCTTTAAAAACATTGTTGTTGTTGAAACTGTTAGAAATACTTTAAAAGCAATAAAGAAAAAAGGAAGTTTCCTAATTCCCATGCATTCCCACCACTATATATGAGAAAATAGTTGTCTATAGGATGTTATTATATAATTTTAAATTATTATTTCCCAGCAAGTACCAAGCGAACTCTGCTAGGAGAGTGGGATTAGAATGGAATAGGGCAAGAGTACATAACAGAGAGAAAAAATAACTATTAAGTTGTAATATACATTTTTAAAACGAAAACAGAATAAAAAAGTAATAATAACAGAAAACAATTGAACAAAAATATGTTCTGGGTGTATACAATATATATAACAAAATATAATATACTTCCCATATATTTTATTTACTACATAACGACGACACCATAAAAAAATACAGCAAAAAAATGCTTATACATTATAATAATAAAAACACACTAGCACTAACATTATTCAGAATCACTAACGTCACTTGTATCCAACGGTTATGATGAAACCACTTTTATTTATCCCAATCAATTGGTGCAGCATTATAGTCTCCCTAAATTTTTATATGTTCGATGCATTTTTTTCCAATCAGCTGATGCAAATTTATTCACCTTGCTTCTTATATCATCTATAACTCATTTGTCAAATTTTGAAAAGGCATTGCTTCTATGAATATCTCTTTAATTGGCTCCATATTAATTCAATGTATTTAAAAATACAGTAGTATATGCAATCATAAAACGGTATGTCCCTGAGCTGTAGCCATCTCATCAATAACCTTTCAGTTCCAGTATCTGGAATCCTTTCTGAAAGTCCCGAATGGTATTGAGCGTTATCTAATAGTTTTTTTATTGTATTAGAAATTGAAAATGTAAAAATATTGTTACGAAAGCTAATAATATGGAATATTGCATTTGCAATATTTCGGTCAGTGGTCGCGCGGTTTAAGGCGTTAGTACTTGAATCGAGGTGACTAGACGGAGTTGGTTCGAGCCCAGCTGCCGGTAGACCGTATATAAGCTATATTCGTGGAGAGGATTGGCACCCTCTCTGTGGGTATGGTAGGGTGGAATAATGTTAGCTTGGGTCAATGTGAGAGATTGATGCCGGTTGATATTTGACCACCCCCCTAATTAATGAGGTTTTCCAGGTTTTCCTCATTCCTGCACTGAATAGTGGTTAGGGCCTACCAACGTAAGTCGTTCCTGGGCGCAAATGCGGCCTGCTTAATAATAATATGCCGCCCCCTCTCCCACACAAGTCTCCGACTTCTGGGCTAATCCCTGTGATTAGAATGAGGGGTAGAGATATTATTATTATTATATGGGTAGATATTGTGCGTGTAATTCAACGCTGGTTGAGGCTTTAGTCCACAGAGTAGTTAGTTTCACACAATATTATTATAAATCAATTTACTGACTTAAATAATCAATATTATTAAATAAACATTTTTTTCTAATGCTCTCTATTCTCCCCCATTGTATTTTATATTTTTATGTACAATATATCTAATTAACTGCACCATACCATTTTCGTGATGTACAGAAAGCGGTCACCTTGTTGTGTGAGATGTTACAACGTTGCAATCAAATAGCGGCTTGTAGCCGCCATTTCGATATAAGTTTTTATATTCGAACAGTGGGTTCGATGGGGGCAAAATAACACTGATTTGAAGACGAGATATAAAATATATCCTTAATAACCACTCCGCTTTGAATAATATCAAGTCTGATGGCTAAAATAGACATCATCTATATAATTATAATAATATGCTATGCATATGTTCACAGATCCAAATGAACTGAAAATTCTAACCTAAAAATATAAGTTACCTGTAATATTCGAAGACTGCATCATATACAGGGTGAATCAGAAGGAATCGATTAACACTAACCTGAAGATGCTAGAAATTAAATTTAAAGTAGGATATGAACAACAAAAGCTCTCTAGGTACCTACTGATCATAAAAAAATTATCTTATTTTTCAATATCCCATTACCTACCAATAAATTTATGCTACATTTTTTTTAAATAGTCTCTTGTTTACATAGACTGAGTCCTTAATAATGGTGCATAGCTTAAGGGCAGATTGTTGTCAAAATAACGCTTTTAAGCCCAATTCCTGCCTTATTCAATTGTTGCTCCTTTTCATTCTATAGGGCGTTAAAGTTGAAAACATGTTTTAGATTTTCTGCTATATTTTAAGAACGTATGAACCGATTGCGTTAAAAATTTCTAATCTTATATTTTTTGAGGTGGCAATCACGAATATGCAAATAGTGTTGAGGTCACGACTGGGGGCGTTAGTTATACTGTACTGTCGATGTGAAGATTTGTCTAACTTCTTGTATTTTCACTTTTGAATTTTTTAATAGGAAATAGCAATTTATATGCCTGTTACAAATCGATAAACTCGATAAAAACCGTTTTTGAGAAACAGACGATTTAAGTTTTTGAGAATCTGCGAGAATTAAATTAGAAAATTAGGTACTTATAAGATATCAAAACTGAATTAACAATAAGACGAACACTACAATAACTGAAAATTTTGTTATGCATATTTTAACAAATTAATTATCAATCATTAAAGATTCTCGGAGTAGCCGCCAGCGACTTCAATGCACTTTCTTACCCTCTTATTTAAATTTTGTCTGATGTTGAATAAAGTTTTATGTTGCTTGATAATATTAACCGATTCTTAAATCTTCTCCCACAGTTGTTCTTGACTATTGATAATGCCTTTGTAAACTAAAGCTTTAATATAGCCTTGAAAGTAAAAATCCAGCGGATATAAATCAGGCTTACGTGTAGGCCAAGGAACTTTGCTGCCCGGTTCCAATCCAACGGTGTGGAAAATTTCTATTAAGATATTTTCTTACTCGTCGGGGGTAATGTGCAAGTGCAGTATCATGCAAAAACCAGCAGATCTAGCGTAAATTTAAGGGACTCTCTTCAAGAAGCAGTATCAAGTCATTAATTACAAAATTTAAATAATTTTCTCCGTTAAGTTGCAGTAGCAGTACGAACGGCCCTACAATATTATCGGAGATAATTCCACACCAAATATTGATAGAGAATTCTTGCTGAAAATGTACTTTTCTTGGCAGATGAGGATTTTCTAAGTCCCCAGAATGACTATTTCTCCAATTAAAAATACCTCGTCGGGTAAATGTGGCTTCGTCCATAAATAATATTTTATATAAAATGTTGGGTCATCATTTTGTTGTGCAAACCGAATCCTAGATAGAGTTAGATACTTTCTTATTAAAAAATTAAAAAGTTTAAAATAAAAGCGTTAGATATATTATTATATCGACAGTACAGTATATATAACTAACGCCCTCTAGTCGCGACCTCCACATTCTTTGCATATTTGCAATTGCCACCTCAAAAAACATAAGACTACAAATTTTCAAAACAATCGCTCCATAAGTTCTTAAAATATAGCAAAAAATCGAAGGGTGTTAATCTTGCAAAATGAAAAGGAGCAACAATTGAATAAAGTAAGTTGGGCTCAATCGCTTTATATTGACGTTAACAATCTGCCCTTAAGCTATGTACCATTATTAATGACTCACCCTGTATATTTTAATCTCATGTTTATTTAATACATTATTGACTTCTTGGACAAGTGGGAAAACCTCGCGAGCCAGAATCGTATGAGGCAAATGTAAATATTGTGCAATGGTGGCAATTAGTATCCATATAAATAAATAAATAAATTATAGGAACGCACGTTCGGTGGTCAGGTCACCATTTTTCCCGCGATACTGATTGCGGTTTTGTATATAAAGTCAAATTGAATGTCAATATGTATTATTTTTGTTGGTGAACTGACTAGAGAAGACTGGTAAGTTGTTCAACTCTATCAATTATTGCATTATGCGGATATATTACCCAGACCAAAAATAGGAGTGTGTTATATTTATTTTCTGTGTTTGGCTCGTTTCAAATAACTTACTCGGTAACACATTTTTGTGGTTGAACCACTCTATTCGACCACAATTGTTACCTACTGGTCTTATTCAAGAGCAAGGACCTTCTTCTTTTTCATAATTATTATGACATTTTCAATAGCTTCTATACAGTACGTTCATAAAGTACCGCATAAATTCATCAGCTAAATAAACGATTTATTAAACATTAACGGAACAGGTCGATTATTTATCTTAATTTACAGTTTTTTCAAATAATAATTTAATATACAGGACCCACCTTCGAGTAATGACGATATCACCGGATTTTTTTAAACGGATCACCCCATTTTTCCTCATTTCCGGATTTTGCTTGCTGAGCTGATTCCAAAACTGTACCACAAGTTTCTTCAAATAGGTACGGGGTGGGCAACAATACCAAAATTACAGGTTATTTGCAAATGAATAAATGTACTAAAAATGAAATGAAATCATACTTTGACTTGACTTTGGCGTTAACCGAAAACTGAATTCTACGCGTATATGGTGCACCAAAGTAACCGAAGTAAGTAAGTAATTTCATTGCCAACATTTTATTTGAATGGGCATGTTAATTGGCAAAACACCCCTTTTGGTCTCTGAAAAATCTACAGGGTGACAATAAAGTTCTGTCGCTTTTTTGAGATATTTCAACAGTTAAAAAATACTGGATAACAACAAATTCATTCAACTTGAATTAATAACAACGTTTTATTACAACAATAACAATAAACAAAAATATTACAATAAATGCTCAAAATCCTTTGGCTTCCATACATTTTTTACACGCTTCCTAAAATTGCCAACGATGGTCGCACACTCTTCCGCCGTAATCTCGTCCCAGGAGCTCGTCAAAGCCGCTTTCAGCTGCTCCACAGTAGCGTATCGTTTTCCTGAGATTTTTTGCTCAATAATGGACCACACTGAGTAGTTCATTGGATTTAACTCCGGCGAATTTGGCGGCCAAAGCTCCTTGCGTCAAAAACCTGGCAACAGCTCTTGGCAGGCGGCGATTGTTGATCTGGCGGAATGTGCCAGTACCCAGTCCTGCTGCAGCGTAAAGGCGACATTCCACCAAGTCCGGCAGCGTGCGGCACGTTGACGTACGTCAAATACGGTAAGTCGACGTATACTTCGAACGACGTGGAAAGGTTTCCACCAAGCACGTTATTATCGTTACGTTAGTTGGTGCTTTGCGGGCGACAAAGATGGTGTACCTTTCAAGAGCTGCGAAACGTGCGGTAGCATTATATTTATTAAGAAAACGCCAGAAAAGGACTGCAGAATATTGGATCCATCCTATCAATGAATTAAGACTTGAGTGCGGAGAATACCATCGGTTATGTTCTGAGCTTGAACATTACCCAGAACGATATTTTCAATACTTTCGAATGAAAAAATCCCACTTCGATACCCTTCTATTGCAATTGGAAAATGCAATTTCAAAACAGAATACAAACTTTCGAAAATGTATTGGTGCAAGGGAAAGACTTGTTGTGACTTTGAGGTACGTAGGTAACTAATAAATAGATGGTTAGATATAATAACAATATATTGTTAATTCAGCGGTACATCAAGCAACTGATCGTGACTCCAAGATAGGGAGAAACATTTTCGTATTTTTTTTCAATTATCTGCTATGCTACAAACAATATGTTGTGATTTTAATAAAGTAGATTATATTCCATTAAGAAACTTTATTCAGTCAACCAAAATGATATTTTTTAAAGATACAGAATACAAAAGTTGCTTGACAAAAATATGTATTAATTTTTATTAAAATTAGGGAAGTTGCCATCTGTCAGATGACTCTGATTGCCAGCGTCCTTGAGAGTCATAAAATTCACTTCCCACAGGACTTAAAGCATTTGTGGACGTAGAAGTGTACCCTGAAAATGATGATGGAGCTCTTTGTTGCTGTATTTCGTTCAATGTATTGTCGTACTCAATGTCATATAGTACTTGCTGAATTTTGATTCGAGCAAGATGATTTTTCTTTGTATTCAGACGTTTTAACATAGGTAGACAACTTAATAGAAATTGTTCATCAGAATCGGCTTCTTTGGTTATTATTTCTAGAAGTTTGTCATCTGTCGTATCTCGTTTTCTTTTAGTAGAGTTATTTTTTTTCTCAAGCGGTTTTGATATACTAGCTCGGGGTGTTTCAGTTTCAATAAGCACGTCAGACGTTTCAGGTTGAGAAGTTTCTCCGAAAGCTATTGGTTCGTTATTATTGGTTTCTTGAGTTTTTTGCACCTGCGTTATAGTAACTTGAGACTCATCACGAGACGTGTCATTTATTGTATCTGAAGTATTCTCTTTACTATAACTTTGAATCGTTTCTTTCATCTCAATATGAGGAATTAGAAAAAGCAAATAGTTATAATAAGGCCATTTTTTTTTGCTTCCAACACCTGACCCGCTTGGTTTGAATTTTAAGGCACGGTGATATTTGATAAACGCGTCTCTTAGTGACCGCCATCTCTTTTTTACTACATCGATATCTAAAATAAAAGATTATTCTAAATTGTTTGTAATATTTGGCAATAGTAGTAGTTACAAAGATACATGTGGGAAAAAGTAATTTTTTGTTGCAGAGTTTTAGCCTCCGGAATATCATTTCGAGATGCCGCCTACAGATTTCGCATGGGAGAAAGCACTGTGAATTCGATAGTAAAGGAAACTTGCTCTGAAATTTGTCGAATTTTGATGCCTATTTACATATCGGAACCCAGCGAATCTAGATGGGAGAAGATATGTGACGATTTCTGGGACAGATGGAATATGCCCAATTGTTTAGGAGCCGTAGATGGCAAACATATAGGCCTCTTTGCTCCGAGAAATTCTGGTTCGCAATATTTTAATTATAAAGGATATTTTTCAATTATTCTAATGGCGGTAGTAGATGCAAATTATAAATACATAGCAGTAGATGTAGGGGCATATGGAGGAATAGTGACGGTGGCGTATTTGCTAATAGCAACTTTGGTCATTTGTGGCTAACCAATTCAAAAACATTGCAACTACCAAAGACAGGCCTTTTCCACAAACCAATAAAATTTTGCCTCTAGTTTTAGTTGCTGATGAAGCATTTCCTTTAAAAGAAAATATTTTAAGACCATTTCCAGGAAAAAACTTGTCCCTACGTGAACGCATCTTTAACTACCGTTTATCACGAGCAAGAAGAGTCGTAGAAAACGCATTTGGCATAACTGCTCACACTTGGAGAATCTTACTTAAACGTATGGAAGTCAATGTAAGCTTTGCATCTTTAATAACTGTCACGTGTTGTATACTACATAACTTTTTGATCACCGAAAAACATAACGATGAAGATGCACATTCAGCTAATAATTATGAAACTATGAACAGCAGACAATCGCCTTCAAATGACCATTCTGTAAGATATGCTAGACCAACAAAACGGGCTATGGATGTTCGCAATTCATTTGCAGATTGGTTTGTATCACCTGCAGGGGAAGTACCTTGGCAGTATGAATACATCAAATAATGTAATTTTTACATGTTCGTCACATATGTTATCTAAATAAATAAAATCAAGTTTAAATTCAATTTGTATACATAATAATATATGTAAATTTACCCACGTACCTAATTTCAATTCACGTGACACTTCTTTCCAGGCATCTTCCCGCGTATTTGAGTTTTTGTATGCAGTGAGCCGCTTATCATAGAGAACAGCTCGCTTTTCCACTTCGATAATTAACGATTCTTCCATTTTTGCTGTACCGACGTGCTCCACAGTACGGACTCAACTGATGGTGAACTCAATATATGCGTTAACGTGCCACATCCTACCGTATCGCATTTGACGTGCCGTACTCAGTCGAATGTGTACCATTCAATTCCATAGAAAATAAAATATACGCGTTGACGTACGTCAACGTGCCGCACGCTGCCGGACTTGGTGGAATGTCGCCTTAAATCGGCGATACGCTACTGTAAAGCAGCTGAAAGCGGCTTTGACGCGCTCCTGGGACGAGATTACGGCGCAATAGTGTGCTAGTCAAAATTAGAAACAAATTTGAATTTATCGCTCGCAAAAACCACTATTTTTTTTCATTATTTTATAAGGTGATGAAAGAGGATGTCGAAAACATTTTATTCTTCCTAATGAAACATATAAAAATAAATATTTTTAATGAGGAATTAGCTATTAATTCAATATCAAGTTATGCAAAATTTAATAAAAAAAGATATCAACTTTGCATTCAAAAAGAGAGAAGTCATATTGAACCATAAATAAATTATTTTTTTCTGTTTTTCATTTCTTTCATTTAAAACTTTTTAAAAGATATATTTCAGGAGTTATATGATATTATAGATGATGGGTCATATTAACAAAAAACGTGTAAAATATAAGTGCACATTTTTTAAAAACTCAGTTGACGGTTTTTCCAATAGCGTGAAAAGATACACTGTGTTTCATTAAAAAAAAAACAAAAGTTAGGTCTACATTTTGGAAATGCGATATGTAATTATTGTTTTTGTGATATATACTTTAAAAATATTTAAAATTTCCTAACAACTGTAATTGTTACACTTTTTTCGGGGGTGGTAATTTTCTCGTGGCCGCCTTGTACCATAAGCCTAATTGCTAGCATTAAATATACAATACAGAAGGGTTTGTTCTATTGTACGAATACATTTTTCTCGAGCCTACCGTGTTTGTGGTTAGATGGCAGCATGATTAACACCGTTGAAACTAGGAACACACTATAGACTGAGACAATTTTTAGATGTCATTACATTGTAATAATGATATTAAATATAATAAATTATATTCGTATATGAGTAACTTGTTATGAACATGTGCGTCAATCCCCGTCTCTCCTAGATGCGGATGACCCACAAACGCCAAAATTCCTTACCAAAAGTCGCTTTAGTTTAACTTTTCCTGTACTGCAATTTTGCTATAAACAGATTATTATTATTTGTTATCTTCAATTCATTATTCGTACGTTATGATTCTATTGATAATTGTAAAAAGAGTTCTATCTACAGATCTAAAAAATACAGGACAAAACTACATTCCCGTCAGATAAACTGTTTCTAGAACTAGTTAATGCAGTTTTTAATGTTATACATTTTATCTCAAAGTGAGCAATTTGTTTTTTATTAATTTTTTGTTCACAGAGAGACAGTGAGCCTAATCTTGATTTCTCTTTTACAGATTTTATACTCATTACCTGCCAACATGAAATTCTTCAGCGTCATTTTTATGGTCGTCCTAGCCCTCTTGGGACTGCAAGGAGCCTTCGCTTGCATAGCCAACCGTAATGGTTGCCAACCTGACGGTAGACAAGGGAACTGTTGTTCAGGGTACTGTCACAAAGAACCTGGATGGGTAGCAGGATACTGCAAATAAAATCAAATGACCTCTTTTGAATACTTGTATAATTGTTGATAAATACATATTTTGGTTTTACATTTGCATTTTCATTGCGTCGTTACAAATTGAGATAGTTTAGGTGACAATTTTCAGTCAGTTGTCATTGTGGCAACAATAAAAAAAGAACAATGAAACAATATTAGTAGTAGATATTTTATGGAGATCTATGTCGTCAGTTTAATGCAATTTCTTCAAAACACAAGTAGTTAAAAATGCTCATACATTCCAAGAATATAGTGTGGATGTGAGATTTTCGGAAAATAGAGACAGATAAAATTATTATTGATATTTGAACTAGTACGTTGTGAATTAATGAAAACCTATATTTCAAAAATATTATTTTTTAGTGGACAATTTGATATGAATTGTTTTTTCATATTCCCTATGAAAAATAAAACACTAACAACTCAACAAAAATAAAAAATAGTATATCTTTGTTCCACACATCGGATAAATAGGTATTTAAACAATATCATTATCATAATTGCTAAATAAGAGTTGATAATGCCACTACAAGGAGGTATAAAAAATTATGAACAACAAAGTTATACAGAGTTAACTACTACTAAGGTAACAAAAATTAACCACTTTCTCAGAGAGGCCTAAACGAAAATAAATAAAATATTGCCGAATTCTAGTTCGAGGCAAAACCTTCTATTCCTCCGTAAGATCGACGACTATGATAAGCATCGTCCAATATGGTTTAGATGTGGCAAATCATGCGGTTGCTTTTTTACAGGGCTTCCAAATGTAGAAAAAAAAAAAAAAAAAAAAAAAACAATAATAATACCTGAAAGGTAATAGTCAATCCGGTTAGCTACAGCATTTTCCATTCGTTTTTTGTTCTTCATATCCATACTACCAAACTACATTTTCAATCATTACAACCACTACTTACTACCAACAAAATATATTTCGCGTACAGTTAAATAAAATGCCAATTTATTATTATTAAACCTGCACACGGGGTATAAGAAAATATCTGTATTTGACAAAAATTCCTTCATTTAATAACTATAAAACGTTTAAAATTGAAAAAAGGCACTAAATATTGAAGGAGAACACAAAGCCACAAGGTAAACACAGCATTCTTATTTGACATACAAAAATACTGTTGCTTCCATAGAAATTTCTATAACTTTTTTACCTTTATAGTAGGAAAGTATAGTGTTTTATCTGAAATAAGAAATTTACAATTTATGGTTCCACTCTATATGCACTTGTCAATTACGTATGTAAGAAGTTCGGAATTTGAAGTATATTGATCGTATCAGAATGAACATACTTTTTCAACTTATAAAATTAACTGAATCAAATAGATAATTCAACTGTGTAGTAGTGATACGAACATCATGTTGCTGATAACTATAATCTCCACTATATTGACATTTCTGAATGAGGCAGTAAGTTTAACAAATGTATTTAAATAATATAATATTGTAACAATAATATTGTATATGGCAGTCTGACTCTCATAACAGTTATTTATAAATATATCAAGTGTATTATGAAGGCGTATAAGCGTATTATTACACGATTAGGGTATTAAACACGAGGTTTATGTAAAACTTTATACGTGGTGGTATTTATGGAAAATAAGTGCCTCGATAACTATTATAATCAAGGAATTGTTGTTGCACCCGAATTGACAGTTGCGATGGATGCCTAGCAATAATAGCAACAGACGTGGTTTTCATGTACGTCATATTTAGCACGCGAAAAACATCTAGCAATGCGACAGATTTTTTCATATAAGTATAATTGGTAAAATATGGATGTCAATAGTAATAGTAGTACAGAAGAAAATCCGAGCGCGTCTCCTAAAATTTTTAAAGCGGCAGAGGAAAGCAAAGGAAGCCTGTTGCTGGAAAAACTTACAGCAAAACTAATGATGATTGATCGTGAAACATTACACTGAAAATATGCTTCTAGCATGCCTATATTTTGGAAAAATATGAGAACTGGAAGCCGTGCTCTTTGAAGTTGTATTAGTCCATGTTAAAGGCAACGGTACTTTTACATCATAACATCGACATTAGCAAAAGATTAACAACATTTTTTAAAGAAAAAAAAAATAATGCTTACAAACCGAATAAGTCACAGATATTGACCAGAGAGGAAATTGTTGGTTACTGAGATGCATAGAACTTACATAGACTGCACTGTAGTGCAGCAACGACAGAAATACAGTAAGAGCATGCTTTAGCGCATCCTATTTTCTAAACCCAAGCGTAAATTATTAATCTGTACATATTGCAGAGTGTGAAGTAACCTCCCACATATTTAATAAATATGGAGGAGGTTAATAAATATGATTTAATAACAATTTTTGTGTTTCTCTTTCTACATTATAGTGTTCGGAAGTGGTAGTAAGACTGCCAAATGGACAAATACGTGGGCGCATCGAAACTACTTACACTAATGTAACTTTCTATGCATTCCAACAGATTCCATTTGCTAAACCACCATTAGGTAATTTACGGTTTTTGGTAAGTGAAATATTTACTACTATTTACTAATTATATTCAAATAATCATGAGAACGTTAGCAATAAATTGATTTAAATATGATGTATAGAAACAACAATTCATTTTGACGCATAATTTTGTTTATATTTAAGGCCCCTCAACCTGTAGATGATTGGGAAGGGATTCTAGATTGTACTACAGAAACCAAAATATGCAGGCAAATAGGTAAAAATGATACTATGGAAAATGAGGACTGTTTATACGTCAACGTTTATACTCCTGTGGTAAGAACACAAAGGCCAATATAGTGCAATCATTGATACATTACCTTAAACGTCGATAAGATAAATTTTGCATTAATCAGTGGGTAGATTTAATAAAATTTAATTCATTAATTCAGTTTTCAACATGTTAAGTAGTAAAATTATTGTGTCTGTTGTGTTCGTAGGAACCTTATAGTGATCCTGTTTTACCCGTTATGTATAACATATATGGAGGTGGTTTTAACCATGGAAGCAACAGGTTTGCTGATTCTGGACCCCACTATTTTATGGAACAGAACGTTATCATTGTAACTGTTAATTACCGAACTGGACCATGGGGTAAATATATTAACAAGAATAAGTATTTAAGTGTATGTATATATAAAAGAATTACAAATAATGTATTTTTTACAACAATCGTCGGTAAAAGTATATTTTTTAACGCATGCTGTCAGTGTATAAAATGTTATTTTGAGGCACTGGTGTAAAGTAAAATAAATGACGTAAATACTGGTGCAAAAATAGACAACAATTAAGAAAATATAAATCAAAGAATTTATTTATTTAATTAAATGTACCGTTAATGGTACTACAGTTAGAATGACTTATTCCATGACATGACATTAGTCGCTATCGTAGTAATTATTTCTGTGAAACTTGGACCAATGTTATTCGCCGAATATTTTAACAACATTTTGATATCCTTTGCTCCTTCACTTCAAAAAAGCAGCAAGCTTGTATGTACTATTTTTTATATTCATCATCGTCATCAACATAGAGTAATTTGATCAAAGCGCGTTGATGTTGATGTCTTTTCTTCAAAATGTGCCAAAAGTTAAGTGTTTTTGCATATGCTACTAACATTTTTGAGATCTCAAGAATCAATTGTAAGCAAATTCATATTATTGCTTTGACGTATGAGGTAATAACTCGAAAGTAGCTTTATTAGCACCTTCTTTGATTTCCGTCGGGGAAATTTCATTTTCTTGGTCACTTTTCACGTCACAAGATTTGAAATTCCTTGTCAACAAACGATCGAACTGTCATTACCTTAGCAACAATAAATTAAATGGACAATTGGATTGAAAATGAAGTTTTATAAATTTGATAATATAAGAAATGTGTTGACGTTTATTTTTAATGGTGTTTGTAGAAAAAATAGTGTATGATGTTTGTGCTAAAAGTGATTATAAATTGTTATAATGGATGGGACACTCCACCTTTGGCCCCATCTCCCAAACCTCTCACCTCACACAATAAACTGTCACTTTTAGCACTTATAAATAACTATCCTATTCGTGGTATAATTATTTTTAATTTATTTATTTGTTTTAATTTCAATACATCTCAATAAATATCTAAATATACAGTCAAATTCCTCGAAATAACTTGCTAACTTGAAAAAGTGTTTCCAGATTTTATGAATTCCTCTAAATAAAAAAGTTGCAGACGACTTTTGAAAACACCACGTTTTCTTTTTTTAGAAATAACTCAAAATCCTGAAGAGCTAAGACTAGGCTGCAAGTACCATTACCGTTACAGTTAGCAATAGAACTGTCTTAAACTTTCCCCATTTAACCACATTCCTATCTCACTAAAATGGTCCACACTGTATAATAAACTACTTACACTTATTTAAGGGTCACATGTTTTAAATCTATAATAAAAGTGTTTAATCAGTACCTACTTTCTCTAAATTATAATTTTATAGACTTAAAATATGCTACATATGAGAAAACATGTATATACTGCACATTTCTCGTGATGATAAAACGCTTAGCCTTAGATATTCAACAAATGATTTTGATTTGTTTTATCAAATATAATTCAGCAATAGTATTATAGGTAATTAAATTGTTTTCTTGAATCGCTGTTAGGCTTCCTGTCTACGGAAGATACGGTAGTACCCGGAAACAACGGACTGAGAGATCAGAACCTTGGACTTCAATGGGTTCAAAGTAATATTCATGTATTTGGAGGCAATCCTACCAAAGTAACTATTTTTGGTCAAAGTGCTGGTGCTGCATCAGTTACTTACCAAATCCTCAGCAAGCAGTCAGAAGGTGAGTTTTACGCGTTCATTTCTACACTTAAACTTTTTGAAATTGAAAAATGAAATTTTTTTTGGAAATAACGGATACCGAATATATATACAATTATTCTTTATAGCTGGTTATTAATAAAGCTGCCTATTACTGAAGATATAAGTTCAAAATAAAAATTTAGTGTAGTAGTAAACGAAAGTATGTAGTTAAAATTTAATTTCTTTGTTAAAAATACCTGTAACAGTAAATTTTATCATACGAATTTTACGTTACAAAGTTTTATAATGGAGCTATCAAATACAGCCAAAGTTATATTATAAAATATTATACTTATATCTTAATTAAAAACTATAAATATTACAATCTAACCGTATTATAAGCCAATTCGCTTTACGCCAATTATTTACTTGAGAATTATTATTGACAATATACCGTTTTCCTATTTCATTCTTATAACAATTTCAACTTTATTCAGCATGCTAAAATGGATTCACTCAAATATTACGTACCATTTTTACTATACAATGCGGCGATAAAGTCTGACGTCACCTCTCTTATTTTAAATGTAGCACTAGTATTTTTTTACAGATATCGAATCTAAGGTAAGTTCTGAATCAGACGATATGGCACAATATCTGTCAAACCTTTACAGATCGTTCAAAAGAAGAAAAATCTCATTTTAGACTGAATAAAATACTTTAATAGCGATAATAATAATGCTAATTTAATGGAGTAAATGTTAAAAATGTGCTCCTTGAACCTCCCTTGCAAGGAGTAAGGTTTAACAGGCATTGTGCCATATCATCTGACTCAGAATTTACCTTATATTCGATATCTGTAACAAAAATATTAGTATTCCATTTAAAATATGACAGGTGACGTCATTTCCGGGAAATCCGGAAGTACCAAATAAATGTTAATAACTTAAAAAGATTTTATTTAGAAAATAAAAATCGACCTGTTCTTTCCCAAAGACATCCTACCAACCGTTTACCAATTTCAAGAGGAAGCAAGACTTTATCGCAGCACCGCGTGTAACTAAAGAGGAAGTATTATATATTATATATTACTTGCCAAGGGCCAACACTAATTTGTTATTAAAGTCCCCTATATATGTTATGTGTAAGACATTTAATGTAATCTGTGATGGTTGTGATATAAATGATTGTTCTCTAAAGACGCTGCATACATGTGTTAGTAACCATGTTAATATGTAATTAGCTATATTGTTTTATATACTGCATCATGTTGTTAGTTTATGTCGCTTTAACCTCTTTCGTTTTTATTTGAGGCTATGTCTATTTTTATGGATTTGTACATTTGCCATTAAGTATATGTATACATTCGTGTATGTTCTTTTAAGTTATGGGTATATGGGATATTGTACACACTACTATTCTTAGGTGTTATTAATTCAACATATTTATTTATATTTTTTCTAGATTTATAAAATGTGTAATTTAGCTCTGTAATTGGAAATTTGTATTTCTGTTGGGCTAATAAATGATTATTATTATTATTATTATTATTATTATATCAAACATTGTAAAAGAAGAACGCATTACTTGAACAAGTGTTGTGAAAAGTTCCTTGTTTTAGGTTTATTTAGAGCAGCGATAGCCCAAAGTGGCTCAGCACTGAACCCTTGGACATATCAAAGACATGCCAAAAACATAGCGTACCAATTTGCTGCTCAGTTTGATCCAACTTTCACAAGTAACCAAACATCGGAAGAGTTACTGGAATTGCTGCAAAGTATACCGGACGATCAACTCGCTGAAGTGTCTTCAGGTTTTATTCCGGTAAGTAAAAAACGTCTTTAAATCGGCATCGGATAATAATTTTTCTAAGCGCGTTGGTTTATATGGTGAATTGTTTATATTTTATTTCGTTCGAAAAACTTGTGGAATACATTGGGTACATGTTTCTTATTCCTCAAAAATCTGACGAAGCAACTCTGTGTTTATTGCCAGGCAAATCGAAAAATAATTTGTAGGATTTAAAACTTGGAGAGAAAATCGGCTAGTAAGAGCAGTTAATGAGAAGGGCATGTTTTTTAAGTGTCAACAAAAAGTATGCAGTTTCGTAAATATGGACGAAGTATTTTGATATTAGAGACAACTGCGATAATTATCACGAATATGTACCTGTTAAAATACGGTAGATTGCCGGCTTTCCTGAAAGGTGTATGTACAGGATACTGCACAGGATACTGTACAGGTTTGTACAGGGAACTACTCTGTTGCCTTTACGTGGAAATAAGCCACGTACACAAACAAACGTTATTGTCACTCTTGATTATACAAGATATATCCTTGAAACAAATTTCACAACTGTCAACGTTTATGTCACTCCCGTATGACTTGTATTCGGTTGGTCAATATAACCTGACTGTGGCGGCGATATCGGTTCGCTTATTATATGTTTTTAGGATTCTAGAAGCTTCCGCGGTTTCTAGAATGTGTCGTGAATCAAATATAATATGGTCTTGAATATTCCAGAAAACGTTAAAATAAAGGTATTACAGAAATTATAAATAAAATTATAAATTCTAACACAAACAGGAACATAATAACAAACTAAGAAGGTAGGTGAGCTTCCGTAACATTGCCCCCTTCTTAGAACTGATCGTACCGATCAGGTTACCTCGTTGTCCGCATGGTCTTCTTGATAAGGTGTCAAACGATCGATGTGGACAATCTTCATCTTAGCTCGGGGATTGCTCCGGATCCTATACACCACGTCATTCAATACTGACACGATAGTATAAGGGCCTTCCCACGATTTTTTAACTTTACCCTTGCTTCTTTTTGGGTTATATACAGCCACAACTTCTCTTGAAACCCGCTGTTGTTGCCACGCGAGTCATATCTAGTCTTCCATTCTGTCGCTTTCAATTTTTAGCTTCTATCGTACTTCTTCATGTACCATATTTATTCGTTCTTTCAGCTAAGATAATCTTCAAGTTTTCCTCGTGTTGCGGTCGGTTCATAATTAGATCTGTGGGTAGCCGCAATTCTGTGTCGAAAATCACACTGGCTGATTTTTACCCGTGGTCTCATGAATTGCTGCTCGGTAAACCAATAAACATGGAGGAAGACAAGTATCCCGGTTGGTTCGTTTTTCATTGACGGCCGTTCTGAAGAATTTTTCAATGGTACGATTGAATCTTTCCACAATTTCATCTGACTGGGTGAAGAGATGTCTTTCTAGTTTTATGGATGTCCAGCAACCCACAGACATACTGAAATACTTCATATTCAAAATTCCTTTCTTAGTCGGAATGTATATCTCTAGGGACCCCATAATGGCATATCCAATTTTCAAATAAACCTTCGGCTACGGTGACTGCTTCTTTATTAGGGAAGGGATTAGTATACTGTGTGTTTGACCAACTCCGTCTTACATCGCATTTGCCGAAAGTACATTAACAACTGGACTGACTGAATATTTCTGGACGGTTCGTAATCTGTTGTTGGAACAAACCCGATATATGAATCGCAAATGTTCTACGCAACCTGTTGAACTGGAAAAACTACCGTCAAAAGACGCATTTTAAAGCTTCGGGAGCAACCCACGCCAAGTTTTTCATGAAACCTAAGCAAATAAGGTCGCTGATTTTACAACGATCAAAATGCTCGATAAGTGGAGGTCTACAGCAATAGCAGAAAGTTACATTGAAAAATCTGTATCAAATAAGCTGGATTTATCAAGAAAAATTCATATTGAATTTTCTTCTTTGAAATAATCAGATAGATCAGACATTGTGATTTCCAAAGATGCAGACAATATATCTAGCAGTACCAAGGAGGACTCAAAATTACTATAAAAGTAAATGCTACCGTTAATAAGTAACCGTTTAATAAATTTAAATTATTTGTATTAAGGGTTCATTGTTTCAATAGTGAAATAAAATTAATTTTAATTCTGTGGTGAATGGAGTGTAAGTTTTTATAGCTTTGAATAGTCAAGATAAACATCAATTCCAGGGTGATGGTGGATAAATGTCCTGTATTTGTTCGTAAGACAGCTATAATGTGTGACTTTAAAGTTTATGTGACAAACTGAACTGTAAATAGTTTCCTTAAATATATGTTTACTCTATTATGTTCTTTTTCGTAGGAAGGAATTAGTACTGAACAAATAATTCAGGGCTATTACTGGGCGCCTGTCATTGAACCTGCCCACGAAGAATTATTTTTCACAGACACGCAGTATGGAATTCTGGAAACAGGATATTTTAACAGAGTACCTCTGATTATAGGAATTTGTTCAGAAGAATCTTTACAACGGGCTCTAGGTAAATATTGCTTCCATAACCTGATCATAATAAATGAAATAATATATAATAAAATAAAAGGTATATGTGAAATTGGTAAATGTATTTAACAATTTATTGGTTTTATCGACTTTCCTTGATTATTTGAGTCAAATTTTCTTTGCAAAAATTACTGAAATATCTTAGATGAAGAATCGTTCCGGGAGAAAGTAGCCAATTATGAGGAAGACATTAAAAATTTAGTCAATGAAAACATGCATTTGACGGACGAAATAACTCTAACTCAAATTGGAGAGCAAATAAGGAAGATATACTCAGATGGAGAGCTTTCTTCAAATTTATCGAGTGCTATCAGGGTAAGAACAATAGTAGTAATCTAAGAAATAGAATTTAATATATTTTGAGAATATGCATAAGTTCATAGAGGTTTTCGTACCTTAACAATGAATTGCTATGCATATGTCAAAGTTGTTTCAATGTAGTGCTATTGTTTATCTATACTAATGAGAAAAATATATGTGATAAATAAATTTGAGAAATTTAAAAATATTTTTATTACTGCCCATGTAAGCTAATTTTTTTTATTCTCATTAGAATGCTATGACATTTGTAAACTTATTATTTCAATATGTTTCTTAATGGAATGATAACTTGCAACTTGGTATGGTTACAGCAAAGAAAAGAAGATTTTTGAGCTTTCGTTTTGTCGTGAAAATTAGCTAATAATGCCTTTATTTACAACCAACATGTAACGTATCTCTAACTTTGACATATCCCGATTTAAAGTGACATTTACCAGACAGGAAAGTTATGACTTTCCTCCAAGAGAAATGCCATATCCAATCCAGGTAAATGCCAATATTCACTGAATAACCAAAATGTGTGTTTCAAAAAATATATAACTGTACATTAAAACATTCTCAACAAATTTTATTAACATTAAGAATTGCAAATTATTTTACTACGTAGCATTGAGTAAATGAACCAAAGGTTTGGCGGCTTTTGCAATTTGTTTAAAATATGCCAGCACAGTAATTTCAAAACAGCTTTCTGACCACCATTTTGCAAGCGCACTCTTGAAATTATCATAAACTTTGTCGTACCTTACACGACCCTTCTTAGGTAACAAATGTTTTTCCAGACTTTCAGCGACTTCTCTCAGTTGAGGAGAACAAATAATATCTTCCAAAGTCGCTCATTGTCTATCAATAATGCAACTAATTTAAGCTTGTATGTTTGATTTTTTTAGTAATATAGTAACCATCTGGTTATACAGGGATCTTACCCTGTTAATTTTTTGTTACAAAAACCGTCACAAGCATTTAAAAGATGTAATTGTAAGTAAAATAGTATACAAATATCGGTGAAAAATTTCATTCTTGTATCGAGAACTGGTTCGTTTCGGCGCTACGTGCCTCAGTCAACAATTTTTTTTTTTCAACAAGAATGACACACTTTCCACCCCGGTATGTAATATACTATTTCATATGCTAAAATTGGGTACTTTTATTTGTCACCAAATTTCATATAGATGGTAGAAAATGATTGATAGAGCACTTTCACATGATGTGCTAAGCTGGCCACTTAAAAATTTATTATACGAGTCATAGACTTGGAACTTTCTAAAGGTTTTTTCCTTTTCTTTTATGTTAGTAGCCTCAAAATTTCAGCAGGTTTTATACGACACTTGCCTTATCTAATGAGCATTAAAAATAAAAATCACGATTTATATTTGCCACCCTCGTATTTAGTATTCATTGTACTTTATTCCGTTCCAGTTTTATTCTGATACTCCTTTCACCAGAGCCATTCGACGGTACGCTGAGATCCAGTCACTCTATACTGACGTCTAATTCTACCAATTTTCATATTTTGGAGATGTGATCCGATTCACAGATATCGACTTACTTGATAAATAAGGAAATTGATACACATGATATTCTAACCTTTGTAGCAATTTTCCATTCTGTTCTCCGCCAATCACTTTCTATCAGATCATAGATCGCATGAATGTACGCTTCATTGATGCTTGACCGGGGCCAACTTGCATGACTCTCGTTTTCCAGATTTCCGGCCATTTAAAAATTTGTTATACCAGTCATGGACTTTGGACTTTATTAGTAGCCTTAAAATTACAGCATGTTGCACCTCTCTCTTTACCTAATGAGAGTTAAAAATAAAAATTACGATTTATATTTGATCTACCCTCTTCATGCATTTAGTATTCATTGTACTTTATTCCCTTCCAGTTTTATTCTGATACTTCTTTCACCAGAGCGATTCGAAGATACGCAGAGATCCAGTCACGGTATACTGACGTCTACTTCTACCAATTCTCATATTTCGGTGAAATGACTCGATTCACAGAAATCGATTTACCTGGTAAATAAGTAAATTGTATTGAAGCTGTACTCTATATTATAAGTTAAATATTTTTAGGTGCTGGAAAAGTACCTCATGCAGGAGACAATCACTACCTGTGGACTATAAATAACCAGAGCAACGTTCACGTCTACCCCGATACAGACGTCCTTACAAGTCAAAGATATGTCAAACTCTTCACAGACTTCAGTAAATACTTGTAAGTATCACGGAGATAAGGCAAAAGGTGAATTTATGACTGAGCTTGGTACCTCCATGTTTTTTTTTTAAATCTCCTCGTTTTAATCCCACTTCTGATAAAACATGGTCGTAGTATTGATCACGGATTGGAAACAAGCCAAGTGTCTTCGCAATATATTCACTGAGGTGCATTCTTTGTCGATAAAATGTAATCTAGTGTGTTCTTTTGTTATGGCCCTTTTGAAGGAATCTAGATTACGCATTACCAGTTTTATTTCAAGTAAATGTAAAATCATGATAAAATTTTTAAGAAATGTGAATAATAATGAAAGAAATACCATTGATTGATTCATTAGGCTCTTTACAAATTTTGATAATGATAAGTAAATTTAGTTTCGTAAAAAAATGTTCAAACAAGTTTAGGTCCTATCTTTATATGTTCAGAAGCTAGAGCGTTCTTGAAATTTTTAAACTGAAACCCTTAGTACAAATAATAAAATTTTATTCTATTTTCTCTCTCTTTCTTCTGTCACAAACAAGGGATCTAGAGGAAATTCACTAAGAACCTTTGTTTTTCAGATATTTTGACTGTTCCTAATCAGTTATCCTATAAAATTTTAAAAATTGCAGTCAATCATTTGTTAAACAAATAAAACCAACGGTTTGTAAATAGTTTAATAAATGCTGTCCATTTTCTTCACTGCAACAATAGCATTCTTAGAAACGTCTTGGCCGAATTAGCATGTCATTATTATTTCACCACAAAATTTACGAATACGATGTAGTTAATAGATATTTTTATTATATGCCTTTATACATTTTCCTTTACATAGATCCAAACAAATGCATCTAGTGGATTGAGATCCGGCGATCGAGCTGTCCATGCAACTGGACTACCTCCACTTTGTTCTGTATGTCGCAAACTGATTTGACGATCTGTCATCCCTATTGTTACAAACTTAGAAACAAGCGATGCCTATTTAATTATATAATTTTTGTAAGATCTTTGTAATCCCATAATGTAATCCTGAGTAGAAAAGGCTGCTTAGAGAAATTCCTCAAGTGCACTTTTTTCCGAAGATAGAATTAAATTTTAATATTTGTACAGGACTGGAGGAGGACAAGTACCCAATGGCTTCGTCCTAATTTTCCAAATTATCAAATTGGTAACGAAGGCCATGGCCGCCAAGACCATCCAAATTGAATCCTGCTGAATTTTATTTATGGATTTACTTTAAGTAACTTGTTTATACTGTGAAATAAATGCTCGTGACCAATTTTTACGTAATCAAATTAAGGAGACAATTATTTTAAAAGAGTAAAAACTTCTGAGCAAAGGAAGAAAGGGCCTACGTCTATATGAGTATGTCTTCTTGAAACATAATCTTGTTGTCCTTAACAATGGTCTTGGAAAAGTTAACAAAGCACCGTGTATAAAACTTGTAATATGGAAAATGTTTAATCCCGGAAATTCGGTAAATATATATAGATTAAAAATTGAAATATGACATTGGTTACAAAATGGTCATTGTATTATCAATAACAAATCAAGGATACTAACACTTTTATAAAATTTTGCTGGATAGATTTTGGTTCTAAGTTCTATCCTCCTTACACTTGAATAAAGTTTATGAAATACCAGCTTCCCTAAATTGGCTCCTATTATCGTCTCATTTTTCTTTCAGGAATCCAACTCCAGAAGAAACCACTTTAATGCAAAACATCATCTGGCCTAAAGTAAACAGCAGCCATTTTTTCTATCTGGATATAGATGAAAACTTGGAAGTCAAACTGAATCCAAAAGATGAATCTTACCGTGGATGGGTCGAAGTCTACGATACATGGGCTGTAAAGCCATATGACACTTACTGATATTACATATATTTCGCTCAGTAAATCTATGTATATCTTCTATATATTTAAATTATGATTTACGTGTCATTGTTTCTGCCATTTTTAAATTCATGACTTTCAAAAGTTGAATAAAAAGATCCAAATTAGACATTTTATATAATGATTCCCTTCTTTCTACGAATATGATTTGTCGTCTTTGCGTACTGGGCAGTTTTAACTTGTCAATCAACTATTTACTATTTGTACAGCTTTTGAACCATCTTGGCAAGTTTTACACTAAACACCGGATTATATTCAATGCGATTTGTTGGAGAACTATCGTTATTTTCCTCTATTTGAACCAGTTTCTCTCCACGCTAATTCTACACCAGCAATATGGTAGAATTTACGTATAAGACCTTCAGAGATATTTTCATCCCAGAACAATATTATTCGGTTTACTTGTAACAAATTTAGCGAAACTGAATTGGTCTTACGTTTACATGAATCTGTTTGCAGTTCCTTCTTGGTTGCATCACGAGCATCTTGGTCAAGTTTCAAAACTATGCTGTTAAATGGGTCAATCGTAATCTTATAGTCATTATAATTCTTCTCCTGTAAACGTTTACACGAAATGTTCCACATAGTCTTATCTGTTGCTTCTTCGAATTCTGTCATCTTTTTTCCTCATATTGACTGCTCAATCTTTTAGTATCAATGCCAGTTCTTCTACGTTTCTATGATCATTTAACTCATATTTTCCTTTGCAGCAAAACTCCATAAGTATTCCCACGTATATTTGTGGCTGATTGTGGTAATTTTTATTTTTCTTTAATTAGCGCGTTCATAGATTGAAAAGTCGCATTGCCAAAACGTGACATTTTGAAATTTCTTTGAAATATGAAGGCAAACTTGGTGTCATAGTGATTGAAAACACCCCTGAATGCTGTTGTCATTAAATGTTTGAATGATTGGCTGATTTGTGTCACATGATACAGATAGAAATATAACTAGAACTGTCAAAAAAAATTTTCTCTATACCATCCGCATCTGAAATATATTGTATAGCAATTTTCAAATTTATATCTCATCTGGTTCTCTAGATGGATTTAGTCTGAAATCGTCGTGAATAATCCTGTATTTTGTGTACAGTAAAAAAAGAATAGTAAACGTCTTTACAATTGTAGACCTCTCTACTACAATTTGATTATAACTCCAGACATAATCTGTAGTATTATTTCACATACTATTTTGCTAAGAATATTGTAGTAATATAATCTCCAAACACTATTTTACTACAACCAAAGTGTTACCAAATACTATTGCATTGTTGTACCATTTAGTACACGTCTTGTGAATTTATTGACACAAAGACTGCAACAGTTTACCAGCATTTTTGTAACCCCACTACAAGGTTTTATAAAAATGTTTGTTAAATACATTAAGTACCATTGAATTCCATATTAGTAGTTAAAATATTTTGCTACTTCTGCTGCAAATGAGCAATATCAGGAAACAACTATTACTCTGCGGGAAATTGCCCAATCTGTCAAGGTTTAACAATCAATGTGCCATATCAGTTGGCTTAAAATTTATCTTAGATTCGATATCTGTAACTATATGGTTTACTACATTAGTATAGTTTATTCTACGACAAAACTATAAGCACAAATTTATAGCAACCGTTTCAGCAGTATTTCTTTCAGTGTAAATTATTCACAGAATTATAAAGTTTAACATACATATATTTTACCGTATTGAATATGTTTCTATTATACTCCATTGTCTACTTTATATCTTCCACAAAGTAAGAATAACAATGTATATAACATACATCTGATTTTCCTTTCTTGCTCCAATCTCCACTTACCAGATATTAATAGAATCAACTGTAGCCTTAATTATTACTGATTTCATTAAACCCACCTAAATTAGATGCAGGTACAGCGTGGCAATTAGATTTGTCGTACGGGCAAACCAAGTTTAAGTAAACGATAGTTTGCAACTGCAACAGCCTGTGATCGGCAACTATTCCCTCGTAGAAGTTGGGCCGTTCCCTCTGGACCAAGCGGCGGACAGAATTGGGTTAACTGGATGTCCACAATGTGGAACTGTGTTACTGAGAACCTGTGTACTCTGAAAGGGTCAAATCAAATTATTCCGGAAGACTGTTTTACATTAGATAGGGCCTTATAGGGTGGCAGTATCTTCGGTAAATTTTCTAGAAGAGAAATTGTTGAATGCTTTTAAAATCAACATTTTCACAGATAAATTGTCTTCTAAAATAGTAGAGAGCGATTATCGTAGCACGGTCAATATTATTGGTTTTAGATATATAAAGTTGTATATTAAAATAATAATAATTTTGTTTTTGCTGAAGCAATCACTTCTCTTCTAAATAAGTGCTGCCATAAACTTCTTTATGCAGATGCCCTTAAAATGTACAGTAATATAAATAGTATTGCGGATTGTATGTACTTACAGTCTCAGATGCAGTTGTAAATTGGTGCAGGTAATGAAATATTAATATGTGTAAAGTAATTAGTTTCTTCAGAAAGAAAAGTCCGATTACATTTGACTATGCGCTGAATAATGTTATCCTGGAAAGGTGTATTGGACAATGAATACATTTTTTCGGAGCACATAAATAACATTACAGAATCGACTAGAAATGTACTTGGTTTCATTATTAGAAACTGTAAGTGTTTCTCAAATGATGCAGCATTAAAAACATTGTATTTTTATTGGTACTAAGTTGGAATATGAGTTATTGATTTGGTATTCTGTTTATGAGAATCAATCTTCTAGTTTGGAGTCAATTGACCGTTGACATTCCTTCACTAAAGACTAGGCGTATTATGTGTAGTATTACATTCTTATTTAAACTATTTAATAGTAACATTGATTGCTTTGTACTTTTGGAATGTTTTATATGAAAATATCAAATATTGATTCTAAGCAGATTGACATGCTTTATTTGCCAACGCCGGCAACCAATGTTCTTAAAATATCACCAGTATATACTATGTTACTTAATTTAATATAATATCTGATCAATGTGACATTAACCACAGTGGTATTCATTAATTAAAATCAATTATATCTAACAGATTTCAATTATTATTATTTTTTGCATTTGCTCTTTATCGTAATTTGTTTTTGCTTTATAAGAACCATTTCTTTATGGTTTTTGTAAGTATTTATATACAATTAAAAAAGAATAAAATAACGCCTAATATCTGCTAATATTCATAAGAGAAAAAGCTAAAGTTAAACATAGTCAACATAAATCTGATCTGATTAGATTTATGATAGCAAAGCTTAAAAAACTAATGCTGATATTAAAGATCGTGCACGTTATGCCTGCACAGACCTACACAGTAGCTAAGCCGGCTCATAAAGATTCTCGTGTTAGTCAATAGAGCATCGCACACTTGATCAGCATCAGCACGTACCGTCACCTGTAACGTCCGTCACTTTATATCCTGTCGGTGACCTGCAATTTTTGTCAGACCGCGCTAGTCGAACGTAAGTTTTGTTCCCACAAATGTAAATGATTGATTTAAAACTGTTAGAAACATTCGACCACTTAAGTTGTGAATATGGCATTGTAGGGCATCATCCTCGCTAATCAGCCAGCTCTATTCCTTAAACAAACTGCAAGTCTTTCGCCAGATGGATTTTTTTGTGATATTCGGAAAGACTGAAAAAATTACGTTGATCTCTCTTCATTTCAGAAAATAAATGATGAAATTCACCATACACCTCTCTCTTTATTGATAGAAACTTTCTCATTTTCCTAGCTTCTTCCCTCTTCCTCTTCATACAACATCAAAATAAAAATTTGTTCCTTCAAGCTACACTCAAATACTGTTTAAAAACTTCAGAACGTCTGCCACACACATCCCCTGCCCAAACAGTTGTTGGTCCGTGCTGTTTTTATAATATCAACATTAATTTGGCTGTAAATTCTTTCTGGATTTTGTACTCATTGACGATATGGTTATAGTAAAAATTATTTCTAAAATTAAAACCACAGCTGTAGGGTATGATGCTATTAATGTTCTGACAATTAATTTTTATCATGATTATCATTAATTTCTGCTTTCCGTTTATTTGAATAAATGCTCGTCATATCCTTACCCAAAGTAAAGAATTCTGATATATCTGACTATTTTAAAATTTAATGGATTTTCATTCAGTTCAATTTATATGTTGTCGAATTATTTAAACAATGGAATGCAGGCAGTGTTGTACTCGTATATAAGAAAAAAAACCTTACATTGCAAATGTCACAACAGGAGTGCCTCAAAGTTCTGTATTGGGGCTCTTATTATTGGCACTTTATATTTAAAACTTTACTAAAAATGTTGTAAAATCCTTATAGTTAAGTAAAAAATTAATTAAGTTGTCATATTTTCAAACTTAACAACATTTGGCTACTGTAGTCCCTAGCCAGGCGATTCCAAATAATGAAATTCGATTATTTTTTGTAGCTATTACAGTTTTTGTGATGCCAGTCTTTACGTTAGTGTCAAAAATGGCTTACGTGTATAGCAACTCTAAGTTGATTTAAGTCGTTTTAAGTTATGGCGATGTGAAAATGCATTTACAGAACTATTTCCCGGTAAACATGTTGTGTCAAATGCAGCTATTTTACCGCGGTGTGCAGTGAGTGCAAGTGTGGTGCAATGCAAGGGCAATTTAAAACCGAATCGTGGAGGAATGGAGGTCCAGGACGTCCACGGCGTATTGCAGCACTGTGGCGTATTATACTCGAGGCTTAATTATATCCGTACCATGCACAGCTTGTCCAAGCATTAATACCAAGGGATTGGACGAGGAGCACCGGTACCATGGCCGCTACGATGTCCTGACTTTAAATCATTTGGACTTCTTTTTGTGGGGGATATTTTAAAAATTAAGTGTATGGTACCGAAGTAGATACCTGTTATTGACGGCAAATGTATCATAGCTGCTGCCGATAACTTACGATCTTAAAACGGAGCAGAGACATTTGTGTTAGTTTGGAGAAACTGGGTAAAACGGGCTCACAATTTTGTTGCAACATCAGGTAAGTCAAACTATTTTATTTATTAAAACCACAAATTAATAATTAATAACAATAGCAACAAAAGCAGTTGAATTTGCTGTATAAAATACGAATTATAGAATGTATATACTTTCTATATTTTGTCCTTATCAGGTTTTGCAGTAGACTAGTTTCCAGTGCCGTAGAGAAGTGTATTTTTAAATCATTTTCGAACTGCCCTTTTTGATTTTTTTACAAAATTGTATTTGTAAGAGTCCTCTGTACACTCAAGTTTTTCTTAGTATATTCTAAATTACCCTGTATATTCAATGTATGGAGGTATCCCAAAGTCTAAGGCTTACTATTGATTAAAATTAAAATGTTTGGTTTTATATTAAAAAATGCATTAAAAAAAACTTTTATTAATTTAAAAATAGTGGAAAAGCTGTCATCTACAAAGAACTGTATCTAAAATTAAAGCACTGTTTTGGTAACATGATATCTGTAGATACTGAGGCTATCAAAAACCCCATTTAATACGAGACAATTACATCCAACATCGACATAAAGTCCTATACCCATAAATATTAGAAAACTCTCTATTACTTCGAGATAAATATTTTCGACATAAAAGCATACTGCATCATACTATGTCGATAAAAAAGTATCCAAAAACATTTCCACTACGATCCACCGTTAAAATAATTGCACGTTGTACTTTTATTGAGGGTAGGCACATGGACAACAAATAGCCTCTGTAAAATCCACCATTATATAAAACCATTAAATCCAATGGTGCTTAAAAATAAGACATGGCGTGCAGCTTGCTATTTATGAACTTACTGCTCTCTTAAATTAACGATCTCGCATGGCATCACTCGTAAAACTCGAAATCTATTTTCTGTTAGTTGCTAGATACACAGACTTTGTTACAGGGGTTTTGAAACATGTTATCAAAGTATATAGGAAACATTTTAATTAAAAATTGGTAAGTCTACTACAAATTGTATAATATAAAGTGAGCAGCGAAAGAAATGTTAATATAGCTTGAGCTTCAAACTCTTTAAAGTTAAACATAAATAGTGGACGAAATTACATTATAAGCATTTTTCGTAGATATGTAGGTAACTATAGCGAGTCTACCATATTATCTGCTACTAAACGAACTAAAGTTCAGTGATGGTACCTGAAACTTTTTTAGTCTAGCTCAGTAATTTTGATTTTTTTTATATTCCTTATGAAAACTAAATCACTAATAACTAAATATAAAATAGTATATCTACATTCCATAAAATCAGATAAATAGATATTTAAACAATATCATTATCATAATTGCTGTATAAACAGTTGTTGATATTATCACTACAAGGAGGTATGAGTATATATAAATATTATACGCAATCACAAATGACATTAAAGTAATACAGGGTTAACTACCAGTAAATACACAAATTTTCTATTTTCTAATGAAGAAGTGACGAAAATTAACATTTTTATTAATAATAATGCCTGATGGGTAATAGTTAATCCAGCTAGCTGCAGTATTTTACATTCGTTTTTCGTTATTTCGTTTCAAACTGTCAAAACTACATTATCACTCATTACAATTACTACTCACTAAAACGAAACACACTTCGCGTACATCTAAATAAAATACCAATTTATTCTTACTAAACGTTGAATGCATATGCGGTTGTCTTGTTCGACGACCTAGAAAAAGAAACCGGCACACTACGTTATAAAAAAATATCTGTACCCGACAAAAATGCACTGAAAACTGAAGGAGAACTCAACGTAAACACAGGATTCTTATTTGGCATTACAAAAATGACAGTTGACGTCCGTAGGAATTTCTATAAGTTTTTTACTTTAGCTAATACGACTTTAACGAGAAACTTTTGAAAATTGGAAAAATTCACAAAACAATCTCAAAAAATATTAAATTTATCCCCTATGTATCTTTAGTTGAAGCGAAAAAATATTGAGTGTTTTATCTGAAATAAGAAATTTTCAATTTATTGTTCCACTCTATATGCACTTGTCAATTACGTATATAAGAAGTTCGTAACTTGAAGTGTATTGATTGTATCAGAATGAACATAATTTATCAACTTATAAAATTAATTGAATCAAATAGGTAATTCTAATTTGCAGTAGTGATACGAACATCATGTTGTTGATAACTATAATTTCCACTATATTGACATTTCTGAACGAGGCAGTAAGTTTAAAAAATGTGTTTAAAGAATATAATATTCTGACCTTCATAGCAGTTAATTATAAATATATCAATATATACACGATTAGGGTATTAAACGCATTATGGCGCACGATATTTATGCAAAACTTTACACACGGCCGATAAAAATAAGTGTTTCGATAACTAAAATCAAGTAATTTTTGTTGAACCAAATTAGCAGTTGTGACGGATGCTTAGCAATAATATCAACAAACGTGGTTTTCATGTACGTCATATCTAGCCCGCGAAAAGCTATAGCAATGTGACAGATTTTTTCATATATGTATAATTAGTAAAATATTGATGTCAATAGTAGCTAATGGTAGTACAGAAGAAAATCCGAGTGCGTCTCCTAAACTTTTTAAATGTGGAAAGGAATCGTGTTGTCGGAATAATTAAAAAAAACTTGCAGCAAAACTTATGATTTTGTTAAATGACGATCCTTTAGAAACGTCAGATTTTGGAAAAATATGAGAACTGTAAGCTGTCCTCTTTGTAGTTGTATTATTCCAAGTTAAAAGCAACGGTACTTTTACATCATAACATCGACATTAGCAAAAGATTAACAACATTTTCAAAAAGAAAGAATAATGGTTACAAATCGAGTAATTCGAGGATATTGACCAGAGAGGAAATTGTTGGTTACTGAAATGCATAGAACTTACATAAAATACGTAGTGCAGCAACGACTGAAATTCAGCAAGAGCATGCTTTAGCATTCTATTCTCGAAACCCAAGCTTAAATTATCAGCCTGTATGTATTGCAGTGTGTGAAGTAACCTCCTACATATTTAATAAAATATGATTTAATAACAATTTGTGTGTTTCTTTTTCTACATTACAGAGTTCCGAAGTGGTAGTACAAATGCCAAATGGACAAATACGTGGGCGCATTGAAACTACTTACACTAATGTAACCTTCTATGCATTCCTAGAGGTTCCATTCGCTAAACCACCATTAGGTAATTTACGGTTTATGGTAAGTGAAGTATTGACTACTATTTACTATTTATCTTCAAATAATCATGATAACGTTTGCAATAAACTGACTTGAAAATATGTGTGAGCTAAAGAAATAAGAATTAATTTCGAAGCACAATATTGTTTATATTATAGGCTCCTCAACCTGTAGATGATTGGGAAGGGATTCTAGATTGTACTACAGAAACCAAAATATGTAGGCAAATAGGTAAAAATGATTCCATGGAAAATGAAGACTGTTTATACGTCAACGTTTATACTCCTGTGGTAAGAACAGAAAGGCTAATACAGGGTGTTTGTGAAAGGTTGGGAAATCTCTGAGCTGAAGATACTGGTGACCAAAAAAAGTCGATTGAGCCAAATTTGCCTTATCCGAATGTTGCTGGTTTCAAAAACACAGGGCATTCAATACTAGAATTTTATTTTGAAATATCTCAATAGCTTTGAAATCTGTCGGAGTATTAAAAAAAAGTGGCACAATTATGTTTTCTGGCACGACAAATAAGAATTTTTAACTAATTTTGACGTCACTAGTGGAGGGCTCCACTTATGGCCCATCACATTTCTTTTAAATGGCAGAACTTTTTTGCAGCTTAGTGTATCCATCTGGCTATAGAAACAATCGATTCTCCTACCTGTTGTATCTGAAAATAGTATACCCTCTTGAAGTCATTAGGAGTAACAGTTTTCGAAATAATCCTATTTGAAATATTCAGTGCACCGATTAAAACCTGTTATCGTTTCAGGTAAAGTGCCTTTTCTACTGAAAATACAGCAAAATATTACTTGGAAAAGTTATTGAGAATGGTAAATTATGGGGACGTGCAAAATTTCAAGAAGATCGGCGAGGTTTGATTTTGAAACCATTTTTCAACTTATCACAAAGATTTGATCAAAGCAGGCCGATCTTTTTGAAATTTTGACGTCTGCATAATTTATCGTTCTGAATAACTTTTTCAAGTAACATTTTGCTGTATTTTCAGTAGAAAAGGCACTTTACCTGAAACGATAACAGTTTTCAATCGCTGCACTGAATATTTCAAATGCGATTATTTCAAAAATAGTTACTCCTAACGACTTCAACAAGATACACCTTTGTCAGATATAACAGGTAGGAGAATCGTGTTTTAATAGACAGATGGATATACTAAATAGCAAAAAAGTTCTGCTATCTAAAAGAAACTTGCTGTACCATAAGAGGTGCCATCTACTAGTAACGTCAAAAAATTCTTATTTGCCGTGCTAAAAAAAAAAATTGTACCAATCGTTTTTTTAATACTCCGACAGGTTTCAAAGTTATTGAGATATTTCAAAATAAAACTCTAGCATTGAACGCCCTGTAATTTTGAAACCAGCAACATTCGGATAAGGCATATTTTGCTCAATCGACTTTTTTGGTCACTATACTCTATTTTTAAACTAGGAGGAGCGAATGCCAAAGACAAATTTACACTGCAAAATTTACTAAAAACTACCCTAGATAGCATCAGACTATCAGTATATACTCACTGCAAGTGTTTAACCTCAATTTGAGTACAATAAGCTTTCATTACTTTCAAATGGGTTTATTAAGTACTTATTCAAAATAATGTGCAATGAATAAATATCTAATTCTAGGTTTATTTAACTTTTGTATATATATTTTTAAAGTAGGTAGGTAGGTACTTCCTACATAACATAATAATATGAATGAAATAATTTACTACAAACCAAACATCTATAAATGATTGATTCCAGTTTTCACTTTTAAAATTGTTTTTTATTGATTCACATTTTTACAATTAGCATTGGAGTAATCATATAATGGTGTTTTTGTTACTTTGAATTGTTGCACTTCTACGAACTACATTTATTAAGTTACTGGATAATTGCTAAATAAATGATAACTGAACTTCGTTCGTAATATATTATCTGCAGGTGTTCAAAGTAACAAAATAAGTTTTTAATAATTTAGAATATTATTGGTAAAAATAAGTGACAAATCATGTCTTTAACAATTTTCTGAATTATTTGACGAGTCAGTATTCATATCACTCTCGCTATTATTAATTGATATGATTAAAGGTTCAATGAGATCGTCCATAATTCCGTCAAGTGTTCCCATTTTTTCTTCCTCCTTAATCACATGTTCTTCACACTTTCCAGTTCATATTTGTAACATTATTAAGAGCCTCTATTAGTAGTTCCCTTACGTCTTTCAGTTTATATGTTTTATTTTTGTTTGCTACTTCATTCTTCACCTGTGCCCAAATCAATTCTATAGGGTTCAATTCACAACGATACGTTTTATCTAAATAATAAATAGGTCTACCTTCAGATCTAAACTATTTAATTGATATCGAGTAGTCAAGTCTTCATCTCACTATATCATCACGTTCTATCAACACACTTTTACGAATTCGTTTTAAGTATCTGCAAAAAAAAAAAAATGTTTTTGCTGCAATTATACTTGCTTGAGATATGTATTCAACCTTACTTGAAGTTAATTTGTTTCATAACTTTGTATAATGATGAACGGGACATCTGTGGCAAATCCTGACGACTTTTTATTGCGGTTAATATTTTGTCCAAAGTGGGGATTTCATTTTTTAAGAAAAGCTGTGTACTACACGCCTTATGGAATTCTTCATTACTTCATCCAAACATGTAACAATCCCAGGTCGTCCACCACAGTGTTTGGAAGTAGACACCCTGATATACTGTTGATTTTGCAGCACCTAAAAAGTATAATGTGTAATATAGTTCAACAGTAGATAATGTTAATATAAATTTACCTAATGTCATCGCTATTTTGGATACAAGTTGGACAGTTTTAAGAGTAGGTTCATCATCTAGGCTTTTCTTGTACAAATTTAATATTGCTTGTTTTTCTGCCAGAGATAAATGCCCCAAACTGAGTTGTTTTCGTTTCCTTGGGGGCGACGGCGATGTAATTCCCGCGCCTGCCTTACTTGTGGTCGGCACACTATCATCCATATCCAATGGAAAATTGGAACGAATGGCAAACAATATAATAAGTTGTTTAGTTCTGATAAGAACTGATTTATACGTAACTGAGATAATAAATAGATAGAAAAACAGGTAAAAACACAATGACAACGAACTGATGACAACTGACAAGCAAAATGTCAACAAATGCCAGAATGTAAAATTTATTAGCAGTGTAAAGTAGGTTCGAAATTAACCAATAAGGAACCAACATTTTGGCGCGCAATATTCAAAACGCTCCTCCTAGTTTAAAAATGGAGTATAGTATCTCCAGATCCGATATTTCCTAACCTTTCACAGTATAGTGCAATCATGGATACATTATCTCAAACGTCAGTAAGACAAATTTTGCATTAACCAATGGGTCGATTTAATAAAATTAAATTCATGAATTCTATTTTCAACATATTCAGTAGTAAAATTACTGCCTCTAGTTGTTGTACTCGTAGGAGCCTGGTACTGATCCTGTTTTACCCGTCATGTATTACATATATGGAGGTGGTTTCAGCCATGGAAGCAATAGGTTGACTAATTCTGGACCCCACGATTTTATGGAACAGAACGTTGTCATTGTAACTGTAAATTACCGAACTGGACCATGGGGTAAATATATTAACAAGAACAAGTATTTATTATATGTATAGATAAAAGAAATACAAATAATGTATTTTTTTCTACAATCGTCGGTAAATGTATATTTTTTAACGCATGCTGTCAGTGTATAAAATGTTATTTTGAGGCACTGGTGTTAAAAGTAAGTAACGTAAATACTGGTGCAAAATTAGAAAACAATTAAGAAAATCTAAATCAAAGGAATATTTATTTATTTATTTAATTAAATGTACAGTTTAAGGTACTACAGCTAGAATTACTTATTCCGTGACATGACATTAGTGGCTATCGTATCGGACCAGGGTAGGGAGCAATGTTATTCGCCGAATTTTTTAACAACATTTTACCTGAGATGCTCATCTTGTTTTGTAAAGAGTCTTCTATATAACCCTCTGCTACTGTATTGAGCTTTCATCCACACTGTCTCTTAATTGTAGTAAAATTAGCACCAGAGTCTGCCAACAAACTAGCCGAGGACCGTGGGAAGCAATATCCCGTTTAAATATGAGAAAGTAGTAAATTTAGAAATTTAATAATATTGGCAAGCATCTTACCAAATGTGTTGATTCCAATTGGAGTCGTGGCACATTTATCCTTAATGTATTTTATGAAAATTCTTAAGTGAATAGTATTTGATGTACGAAGGGCCATGTACTTTTTATAATAGTTCAAATATAATGTACCAGTAATAATGAAAGTTTGTCGCATATTAGCTTATGTGTCTGGTATATGTATAATGTATGACTACTGACATTCTCAAAACTACGACCTTTTGCATGAGATATGTTTTATCCTACTGTACTATTCTACGCCTAGTCATACTTTCGATTTTTTTTTGTCGATATCCCATGCTCCTTCACTTCAAAAAAGCTGCAAGCTTGTATGTCCTAGGTTTTTATGAGCATCATCATCATCGCCATCAACATATAGAGTAATTTGATCAAAGCGTTGATGTTGATGTCTTTTCTTCAATATATGCCAAAAGCTAAGTGTTTTTTGCATATACTACTAACATTTTTGACATCTCAAGAATCAATTGTACGTAAACTCGTATTATTGCTTTAACTTATTAGGCAGTAACTCGAAAGTAGCTTTATTAGCAGCTTCTTCTATTTCTGTCGGGAAAAATTCATTTTCTTCATCACTTTTCATGTCACAAGAGTTGAAGTTACTGTTTAACAACGATAGAACTTTTCAACAATAAACTACATGAACAATTGGATTCAAAATGAAGTTTTATAAATTTGATAATGTAAGAAGTGTCTTGAGGTGTATTTTTAATGGTGCTTGTAGAAAAAATAGTGTATCATGTTTGTGCTAAAAAGTGATTATAAATTGTTCTAGCCTTTGGCATCATCTCCTAAACGTCACTTCTAGCACTTATAAAATAACTATCCTATTCGCGGTATAATTATTTTTAACTTATTTTTTTTTTTAATTTGATGCAATAAATATCTAAATATACAGTCAAATATAAATAACTTCTAACTTGCAAAAGTGTTCCTAGATTTTAAGAATTCCTCTAAATAAAAAAGTTGCAGACGATGTTTAAAACGCCAACTAGTCCATTACCAATATGTTAGCAATAGAACTGTCTTAAACTTTCCCCATTTAACCACATTCCTATCTCACTAAAATGGTCCACACTGTATAATAAACTACTTACTATTATTTAAGTGTCACATGTTTTAAATTTATAATAAAAATGTTTAATCAGTACCCACTTCTTCCTAATTATAATTTTATAAACTTAAAATATACTACATATGAGAAAATATGTATATACTGAACATTTCTCATGATGATAAAACGCTTAGCCTTAGATATTCAACAAATAATTTTGATATGTTTTATCAATTATAATTTAGTAATATTATTATAACTTATTAAATTGTTTTCTTGAATCACTGGTAGGCTTCCTGTCTACTGAAGATACAGTAATACCTGGAAACAACGGACTGAAAGATCAGAACCTTGGACTTCAATGGGTTCAAAGTAATATCCATCTATTTGGAGGTGATCCTGCTAAAGTTACTATTTTTGGTCAAAGTGCCGGTGCTGCGTCAGTTACCTACCAAATCCTCAGTAAGCAGTCAGAAGGTGAGTTTTGCGAGTTCAGTTCGAAGCTTTTTGAAATTGAAAAATCTATTTTTTATTGGAAATAACGGATACCGAATATATATACAATTCTTTATAGCTGATTATTACTAAAGCTGTCTATTATAGGTATAGATGTAGATATAAGTTCAAAATAAACATTTAGTGTAGTAGTAAAGAAAAATATGTAGGTAAAATTTAATTTCTTTGTGAAAAATGCCTGTAACATTAAATTTTATACTACGAATTTTACGTTGCAAAGTTTTATAATAGAGCTATCAAATACAGCCAAAGTTGATTATAAAATGTTATACTTATATCTTAATTGAAAACTATAAATCTTACAATCTAACCGTATTATAAGCCAATTCTCATTAGCTTTTTTTTTCTATTGATAATATACCGTTTCCCTATTTCATAACAATTTCAACTTAATTCAGCATTCTAAAATGGATTCACTCAAATACTACATAACATTATTACTATACATGTTGAAAATGTGCTGCATGAACCACCTGACATTAATAAAATGTGATTTTGCACTTGTTATTTTTATTGAGTCTAATGAGAGGTTTTTCTTCATTTTTGAATGACCTGTCACGGTTTGACAGGCATTGTGCCATATCATCTGGCACAGAATTTACCTTAGATTCGATATCTGTAACAAAAATATTAGTGTTCTATTTAAAATATGACAGAGGTGACCTCATTTCCGGGAAAATCGGAAGTATCAAATAAATATTGGTAACTTAAAATGGGGTTATTTTGACATTAAAAAATTACCTGTTTTTTCCTTTTTTCCCAAACCGTTTACAGTTTCAGGGGGGGGGGTCAAGAATTTATCGCTGCACTGTATATAACTAAAGAGGAAATATTATATCAAACTTAGTAAACGAAAAACGCATTACTTGAATAAATGTTGTGAAAAGTTCCTTGTTTTAGGTTTATTTAGAGCAGCGATAGCCCAAAGTGGCTCAGCACTGAACCCTTGGACATATCAAAGACATGCCAAAAACATAGCATACCAATTTGCTGCTCAGTTAGATCCAACTTTCACAAGTGACCAAACATCGGAAGAGTTACTGGAATTGCTGCAAAGTGTACCGGAAGATCAACTCGCTGAAGTGTCTTCAGGTTTTAGTCCGGTAAGTAATAAATGGCTTAACTCGAAATCGGACAATAGTTATTTATTGTAAGAGTGTTTTAGACAGCGTTTTATTCACGGAAGAATGTTTAGTCGCAAGAACATATTCGAGCGTTTATTTTACTTATGTGGATAAATCACTCTGTATCAAATAAGCTGGATATAGCAAGGAAAAGTCAAAACAAATTTTCTTCTTCCACATACTCAGATATATCAGACATTGTGATTTCCAAAGATTCAGACAAGAGCAGTGCTACGGAAGTCAAAATTACTATAAATGTCGATATTAACGTTAATACTGAAAAACTGACCTCCTGAAGGCGGATAGTTGCTGCAGTTGCAGTACACTGATGGCTCCAAGACCCCAGAGGGTGTTGGAGCTGGAGTGTATAGTTGCAACCCAAACACCACGCTATTTGTAAGCCTAGGTAAATATGCAACTATATTTCAGGCAGAAATTTATGCCATCGAACTGTCAAGCAGCTTTAAAAGCACTTGGATCCTACCGGTGTAATTGTCAAAAGGCTTTGGAGCGGTTAGGTACAAGCAACAGAGTAACCCTGGTTTGGATATCTCGCCATGCGGGTATCTAGGGAAACGAGGCTGCGGACTCGTTAGCAAGGTGGGTGCCTCTTCCAGCTTTATAGGTCCGGAACCGGCTCTTGGCTTAGCCTCGGCTACTGCCAAATCAGTCATCTTGACCTGGGCGGAGAAAAATATATGGGAGTACTGGCGAAATCTGCCATGATTAGCTCATTCGAAGGCGTTGCAAGTTGGGCCTGACTGAGGAGGCCGAGTGCCGGTTGTGTTTGGAAAGTGAAAGTGACGAATCGGCAGAACACATATTATGTCACTGTCGGCTGGAGAACGGACTAGATTTTCTATATTTGGCAAAGTGCATCTATAGAGGTTGCTGGCGACAGAGCTTTCAATAGTTTCAACTGTTTCTACTGCTAACAGCCTTAACTAATCTTCGATTTTAGTAATAGCGAAATAAGGCTTCTTTATTTCACTAGTGAAATTAAGTCAATTTTAATTCTCTAGTGAATAAAGTGTAAGTTTTTGCAGCTCTGAATAGTGAATATAGAAGCTTTCAATGATTTTAAGAATTTGAGAGAGACGTTAATATCGCGCATAAGAGATTTGCTGAATCGGTGGAACATAATAATCAGTTTCAACCAAATAAATATTGGGCTTTTATTGGTAGAAAAAGGTGATATAACAATGTTTCCAATAGTATATGGTATGATGGTGAACAATTAAGTGAGCCTATCAGTATTATTAATGCATTTGCCAATTTCTTTAGTGCATTCTTTACACCAGTTTATGCGGATAACGATGTTACTTGAAAATTTTTCTACTGTCCCGCAGTTCATATTGTACACTTTGACGAAAGTGAGGTTCTCACAGTTTTAAAACATACCAAACTTAAATGACTACTGGGCCGGATTTTGTGCCAACTTTTATTATATAGGACTGTGCTAGTATATTGTCCTGTTCTCTTACTTTTTTAATTAACTTATGCATAAAAACGTGCACCTTTCCTAAAATCTGGAAGCACTCTAAAGTGTGTCCGATTTATAAAAAAAGGAACAATCAGGATATCAATATCTATCATGTGCAACTTCAGTAAGGTCTTTGAGTATCTATTTCATAGACACATCTTTTACATTAGAAATAAAATTTCAATTCGTCAGCATGTATTTATGAAAGGCAGGTCTACAACTTCTAACTTAATGGCAATAACACAATTTATATATGAATCCATGAACAGACGATTGCAAACTGATGTTGTTTACACTGATTTTTCAAAGGCATTCCACAGACTGGGCTATGGTATATTACTTACAAAACTTAATGCCCTTGGTTTCTCAAATTCCCTTCTACAATTATTTAGATCATATTTATCCAACAGACTTCAGGAGTCCCACAAGGATCTGTCCTTGCACTACTGCTATTCAAGATTTTTATCAACGATATAACTGATTGCTTAAGTTCTAACTGCCTTTTTTATGCTGATTACTTGAACGTGTTTTCGACTATCGACAGTCTTGCTGATTGCGAGCGCCTTCAAGGTGATTTAATTCAAATTGAAAACTGGTAGGTACAAATTAAATTGACTTCCTATGAATCCTCAGAAGTGCTACATAATGCCATCCACTTTAAAATCATCGAAGATTATGTTTGAATATACTTTTAATGACATTGTTTTGTCACGTTCTAACACTTTCCGCGATCGGTCAGTGGTCGCGCGGTTTAAGGCGTTAGTACTTGAATCGAGGTGACTAGACGGAGTTGGTTCGATCCCAGCTGCCGGTAGACCGTATATAAGCTATATTCGTGGAGCGATTGGCACCCTCTCTGCGGGTATGGTAGGGTGGAATAATGTTAGCTTGGGTTAATGTGAGAGATTGATGCCGGTTGATATTTGACCACCCCCCTAATTAATGAGGTTTTCCAGGTTTTCCTCATTCCTGCACTGAATAGTGGTTAGAGCCTACCAACGTAAGTCGTTCCTGGGCGCAAATGCGGCCTGCTTAATAATAATATGCCGCCCCCTCTCCCGCACAAGTCTCCGACTTCTGGGCTAATCCCTGTGATTAGAATGAGGGGTAGAGATATTATTATTATTATCTTGGAGTTCTTTTTGATGATACGTTGTCTTTCAATTTACATATTGAAAAGATTGCATCTGAAACATATAGGTCTTACGGTTTTATAGTAAGAAATAGTAATAATTCTGTTCAAACTAGGACGCTTAAAATCTTATATTATTGTTTTGCATGATTCAAACTCGAATATGCCTCTTCTGTTTGGTCTCCTTACTATAATTCTCATATACAGAATATTAAAGCAGTCCAAATAGAGTTTCTTAAATTCCTTAATTTTGGGATGGATGAGGTATTTCCTCCTATTAGGTTTCTCCAATCTGAATTATTACAAAGACATGCTTTGATGAGTATTGATACCAGGCGTCAACGTTACAGTGTGCTTGTCTTGATTAAAATTTTATATAATCTGATTGACTGCCTTGACTGCAGCAAATAAACTTTGTTGTTCCGAGAGTCAACTCAAGGGAAGGTTTTTACTTGCTCACCCCTCGTACAAATATTTTTAAACATTCCCCTATATATAAAATGTGCACTTTTTGTAATTTATAAAAGCATAGCTTAGATATTTTCAATTCCAGCACCGCTAAGATATGGTCATTGTTTTTCAACTGATGTATTACTTTAATTGTCTGTGTGTGTTTTTAAGACTTAGGATGCAATTATAATCATTATGTGTTTGTACACTATTTTAATTTATATTTCTCTTTACCCTCCTGTTCGGTAGTTGGGTTTTGTAACCTGTAGAACAGAGTAACAATAAAATAAATAAATACAAATTATAGGGTGATTCTGAATAAACGTTCTGTATTTGTTCGTAAGACATCTGACAGCTATACCGTGTGACTTTAAAATTCATGTGACAAACTTAACTGTAAATAGTTTCCTTAAATGTATATTTTCTGTAGTGTGCATTTTCGTAGGAAGGAATCAGTAATGAACAAATAATTCAGGGATTTTACTGGGCTCCTGTCATTGAACCTGCTCACGAAGAATCTTTTTTGACAGATAGACAGTATGGAATTCTTGAATCAGGAGATTTTAACAGAGTACCTTTGATTATAGGAATTTGTTCAGAAGAATCTATACAACGGGCTCTAGGTAAAATTTACAAATGTCACTAACATAAACTGATCATGATAACTGAAATAACATCTAATATACAGGGTCGGAAAACGCTGATGGTCTATCTGAATTTACATGAGAGCGATAAAGTAAAGTATAGAAATCCGTGCGATAGACAAGGATGACTATATTGACGACGTTTTATAAATTAGAATAACATCTGAGCAGTCGCTCCCACTTGTAACCGAGCGCATCCGATTGGCTGGAGGTTTGGCAGGCCTCCGTCAGCTTCAGATTCAATGCCGATGTTTTTATGCGTGGAGTAGACGCATTTGCTTAAATCAAAGCAAATTCTTACGTACTTTTAACTATTTAGAATAATTTCATACACCTACCTAACGGTGTATGAAAATAATTGCAATTATTTTCCGCTTTTGTATTTATTTAATAGCCGGATTGTATTAAAATATCAGAATACCGGAGTTGGAATTGCACAAGTAGCGACATCTCTTGCGAAAGCGAAAGGCAAACAATAAAGGCAAAGATGGCGATTGGTCGCTGAGATATAAGTGGGAGTGGATTTTATTTATTGAATGACGAAACGGACGGTGACTATTTAGATTTTAAAACGTCGTCAATATAGTCATCCTTGTATATTGCACGGATTTCTACACTTTACTTTGCCGCTCTCATGTAAATTCAGATAAACCATCAGCGTTTTCCGACCCTGTATAACAAAATAAAAGGTATATGACACATAGGTAAATATATTTAACAATTTATTGGTTTTATAAACTTTGCTTGATTATTTGAATGTCTTTTCAAAAATTAGTGAAATATTTTAGATCAAGAATCGTTCCGGAAGAAAGTAGCCAATTATGAGGAAGACATTAAAAATTTAGTCAATGAAGACTTGCATTTGACGGACGAAATGACTCTAACTCAAGTTGGAGAGCAAATAAGGAATATATACTCAGATGGAGAGCTATCTTCAAATTTATCGAGTGCTATCAGGGTAAGAACAACAGTAGTAGTCATCTAAGAAATAGAATTTAATGTTTTGGGGATATGCATAAGGGGTTTTAATACCTTACAAATGAATTGCTATGCATATTATGTCAAAGTTGTTTTAATGTAGTGCTATTGTTTATCTATACTAATGAGAAAAGTGATTAACTTTTCCAATTGATGACAAAAAATATATGTGACAAATTAATTTAAGAAATTTAAAAATAATTTGTATTATTTATATTTTGTTTATACATACTGCCCATGTCTTAGTATGCTAATGTTTTTTATTCTCATTAGAATGTTATGACATTTGTAAATTTATTTCAATATGTTTCTTAATGGAATATGCAACTTGCTATGGTTACAGCAAGGAAAAGAAGCTTTTTGAGCTTTCGTTTTGTCGTGAAAATAAGCTAATAATGCCTTTATTTACAACCAACATGTAATGTTGATATTTCAAGCTTACACTAAGTTTGAAAGAAACCACTGAATAACCAAAATGTGTGTTTCAAAAAATATATAACTGTACATTAAAACATTCTCAACAAATTTTAATCGCATTAAGAATTGCAAATTATTTTACTACGTAACATTAAGTAAATGAACCAAAGGTTTGACGGCTCTTTGATTTTGGCAATTTCGTTAAAATATGCCAGCACAATAGTTTCAAAACAGATTTCTGACCTCCTTTTTGCGAGCTCCAACTCTTGAAAGCATCATACACTTTGTCGTACCTTACATGACCCTTCTTAGGTAACAAATCTATTTTCAAACTTTCAGCGACTTTTCTCAGTTGAGGAGGAGAACAAATACCGTCACTTGCATTTAAAAGATATAATTGTAAATAAAATAGTAAACAAATCTCGGTGAAAAGTTTCATTCTTGTGTCGAGAAATGACACCTTTCCATCTCGGTATGTAATATACTATTGCATATACTAAAATTGAGTACTTTTATTTGACACCAATTTCCATATCAATGGTAGGAAATGATTGATAGATCACTTTCACATGATATTCTAATCTCTGTAGCAATTTTCCATACGGTTCGCAGTAGGGCACGAATGTACGCCTCATTGATACTTGTCCGGGGTCGACTTGCATAATTCTCGTTTTTCATAGATTCCTGGTCACTTAAAAATTTGTTATACCAGTCATAGACTTTGGATTTTTTTTATGTTAGTAGCCTTAAAATTACGGCAGGTTTTACGCACCTCTCCCTTTACCTAATGAGAGCTAAAAATAAAAATTACGATTTATATTTGATCCACCCTCGTACTGTATTTAGTATTCATTGTACTTTATTCCGTTCCAGTTTTATTCTGATACTTCTTTCACCAGAGCCATTCGAAGATACGCTGAGATCCAGTCACAGTATACTGACGTCTACTTCTACCAATTCTCATATTTCGGTGAAATGACCGGATTCACAGAAATTGACTTACCTGGTAAATAAGAAAATTAGGAAAATTGTATTGAAGCTGTACTCTATATTATAAGTTAAATATTTTTAGGTGCTGGAAAAGTACCTCATGCAGGAGACTATTACTACCTGTGGACTATAAATAACCCGAGTCACGTCTACCCCGATGCAGACGTCCTTACAAGTCAGAGATATGTCAAACTCTTCACAGACTTTAGTAAATACTTGTAAGTATCACATAGAGAAAAGGCAAAAGGTGAACTTATGACTTAGCTTGGTACCTCCATGTTTGTTTTTGAAATCTCCTCGTTTTAATCCCACTTCTGATAAAACAGGGTCGTAGTATTGATCACGGATTGGAAACGAGCCAAGTGTCTTCGCAATATATTCACAGAGGTGCATTGGTTGTCGATAAAATGTAATCTAGTATGTTCTTTTGTTATAGCCCTTTTGAAGTAATCTATAGATTACGCCTTACAAATTTCATTTCAGTTTAGGTCCTATCTTTCTATGTTCAGAAGTTAGACCGCTTTTGAAATTTTTAAACTGAAAACCTTCTCTCTCTCTCTCTTCTGTAAAAAAAGTGATATTGAGGAAATTCACTAAGAACCTTTGTTTTTCAGATATTTTGACTGTTTCTAATCAGTTACCCAATGTCTCCGTCCTAATTTTCCAAATAAACAAATTGGTAACAAAGGCCATGGCCACCTAGACAATCCAAATTGAATCCTGCTGAATTTTAGTTATGGAGTTACTTTAAGTAACTTGTTTATACTGTGAAATAAATGCTCGTGACCAATTTTTACGTAATCAAATTAAGAAGACAATTATTTTAAAATAGTAAAAACTTCAGCAAAGGAAGGAAAGCGCCTACGTCTATGTGAGTATTCCTTCTTGAAACTAAATCTACTTGTCCTTAACAATGGTCTTGGAAAAGTTAACGAAGCACCCTGTATAAAACTTTTAAAATGGAAAATGTTTAATTCCGGAAGTTCAGTAAATATATGTAGATGAAAAATTGAAATATGACATTGGTTACAAAATGGTCATTGTATTATCAATAACAAATCAAGGACACTAACAATTTTATAAAATTTTACTGGATAGATTTTGGTTCTAAGTTCTAGGTATCCTCCTTAGACTTGAATAAAGTTTATGAAATATCAGCTTCCTTCAATTTGCTTCTATTATCGTCTCATTTTTCTTTCAGGAATCCAACTCCAGAAGAAACCACTTTAATGCAAAACATCATCTGGCCTAAAGTAAACATCAGCCATTTTTTGTATCTGGATATAGATGAAAACTTGGAAGTCAAACTGAATCCAAAAGATGAATCTTACCGTGGATGGGTGGAAGTCTATGATACATGGGCTGTAAAGCCATATGATACTTACTGATATTAAATATATTTCGCTCAATAAATCTATGTACATCTTGCATATATTTAAATTATGATTTAAATGTCATTGTTTCTGCCTTTTTAAATCAATGACATTCAAAAGTTGATTTTTTAGATACATTAACAAGATCCAAATTAGACATTTTATATAATGATTTCCTTCTTTCTACGAATTTGATTGGTCGTCTTTGCGTACTGAGCAGTTTTAATTTGTCAATCACCTATTTACTATTTGTACAGTTTTTGAACCATCTTGGCAGGGTTTGCACTAAACACCGGATTATATTCAATGCGATTTTTTGGATCCCTCTATTTGAACCAGTTTCTCTCCACGCTAATCCTACACCAGCAATATGGTAGTATTCGGTTTACTTGTAACAAATTTAACGAAACTGAATTGGTCTTACGTTTACATGAATCTGTTTGCAGTTCCTTCTTGGTTGCATCACGAGCATCTTGGTCACGTTTCAAAACTATGCTGTTAAATGGGTCAATCGTAATCTTATAGTCATTATAATTCGTCTCCTGTAAAGTATTTCACGAAATGTTCCACATTCATAGTCTTTACTGTTGCTTCTTTGAATCCTGTCCCATGTTTCTTCATCATATTGACTGCCCACTCTTTCAGTATCAATGCCAGTTCCTCTACGCTTCTATACTCATTTAACCCATATTTTCGTTCACAGCAAAACTCCATAAGTATTGCCCACGTGTATTTGTGGCTGATTGTGGCATTTTTCGATTTTTTTCTTTAATTATCACGTTAATAGATTAAGTTGCATTGTCAAAACGTGACATTGTGAAATATATTTGAAATATGAATCTGCTTGGCATCAGAGTGATTGAAAATATCCCTGAATGCTGTTGTCATTAAATGTTTGAATGATTGGCTGATTTGTGTCACATGATACAGATAGAAATAGAACTAGAACTGTCAAAAAAAATTTTCTCTATACCATCCGTATCTGAAATGTCATGTATAGCAATTTTCAAATTTATATCTTATCTGGTTCTCTAGATGGATTGATTTAGTCTGAAGTCGTCGTGAATAATCCTGTATTTTGTGTACACTGAACAAAAGAATAGTAAACGCCTATACAATTGTAGACCTCTCTACTACAATTTGATTATAGCTCCAGACACAATCTATAGTATTATTTCACATACTATTTTGCTGACAATACTTTAGTAATATAATCTCCAAACACTGTTTTACTACTACCAAAATGTAACCAAATACTGTTGCATTGTTCTACCATTTAGCACATGTCTTGTGAATTTATCGACACAAAGGCTGCAACAGTTTATCAGCTTTTTGTAACTACACTACAAAGTTTTATAAAAATGTTTGTTAAATACATTAAGTACCATTGAATTATTTAAAAATTTACATATTTGTAGTTAAAATTTGTGCTACTTGTGTTGCAATTGAGCAATATCAGGAAACAACTATTACTCTGCGGGCTATTTCCCAATCTGGCAAGGTTTAACAAGCAATGTGCCATATCATTTGGCTTAAAATTTATCTCAGATTCGATATCTGTAACTATATGGTTTATTCTACGACAAAACTATAAGCACAATTTTATAGCAACCGTTTCAGTAGTATTTCTTTCAGTGTAAATTATTCACAGAATTATAAAGTTTGACGTACACATATTTTACCGTATTGAATATGTTTCTATTATACTTCATTTTCTACTTTATATCTTCCACAAACTAAGAGTAACAATTTATATAATACTTAATTAACATACATCTGATTTTCTTTTCTTGTTCCAATCTCCACTTACAAGATATTAATAGAACCAACCGTAGCCTTAATTATTACCGATTTCATTAAACCCACGTAAACTAGATGCAGGTACAGCGTGGCAATTACAATTGTCGTACGGGCGAGCCAGGTTTAAGTAAACGATAGTTTGCAACTGCCACAGCCTGTGATTGGCAACTATTCCCTTGTAGATGTTGGGCCATTCCCTTTAGACCAAGCGGCGGACAGAATTGGGTTAACTGGATGTCCATAACGTGGAACTGTGTTACTGAGAACCTGTGTACTCTGAAAGGGTCAAATCAAATTATTCCGGAAGACTGTTTTACATTAGATAGGACTTATAAGGTGGCAGTGTCTTCGGGAATTTTCTAGGACAGAAATTGTTGAAGGTTTTTAAAATCAACATTTTCAGAGAGAAAACTGAAATAGAAATGAACACGATTTCGATATTTTTTAAACTATTCTCGATTTCAAAGATAATTATAGTAAATTTGATCCTGATTTCAAATCAAATCACTGGAAAATAATATGCAACTTTATTGAGCATTTTGTCCCTGAAACAATCACTTCTCTTTTAGATACGTGCTGCTATAAACTTCTTTATGCAAATCACCTATTGTTAATATAAATAGTATTATGGATTTCTTGTACTTGCAGTTTCAGATAGATGCAATTGAAAACTGGTGCAGGTTATTTTCACTTAAATTAAATATGAATAAGTGTAAGGTAATTAGTTTCGCCAGGAAAGATGTATTAGAACTAAAGACATAGGAATATTGTGAGTGTACAGTGAGTTAAATTTTTCGGAACAAATAAATAATATTAAACAATCGACTTGTAATGTACTTGGTTTCATTATTTAAAACTGAAAATGTTTCACAAATGAGACAGCATTAAAACATGGTATTTTTCATTGATGGGCACTAAGTTGGAGTATGGGTCATTGATTTGGTATCCTATTAAATCACATTAAAAAAGTAATTTAGAAATCTTTTAGTGCTTTGAAGTTATTGTTTCCAAACCGACACATTTTGAATTTTAAGTTAAAAGTCAATTTATGTGATTCCCTTGTACACATTGCGATTTTATTCATGGATCTTGCCTCAGTTGTAGACAAAAAAGGAATACAAGTTCAGAATTGATGATTTACCCAAACGTATCATAGTTACTGACGATAACTTACGAGTTCAAAACGGACAAGGAGCCGAAACATTTGTGTTAGTTTGTAGAAACTGGGTTAAACGGGCCCAAAATTTTGTTGTAACATCAGGTATGTCAAACTAAAACACAAATTAATAATAGCAATAACGGCAAAAGCAGTATTGTTGAATTTGCTGTATAAAATAGGAACTATAAAATGTTATTTATTTTTTCCTTGGGAATTACTTTCCATTTTTTGTCCGGTCGTCTTTTGCATGCTTTGCTGCTTTATCAGGTTTTACTGTAGACCAGTTTTCAGTTGCGTCAAAAAGTGTATTTTTATATCATTTTCGAACTGCCCTTTTTGATTTTTTTTTTTACAAAATTGTATGTGCACGTCCCCTGTACATTAGTTTTTTTTTAATATGTTATCTTCACTATTGATCAAAATTAAAATTTTTTGTTGCATATTTAAAAATGTATTTAAATACTTATATTAATTTAAAAGTAGTTGCAAAGCTACCATTTACACCCTGTATCTAAAATTAAAATAGTTTCACAGTAACTTGATATCTGTAAATACTAGGGCTGCCATAAACCCCATTTTATATGCAACAATCATATCCAACATTGACAGAAAGTCCTATACCTATAAATTTCAGATGATTCTCTATTAGGTACTTCAAGATACAGTCAGTATGCGCCAAAAGTATGGAATAAATTCAATTAAAACGAAACAATTATTTTTTGGGAAAAATCCTCGAACACGTCGATTTTTAATTTAAAAAATACATATTTTAGCGTAAAATGTGATTTTCAAATGTCATTTGTTTTCGAGTAATGACGTCATCGATTTTTTTAAATGGCAACACCATATTTTTTCCTTGATTCTGAAAGATCGTTTAATTCTTTATCAGACAGTACTAAAATTTTGCCCTCTTACATAGGAAAGTTGTAAGTATTATAAGCGACATAGAAATTATTATTCAATTTAAAGTATTATGGCACATTTAACTGTTACTCAAAGAATTGAAATTTTAATTCTTATCGGATGCGGGAATAAGACTAGAACTCAGCAGGAAGTTTGCGATTTATTTAATGAAAAATATCCAGATCGCCCTATCAGCCAATCAAGAGTCTAAATTTAGAGAAACTGGCAATGTTGTAAATATTCCAAAACTTGGACGTCCAAGCATTAATGAAAATCAGAAACAGAACATTTTGATAAGTATGGTGGATAATCCTCATAATTCTTCACGATTGGTTGCATTAAACAATGACACTAGTCAGAGCACAGTGCTACGTATCTTGAGGAAGGAAAAATATCATCCCTACAAATTTCAACTTGTGCAGGAACTCAATGAAGATGATCCCGATCGCCGCTTACACTTTTGCGAAATTCTAATAGATTTATGTCAAGGAAATAGAAATTTACACCGGCAAATACTTTTTTCAGATGAGGCCACATTTTGTCTGAATGGTACAGTAAACCGTCAAACTTACAGATATTGGAGTCGGGAAAATCCTCATTGGATGGCAGAGGCACATACCCAACACTCTCAGAAATTAAATGTGTAGGCTGGAATAGTTGACGACAGAATAGTAGGGCCTTTCTTCTTTGAAGGAACCCTTACAGGACAAAGATATTTAGAGTTTCTAGAAAATGACCTTGTTCCAGCCCTTGCAGTAATTTTTCCTAACGATAATGACCCTGACATTCCTGACGATACCATATGGTTTCAGCATGACGGTGCACCTCCGCACTATGCGCGCCCTCTACGAGATTTTTTGGACAACTGTTTTCCTGGGAGGTGGATCGGCAGACGCGAACCGATAGAATGGCCTGCAAGATCGCCAGATCTTACACCTCTTGACTATTTTTTATGGAGATACTTGAAGTCAAAAGTGTACATTAATAAAGCACGTAATTTAGAAGAACTTTAAAATCGAATTCGGGACGAAATACGCAGAGTTACCCCAGAAATCATTCATAATGTGCAAGAAGAATTTCTTCACAGACTTGCGCATTGTCAAGAAGTTGGTGGATGGCAATTCGAACATTTAATTTAAGTATAAAATTTAATCAATTGTATTTTATTTTACATACCTCAGAATTGTTACTTTTTTATGGATAAAACTTACGTTTTCTAACATTCAATCGTCATTTACTCGAAAACTTTCCTATATAAGAGGGCAAAATTTTAGTACCGTCTGATAGAGAATTAAACGATCTTTCAGAATCAAGGAAAAAAATATGGTGTTGCCATTTAAAAAAAATTGATGACGTCATTACTCGAAAACAAATGACATTTGAAAATCGCATTTTACGCTAAAATATGTATTTTTTAAATTAAAAATCGACCAGTTCGAGGATTTTTCCCAAAAAATAATTGTTTCGTTTTTATTGAATTTATTCCATACTATTGGCGCATACTGTATATATTTTGGACGTGAAAGCATACTGTATCATACTATGTCGATAAAAAAGCATCTAAAAACATTTCCTCTACGATCCACCATTAAAATAATTGCATGTACTTTTATTGAGGGTAGGTACATGGACAACAAATAGCCTCTGTAAAATCCACCATTATATAAAACCATTAAATCAAATCGTGCTTAAAAATAAGAGATGGCGTGCAGCTAGCTATTTAGGAGCTTACTGCTCTCTTAAATTAACGATCTCGCATGGCATCACTCGTAAAACTCGAAGTCTATTTTCTGTTAGTTGCTAGATACACAGACTTTGTTACAGAAGCATGTTATCAAAGTATATAGGAAACATTTTAATTACAAATTGGTAAGTCTTCTACAAATTGTCTAATATAAAGTGAGCAGCCAAAGAAATGTTAATATAGTTTGAGCTTCAAACTCTTTAAAGTTAAACATAGTGGAGGAAATTGCATTATAAGCATTTTTTGTAGATATGTAGGTAACTCTAGCGAGTCTACCATGTTATCTGCTACTAAACGAATTAAAGTTCAGTTTGATGCTAAATAAAATCAATTCTGAGGACTGCTGGCTTTCTAATTGTACGATTTAGAATGTAAAGAAGTAATTAGGTTTTAGAGAACTTGCAGAAGTCCCAATTTTCGTACAATCCAATTACGTATATGTCTGCTTTTGAAGGCAGAGAAAATTGGGTAATCACCTTGAAGAGACCAGAATTTATTTTAATTTTGTTTTCTGCTGCGTTGGTTTTAAAGCTTAGGAAGGGGGTTGTATAGTTAAAGTAGTGGACACGATGAGATAAATACATTGCTGAATTTTTAAAATAGAAAATATTTTAGCTGACTGTAGTGTGCTATGCATCTAGTCTTGAAAAGAAAAACATTCATTTATGCATTCAAATTGGTTTAAATTGAATATAAGTACCAAGAAACTTATACAATTTATTCATTTCTATTTGATGATTAACACTTGTAACATATTGCTGCAAATTCATTAAAGAATGTCGATTGATTTTAACAAATTCGATTGCAACTTTTGGTATAATTAATGATAAGGATTTTTCTGCATCGATGATAATCAAAGTACGTCAATAAATTTATTGGAACAATATGTTAGTCAACGTTAATTTTTGAAACTAACTAATTTTGCAAATGAAAAAAATGTACCATTTTTATATACATATAAATCATTAACAAATCATATACAATTAAGAGGTCTCAATATACTCTTCTGAGGTACTCTAAATGTTATTTACATTTTGCACTTGCAATATCAAGTTAGTTACATATGGGCTTCTCAATATAATTTTCTACTACAGAGGAGCTTTTCCATCCGCTATGCCGTAAAATCAGCACCTTTATTGGTCGATGAAGTTGTTGAAGTGCGCTTCATCCAATAGCCAGTATATGCTTCTGGATTTTCGATATTCTGGAATTAAGCAACCTTCTCCAATGTGTTGATTCCAGCAGGCTGAGAAGCACATTTTTGATTGATGTATCTTAAAATATCTTAAAAAGACCTCCAAATCCCAGGCTAACGCGCAGGAGAGCTCTGCAGATGAACATGGTGTCTTCATAACTGAAAAATAAAACAAACACTTTATTTGTAGCCAGTCAGCCATAGCTCGTGCGGCTATAGAGTGTTGATTGTCAAACTATTCCAGAACTGTTTACATAGATCCAGAAATTCGTATATAAGGTGATATCACAAGGCAACTCTAAATAAACTGATTCCTAGAGTTTCATTTAAAAAAAAAATAAGAAGACAAGAAAAATCAGAGTTCCACCCCAAGCTAAACAATTAGTGAATAAACTGTAATATTTTCGCGAGTGATAGACATTGAGGCTTATATACGTCTAATAAACAATTTAGCGACTAGAACTGCATAGAACTTGGCATTCAGACTCGTGTGTGTGAATTTTCAAACTTTCAAAAACTATAACCTCTATTTTGCTTAGATTTGATGCGAATTAGTAACTGTCAACTAAGTGTGGCATTTCAAAACAAACTATATTGCTAGAATTAGAAGTTAGGGACAAAATTCAGTGCAAGGGCAACGTGAACTTACCGATAATTTTGAACTGCCATATACAGGGTGGATTGAGTAGCCCTGACCGGTGACGTAAGAATTTTCAGACATTGGGGAGAATTTTGCGCGTTGAAACCTGAAATAAAAATAACAATTAATATAAGACAAATTGTCTATACTTACCTTGAATAAAAATAAATATGAGTGACCAGGAAATTGAGGAAAATAGGGAGGCTTCGCCGCAATTCTCAATTTTCACTTTGAGTCTTAATTTTCGCGGAATTTGACTGCAAAAATGGATGTGCATGGAAAGAACTAGATTTTTCGCACAAAAATTACCCTACGGAACATGAAATTGAGAATTTGCCGAACTTTTTTATGGGGGAATGCTCGTTTTGGAAAGCCCTACAACACTGCCCACTAAGATTTCGGAGAGAAATTTTCCGTTCAACTACATTTTTTGTTCATCACCATTTTCCCAATACTATCCTAATTTTGAATAAAACGATTAACGGATTTTGGATCAAAGTGACCAAAAAGAGAGAGATCAACATAACATCTTATGGTTTTAAAAGTTTAGAGCATCCAGTAGATGCGGAAGACTTTCACTATCATACATTTCCATCCGAACAGTTCCAGGAAATTTCAATCATTTTTCATAAACACTTTCATCAAAATATTAAATTCCCAAAAAAGTGGTTAGGGAACCTTTCTGACCTTTTTCAGAATTACGGGAAAATTCGGAAAATCTGTATGTGGCGATTTTTGTAAATGTCCAAAAATGTGTCCAAAAATTCTGGAGAAATAATTTTTGTTAGATGAGATTTTTTTCCAATACTTTCCCAGTTTTCAATAGAACGATTTTTGATATGTGAATATTTTTGGATGATTGTGGCCATTTTAAGGGAAACGGGTTCACGGTATCTCCGCCGCAACTACTCTTGTTTGGGGAAGCTACGGAGCCAGAAATGGCAACATGGGATGAGACGACAATTATGCAATTTTATATATTTTTAGGTATTAATAATATTGTGTGAAACTAACTACTCTGTGGACAAAAGCCCCAACCAGAGTTGAATTACACCCACAATATCTACCCATGTATTCCTTATTATTAGCTTTTGTAACATATTTTACTGTATTAGAAAGGTATTTTAAGCTAACATAAATCAAATCTCCTACAATTCCTATCAATGAAGTCATATGTATGTTCTCTGATACCAAACATCAGAGAACAACACTTCACGCAGAAGGTACCTATCACATAGTCATTTAAAGCTAGATAATAATTTGTAATTATTGTTTTTATCTTTCAGTTATGTGAGTGTAGTGCGACAAATTACATTAAAACGATTCATAATATACGACACCAGAAAGAATAAGCGAAAAATATTACACATACATTTTCTTGGAATTAATTGTAAACATGGAAGGATGGATAATATTATAAAGGACACTCTAACTCTATTTGAAGAGTATTCTATAAGACATTAAATTCAGTTGTCTGTCGTGGGTTTTAAAATTTCGAAACGATTAAAATGAAGAAAAATAAAATAATTTCATAATTCTATGTACAGTATGAAAACATCTCGTTAGCATATCTTAAAATTGTTACGAGCTATCTGTTGTTACAATATACACAACATAACATAATAAGGTAGGTATTGAACAATGAAATGGCAAGATTTGTTTCTAATCGTACGTGCATGACCATCCCTTAGATTGAACGTTGGTCTGTAAAAGAAATTAGAATACAAAACAAGTGTTTAATATAAAATTAGATGTAATTCACAGTTCTTAATATTTTTTATAAATCTACACTAATAATTATTAATTTTATTCAAAACTTTAAGTTCGGTCAGGTATTACTTTCATGTGATTTTCTACATGCATATTTCAAATTCGTTACAATATATACTTACTTTTCCCCACTAGTTCAAAAAATAAGTTAAATCAATAAATTTAATGGGGAAAGTGCTTTTTTCTTCTCCAAAATAGATACCCTTATTTTAAAACAATTTTCCAGTTATAGTTGATCTCTAGCAATCACTATAAAGTAATTAACATAAATATTAACTTAGCAGCAAGATAGGTGACGCGAGAATTCTATATTGATAAACAACCACTTCCCAGTTATTGACGAAGTCTTCGTATTCTTTTAATATATAACCATTACTTTACTTATGTCACTGCATGTGGAAACCGACAACCGGAAAATTGTGTAGCGATTACTCAAGGCAATGCCTTATCCTCAGCGCAACTTCTATATTACGAACTTTGCGGGCGTCAGGGTGCAGACAGGAGCTGTCACGAGATTTACTGGCCGTTTCCCGGTTCGAATTCAAAGCGTGGCCCGTGCGATCAGCGGGTTGCATACCCGCAGAATTGATAAGACCGCCGAGGTTATGCGAAATGCGATTTAGATATTTTACGAGATCATCGGCATGTATGTACGCTGCTCGTCACGAGCTAGGTCACGCTTTCAGAGAGAGAAAAGTGGATTGCTGCAACTAAAGGAGGAGGGCCCCTATGGCCGGTTTTCGGCCCCCCACAATTTTTTTTGAAGTCGGGGGTGCCATTTGATGCGCCTTTATGGGCCTAACAACTTTTATCTAGAACTTTTTTAATAGGGCGTCCTTCTTGCTTGTCTCAGGTCATAAAATCACCTTCTATAAAGGGGGGATACTTGGGGGAGGGAGAGTGTTTTGGAGGGTTCATTTGTGGTCCAATCGACTACATATAAGGTTTAGGCGACAATAAAAAAAAAATATTTTAGAAAAAATTGTGGGCGGCCGAAAACCGGCCTTAGGGACCCTCCTCCTTTAATAAAAGAGAAACAATAAATAATATTAGTGACAAGAACTTGTCGAAAGTTGATGTACCTACTTAAAAAAAATTAACCTGCAAAACTATACGTAAAACAGTTACGATTAATAGAAGCTGTTAAAGTACAGGGCGTTCAGTAAATAATGGGCCATACATTAACGCTAGCTTCCTTTTATAAAAATAATGTGACTTAAATCGACTTATGTCATTATTTACTATTATTATTACAAAATAGGTTAGGGCAGCGGACTAAAGTCGTGGTATAACCAAAATTAACAAAATATGTACAGCTTAATATAATAAACTTAACATAATAAAGGATATTAACTTAAACTAATATACATAATGAACAATCTAGATATAGGTATAGGAAAATTCTAAATATTAAAAATGTGAGCGTGCAGTCTACTTTTGAATGAATTAAGTGTTGGTGCGCCAATTATTGATGCCGGTAAATTATTCCAAATCGTAAAAATTCCGGATAAGAAAATTTGCCTTGCTCTGGATTTTTGTAGTAAATAGAGTTAGCACGTTTACACACAGAGTTTACATAATCTGACCAAGATAAATTGGAGTTTATGATGACACCTAGGTCATTGTGAGAAGTTACTGTTTTTAGTACTCGTCTATGTAAGGAATACACACAATTGGGGTTTTTACGGCCGATATGGAGAACATCACACTTGTCCGCATTTAGTGGAAGTAGCCATTTATCACACCAGTTCACACATGGTCACTAACAAGATTGCCGTACTATCATCTGCGTAGAGAGATACCTTATTTGTGACGTGACATTGAATATCGCTGGCATAGATATTAGATAATAAACAATAGGGGTGCTAAAACTGAACCCTGGGGTATGCTGCTGAGAACCGGTCTATCACTGGCGAAAGATTTTCCTACTCTGACTCTAAAGAATATATCTGTTAAAAAAGTATTGATCCATATTGAATTGATCGCAGCAAACGCGCACATGATTCAGTTTGTGTAAAAGTTTTCTCCTAGGAACCCTATCAAAAGCTTTTGAAAAGTCAAGGTATATTACATCTATGTATAGGATCACTATTATCTAGAGCTTATCTAGACCAGGCGCTTAAGCAGTGAATAAGGTTTGTTAAGGTGGAGCGATTTTTAATAAATCCGTGTTGTACAGGAATAACGTTCTCTTGTAGTAAGAAATCTGTCATCACCTCCACAATGATGGAGTCCTTGGTTCTACAGTTGGTAGAAACTGCGTAAGACAGGGCGACATGTATTTACACGTCGGTGGACAAAGGTTTGTCTAGTTGTTATAACATCAGGTATGTCAAATAATTTTATTTATTAAAATAGCAAATTAATTTTATTAATTAATAATAACAATAGCAGCAACACCTAAATTTGCTAATATAAAATAGGTGTTATAAAATTTTATTTAGTTCTTTCCTTGGGAAATTGTCAATTTTTTGTCTGTTCATTTTTTATTACACTTTGCCACCGTGCCGGTCGTCGACTGCATGCTTTGTTTTGCGGAAAGTCAGGTTTTACAGTAGACCAGATTCTAGTACTGTGCAGAATTGTATTTTTAAATCTCTACATTCAAATTTTTTTTAAGATTAAATATTTAAAACAATGCCCAACCCAATTAAACCATATTATTGATGATGTATCTAAGACTAACATGAAATTTTACAGGTATGTACTGTCTTATATAAACCCTAACCTAACCTTTAGAATATTACCTGCTCGCCTTACAAAATATATATTTTTATACGAATTTTCCTAGAAGCTGCTATAAAATATAAATTGAAAGCAAAATAAAACAGCCATTAAAAAGACAAAAGTAAAATACAAACGGCAATAAAATAAAAATTTACGACAAAGGTGTTGTGGCAATAAAGCATGTTATAAAATGCGTATTTCGATTGATATCATTTGAAAGTTCATGAAATATATCTATGTTTATAGGAAACACTGGTTGATAAGTAACAGGTCTACTTGTTTTTTACTGTTGTATTGGTACTGAATTGCGGGAAAGCTGATAAATCAGTTAACCTCCAATTTTTATTGATGATGTCATATGTATGTTCTTTATTACCAGATATCTATAAGGTAAAGAATGATTTAATAGACAAGATTATATTCAATAAACATCTAAAGTAACCTTTAAATAAAATAGAAAAATGTATAAAAGGTAATAATAAAAAAAATATGGATAAATATTGTATGTGCGGGAACTAAGCCCAATACTTTTTTAAAAAATGAAAGATAAAGGTTGTGCTGAATCGTGCCGGATTTGTGCTACTTTATTTGGTAACAATTTAAAGAAAAATAATAACCAGTTCCATAGAAAACGAAAAAGTCGTGTTTTCCACGTAGCCCCAATCTTCGCGAAAATAGTATTTTTCTTTGATGTGCTACATTATACTAGTTGTTCCAAACATTCTGCCGTTTAACAAATATTGATATCTTCCCTAGCTAAAACTAAAAAAACAAACATTTTTTAGTTCCCCATATTTAGAAATTACAATTTTTTCCAATGTGCTGAATTGTGCTAGTTTTTCAGAACATTGTGCCGTTTAAAAAATATTAATATCTATCTGTGTTATCCGGAAAATGCAAAAAACGAAAATTTTAGCAGGACCTTAGTGTCCCATTTTTTCCGAAAATAAAAAAACGGGTTGTGCCCAATTGTGCTAGTTGTTCTGAACCTTGTGCCGGTTAAAGAAATTATATATCTGCCTCCATACTTCGGAAATTTAGGCCTGAACTTAGAACAATGTTCAAGACAACTAGCACAATTAAGCACAACTCAATTTTTTACTTTCGGAAAAATGGGGGGCTAAGTTCACGCCATAATTTAGGCTTTTCCGAATTATCCAGAGAACGGAGGCATACAGAATATTTCCTTAAACGGTACAATGTGAACAACTAGCACAATTCATCACATAAGATCACAGGTAGATATAAATGGGGGGCTAGGAAGTTCCAGTTTTTTCGGAGACCGGAGGCAGATGTCAAATCTCTTTAAGCGGCACAATGTTCCTAACTAGCACAATATAGCACATTAAAGAAAAATACGATTTACGCGAAGTGAAAAAACACGATTTTTTCAGCTTTCAGGAAAAAGCTATTATTTTTCTTTTGATTTTTACGACACAATATAACACAAATCCGGCACAGTTCAGCACAACCTTTATTTTTCATATTATCAAAAAATGTGACTAATTTGACGCAGATAAATATTGCGGGTGTAATTCAACGGAGCATTAGTCCTCACAGTAGTTAATTTTATGTTATATTATTATATAAAAAAATAAAAATGGATAAAAAACGATAGTATAAAGGACAAATGTTTGAATGAAGTAAGTGAATGCTTTTTATTTATATTAATTTTGACAGATTATCAACAGCTTTGACATTTCAAAATAAATTTTTTCAAATAATTTCAGTTAATAACCATCTACATCATATTACTGCAAGAATTTATAGATCTCTTGGTTTTATTATAAGAAATAGTAAACAGTTTCGGAATTCTAACACTTTGAAAATTTTATACTCTACTTTTGTCAGGTGCAATTGTGAATATGCATCAATTGTTTGGTGTCCTAATTATGCTGTACATGTGGATGCTCTTGAAAATGTTCAACGTAAATTCTTGAAATATGTTAGTTTTAAAGCTGATGGTGAGTATCCCTCTGTTGGGTTCCCTCAAGTTGAAATGCTTAATAGATTTGGCCTTGAAACTTTGGAAAATCGACGTAAAAAGGCTTATTTAATTTGTTTACATAAGTAATTAATAATGTCATTGTCTGCAGTGCCATCTTGCGAATGTTGAGCTTTCATGTTCCCAGAATTGAAGCTAGACAATTTAACATGTTTTATTTGCCACCTGCTAGAACAAATATTCTGCAACAGTCTCCACTGCATAATATGTGTAATTTGTGTAATGAGGTTATCTTGCCTGTTGATTTTTTGGATTGCAATATTTCGACTCTGAAAAAATCTGTTTTGTAAATGTTATTGTCTTTATCTAGATTTTTAGATTGATTTTTTTTTCATATTTGTTTACATGTATTATGTCTAAGTATTGTGTTTTTTATTTCATGTATGCTTTTTTTTGTGTTTTCCTATTCTTTAACTGGGTCTTTGACCTGTTGAATAGTGTAAATAAAATAAAATAAAATAAAATAAAATAAAATAAAATAAAATAAAATATGTTATTTTTTTGTAGTTGGATATTCGATTCCATTTCAAATAAATAAGGCTACCTGAAGAAGCGATCCTAAAAATGAAGAAATAATTCAGAAGCGAAGAAGAATTTTGACCTTGAATGATTGCATTAAGCCAAGCACATCTTTTTTGTTAGTAAATGTAGCTAGATTAGTTTCTATTTTAGATATTTATTGAATTCCTATAAATAAAAGTAATTGTATAAATAGCATGAACAACTTAATAATACAGTTATAATTATTTCTTTAGCTTATGCTCAAAACCCCATCTTTATTTATTTATTGAAATAAAATATCCAACATTTACAGAGTATGTTGACTGTTAAGAAAAGAAAATAAATAAAAACATGAATACAAAGTCATAGTAAAACACTAAATAAAACAGTAACATTAAGATACAAAAATAAAAAAATAGTATAAATAAAATTAAGGAAAATATGCATCAGCACAACAATAAATACAAAAATAAAAACAAACTGTAAAAGAATAGGATGCCGAAAAGCTGCTTTATATCACGAAATGTATATAATAAACTACCGAACTTACTTTTCAATTGATGATAGTTACTTAAAATTCGGTGCAATGGGGATTTAACTAACATATTTGTAGGAGCATGTGGGGCAAATAAACTGTTGAATCGACTATTAGATCTCGGCGCTCTAAAATGTATGCAAGTTAGTAAATAATCTGATTTAATAATGTAATGAATAATTTTAAAAATAATTACCATGACCATAGAATGCAACAGACATCTACAGATAAAGCTATGTAATTGAAAATAGAATTTTAGAATACGTTTTGCGAAATTCCTGTAACAGGATGGATACTATCCAATGCAAATGCTGCAGATTTAAAAAATATATATAAAAACAGCTTTTTTTGGTCGTAGAATATGCTCCTGGAGTGTTTACTTCTACTTAAGAAACAGTACGTATTGTATGCTTAACGGAAACGTGCCATTAGATGTTTTACTTTGAGTTCAAGGAACTCCAAGGATAACATTAAATTTTAACTTCCTCGCTAACAGAAAAAGATGCAATGAGCATACATATCCCGTCAAAGGAAACATAAGTTATATTTTTTCATCAAAAGTTAGAGGGGTAGTCGAAAGCAATTTCGTCAGTAGGTCCCAAAGGACAACTTCCAACTTTTAAGAATTTTGTTTACTGCCTATGCCAGGCACACACGAAAGACATTCCCAATGTCTCTGCAATATATTTACTTGTCGATACGGCTTCCAGTTCTACGTTTGGCTGTCCGTTCCGACTGCAACGCGGTGCAATCATGATGCATCCAATATTTGTTTCTGAACTTCGACAGCTTGATCCGGAACCGAGCAACATATGCAATTCATCATAGGCCTTTCGATCGTATACACGAGGGTGAAATACGCTAAGAATTGTACACCTAAATTTTTTTTAATTAAATCCTGTGATTCCTTCTTAAAATGTTGCAAATTCGTAGCAAATTTTACCCTGAGAAAAAAAACTGTTAAATTCTTAAGGATCTTTACTTGAATCGGTTATTTCGAAAAGGCCACATCTCCTCTGTTATGAGAAAATGAGTTATTGCCGCCATTTTATTTAGAATGTTTTAAGATTCATTGTCTGTGAAAACGCCACATATCCGCTATGTGCTAATATTAATTTAAGCGGGCATGGTTTTCTGTTTACTTCGAAAAGGCCACTTCTCCGGAGATGTGGCATTTTCCAACAAACTGCGCGCGCCAAAAAGCTGAAGTGGCACGGTGACGGTCTCTCCAATAGGATGTTTTGTGGTCTCCTCAGTCCAGTACCAGCTTCTGTAAACTGCGGTTTGTTTTGTTGTGCATTGTTTATACAAAATGAGTAGCTCTGAAAGTGAAAATAGTGCTAATATTGAAAATATACAAATGAAAAGAAAGAAGGGCGTTATTAATCGTTCCAAGTATAAAAGTGAAGTAATCAAGAAGGCTAAAATAAAGGGCGAGGCGCACATTAACCATGTGGGAAAAAGGTTATGGCGCGAAAAACTGGAATTAATTGCAGTTGTCGCAATAAATGCTGTGAAACTTACTCAGAGTTAGACAGAAGTGCTTTATTAACATCATTACACCAGTTTGATGGCAAAATTCCCAAGACTCCTATTTACAAGGTATGATAGAAGTAACACCTATTAAGAGAAGCAGAAAATCTCAAACTACCAATAAACACATTGAGAGACCCCATAACTTTTTATTTCATGTTTGTTTAAACGGAGTACGTAAAGGTATGCAAGAAAGCTTTTGAGTTTGTATGGGGTTGGTGAAAAACATATTCGACGATTATGTCACCTACTAACTGCTGGAACCACTCCAAGAGATAATAGAGGTAAATCTGTGAAATCCAGACATAATTTAATACCAGGCGAGGTATGTTTTCAAATAAAGGAACACATAGAATCGTTTGATCTGAAAGAAGTTCATTATTCTAACAATGTATTGAAAAAGTATTTGCCTGCTACATTAGATGTTAAACAGATGCATAAAATGTTTATGAAAAAGTATTCCGACTCGAAAGTAAAATATAGTTTTTACTTAAAATATTTTCATGAAAATTTTACTTATACTTTGGTCGTCCTCAAGTTGATGTGTGTTCTGCCTGTGAAGAACTTGGCCAGAAAATTTAAAGCACAACCCTCAATGACAATGCAAAACGAGTTGCTGCTGCAGAACTTATAGTTCACAAAAACAGGGCTAAGAAATTTTACAAAAACTAGAACACATCAAACAACTATCTTCAGAGAACGATGAAATACTGGGAATTACAATGGATTATATGCAAAATTTACCATTACCTGACATACCTGTACAGGAAATTTTCTATTATCGACAGCTGTGGATTTTCGAGTTCAGTATACATAACTTAAAAACAGGAGAAGCTAAATTTTTCTCTTATCATGAGGGTGAGGCTCACAAAGGACCCAATGAAGTATGCACAGTTTTGAAAAATTATTTTGAGAATGAGATCTCTGAGAATGTAAAAGAAGTTCATATATTTTCAGATGGTTGTGCAGGCCAAAATAAAAATCACACGGTAATTCGTTTTCTTTTAGTCCTTGCATCCTCACAGAAGTTCAGAAAAATTTTCCACTATTTTCCAATAAGAGGTCACTCATTCCTTCCATATGACAGAGATTTTGGTATAGCTAAAAGGCTTATTCGTAAGCATGACCGAATTTTTCTTCCTGAAGAATATTACGACCTAGTAGAAAAATCCTCTAAAAAAGGTCTCTTCTCAATACAGAGGGCAAAAAATGAGAACATTTTAGACTTTAAGAGTTGGTGGCCCAAGTACTACAAGAAAACCATATTGTCCCTCGACTCGTATGGAAAAAAAGCAAAAGATCAAAAAACGACTTTCCAAATTTCTCAGTATAACGAGTTCGAATATGATTGCAACAAACCTGGGATTGTTAAAGTACGTCCGTTTATTGATGGGCTTATTTTCTACGAATTTTCTTTGGGAAAACCAGCTGGAATTTGTCCTAATCTACTGACAAAGCCTGCCTGCACAGGAAAAATCCCTATTAATTACAAGAAAATGAACAATTTGAAGAAACTTGTGCAGTATATACAAGAAGACAAAATATTTTTTATAACGAGTTGATGTTATGGCCTACTACCAATGATGATGAGCCGCCAGAAGAGGATTACTATACTACTAACTATAAATCTTTGAACTTCTAAATATGTTTTTCAAGTAATATATTATTCCATTAATTATGCTGAAGTTTTATTAATCATATTAATCATTATTCAAAAAATCACAGGTATTTGTTCGGAAAAAGCCACAACTCCAAAAACTTTTTTTTTTTCTCACAGCACACCTGATTTTTTTCTTCTTCTGTTTATCGAAATTTGCACACATATCACAATTAGAGACTGCTCAAAAGCTAATTAATTGATATTCCAACTAATACCAGAAAAATACGTTTTTTTACTCTCATGTAAAATTTACTTTTTCGGAGTTGTGGCCTTTTCGAAATAACCGATTCAATTGAAGGCGTACAAAGAAGTTTTACAAAATGGATACCTGCCCTTAGTAACTTATCCTATCACGACCGTCTCCATGAACTTGACATTTCTGTTTTAAGCAACAGACGACTTTGAGGCGACCTGGCCTGTTTCGTCGATTTTGTGAAGCAAATGTTTATTGTAAGGACATTTTTGTCTATTGTTATTTTATTTTTTGTATATTTGTTTAATCTGCTGTCTACTATGTTTTTCATGTATTTTTAAAATATTGTTGCTATGATTGTTACCTTCTTGACTTTATAGGCATTGCGCCTCTGTCTTTCTATTTAAATTAATAATAATAATATAAAAATTACTCAAAATGTTCACCGTCAGCTCACATTGCCGATCTAAAGATTCCGTGGATCATTTCTTATTTGGTTAGCTGCATGCTAAATTCTCCCAAGTAACTGCTGACGAGTACTGATTTCAACATGGTAGACAAGCTGCTTCATATGTCTTTATAAATAAAAGTCCAAAGGCTTTAGATCTGGGGAAAGCGTTCATGCTACTAGGCATTGCTGACCTATCCATTTTTTCTGGAAACGATATTAAGCCCTACGTCATCAATGAAATCAAAATAGTAAATTATTGTTAAAAATGCTGCCCCAAACGTTTACATTGCAACTTGTTGAAATTGTTTTATCTACCCAACTAACATTTAAACATAATAGACTACTGCACAAGAAAAATAAACCTAAATTGATAAAGATTTATTGCTTTCAACGATAAACATAATCTCAAATGTTACAAAATCTTGATAACACCAAAATTTTAATAAGAATTTATTATCTAACAGTAATATGATGGCTTCCAAGTAAAATAACATATATGTCAATTTATATGGTTCGAAATTAAAAATGGTTTATCTCTTCTGCGTTTTCAAATGCTAAAATTCCAATAACAAGTAAGACGAAGTTACAGTTTACCTTGAAATCTGCACTGAATATCTAATATATTACGAAATTGTAAAAACTCATTTGGTCTTTAACTAGTTGTTAAAAATGAGGTAATAACTAGTTATTTTTCCCTATTAAATCTTTTTAATTTACCAAGTATTTTTGTTTCCAATAAAAACTTATTTTCAACTTGTTAACTTCTAATATTTATACGAGCATTTCGATTAGCCTAACAACAGTATAGACCTATTTTACGGTATAAATTTACTTGTTAATAATACTTCGATTTAAATTTGCATTAAAAAGGTCTTTTATAGATCAAGCTTCTCATTATATTCGTATGTATTCAGACAGATTTTCATGCCGTAGGGTGTTGAAGTTGTTTCGTGATTTGGCGATCTGCAGTGAAAACCTACTTGTGTCGTACGGGTAAATTAGAAGATATAGCCCTACAGACGGCATACCGCACAATATTACAGAGTTGCAAAAAATTAATTAAAAAAAATATTGTGTTCATACTTCACCATCAAACTTTAAGTCAATAGTGCAGATTATGTAAATCAAGCTAGTGGTAATATATCGATAAGCACATCACAAGTATTCCTTGAGATAACAGTGTTATCGACTATTGAGTTCCATTCTGAAATATGTATTTTGTTTATTTGATTGGATTATAGCCACACAAGATATTATAAGGTTCATTTTGAATTTTGAGTCACAAATAAATCGAAGAGTAGAATTTTATATGTACGTAGTTATTAATGATTTAGTAGGTAATAAATTACCATAAGGTATCTCCAGTTGGAAGAAATTTCAACCACAAAGTTCATATTCTGTTGTGTTGGCATAGGCAATCTGTTCTATAGGTTAAAACTTATAGACAAATTGACTTGAAAAAGGCCAATAAATGTAGGTAAAGTTTCTCTATACGGAATAGGTTACGAACTTTTTTTCAATTACCGTGATTTTAACTGCAAATGTTTGTTGTGGCAGTGACCTAGAAAGTCGATGGAAGTGTCTGCCCCTTCTACACATTCCAAACATAAAATATCCTCTATTTCGATCAAACTGAGTTGCCTGTCTGCAGTAATCTGTCAGGACCTACCATTTGGTTCAGGGACCTTCTACTGAGGAACAGCAGCAACATCGTTCTACATATTGGATCCATTGAAAACGTATGGAACTGTCTACATCCTCTATTTTTGCTCAATTCCATCCTAATATCTGGCAGACCCGTTGGTTTAGGTCGCTATTAATACTATTTCACGTAATTCCAATAATGGGTTCGGGTTCGCTAGCTGGTCACCCTCGTTACCGGAGATCAACTCTACCTTCCTCTATCTGGTCAGAGACTCTAGGCATCTCCACACTCCTTAACGGGAATAAATCTCGTCCTTGCAGATTTTCCGTATCATGTTTTCATCCATAAACGTAGGATTTTGCCTGTGCCACAACTGGACAGATTTATAGAAGTGTATGTTAGTGGACAACCACGATTTGATCCATAACGCTTCACCCTGGTGGATCTGCTGCAAATCAAACTGGTGGAATGATCTCTGCGTATGGCCGGTTAATAACTTACGTGGATTACAGGAAGATGCGGAAGTAAAATTACCGGAAACAGTATACAGCAGCTAATCCGTAGAATATGACGCTGAAGATGAATTGCTGCTTTCGTTTTTTGTTAAAACCTGAAATATAAGCAAATCAAACAAGCGTCGGGTATCAGAAACAAGAAATGGTACTTTCTCCTCCAATAAGCCGTTTTATAGCCATGGCTGAACAAAATGCTTTTCAGTTATGAAGCTTAAATAAATACATCCAAATATGATCTACACTGTTTTTTAATTACACAGTTCCTTTTCAGCTTGAAAACTTATACAGGCTGTTTTAAGGTGACAGCAAATTAGAATATTTCAGAAACTACGATTTAAATGTTTAAAATGTATGCTTTGTGGTTTTTGGTGCTCTCTTTAAATAAAATAATGCTATTCTTGTTGCACTTCCGAATATACCAGAAGTCGCTATCTACTTGTTTATTTTAAATAGAATACCCTTTATATTTCTGCATATTTGGATTTTACGCGTAATTTTAGGAGGACTTCGAGATATTTCAATTCTATAAAAAATGTTTTTTAAGGTTTAATCCAAAATTGTCTTGTTTTGATGTCCAAGCTAAAGTATTTATATTTAAATAGAGATAAGGGAATGCCTATCATCTGTAACAGATATTTTAAAAACTGTCCTATGTTTTATAAGCTTGTCACTAAAATAGTTATATTTTTGTCGTATAAGCTGTTTTACTATTTGCCAAAACGTTCTTGTGATAAATTTATAAGATAATTCATTTACTGACAACAAAATAATGATAGTGCTTCAAAATTTTTAATTTTTTTTAATAACTCGGCAATAAAGTAATATTGTCGTATAAATGATGAACATTATAAAACTGTTTTACTGCTTGAGCATTATGTAAAAAATAGTCAATTTTGAATTAGGCTATCGAAAAGCAACTATTTTTGATAGAACTGAAATATTTCGAAAGCCATTAGATATAGATCTAAGAAAACTTGATAAAGGTCTCCCAAAAATTAATTGTAGAAGCGCATTTTCAAAATTAAAATCGAAGTAGTTTCTTAAATACTCTAATGGGCCGTCACCATAAGACAATCTGTATAAATTAATTAATTCACCTTTTTGTTTTAGATACATATTTTATTACTGTGAGGAATATGTTACTGAAAAATGCTTCTGCCAATGCCACTGGGATGACAAAACTTGTTTGTTTTTGATAAATATCGGGCCACTCTAACATCCTCTTTGGAGAGTCTGGCACGAGAGATAATATGCGGGGATTTTATAATATCTATCTGTAGAAAACATTTATCACATATCCTGTCCATCCCTGTTATATAAATGTACCCAAAGCCATTTTGTGAAACAGTAGGTGAATTTCAGCAAGTATGTACTTCAAAGTTGTACTACTGGTTGCTGTTTTTGCAAGAAGCAGTTTTGCCATTCCTGCTAAGAGTCTGAGTCCATCGTTTCAAGGTAAGAAATTTGCAATATAATTTAGGGAAAAGTGCCAGAAAACAATTATAAGGAAGAAAATGTAATTCAATTAAAATTAGTTATTTACACATTAGGAATTGGAGCAGCAATTATTGTCATTGTTGAAGTAAATTATATTATGATGTCGAGATACTTGAATATAGTGTAGTTGAAGTGTATAATTTCTATTCTATTTTTGCCCAGGATATGCATTTTTTTTTTAATAAAACATTTTAACACATCAATTTTATCAAGGGTGTGGCAGTATTTGTGGGATATGAGTTGCTATTACAAAGAAAAGTAACTATCCTATTAAGAAATCAAGAAGAATTAAGAAGATTAAAGAGCTTTCTTTGTGCTGCTAGACCCTTCCAATAAGATTTTTATACCTACGATGGAAACTTTTCAACATACAGAGTGATTTATAAATGACGACCAAAATATGAAACACTGTATTTTTTATGAACTTGGAGAAGGATATTTTACTTTAGGATGCTTTATTAAAAAATAGTGTTATACTTAAAAAATTATAAATTCCAAATTGATGTGAATGCATAACACTTCATCTTCAGGTTTTATAAGAAGCTACAATATAATGTATTTGACAACAATTTTTTTATAAATTTCTATTATAGAAATTAAATTTATTTAAGAAAAACTACTTAATACTACTACTACTTTTACTACTGTACTTTTTTTATTTTAATAATAAGAGTACATTTAGTTTTCTGTCATATTAAAAAATGAAATCTGAAAAAATCTGTTAACAGCAATTACCATTTTAAATATAACGAAATCCGTACTACTTAAATATCACAATTACAAGTGTCATCTAGTCAACACTTAGTGTTTGCTGTAGGTGGCGCCAGTTGTAAATTTAAAAAATTTAGAAAAAACTATGAGCTGGACTCATTTGTGCTGTAAAATTTTAGATTTAATAATATCTGCAACGTTGTCGTACAGTTGTCTACAGTTTACGTTTTTCATCTAAAATTGATTTGACTGATAATTTGGTTAACATTATTTATGAATGTTAATTTCTATCTAATTGACTAATACTTGTAATAGTGATATTGTCAGTATTGGGTATTTTGATATATTTAAGAAGTTGATTGCTGTTAGTGGAGTAGAATTTTTCAGATTTTTTAATATGAAAAATAAAAAGCATTTTTATTAGTGAAATTAAAAAAGGTTCTCTAAATACGTAAAATTAACAGTTTTCTTTAAAATAAAGTAAAATTAAATTCAATAATGGAAATTGAAAATTTTCTTAGTCAATTACCTACATTATATTGCAGTCTCCTTTATGACCTGAAGATGAAGTGAACATATGCAACCAATACCCTTTATCTCCGCCACTGTGGGATGTACTATCGTTTGCAATATTAATGACACCAATAAATATGCATTTTGCGACATTTTTTGAACTGCAGGCTTATTCGTAATGAATTCTACTTTTAACTTTCAGCATTAGTTCTTAGTTATTCTAATCACCACTAGAGGATGAACGTCTTCTAAGCATGTTTTGTAAAGGTCATAAAAAGAAACAAAAAATTTGACAATTTACAGAATTTATATGTGATTTATATTCGTAACTCGTAATTCGTAGTCGTAATCTATGATTTCTACATTTTAATTTTAAAACAAGTAAAGTAATTTTCAAAAACAATGTGACCTTATAATAGTCTAATCATTGGTCATATAAGCTTCATAATAATTATGATATGTAAGAGACATTTGACAATCTAGAAAATAGAGGTTATGTTCTCATAAATTTGGGAATCAAAATTGAAAAAAAAGTCAATAAACAACGTGAGTTTAAATGTTTTTACTTATAGGTATACATTTTTATTTTTACTAAAATATTTTCAGGAACAAGAAACTACGGCTGAAGGGTCTTTTCAAACTTGAGTATTTTGTTTTGAAAAATGTTACCTTTGCTGAAGTGTCTGAAAACATTGTGGTAGTTTCCGCCTAGAATACGGTGTATTTTGTGGTTTCAATGTTAGTGTTGTAGACAAGCCATTTTTGTGCAAACATTTTAATGAATAATTTATTATTAAGTGTATATTAATGTATTAATGTTAAAAGCTAATATACGAAGGTAAAAAGTAAAACTAAGACTACAGTTTTGGCAAGAATTCAGAGAATGTAATTTCCAGTTTGACGTTAAACATTGCTGTTACATAAAGAATAAATAGAATAATAGAATAGAAATTTTATAATAAGTGGGCACATTCAATGGGACAAGAACTAAGCAGTGTGCTAGCATTTGCTATCTGAATAAATTGCTAAAATATCGTTTAGTAAAGGAGAAAAGTGAGGTTAAGTTGTCTTAATATATAACCTTATTCATCTGTCAGCAGCTCGCCTAGCAAATAAAAATTTGGCTACAAAAAACCTGCTTTGCAATAACCATTGATTAGTAGATCATGTAGTTTTTTTTTATCATAAAAATTTTGATTTACAAGCAATCGACAATCGTTGCAAAAAATTAATCATTTTTCAAACTCTGAACATATGAATATGTTATTAACATTAGGTGAGTGCCACCTGTTTCATGTCAAAATCTTTAGTTTTCATATTCGCTATGAATTTATCAAAAAAAAAAAATGTTTAAAACCAAAAAATTGAGCATTTTCTAAGCACTATCACTCTTGTTTTATCTGCCGCTAGACATTCCTACTTAATTTTTCAAAAAGGACATATAAAGTGATGGGATTGCCAAATATCATTATATTTATCTCTACACATTCAGGAAATATTAATTAAACTGTCATAAGGAACTAACTTTTCATGCCCTATATCCTATATACATGTTGATATATACTTCCCGTCTTACTTTGGGGTCTAGAAAATGCAGTAACTTGTATTATATTTAGAATCACCTTGTATAATTGTGTAGTTCCATAAAATGTACTGTCTACTGAATTCTTGTCCCTTCAGTGAATTTTTATTTATTTTGAATTAAAAATTGTGTCGCCTGAAAAAATGCCAGAGAAATATTATGAATTAAATGTTCAACATTTTAGAACATATTCTGTTTAATACTATTATATAACTATTATACTAATTTTATAACTGATTATAATAATTTAAAGAAAATATATTAAATCTGTAAAAATATATTATTTGTAAAAATATTTGTACTAAAGAGTACCTTTTTCAATCACTGGAGGTTTTGAACCATAGTTTTTTTTCTGTAAAAGTATGTGAAACATTGATTTTATAGTAACCTATAATACTTTTGATTAAAACTGCCTTATAAAAGACAATAAAAGTCTAATTTTTGTACAATATTAGGTGTTTAAATAATAAAATATTTTAAATATAGGTGTAAATTAAAATTTTCAGTCAAAATTACCAATATCCTGTATTTATTCGATAATTTTATGACACATGTAGGTTAACGTTTATATAGAACAGAGAATTTTAAATTTGTAATTTATTATGGTTGCAGTATTGAAATAAAGTTATACAACACACGTTTAAGCAAAATTTTTCTTAAATAATTTGCAAATTCCCACAAGTAGTAAAAACACAACTTTGGGCCCCGATTGTAAAATTCCTGTGTAAATAGATTTGACTACAAATTCATTTCCCTTAAATAATTTATATGACAATCTTATTATCGGCACATTTAAAACATTAGAAATAATTTATGAGAAACTATAGTCTTTTATTAAATATTTTCTATTTTTAAACTAAAACGAGTGATTTAAATTTCTCGCCCCAGAAAGCTAGCTTTTTATTGGTTAATTTGTCGCCAAGCTTACACGACCCCATAAATTCATGTTGTCAATGTCAACTATCTACTAATGCTAACCACTTCATTTATATTTATATTAGCCTAAGATGAATGTTATTGCCACTTCGTAGATTTAGTTTGTTTATATATATATATTGTTTTTTTTTCAAATTTACCGCCAAATGTAGTTAATTCTTCCTGTGTATATATGACTTCTTCATTTGCTCTAAAATAAATATGTATAAATAATTATTTTATAATAAGTGTTTTTGTTTAATGGCGAAAATCGATTCTATTCTGTGACTTGTCTTTGAATTTTAATAGTAGCCAAATCATAACATTCATCATAAATGTTTGTGCGGAAAATTATTTTTTATACGAGAGAATTTCGAACTTTTTTTTAAACATATACTAGATGATCGCCACCTGTATGGGTGCCGCAATTTAACAGAAGATATAGGTATGCATGTATTTCCCGGATACGTATATTGTAAAATCTTTTTAATCTGTACTTACTTTTTACGTTTTAAATTAACTATATTTTATTTTGTGGCACCTACTTCGACGTATTACTTTTTTTTGTGTTACGTATGTATTATCAAAAGTAAACAATCACCAACAAAAAGTGACGAATAAATAAATAATATAGGTGACCGTGGGTCACAGGTAGAAATATTACAGTTTTGCTTGTGGCTTGGCCATCAGAGAGAAAATAATAGTAAACATTTTTTTCTCTCTGTTGGCCATGATCTTTTCTCTTATTAGAAAAAGAAAAGATAGTAGTAAATATCTATAGTCAGGTAATATATTTTGTAAGTAAAATATTACACATTTGACCTTGGGCGAATGATTCTCTGTCTCTATTTATTTTTTTTTGTGGAATTTCCCACTAAATTATTTCGATCGCCTCGCCCTCTCACGGCGGGGAAACTTTTTATATACAGTGTATTTTCCCGCCGTAAGAGGGCAATGCGGACAGGAGCACAAACTTCTACCGAAAATTCTAGTGGCTCTCAAACTGTTTTGAAGCGGTGTCATTAATATTGCAAAAGCTTGTACATTTTAGAAAAAGCTTTACGATTTTGGATAATGTTTACATATATCCATGTGCCTAATTTCAAGTTAATTCACTGATTTGTTTTTGAAGTATTTGAAAAATCAAAAATAATTTACCACCTTGAATCTTTTTAAAAAACTGTCCTAAAAAATGTATATAACAGACCTTTCCCTAAATTAATTTTTGGTCACGATTTTTGTATCATTTTGTATACTATATTAGTAGACGCGTTTTCTATCAGTTGAACAATATATTAGAGATGACATTATCTCTGTAGTAATTTTTTTAGTTTAGTTTATAGTTTTTGAAAATTTCCAAAATCAAAGAGGAAATTTTACTTATTTAGAAAAAAATATTTTTTAGGATGGGACGCTTTTTTTGGAAGTAATTTAACGTCTTTGATACAGTTATTTCACAGTAATGGGAAAAGTTACTATTTTGGTTTCCATTTTAAGGTAAGTTACTACAAAAATAGCCACTACTCAGGTTTGTTGAGTATATGATCTTATACTTTTATCAGATTAACATACAAAATGTTAAGTATTAAGATTTCACAAGAAAAACTATTATACAGGAGTTTATTCCTAATCGCTCTGGAGTGTACAGGGTGATCTTTTTATCATGGGAAATGCGTTTTTCTTTTAAACAGCTGAAGAAAATTGAGCGTTACCAAACAGAGTTTGTTTGGGCTGAGTAAGATTTGGAATTAAGATAAATAATAAAACTATAACCAAACTACGCAGCATGTCGTGACGCTTTAATTTTTTTTCTCAGAAGTATACCATTCTTAATGTAAGAACTTCAGTTCAAGTTTTTCCCCAAGTAACGTTTGTACGTTTATAATGGCTTAAAAGATACAAATTAGTTATTGTTTAACTGTTTTTTTTTTGTTTGCCTTATCAATCTTCAATTTATATCAGATGAGGCTTGCCAAAACAGTAGGTAGTGTTTTAATTTTATTTTATTATAATCCCAATTATATGTAAAGTAAACTTTGTCTTTAAATTACCTTCATTGACTTAATAACAAATATATGCATAAACGAGCAATAATAATAAACATAACAAAAAATTATCTATAAATAAAGATCTCCAATTTTAAAGAAATACCTTCAGAGTAACCATCTAATTAATATAATAATAATATTTTCAGTTTTTTACAATCGTTTCTCTCAAAATTTTGAAAAAAATTGTGAAAGTCACAGATCTTCTTACCAATATTTTATTAAAGTATACATGGTGACTCCAAAATTATAACCCTAAACGTAAATTTTGATGTACCCCTTTGATGTCCCATAACACTCTTAGGAGGTGTATTAGGGACAAATTATAAGTGTTAGTATTATTTAGACATCTCTGTCATATTTCCATGCAATTAAGAAATACTTACAAGACTGTATATTCCATAACCAATGAAGCATGTATTAAAAATTAAATACAACGTTAAATTATATTTTCAAGGCTACCTATTTTCAAGCAGCTCAATTCTGCGATGACATCCACATGAAGTTGGTTACTATTGAAAACGCTGAAGAAAATAACAGGCTCTATAAATATGTTAGAGACTCTAGTAAGTATTATTTATATTTAAAATAAAACATGTGTTAAATGTTATGGAAACACAGGGGATTTTTTATATGTCTTTTATGTTTTCAAAATATCATAATCACGTAGAAAAATGTCACTTGAAGCATCTGAAGTAAGGCACTTGCTGCGAAGGCTTGTCGGGTAATAAAGCCTAAAAATTAAAAATTCCTTACATAGTCTTCTTTTGACTTTATAAACCGCAATATACAAACACATAGCGGTACGTAAATTATTTATTTGTTCTGTTATTTCGACAGTAGAGTATGTTGTTATTTAATGCGAGGTTACATCATCTAAATAATAAAAAAACCCCTGCAACATTCATAAATATTTTCTTTTGTAATGAATTAAGGTAAATACTGTGTGTGTATAATAATTCTATATTTATTTTCTTTAATAATAGATATGTGTTTTTCTATTCATCACCTAATTTAAATTTTTTAACATTTACATGTGTTGTGATAGTAGGACATGTTGACTTGAGCGCAAGCCTTATTATTTTTATTGTTTCTTTTTGTTATAAGATTTTTAAACTAATTGTAATTATATTTTCTTATATACTACACGTATTTCATTTGCAGTAACAAATTTTAAAACAATAATGGCTCCCAAAAAGGGCTTTATGATCTTTTGAACATCACAAAGATGTTAAACTGCTGTCATTTTTAGACCGAAAATTACCTACTAAATTACATTTCAATGTTGTTTTATTTAAAGTATCGTCAAAATGCATGTCCCACAACAATGGAAACAGATATTACTCACCAAAAGGTTTGTCTCTACTCAGACTCAGATGCCTGCTTCCGAACAAACATCAGCAGATAAAGACAATGCAAATGCATCTAATCTCAGTTGATATCTCCTCTAGTTCGTCTAACATCATAAGAAACTGCATGTTCAAATGTTAGATAACCCATTAAATTATTATACTTCTACCATTGAAACTAAGTTCAGTTCGTTTCTGTATTTTTAAATATGATATGATAATTTACTGTTATTTAGAAATTATACGCTGAGGCCCTATTGTAATACCATATTATAATAAGGCTTATATTGTGGTTTTCTTAAAATAGTTATTTTTCTTTTTATTTTAAATAGAATGTATATATATATTATTTATGTTCTGTTTGATATAAAATTATCCTTATTACTCTCGCAGTCACCTTTTAGATCAGTGCTGGAGCATTTCGCAAAATCGTAAAAAAGGAAAAATAATAATAGTAGAATGAAACCCATTGAAAAAGGAAGAGAATGCAACAAAAATTAAAGGAAAAATAATTTACGGGCGATCTGAGGTCGGAAAGTGGAAGGGGGTCAGTTATTAAGGGTAAAAAACTGTTTGTCATTTCCGTCAAAACTACAAGTTTTATGGAAAAAGTTAAATAGCAAAGTTGTAGGTAATAAAAATATCTACTACTTTTGTATTTGCACTTTTTTCACATAACCTCAAAATATATGTGAAAAATTCAAATAACCAAGCTTTGGGTTTTTAATTTTTCTTACAAAAAAAAAAAAAATTTCACGAAATTTGGTAAAAACTTACCTTTTTATGTCCCAAACACACTGTAATTTTTTTGATTTAAAATATTTATTTTTGCTTTTTTTTAAAAGTCGGTGGGCTTTTTATTCGCTGAAATCTCTACTTTCTGATGGTGTAAAAAAATATACATTACTTTGGTAAATGTTCTCAGAAAATGCAAAGAAACGATGCGACACATTCGAATCCGAAATTTTTTTTAATTATTGTGTACAATTTTGAGCTATTTATTAAAATTTATACTTTAATTACTCGAAAAACGTAAAATTCTATGTTACGTTGATAAACAAAAAATTGCAAGTCGAAATATACTACTATAATAATTAACAACCAAATAAGTTAATAAAGTTAATAATTAATAATAATATCTCTACCCCTCATTCTAATCACAGGGATTAGTCCAGAAGTCGGAGACTTGTGCGGGAGAGGGGGCGGCATATTATTATTAAGCAGGCCGCATTTGCGCCCAGGAACGACTTACGTTGGTAGGCCCTAACCACTATTCAGTGCAGGAATGAGGAAAACCTGGAAAACCTCATTAATTAGGGGGGTAGTCAAATATCAACCGGCATCAATCTCTCACATTGACCCAAGCTAACATTATTCCACCCTACCATACCCAGAGAGAGGGTGCCAATCCTCTCCACGAATATAGCTTATATACGGTCTACCGGCAGCTGGGCTCGAACCAGCTCCGTCTAGTCACCTCGATTCAAGTACTAACGCCTTAAACCGCGCGACCACTGACGACCGATAAGATAATAGACATATACAATATTTTTTCGTTTCTTTGCATTTTCTGAGAACATTTACCATAGTAATGTGTATTTTTTTAAACTATCAGAGAGCAGAGATTTCAACGAACAAAGAGCCCAACGACTTTTTTAAAAAAGCAGATATTTTGACGTGAGAATTTTCGATTGAAAATTAGGGTGCTTTTTCGATATTAAGTCAAAATAATGTAAAAAACTAAATATTTTAAATAAAAAAGAATTACAGTGTGTTTGGAATATAATAAGGTAAGTTTTCACCAAATTTCGTGAAAAAAAAAATTTGAATTTTTTTTGTAAAAGATAAAAATAAAACACCAAAAACTTGGTTATTTGAATTTTTCACATAAATTCTGAGGTTATGTGGAAAAAGTGTAAATACAAAAGTTGTAGATCTTTTTATTACTTACAACTTTGCTTTTTAACTTTTTTCCATAGGACTTGTAGTTTTGCCATAAATCGAGGTAAACCGTTTTTAACCTTAAAAACTCACCCCCTTCCACTTCCCGACCTCAGATCTCCCGTAAATTATTTTTCCTTTAATTTTTGTTGTATTCTTTTCCTTTTCCAATGGGCTTCATTCTGCTATTATTTTTTTTGGTTTAAAAAATTATCGACCTTGGTCTATTTATATTGTGCTAAAAGGAAAATCCCCACTTAAGTTTTACCCTATACACCAATGATTATTATTAAATATGATAGTTGGATCGTTCTTCGAGGTAATGCATTACTTAATAAATAAACTTCTGGTTACTTTATTCACAGTTTTATCTCTCTGGTTGTTTTTTTAAGATAAAGGGGACCTGTTTTGGACGTCTGGAGCGAAATTACTCGATGGCAAACACTGGATATGGATGTCCAAAGGCCAGCCGGTCGAATACACTAACTGGGCTCCAGGAAATCCAGACAGTCAAACTGAACATTGCATTGCAGCATTGCATAGCAAAAACGTAGGACTCACTTGGACTGATAGAGACTGCTCGGTGCAAATGGGTTTCATATGCGAAAGGGCAGTACCAGCAAACGATACCTCTCAAATTAAAACGGAAGTTACACGTAAGTTGAGTTATTTACATCTAATCAATGATATACAATAATAGATATTAAAATCCATGTAGATTCTCAAACGAACAGTATCGTGTATATCTAGATCAGACTATTTGCACTCAGCTTTGGGCTGTCCTAAGTAAAGTCTGGCACTGGTTGACATTAGAGTTGTACTATGGTGTCTTTGATTTAGTATTACTATATCAGTACTTTGTTTTTATTGCTTAGTTACCAAAAAGTTTTTGGGTTAACTTATATATAACCTATAAATTTAGAAAATATAAAAATTGTCATATACACTTCACTTATTATATAATTATCAATACTCTTGGTTACCATTAAAGTTTTCCGTATCATTGAATACATGAAACATAAGGAATTAGAAGATGGGGTTATAGTGAGATCGTCCAAGTAGCATTCAGTTTAGTAATTTGTTACATTCTTTGTATTAGACGTGATTTCTTCAAAAGCAAGTTTTGTGTTGCTTTTTCCACTATTTTACAATTTTGTCAGGAATATCAGAAGTTTCCACCATTTTCACAACTAGCAACAAATCTAGCATTTCCCTAGCACCAATTGTGTCCATTAATATCTTGATCAAGTTAATATCAAACTTAATTTCAGCATTTTTTTCTCGTTATTTATATTGTGGATATAATAACGATCTAGTATGACAAAAGTTTATATGCACCGCGGATACTAGTAGATGTCTATATCCTTGTGAACTTAGCATCCTCGCTCTTAGCTCACAAACATCTACTTAATAGCCTTGGTACATATATAACTGCTATATTTTTTCAATAATAATAATAATAATTTGTAGCTATAGCTCTTAGCTCACCGTGAGTAATAAAAAATGACATAAACTGTGCTAATTATACAAACACGTTGTTACAGATAACTTTAAGTTTTTGATGTACGAAGATATAAAGCAGTTGAAAAGTGAATAGTCTTTATTTTTAATTTTGGAATGTGAAGTTTAATCTCCATATAAATATACTCGCGACAAGAATTCAGACGACTAGTAGTAGTAATAAAACTATATACGACACTAAATGTTTGCATTATAGATTGTACTAAATTGCAAAAAATGATTGTTTTTAACGCGACTAAATATCGAAAATTACGTTGACAATAAAAACAAATGTGTAACGTCAGCCGTGACGTAAGACGTCTGAATTCTTGACTCGAGTATAGCTACATTTGCAAGTAATAAATATAAGTCATTCCTTTTTCAAATTATCTGTAATAATTTTGAATTTGATACTTTCAATACTTATAAAAGTAAACGGTTCTTTTAAGAGAAAATAAAAATAGTATTGAAATACGGTATGTAACAGAATGTGCTATGATTTGAAATTTTTAAAATCATGTAAGTCTGGGAATTTTTGAAAAATATTTTTTCTACGAGATGCAACAAAATATAACGTGAACGAGTTTTCCAGAATGAAGAGTTGAACAATTTCAATACCTATGTTTAGTTAGATTTCTAAACATTTCATTTCATAACATTTCGTACATACAGACTAGACACTTAAATAGTATAAGAATATCCAAAGCAAGTACAAGTACAAGTTTGGAAATTTTTTTAAAAGGTTATTCCGTTAATTCTTATTTTTCTCTAACCCGTCTTAAAATATTTGTAGTTAAATTAAGTAATTAACCCTGTATAGATAGATGGAAGCAATAAGAAATTAAAAAGAGTTACTGCTGAGCTATTAATACCTTATGAACAAACTTATCCTCTTTTAGATACTTAAACATTTTTTTTTAGATTGGCAGAGCATATATGAGAATCCATTCATGTCTACTAACGTACCACTCTTTCACTTGAACAACAAGAGTTACTTCCTGGGGAGCTATTTCAAGGTATTATATAACATAAATAAAAATGATAAAATAAAATATGTTCGCCAAAAGGACCCTCTAAGATTTAGTATGATTAGTAGTTTAGCTGAGCATTGTAGTGATGAAGTCGTTCTTGATAGCTGTCTATAGAATAATGACACATCATACCTTCTTCTACATAAATCGTAAGCTTTGTCGATCCATATTCCTATCGAAATATTACAAGTAAGAATCTTTTTTTGTTCTTTGTTGAGTTGCTATTGTAAGCTGAGGAATTATTACTAACTGACCTAAATAAAAATCCTTCACCAGGATACATACTTCTTCGTTTCTCAAACAACTAAGCAATTATATTTCTAATTCTGGAACTCTCCCATCTCCTTTTATGGTGACTTTTGTGGGTAATTATCATGAGACTCGGAATATAGATTCTTACCTTAATTTAATCGCTGCTTTTTAATAAAAATACTTACTTTTAGAGAACTAATAAATCGATCATTTTAATAGTAAAAAAATCCTATTTAGGATGCCCTTAATCTGATATGTTGTTTAAGAACTGGTCTTGAAGAGGTCATTATTTATTGCTACAATAATATACCTTAATCTTTATTTGAAAAACTACGCGATTTAGAGTTTGCTATACTATATTCAATATTTGCATTATATATTCAGGCAACTTTCCAAGAAGCATTCCAAATATGCCAAATGATGCACATGAGTCTTGTTTCCATCACATCCCAGGAAGAGAACGATAGAATTTACAAATATATTCGCGATACAAGTAAGTTCGTACACATGAACTTACAAACGTTGTTCTCTTGTTAAACATTTTCTTTCTTTTGCAGATACTTTAGATAGTTTCTGGACTTCAGGTTCCAGAATGATAGACGGGACGACTTGGGTATGGATGTCATTAGCTCAGGTCGTGGATTATACGAATTGGTACATAGGCCAACCTGACAGTACCGTTGACCACTGTATTAACCTGTTGTTCCTGAAAGATAAAGGCATGTTCTGGACGGATGCAGGTTGCTTACTACGTTACTATTACATTTGTGAAAAACCTAGAGAGAAAATCCTCTTTGAAAGGAATGGGATTGCAAGTGAGATCTTATACTGACCATGACTGTAATCAATTTCACTTTAAGAAATTTATTTTGTAAATACTTATGTATATTCAAATTTGATGTCTATAGAATTGCTTCCATAGAAGAAATATGGTGTCTTGCAATAATAAAATATACATTGCATGTGTTGGAATGATTTTATTATTTAAATTTTGTTCTCGAATCTTTCTTTTTCGTGGCCATAGGTTTGTTTCTTTATTGTCATTTTCATTTTATGAACAAAAATATTTTAATGTTAATAAGAAACTAGTATAATCTCCAAATTTAATCATGTGCTTAGTATTAAAAGTGAATTTAAGTGATTATTCTGCAGTAGCTACTATTATTGGTAAATAAATATTAAATTGATATATCATACCATACATGTTAATATTTTTTAGGTCAGCAGAGCTTTGAGAATTTGAAGAGTGCTTACACTGCTCTTGTAGACATGGAAAAACGAAGCTATTATTTGGGAATCCATTTTAAGGTATACTAAAAACAATATGAATATTTTTACTGTCGTCTTTTGAATTTTATTTTAACGTCTTCTTTTCTGTTACCATAATTTCTCATTTTGACATAACGTTAATCAATTACTGATCAACTGTTTTTATTTTATTTGCTCTGAAAATTAGTATATTAAGGCGGGGATTTTGTAAAAAAGAAATTGCTCAGCCTGAGTGAGCGAAACGGCGAATCAATGAGGCCTATGAGACAGTATACAAACCGTATAGGCCCGAACCACAAGGTTCCCTGAAGCTTATCGTGCATTTTGACGTACATAAAAATGGAAGCCGTGATATATGTTATGATTTTACTCGAGGACACAAAATATAAAATTAGCAATAAATATTAATCTGAAAGTGAAACACAAGTTGTCCTATATGTCCTGGTTAGTGAGTGAGTGAGTGAGTGAAGTAATTTGGTGGCTGTGGCTGTGATAATTTTGCCGTAACTGCGACTTATTGGCGTAGTAACTGTTTGGCTAAAATTGAGGTATTTTAACACTTATTTTAATTATTCTTGTGTATTTATTAGCAATGAAAATTATCTCACGCACTAGCGGGGACCTTTGTGAATACGTTGATATATAATGATAACCAATTATTTCAATTTTCTTGGAATTCTGTGTCCTCGCTTGAAGCCCTGTTAGACGGTAAAAATATGTATACAAAATCCCAGCCTTAATCAACGAGCGTAAAATGATGGATGTAATTCACAAGGGAGAAAGTTTCACAAGCCGAAGGCGATAATCATAAATCACACGAGTGAATTACAACCACTATATCCAAGTAAAATACTGTATTCTGTCCACGACTATTAACAATATTTTTGCAATATATTTCCTGAAATAATTGTACAATATTTTAACATTAATAACACGAACCTGACACATAACATACTGTCAAAGCTGATCAATAATAATGGCTCCTTCAAAACAGTTTTTGAACTTCTGGAAATTCTGAGTAGAAATTTCATTAAATCTATATTGGTGAGTGAAACAACTAATAACTAGTGTTATACGTTGAATGTAGATTTCATAATGAATACGTTAACAGTTCAAAAGAAATCGCAAATTGTATTTTAAGACTGCCATTAGTATTGCAAACGATTGTACATCATTGTAGACAGACGTATAATATTATAATATAATCATGAACAAAATAGTAAATTCAACTTGAAGGGGAAAAGAATCAAAATAATACTGAAAATTAAAAACCAAACAAAATTGTTATCAATTATTAATTATTTTGTTAATTGGAGCCGATTAAAGGTATTTTTTTTATTATTATTATTATTGTAAGAATGTATTAAAGTACGTTATTTTTTTGTTTCAGATAACACAGCTAGAGGCTTCAAAATTTTGCCAACGGAATCACATGCAACTTATTAGTATTCCAAGTGTAGAAGACGATGAAGAAATTCGCCAATTACTTCTTCATCACAGTAAGTGGTAAAATTTTAAAGTGTAGACATCTATTGATATTTAAAAAGCCTAGATCATTGTGATATTAAATATCAAATATGGTTTGGTAATTAACAATTAGTACATTTTAGTAAGGCCCACAAATTTTGAACCAAAGTGTAATGATGAATTTTACTAGTACTATTTAATTTATATCAATCTTAATTTGTGAATATAAACTGAATAAAGAGTAAGAGAAAAAAACTGTGAACCTAAGTTGACAATAGTCATTGACTTGACACTTTGTTTGCTAGATTTGAGAAAGGTTAAGGTGACTCTTCCTAGTAGATTATGAATTAATAATAAATCAAAACAAAATAATCACTACAGAACTAACTATATCCTAAACATGCAGGCTAAATTCAAACTTTCAACAATTTTATCTCCTAGGTTCAGAAGCAGATAGCTTTTGGACTTCAGCTCGCAAATCAAATGAGGAAGATAAGTGGACCTGGTCTACTGGTATAGTTATGACATACTCGAACTTTAAATCTAAGAACTTCAACACCGGAAGAAATGCATTTTGTGTAGAAATTTTCTCAAATGGCACATGGAATCAACAGTCTTGTGATGAAGAACGTCATTTCATATGTGAGAAAACTAGCACTATAAAAACATGCCCTAAAGTACCTCCAATTCTAAATGTCTATGTTAACAATGAATCTACGGCCAATAACGTGAGCCTGCCATATGCTTTTTTTAAAATAGCCAATGCCACATTTGATACTATTCCAGAACTGCCAGATGCATTGTAACTGAAATTGTATTTAAATAAATCTCATGTGATTTATACAAATTTACATTATATGCAATAAATTTTATATATTTCATAGTTTTTTATTTACTTACATTTAGCGTGTATTTAGTTTGGTGTTTATATAAAAGTCCTATAAGTGAAATACTTGAAAAATATTACTCATAATGTAAAAGTAGTCAAGTCTTCAAATTATAAATACAATAAAAAATATCCACATTATAAAAACTTATTTATAATAATTTATTAAACGTAGAAAATTAATAATTTTTCAGAATTTCAATACCTTCTACAAATTAAAGTTAAACAAAACCATACTATCACTTAATATTATATTTATTTATTCAATATTACTCTTATATTTAGAGGGGGAGGCTATTTAATGAAAAAAATATATGCGAAACAGCCTGAATCATTACAAGACTTATGGCAGCACGTCGTATAAGCTGTATTAGAAAATTTGATTTTACATAGTATGTATGAACTGTCAGGATCAATAATTGTTCTTACCCACAAAACTAAAAAATATTGTCTGAATCTATTTATTTGTGGCATAATTTTAGTTTTTCTTTAGTCTTATTGGAATTTTGCCACACTTCTGAGAAAATAAAGATTAATTAAATAAGCCCTTACGCCCAACGGATCAGTCAAGCATTATTTTGGAAAAAAGTTTGCCTAACCAAAACATCTCGCACTGAAAAAAAGCAGATAAGTAGAAAATAACAAAAATCACCTCACTATCACGCACTTCCGTATTTTTGACGTTTCGTAAAATTTTCTGTTTTTGTTCTCAAAATAGTAACTGTATTAAAAATATGTCAGGTTTGACAGTTTAAAATTTGTTTATCTGCTTCCATAAATATGTTAAATGGTTTCTATTTTATTGTTACTTACTTCTTCTTGTTACAACTGTTGCTAACAATGATCAATGTTTACTGAACAGCTCTTCTTTTAATTTTCTTTTTGTTGCGTTATCTTCCTTCTCTAAAATGTTTGCCGAACTCCATTGAATCAAGTGACCGTTTTCCCAAGCGTGTTCGCAAAATAGCAAAATATAAATAAAAAAATCAACTATCTGGTGGAGATATATAGATGAAATTTTTGCCATTTGGCCTTTTACTGTTACAGAATTAAATTAATTTTTAAATGGTATTTACAATAAAAACCAACAATTAAATTCACTTTGGAAATAGAAATAATAATATGCTACCATTTTTAGACGTTTTAATTAAAAAACATGAAAATTCTAAACAAGTGTTTATAGAAAACAAACTCACACCAATAGATATTAATTTCACCAAACAATGATAATTTTAATAACGAAATAAAATTTATTAAAAATGTTTTAATAAATAAAGAATACCCTCCAAATTTTGTTGATAGAACATTCAAAACTATTACAGATAAAACGAACACTTGAAGATAAATTAAAGAAACTAATCATATAGTAAAAATTCTATACATTCCTATATTACCAGAAAGGTTAAGAAGAATCGGTAATAAATTTGATATTCGAACAGTTTTTCAGACAACTAATACTTTACGAAAACGCATCAAAAGAATTATATACAAAGTTCAAAAAATTGCTTCTACAGTGTACCTTGTGAATGCAATAAATATTATGTTGGAGAAACGTCTCGGCCTATATGAATGTTAGAGTTGAGGAACATAAGAATTATATAAAAAGACGGGAATCTTAAAAATCCAAAATTTGCAAACACGCTTGGGAAACGGTCATTTAATTCAATGAGGTTCGGAAAAAATTTTAGAGAAGGAAGGTAACGAAACAAAAAGAACATTAAAAAACCGCGTTTATTTTGTTGAACGGAGATAAGTGTGTGTCAAACTGTTCAGTAAACATTGATAATTATTAGTTACAGTTGTATAAAGAACAAGTAGGTAAGTAACAATAAAATAACAATCATTTAACATATTTATGGAAGAATATAAACAAATTTTAAACTGTTAAATTTAAATATTTTTAATACATTTACTATTTTGAGAACGAAAACAGAGAGTTTTTCGAAACATCAAAAATACGGAAGTGCGTGATAGTGATGTGATTTCTGTTATTTTTTACTTATCTGCCGTTTGGCGCAAGCGCTTATTTAATTAATCTTTATTTTTTTCAAAAGTGTGGCGAAAACCCAATCAAACTAAAGAAAAACTAAAATATGTTTTTTAATTTAAGAAAGAAAGCCATAATATATAAGGCCAGGTTATTAATTTATACTTATACAAAGTGTTTCATTGTGAAATGTACGTACGTTAAGAATGAATACAGGACATATAGGGGGCCTCAAAAAGCATGTTGTTCTAATCATTATCATTACCGAGATACAGGGTGTTTTACGGATTTTGGCTATTTCTCTAACTTGCCATAAAATGCAAACCACTCTGTATAATCAAGCGAAGATCGGTAGGAGTAAAATTGTCATTCATAATTTTTTTCCTCCCAAATGCAAAGGTAGTTTGACGTAAAAAATAAGAATTAATGGTGAATGTGATGGTAAGAGTAGATTTTCTAGTTTTTACTAGAAAAAAATCTCTCACATACAGATATTTGATCGAACAACCAAACATGAAAACTTACACGCACAATAAATTTATCAATAAACTCTAGGTACTGTTTCAGAGCTTTACTCAAAAACGTAAACAGATTATTCAAAATCCTACGTGCAGAGTGTTTTAAAAAAATATGCCATAAGACCCACGTTTCTGTTTTGATTATGACGTTAGTGTATTGAGAGAAGCAAGAATAGTAGGTACCCCTACCAAAAATTGATTATACAGAGTGATTCATATTTTATAGTAAGTTAAAATAATAGCCTGTATACAGCAGTTTTAACAAAGTTTAATGTATTACTATTTTTTACACCGTTAAATTAAAATATAAGAACCTTGTTGGTGTTATGAGATACAAGTCACCACCTTTCTTGAGAAGATAAATAACTTCTTTTAACATCCATCACAACACAACACAAAATGTTACTAGCAGATAAATTTATTTAATTTATCAATCGTGAATGAGAAAATTTTGCTGAACTCTGAAAACCAGATTGAAGTCGTCACAGGTATAAGAATCACGATGTTGGAAAATACACTGTTGTCCTCCGGGTACCATTATCCTTGATATTTAGTTAAATTTAGTTGAACAATAATACAAAATGGCTTAGATGTATTTATATATAATGTTAAGCCAATCAATGATTTGTAAATATTAAAATTTCTTTTCTTATTTTTATATTATTTTCGATTTTGGGAACATATGTTCGCAAAAATGCTGGTTAATACTACAAAATGCTTACAATCGCAAATAATGCATTTTACAATCTATAATATGAAACTAGTCTCGTTTATTTTTTTTTTTAATTAGTGAGCATATTACAAGTAGGCAACAATATAGTGATAGTGATTAAAGTTTTATCATATCAGAAGGTATATAAAATCCATACAAAGGAAAATCAATCGTGATGATTTATGTTCAATTAAAATGATCCATTGTTTTACTTTTAATAGATATAGTTACAAAGAATAGGTGGGTTTTATGTATCCACGTATTTGGACCAAAATGTGATATATATGTGGCGGAGCCGTAATTTATTATTCACTGTGTGCTTCAAAAGAAGGTAGGTACACTACATTTGTAAAAAAATCAATTATGAGAATTTAACACGTACGGGTACGTTAATATACAGAAAATTTTGTAGTTCGAAATTTCGGTACGTGCTTCTTCAGTGGTTAACAAATTTAAAAGGATTTCTTCATCAGAAATTTAAAAAAATTAATTTAAGGTTATGTATCTTCCTTATTTTCGATTTTTTGAAGAACAAATATCTCAAATGTTTGCATATGTTTATAGTCTAAAACCAGTGGCCGGCAACCTATAAGTAAATGATTATACTTGAAATTTTGCACAGTCAGTCTCTTATACCTATCGCTCATGAGGTGATGAGTGATGACTCGCTAAGCCCGGCGAGACCGACCCAACTGTTACTCAGGTGCGAGAGGTATGAAAATTTAACCAACTTTATTATTAAATTAACAAAGCTGCCGTTTGAAAATTTTAAAATTTCAGATCTAACAAATTAGTCATTTATTTTTATTATTTATTATATTTAGCACCCTTTTATATTAAAATAATATAAGTAACAAATAACCTCTATTTCTGGCACAGGTTCTGAGATTTGGTGATGTCGATTATAATGCTTGACATTTCTGAGTTTTTTATCGTCAAAAATCAGATTGAATCAAATGCTTTTGAAATTTATAATTTTTGCCAATTTCACAAGTGTCTGCCATGACATTAGAAGCACGGTAATCGTCTGCCTTCGTTATTTTTCTATAATAATAATTGTATATTTTCAAATTTTCAAACGGCGGCTTTGTTAATTTAATTACAAAGTTGGTTACATTTTCATTCTTCTAGCACCTGAGTTACTCTTTTGTCGACCTCGCCGGACTTAGCGAGTCCCCACATCTTGAGTGGTAGGTATAAGAGGCATAAGGTACTAGCGATTTGCGGATTTCAATTTGATTAGTTAACATAAAATATTATTGACATCAATTCAATGATTTCAATTTAATGCGAGAATCGCAAAATTAAATTTAGGGGCGGGAAAATAGAAATAGTTTCAATTTTTAGCGATTATCGCAATAATTTTGACAAACTACGCATGTTCAATTCCGTCATATGTTTTCTGTTGACACGCATCAGAAATGCCAAATGCCAGCATATAAATCAATCACATCTCACTTGTAAAACGTTTATTTATTTCTGAATTATAATTATTTACAATATTAAATAAATATTAAAAAATTTAAAATGACGTAGAAGAAAAAAGTGAAGTAAGTGTGAATTACTTATTTTGATTACTTTATATACATTTTTTAAAATTTGTAGATTTAATTTTTGTGAAAATTGCCTTCAGTTAACGGGACAGGAGGACATGTATGTACAGAAAACTTGAATAATGAACGTGAGCTTAATATCAATAAAAGTTTTATAATAGGAGAAGAAAATTTATGTGAGATACTGATTGCTATAAACCTACACTGCAGTGATTAGTTTGTAAAATGTCGTGTTTTTAATATATGTTATGTATGTAATAAATCAAAAGTTAGGTGTTTATAAGTTGTACATTATTTTATACCAGCTGCGTTGCCAGCCATCTGAATGAAAAAAAAAGTGAAATGAGAAAATCTAGAAATTCCTGTTATTTTCATTGTTGCTGTCAAATTGAAAGTTTTATTTTGTTCACTGTCACATAACAAGGGTGACGCTAGGTAACAAGAAATTTAAAGTAACTAGTTTTCGCGTGTGTGCACGAACGAATGTAAAATTTTCATCGCAAAAATCGTTAATCGCAAATCGCTAGTGCATGAACTTACCTTTACTGTGCAAAATTTCATGTATAATCATTTACTTTATAGGTTGCCGGCCACTGGCTCTTAGACTATTACGAAATATCTTCTATATATATATCTGTTATTATTGTATAAAACGTGATTACAATTTAAATTATTTTAGTTTGGATTTTATTAGTGATGATGAAGTACTCTCACGTAATATTTTAATTGCAGTTTTCTTTTTATTTTCTTATGATTTTTCAATGTAGCTCTCCGCAACTGCATTACTCTTGCATTCAACATATAGTTAAAAATTCGGATTCGGATTCCTTCATTTATAACAACTTCTTTTAACATTTTCGTTAATTCAACTCTTTTCCAGGTATCCGCCATTCCAAATATGTAAGATTTGAAAAAACAAATATTTTGTTGAAAGAGTAAATAAAATATTGAAAATCACTTTTAAATTCAAACATATTTTATTGTTGGCAGTTGTACAAATGTTGTTTTATGTTCTTTGGTTAACATTCTAGATTTTTTCGGCTTATAGCCCTCCGAATTTCATTTAAGCATGGCAAATAAAGTAGCATATTTGTTTATGTCCATATTTTGTCTTATTGATAGTTCTGTTTTTAACATGGAGTAATGATTTGATAATGAAGTAAGTTTATGATCCTTACTTAGTGTGTTGATATATACTTATAGAACTCTGTCACTAGTTATGTCCTTAATTTTATTTCCATGGCACCATTTCTCATTTTTCACATATACTAAGCCATACTGTATGCGAGACATTGAATAAATCTACACACAAAGGTTTAAATAAAATCCATGTTTAAGTTTGACTCTTCGCTTTTGCAAAGTAGCAACACACGTTTATGAAGTTCTAGATAAGTAACGAAGCTACTTTATATTTTATTGGTTAAATTATTAAAATAATCCATTCATTCGTATTATAAAAGTATAGAAACATTTGTTGTAAAAAGGTTTGTTTTCTTCTACTCTTGAATAATTGTTTATGCTTTTAAAACCGAACTCCCTTATTATAATGAGTTTTGTAATGTATATTTTACAGTTTGACACACATGATGCGACTGCGGTACCAATTTTTAGTCTTTTTTTTTTGTACATTGGCTTATGTACAAAATGCACTGGGGAGCCACTTTGGTGACAGTAAGTACATGTTTATTCCACTAATATTATTAAACATAGAATCTAAATACTTGTAATTATCGGAGATATTTTTAATAATTAGTACAGCTGTAAACAGTAAAAAGTGTCCGATATTTCATGTTGTAAAAATGTTTGTGTCTACAACTTTACCTACATACAAGTTTACACTTTAAGTGATGTTTAATTTATTTTTTAGACTGGGAAAAAATATTAGATAATCACGAGAAACAACAACTTATTCCACTCCATACAACCGATAAGAAATTGTATTATTTTGGAATCAACAATAAGGTAGGTGGTGTATAGATATATATTAAAATCAAAAATATTTTTTCTTGAACCATATCATTTTACGATAAATTCATTTGGATTTATTGGTGTTTTAAATAATTTAAAAATATTCGTATAACGTTTCGTTCCTAATTAGGAACTTTTTCAAAATATTTTATTTGTTAGACTGCAAGGAAACATATTAAATTAATCAATTAGATGACTACATTAAATAATTTATACACATAGAAATTGTCTTGGAACTCCTGTATATAAAATGATTCGATTAAACCAAATGGTTTTTCTTTGTAGTAAAAAAGTACATGTACTTAGGGAACAAAAGAGACAATAAAAAATTGTAGACCATGAACCTTTACTTACATCTGTTAAAATGTCTTTTATAAATTTATTCACGGCCCTATTCAGCAGAGCACAACCGCGGTCTTTCACTACTTCACTTCACACTAATAATTATAAACTACACTGGCGAGACAAGCACAAGAAGTTCACCAACCTCTACCACGCGAAAATGATAACTGCTTAACCGATGAACGAAGAGAAGTCAGACAAAGTGCATCTGTTCCAGATGTATTTCAACGACAGGCTTTATTATTTAGCGGATCTGCAGCTCTGCAGCGCTTGTCATTGAGTAAACATTAAAAACAAGCTTATTGACCTAAATACTGTTGGTCAAGATTCGGATTGCAGTATTGTTTATCACTCAATAGGTATGTGTCAGACTGTTTTCTGTTAATAGAACGAGGTTTTTTATTACTGTCTATATTTAAATACAGAAAAACCTTTCAGCTTTTCTTAATAATTTAACATAGTGAGTATTGGATTTTATTTTACTATTTATGTAATAAAATGTGAATGGTTTATTTTGATCCGTTGGAGTTTCGTATTTTTAATATATATTTTTTATGTTGAAACTTAATATATTAATTGCCTTACTTTTAAAAAATGATTTATAATATTAATTACCAAGTTGTTTTTCTTTGTGGTAAAAAAGTACATGTACTTAGGGAACAAAAAAGACAATAAAAAATTGCAGACCATGAACCTTTACTTTATTACCAATGATTTTACAAATCTGGTCAGTCTGACAGATTAATCAGCCAAGTGTTTCTTTGAATTTTTATACATTATAATGCTAGAACGTGAAACTTCTGCGTTTACCCGAGCAAGAGTTGCTGCTTTACATGATGCAGGACATTCTAATCATCAGATATCGAACATGTTGGGCATTCCTAGATCATCTGTTGCATGAATAGTACACAGATATGAAGAATTTGATACAGTGGAAAACAGAACACGTAGTGGACGTCTTCGAGTATCTAATGAAAGGGAGGATTGGTATTTGGTGCAATATGCCCGTAGACACCGCACATCTTCAGCTTCAGCTCACACGGCCCACTTTCAAGGTACGTTTTGCTGTGTTATATCGGCACCTACTATTCGAAGACATCTCCACAGCACAAATTTACATGTTAGAAGACCATTACGGGTTTCCACTCTACTTTCAGGGCATCGTGCTGCCCGTGTCCAGTGAGCCAGAGAGCATAGGGGTTGGCTTTGACGCCAGTGGCAGTGGGTCTTATTTACAGACGAAACCAGAATTGGGCTGATTACTGATGACAATCGACAAAGGGTCTAGAATGAATCTGGTCGTCAACAGCGACTTCATTTTCCCCTTGCAGTTGCTTCGTATGAAGGGGGTATTGCAATGTTTTGAGGTGGAAAAATATTCAACCACCGTACCCTACAGAATATGACCAGTCAAACTTACATTGAACAAGTTGTTACGCCCATTATCTACTCCCTACGTAATAAATTAGGTGAAAATTTTGTGTATGGACGACAACGCTCGACCACATCGCGCGAGAAGGGTTCAAGAGACACTCGAAGCAGGACATATCAATAGATTAGATTGGCCAACCAACTCTCCTGACATTAATCCTATTGAAAACATATGGGATTTCGTTGATAATCTTATTTCTCCACCTCAGATGAATTAATCGTGGCGGCAGAAGAGGAATGGAATAATATTCCGCAAGAGATCGTTAACCGCTTGATTATCTCAATGCACAGATGTGTCAATATGCGATTGTAAAGTGATGGAGGTCATACCGACTATTAGTCAAGTAGAGAATTTGCTTTGTTACTTCTATTTGATTTAATAAATTTTCTCAAACATATTCTTTTCACAAAAAAAAAGATTAAGAAATAATATACTTTCATAAAATGTATCTGGCTTTTCTTACAAAAAGATTTCTTTAACATGAATGAGGGGGGATCCAAGACTTTTAGCGCTGTGTGTAGTTTAATATCTTATATATTGTAATGTGTTAGGAAAATATATTTAATCATGCAAGAAATCAGTATACGTACTTAAAAATCACACCAAAACAGCAATCAACTATGATATTTATAAAATCTAATTCTTAAAGTTATATATATGTATATTTGAACAAATAATTGTTTATGTATTTAATTTCTTTTTCTTCTTCATGATCGAAGAATTTTAAAAATATTGATAATTAACAAACCCTTTTTCTTTAGGAGTGATTTTTTACTTTTGAACTCAACGACGAACGAGAGTTTTATGAAATAATTTTAATTGAAATATAATTTTATTAAAATTAAAGCACCTATATTGCACAATACTGCAACCATTCATCAATTTGGGGTTAAATAATTATTACCGATTTGAATTTTCGATCAATTTTTATCTGGAATGCATAAAAAGTAACAAATTTTAAGAAAAGATGAGGAAAATTGAGTATAATATGAATAGGCGAGTAAAAAAAAATAAATACATATTTACGCCAAAAAAATATATTTTTAAACCAAACCCCCTTTTCAAGGCCTGACGCGATGTTGCCAAATTTAGATGTAAAACGTAATTAATATTATAAATTATTTTTTAAAAGTAAGGCAATTGATATTTTCAGTTTCAACATAAAAAATATATTAAAAAAACGAAACTCCAACGAATCAAAATAAGCCATTCACATTTTATTACATAAATAGTAAAATAAAATCCAATACTCACTAGGTTAAATTATTAAGAAAGGCTGAAAGGTTTTTCTGTATTTAAATATAGACAGTAATAAAAAAACTCGTGCTATTAACAGAAAACAGTCCGACACATACCAATTGAGTGATAAACAATCCTGCAATCCGAATCTTGACCAACACTATTTAGGTCAATAAGCTTGTTTTTAATGTTTATTCAATGACAAGCGCTGCAGAGCTGCAGATCCGCTAAATAATAAAGCATGTCGTTGAAATACATCTGGAACAGATGCACTTTGTCTGACTTCTCTTCGTTCATCGGTTAAACAGTTATCATTTTAGCGTGGTAGAGGTTGTAGTTTATAATTATTAGTGTGAAGTGAAGTAGTGAAAGACCGCGGTTGTGCTCTGCTGAATAGGGCCGTGGATAAATTTATAAAATACATTTTAACACACATGTACGTCTGTGTTTTCCATGTGCGTCTGCGTTATTCGGTACATACTGATCATGAGGAATGGACTGGATTCATATTCATAATCAAATGTGATTTGTATTATTTGGGAATACAACGTACAAGTTCAACTTAATCCTGCTTTTAATGTTTTATCCGAAATTATTTCCCGTATAAAATTTTGCAAAGCCTTTAAACTTGCATTGCGAGGTCATTATGAATGAATTTTACGTCAGAACTTGACAAAACGCTTATACAAACTGCATAGATCTTAGATTGCAAAGAAAAAGTTTGTCATTAGAAAAAAATGTATCACTTCAGCACCGAACATACTGTTATTATACAGTTTGTCCCAAAATAGAAGGCCATACCATTAACCACATATTCTTTGAACAAAAATAAAGCGAATTTCCTTACGCCATTTTTTATCTGTTTCAATATACAGAGTGTTAAAGTTATATTTTAAAAAACTATTTTTGTTAATAATCCCAATGTTTTCTAAGATACACACTTGAAATTTTGCACGTACCTTTATCTTATTGCAGCATACTTATTATGTAATTTTGGTGAAAAACATTGAAGGGCGAATGGAGGTAACTGAGGGATGCAGTACCCTTTATCCCCTCCATTATTTATAAATACGCCAATGCAGCTTTTTCTTGAAATATCAAACGTAGAATTTTCTTCTGATCATTTTACCTTTTTTGTAGTTTTTTGTTTAAAGCCTCGCTTTGGTAAAAACGGCAATTTGTAGTGCCCTTAAATGTATCATTCACTACCATTTTCAAGTAAAACTGAAATTTTGTGGATATACCTGTTATTACGATACCTTGGCAACTTAGCAAATCGTAATACTTATTGAATGAATATTTGCTAATTAAAACAAAAAGAGAATATAAGGTTTTCGCTACTTAAAAGGGCACGTACATGTGTTAATGAGGAGGGTGGGCAAGTAGAAAGTTTGTTAAATTAGTGGTAATTAATAAATTATTTTATCTAATGTTATTTAGGTAAAAAGTTATTATGTTGATCGTTCATTATTACTATTACTAAACAAGACTATTATTTTTTGGTTCATAAGAGAACTGTATTACAGATTATAATGCCATATTATTTGTTCAATTCATAAGTATTCCTCATTTCATAAAATTTAAAACTATCCATTCGGTTTTAATTAGCAATTATTTATTCAGTAAGTATTACGATTTGCTAAGATGCCAAGGTATTGTAATAACAGGTCCACAAAATTTCAGTTTCACTTGAAAATGATAGTGAATGATAAATTTATGGGCACTACAAATTGCCGTTTTGCTTCTAAACGGAGCAATTAAATAAAAACTTACAAAAGAGATAAAATGATTATAAGAAAATTCTACGTTTGATATTTCAAGAAAAAGCTGCATAGGCGTACTTAGAAACAATTGGAGGGGTTAAAGGGTACTGCATCCCTCAGTTACCTCCATTCACCCTTCGATTTTTTTCACCAAAATTACATGATAAGTATGCCGGAATAAGATAAAAGTACGTGCAAAATTTCAAGTGTGTATCTTACAAAACAATGGGATTATTAACAAAAATAGTTTTTTAAAATGTAACTTTAACACCCTGTATATTGAAACAGGGACGCCCAAATAAAAAATGGCATAAGGAAAGTCGCATTATTTTTATCCAATGAATACGTGGTTACTGGTATGGCCTTCTATTTTGGGACACCCTGTACATATATATGTGGTCTTGAGTGGCAACGCTGATGGAGTTCAATACTCGAACGCGTCATCAGAAAATTTGTAACGTACCAGGAGCTTTATGTTGAAATTGACAACGACGTAAAATATGCGATCTATAGGAAAATTGATAGATTTTTTTAATGAAATTCCAACGCTAAAAACAAATCAACTCACGAAAAGATGGCGATTGATAATAACACATACAGGAAGTAAAAGCGGATTTTTGGATAATGGTTTATACAGGGTGATTAAGAACTTATCTAAAAGAATTTGGGAATAGATGCGTCATTTAAAATCCTTATAGTTTCTGAGGCAATTCAGAATATTGATATCCGATTACCTTTTGTAGGCACTAAAGTTTTTGTGACGCAGTGTTTACATTAGTTTTTCAAGTGTCAAAAATGGCTTACGTGTATAGTAAAAAAAAGGTAATGAGCTTACTGGTAATTAAGCCACATTTGGCCCTTTTTACCTACTAACCTACACTACCCTCCACCTTTACAATCACAAACATCCATGGGTAGGACAGAAAAATTCTGCCCCGTGTTGGATTCGAACCAACTTCCGGCCGCTCGTGCTTCCCTGGCAGCAACTATTCGTCGCCGCCTTGGCCGCTAGGCTACCGTCAGCCCTAAGAGACACATAATAGTTTGGGCCTCTGTTTTGATATTTACTTCTATTTTCAATTTCAGGCGACATTTTTGGAAGCTGAAGAATTCTGCAGAGGGATTCACATGAGTCTAGTAACAATAAAGTCTAGAGAAGAACTAGAAGATTTGTATGAATATTCTGAAGAGATAAGTGAGTATTGCAGTAGAGTACTATTACAGTTGAACTTGTTGATATAATTTCATTCATTTCATACTAATACATTATAAACAGATAAACTCTTAGTTACCTTTAGTATAAATATGTTCATAACTTGTTTGAGAGTTATGCTAAGTAATTACATATCCTTAACTCCCTCTAATATTTACAGAAATAAACCGACAATTGTCGAATTTTCCACTGAAATTTTTTCCCGCATTGCACTTCTTTCATGTCACCCAACATTCTTGCAGTTTTATTTTTCAATTCCATGCTGTCGGCCAAATACTCTTCTGCTACCGTTGAAATTCGCCATTCGCCATGTCTCTTCAATGTCGTCATATTTGCTCCTGCATTGACCAAGGCAGACGCTTAAGTCCTCCGTAGGCAATGTCCTGTGAAAGCTTCTGGATCTGGCAAACCCAAAAACCTAGCAGTTTTGCTTGGTATTTTTACAAATGTATTTTTACCAAAGGACTAAAGTGTGCAACGCTTTTAATACGTTAAAAAAATATTTCTCAACCCGAGAGACGCAAAAACATATACTTCGGTTTGTTCCACAATTGTAAATTTGTTACGGATATCTGTTTTGTCAACCACCATAACCGAGCCCCTATCTTCAATATGTTTAATTTTCATATTCAAAAGCTCTTGAGCTCTACAGCCTCTGAAATAATTCATAATCTGAACCAGTACAATAAAGCAATAAATATGTAATTCGTATAGTTTAACGCATTACCTTATGTAGTAAATGTTCTTCATCGGAAGTATCCTTAAGAAATTTGACAATGTCATCCCGACTAAACACTATAGCGTTTTTTTGGCTCATAGCCTTTACTTTTTCGTTTGCTTTCAGTTCATAAAACTTTCCCCCATCTGTATGATTATAAATTGTCATCACTGATCACATTGACCACTTAGTACAGAGGCAATTAGGGCTGTACAATTCAGACTGTAAGAAATATAAACTAATATCAATTATACTAGAATCGCTACATTATTATATTATTTCTAAAGTAGTAAACTTCAACAATAATTCTCATTGTGAATATATTTTGATTGCAGCAATAATTGACAGAGCTTATTGGCAATATTTTGTAGTAGCAATATAGTTTAGTTAGCTAATGGCCACTAGATGAAGATATACTATATTTCGCAAACTCAGTTTAGTAGACCTTCATATTACCTGCACAGGCCAGTTATAGTTCTTTCGATGATCCAAACCACAGTATACTAAGCAATCAGTAGGGAAACTCAGCTCTCCCGCGTCTTCCAAAAATCTGCCATGTTGTTCGCGACTGACAGTTATTACTATAATTTCTCAATCAATACTTCAATTTATATGAAACTAGACTGGATTACAACAGTTAATTAAGAATTAATGCAAAGTATTATAACTACGAAACAACTTTGGTTATGTTTACGCCAAATTATTAGCTATTTTTTCGTATGTTCTGTGGAATCCGCCATATTCTTGGCGACCTTTTCTAGAGTGGGGGTATTTAAAAACTGCGATAAGTATTTCATTCATAAATTGTGTAAGATTCCGTACTGATTGCTTAGTATACTGTGATCCAAACTTTATCTATAATCGATTGTAATAATAATGCTGTCATTATGAACGTCAAAATCATTAATAATCTGCTACTTTCTAGCACTGTGCTGTAATGTGACAGAATCATGCCATAAAGTCCACTTTTATATTAAATTATTAGACTTTGTTTTATAAATAAGAAAACTAAAAATTGAATACATATTTTTATTTGCATTTGTATACCACGAAGTCCAATGTGGAAGTTATTTAAACACAGTTCCTGAACTAGTTTCAAGAACACTTGATCATGCACTCGTAGATGATGAAATATAAATTTAACTGAATCTGATACATATCGTTCGGCAACATTTGTGAGAATGTATTAATGAAAATAGTGTAATGAAAAAGAATTTCTGAATGTGTTTCGATCTTATACAGGGTTAACAATGATTAAGTACAAAAATTTTAACCACGTGCTCCGGGAGGTCTAAACAACAATAAAACATTTATTTCGGAATCCTAGCTCAATGTTTAAGAAATGGGGCAAAAGCCTCTTTCCCCACGAAAAGTCGGCGCCTACGACAATCAATCATCATCCGACATGGACTAGATATGTCAACTACCATGCGGTCGTTTTTTCAACATTGTCAAGTGTAGAAACGACGAAAATAAACATTTTTATTAATAATAATAATGTCTAAGTACCTGATAGATAACAGCTAATCCGGTTAGCTACAGTATTTTGTATTCGTTCTTCGTTCTTTCGTTGCACACTGCCAAAACTACATTTTTACTCCTTGCAGATTCATAATAATTATCCACTAACATATCCGACATAAAATACTTTATTTAATTACTATAACACGTTTAAAATTAGTCATTTAGCTGATTTAAAGTAACAGTAAGTTCTAGGTTATGAATACTGCATTGCTAGTTGCCTACTTTCCATGCTCCATACCATGCAGAAACCCGAAGTTAGTTATAATCTCTAAGGGTCATTTTTACAGAACACTGTAAACAGTTTGAGATGTTATAGTTTAAAATATTACTAATTATTTTTGCAAACATCGTCTATTACTGTTAATATTGTTGCTATTATTAGTATTAACCTCAAAATTTATGTGAAAAATTCAAATAACCAAGTTTTTGGTTTTTTTATTTTTCTTTACAAAAAAAATATATTTTCACGAAATTTGGTGAAAACTTACCTTTTTATGTCCCAAACACACTGCAATTTTTTGTATTTAAAATATTTCATTTTTCATCTTATTTTGACATAACATCCAAAAAGCACCCTAATTTTCAATCGAATATTCTGTTAAAATATCTGCTTTCTTAAAAAAGTCGGTGGGCTTTTTATTCGTTGAAATCTCTACTTTCTGATGGTGTAAATAAAATATACATTACAATGGTAAATGTTCTCAGAAAATGCAAAGAAACGATGGGACAAACTCGGATCCGAAAATTTTCTTTTAATCATTATGTGCAATTTTGAGCTATTTATTAAAAGTTATACTTTAATTACTTGAAAAAAAAAACGTAAGATTTCATGTTACATTGATAAACAAAAAAAAAGTCGAAATATACTACTATAACTAATAACCAAATAAGTTAATAGTTAATATTTAATAAGACATCAATATTTTCTCGTTTCTTTGCATTTTCTGAGAACATTTACCATAATAATGTATATTTTTTACACCATCAGAAAGTAGAGATTTCAACGAACAAGACTTTTTAAAAAAAGCAGATATTTTGACGTGAGAATTTTCGATTGAAAATTAGGGTGCTCTTTCGATGTTAAGTCAAAATAAGGTGAAAAAATAAATATTTTAAATTAGAAAAATTACAGTGTGTTTGAGACATAAAAAGGTAAGTTTTCACCAAATTTCGTGAAAAATTATTTTTGTTTGTAAAAGATAAAAATAAAAAACCAAGAACTTGGTTATTTGAATGTTTCACATAAATTTTGAGGTTATGTGAAAAAAGTGGAAATACAAAAGTTGTAGATCTTCTTATTACCTACAACTTTCCTATTTAATTTTTTTTGATAGAACTTGTAGTTTTGCCATAAATCGAGATAAACCGTTTTTTACCCTTAAAACTCACCCCCTTCCACTTCCCGACCTCAGATAGCCCGTAAATTATTTTTCCTTTAATTTTTGTTGTATTCTCTTCCTATTCTAATGGGTTTCATCCTACTATAATTTTTTTTGGTTTCAAAAATTATCGACCCTGGTCTATATACCACAACGTCGTATCCATTGAGAAAACCTATCCAATTCTTTTTTATAAAGATCTGATTTTCTTGGAATAAGACTTGATTTAGCTTCTTTAGCTTTTTAAAGAATTTCTTCACGATACATATTTTTAGAAAAAAAATAGTTTATGTACACAATGCTATAGCAACCTCGTGAACAATTTCATAATTAGAACAAATTTAAGTTTTTAAAACTTAAATTGTCTGTTAAAACCATAGTTGGACTATAAAATAGCGTATGAAATTCGTTTGTCTGTTGCATTATAAACAAATTTCATAATATACTATTTCTGATCTGCACTTTCCTACAGGTTTTCACCCTACTACACAACAAGAGGATGCAGAAATAACAAAATATATATTACAGAAACACGATAATAAAACAAACAGAAATCATCCAACAAAAACTTGAAAAGAATTGTTTGAAATATGATATGTAATAATTTACTGTAATTTCCCTCGCTATCGGATTATCTATGAGCAAGTGGACGAAGTAATATTTTTTTATTTTTCCAGCTGATCAGGTCACTTTCTGGTCTGCTGGTTCTAAGTTGTTGGACAATGAACATCATGTCTGGTTAACAACGGGCGATTTGGTAGATACAAATTTGATCAAGAACGCAGATGACGACGAACATGTCGGAAGTTGTCTTACACTAAAACGATCCCACAGCAATAAGAGACTTATTGCCAAAAGTAGAAACTGTGACAAAAAATACAACTTTATATGCGAACGACTTAGATTCGAACCTACTGAGACTTGCGATCAAAAAGATCAAAGTGAGTACAGTAACATTAAGTTATAACTGTCTGTTTTAATATTAGTCACAGTTCACCATTTTGCAAGTATTTATTTATTTTATTTATTTCAATTTTTTTATTTCTATTTTTCATTATTAAGTTTTCTTAAAATATTAATATTCTTTTTTAAGAATGGGACGCTTTGTTCCGAGATCCAGCTATTGCAGACAGTATAAATTTGCTGCATACCAAAGTTAAAACGTATTACATTGGAACAAGCTTAAAGGTAAGCCACTTTTTTAATATACATGTATAAGATAAATAATTCTTTCTATGGATACAATTTTTTTATTTCTGATTTTTTTAATAAAATATCTTTATACAAATTCTTATAGTAATAAATTGTCACATTAATAAGTTGTTCCTAATTGAATTATAAGAACAAACTTGAAATTTGTTCTATATATTAATAATTTTGTGCACGACCACTTTAAGTAGGTTTCTGTGGATTAAAGTACTTTTAATATACTAGTGAATCATAATTCATAATACCACTAATCGATTTTATAGCATTTTATTTTGAATTATTATTATTAACGTTAACAATTATCTCAAGAACGATCTTGTCATTTTGACCGGGGTTATTTAAATCCCCTCGATAAGGAGTGGATGGGCGCACAACTTCGCCAGGTAGAACCTGGACTTTTTCTGGACAATAAATCTTCAATATAACTTTCCGCTACCGTAGCCGATTTCCAACCACCAAGATGCTTCACAGTGGTAATATCACCTCCAGCATTGGCCAGTAATGTTACCGAAGAACACCTCATTCCATGTCTGGTAAAACATTCTGGATCAGGGGGTCCAAGAAATGCAATCACTTTTAAAATCGTTTTCGAAATTTTGTTAATGCCTACATGTTTAGTACATTTGCCAGCCACATATCGCAAGAAAAGTCTCCTACCGGCATTTTTAGGTTGCAGATTGATGTATTTTCGACACATTTCTACAGCATTAACTGAAACAAATTTTTATTAATAGTGTAGCTGAAGCTCTACGGAAACAATGTCAGTATATTCCTCAGCATCCCTCAATTTGAGAAACGCAGCAACTTGTTTCGACATTTTCCCAAATGTATGAATTCATTGGTTATATAATTTACTATTTGAATATTTATTATATCTGCAACTGTACAACAATATACTCACACATTTTTTTTTACCCAAAACTTTGATATCACAAATTTTTGTTGATTACAATTCATTTGAAATAGCTTAAATATTTATACTATGTATAAAGCAAAGAAAAGATATAAAAAAGTATTTCTATAGGAAAAATTTAGTATTTTTATTAATGTACAATAATTGCTTAGGCTTCATATCAAGAGGCATCACAATTCTGTCACATAATTAACATGGACTTAGTTTCGATCACCAAGAAGAAGAAGGACAAAAAGCTAGCAAAATACATTCGCGAAAACAGTACGTGTTATTTCCAAATCGATACCTGAGCTAAAATCCGTTAATTTTAGATTTGGGAGTAAACTTCTGGACATCCGGTACAAGAGTCCTTGATGGTAAGAAATGGCTTTGGCTTGCGTCAGGCCAGCCATTAACTTATACAAACTGGGCACAAAGAGAACCACGAGAACCCCGAGGTGAAGAAAACCAATGCATTATGCTGTCTTCAGGATATCAGGGATTACAGTGGAAGACGGCCAATTGCAAAGCAAAAGCTGCGTTTATCTGTGAATCTAGAAGTAATAAGGAGAAAAAAAAGAAATCAAAATTGAGGTTTGGTAAGTCAAAATATTCTTAATTCCAAATATTACTCCTCAAATGAAGATCAATCTCGCAACGGTATCGTTCCGAGATTTTTTTTATATGGTATAGTACTCGATATTCTTATCACTTAAAATTTAATTTGAGATTTACTTTTTGTGCTTTGGATATAATAGGTGGTAGTCTCAAAAACGAGACGCTCACTTGTGCTGTCACTATACGCAACTCCAGACTGGGAGATCTAACTCTGACACGCTAACACTTGATCAGATTAAAATGTGGTATGTTGTTTCGTTGCTGTGTTAATATTTTAGTACAATATGTTCAGTTAAAATTGGATTTAGAAAAGCTGATTCTGACATACTATCAGAAGTTGATATGTTGATGATTGTGGACTATTTTAATAACGATAGAATATATCAGTATAGACATGAACAGAATAAAGTACATAGTGATCACGCGCAAAAGTTAGATTCGACTATAACTTATGTTATTTTAGGAGATATCGGAAAATTGAAGCATGAATTCGTTGACTAATTTCTCACAAGGATTTAAATTTCTTTATCAAAAAAATAACTACTGAGATATTGTATTGTACTGTATATTATTATATTTTTGGGTTCTCCACTGTTTCATGATTGTATTGATATAAACAAGAAATGAGTTATCTTTTACTATTAGATATTGATGATAATGTAGTTACATAATTTAAATTTTATTATTATTATTATTTTTGTTATAAAGAATGCGAAACTATATTTGAATCCATTTTATGGAGAATACAGTTAATACAAATTGTTCAAACTAATTTCCTTGCTTTTTTGCTGTTCTCCAAATTATTTAAACAACTATACATTATTTTTGGACGTTGGTTTATATAATCTATAGCTTCTTGTATTCTATCTCGAATTTCTAAAATAATGGTTGATCAAATTTGTATAAGCTAACTAAATAGCTTTAAATAACTCCGCAAAAATGTATCAGATGGTGTGAAAAGATTTAAATAACATTAGCCATTATTTTCCTGGCGGCATCATAAAAGGGCTGGCGAATAATCCAAACATGACAACACCTGACATGACCAACCGATTTTGTCGAAATCTCAAAAACAACCGCCAGTATGTAGGTTGGTTTCGTTCACATAAATAATAATAATATCTACATCACTCATTCTAATCATGAAGATTATTCGAGAATTCGAAGACTTGTGCGGGAGAGGGGGCGGCATATTACTATTAACCACTATTCAGTGCAGGAATGAGGGAAACCTGGAAACCTTCGACGTTTTGTTGATTTCTAAATTGCTAAGTTCGTTACTAATTGAAATATCCATATGCATATTCTTTCCTCCCTGAATATTTGTAGTTATTCGTTTTTTATTTTCAATCGACGTTTCAATATATCCTTCAGTCACCGTGTTCCAACCCCCTTGTCTCTTGACTGTTAAAAGGTTCGCTCTTGAATTTTCAAGCAAGAAAGTTGATGATCTTGAAAGCAGTTCCAGGTGTAATATTTTACATTTGGTACTTTTAAAAAAGATGCAACATTTTTCGGCGTGACGCCAATTGTGTTAATACCCACTGGCTGTTTTGTAGATTTGCTTTTCTTATATCCAACAAAGAACGTTCCATGATAGCACTCATATATATTTTCGATTTGCTTGTACGAATTTGGTTCCTTCAATGCCTTCAGTAGTTACAGCAAATTCACGCGGAATCTTGGTATTTGGGTATTACGATGCAGAAAACATTTCCTCCGCCTTTCACGTCTTTTCCCTGCATACAGATTCGGAAATTGCGGATCATTACAGAGAAAGTTGAAATTGCCGCTTAATTCCAGGGAAGGTACGAACTTTAAGAGAGGCGGCGACGTGCATTGGTGTAGCATTCCCCACTACTACGGTAATCGGTTCCGTATCGCCAACGCCAATTCGCCATTGCAAATCTAACTGTCCGGTCAACTGATGCCAGTGTTGTCAGATCTCATGCATTCCGAGGAAACCTCATGCTTTTTAATAGACACAAAAAGAAATAATAAAATTATTAAAATTACTCTTTGAAATCTACCAAAACAAAGACCTAACGAGAAATAAAGGCAAAATCGAGGGCAAAATTGAATAGATAGAGGTAGGTATCTACAATATTTGGGTACTTGAAATGTCCTTTATTGTAGACTGATCTCTTAATAATTAGCAATGAATACATAAACGGGTATGACAGTCTACGGATATGCGGTGTGTGTGCTGTATTCACGCTGTATTGCAGTGATTATTAACTCTATTCCGTAAGGGTACCTACATTTTCTGGAAACAACAGATTTTACGACCCGTGAGTCACCCTGCGTCACGTCAACTGCGCCAATATAAACAATTATAAAGGTTACGTGGTTAATAACTTTTAATTAAGTACCTGTAAGTACCTACCTACAATGTAATATTATGATAAAATAGCAGAATATAATGTTTTTTAATGAAATAAAAATGGCATTACAAAAGTAATTAAAAATTAAGCCGTGTCAAGAGGTGTTTTTTGATAAATTAAGCCATCTCATGTTTTTTTCTCCAAACCTCATGCTTCTTTGAAATTATTCTCATGCACTGAATTTTTCCCACCTGGCAACACTGCTGATGCGAACACGCTGTGGTGGAAGTATGCGTGTAGCATGACACAAATACACGCAAGCGGCAAAACACAATTCATCATCAAGATCCTCACTTTCCAAATCTGTATAAGCGATATCCTCCTTAAACATTGTTTCTTTAAGTATATAAATATATGATTTAAATAATTAACCTTTGTTATTAACCATTTTTCATTTTTGGTTTCCAGTAAAAACTTCGTTACATATTGTTTAGTCAAAATACTTTTTATTTTCAGTTTATATCTTTCAGATTTTCTCTTGACAAGTGGCATGAGTTAAATGTACTTACTAATGTCCACGTTTTTCTTCATAGATATAATTGATCGTATCATCGAGTAATACGCCTAAATACTTGAAGGCTTATAGCGTTTGGATAAATTCTCGAAATAAGCTAACAGTACCTTTTCATTCGTCTCGCTCATAAATTTCTTCCCATCGCACATCGGGAATCAAACCACCGTCCCATGGACTGATAAATCTAAATGCTACCAATCGAGCTACTACAACCTTTGCTTTGAACATCTTGTTGCCATATTATTTCAGCGTCTATATTACCACATAATATGTAAACAAAAATGGTAAATTAGTTTAAAATTTCTGACGTTTATGCCGTGCAAATCGCATTTGTCGCTCTATCCTCGTTCCACTCGACAAAATCGCTAACTTCTATAAAGGAGCGTAACCGACTCAACTATCCTCGTTCCACATAAAAAAATCCGTTTTTGGCCGAAGAGCCTCGGGAAAATGGAAATTTAGCTAGGTAAACGCGAAAAAATCGGCATCAAAATACGCCGTAGGCAATCTAGAAAGACGGCGAAAGGCGTAGCGTTTAGCCGTTCGGCGCAGCACGGCCCCCAAAAAAAGCCTTTGTGGCGGCAAAATGGGGAATTTTCGAGTCAAGTGTGCGAGCGAGAGTTACCTACAGTTTTTAGTATATAAGGATTTTTTTCGCCCCTAGCACTCGTACATCAGTCGCAGATGAAAAGTTGTATTTAATACGTATGCTAATGGTCATTAACATACTCATGCTCTTCGATAGCTCGGGCTAACTCCCTCGTATGCGCATTCGTATGTTAATGATGCCGTTATCCCACTGATTAAATAAATAACTATTATTTATTAGTAACAGAGGGATAAATATTCTGTCGATGTTTACGTTAAACCTTTTCTAATGTTATTCAATGGTCTTTTCAGATAACCTGGACGACGTCAGCGATTATGTCACAGAGATGCGTCATTACTTACAACAAATTGGACTTATAGTTGGCTCGATGCTCTCTCCACAACACCATTTCAGAAAATCAGATGGTAAATTAGATGCTATATACAGGGTGTTTCTAAAATAAGTGCGTTCCCTCAAAGGAATACTGAGGACGTGAAATTAAACAATTCATCAAACAACCACCGGTTTAAAGCATCAGGTATTCGGGAAAAGAAATTAAGAATATTTACGCGAAATTTAGACTAACCTAAGTCACTACAGTCGGATTTTAAAGTAGTAGAGAGTGACTTATTGTTATTTTATATACCCGATCGTAATTTGTAGCAGTCAACATAAGGACAGACGCAAACCGTTCTTAAATTATTCGTATAAAATTGTATGTTCCGCACACCTCGCAAAGCATACTCGAATACACAACTTCTGTTGCAGCAAATCCGCATATCAGTGCTTGATTTCTATTGGTAATGACGGCGTGACGTCAGTTCGACTGTATTAATGTAAATGGTTTTCATTTTAACCACAGAGCTCTATGAGCTTCAACAGATTTGGCATTTCCTTCCTTCATATCCAGCCTATTTTCTGTGAGATTGTATTACTTTTTCAAGCAATTGCTTTTTATATTATTTTCAATCATATTTATTACATACTGGATTATGAAATTACTAGAAAATGCAATTTACTAAAAATAAAATTAGTTTGTTTTGAATATCAAACATATTTCAAATAAAACATTTTTTGGTGTTTTTATTTTTCCAAATTTAGAAAAATTTGATAATAGAGTCTGTATATTTTTTTGGTTACTGGTGGTAATTGTGGATTACCTCTCATCAAAAGCCCCGTAGGTTTGAATGATCATTTTCATTGTCTGCTCTTATAATTGTGTAGGTATGATTTGACGTTTTGAAGAAACACAGGCAGGTAATAGTTCTACTTATTGTCGTTTTCTTAGCTGTCTGGGCAAAATATGACGCATTCACTTAATTTCACATTTATACGGAAAGTAGGATAGATTTGTATAGGGAAGTGTAATATACAGTGTGTCCAACTTAAGCATTAGCTACCCATGTAAATTTGTTATTTTTTGACCGGTTTGTTTAACTTCTTTTTTGATAGATCTTAGAATGAAGAGCGAAATATATAATTGCAGTATTTTTTTTGTCAGAAAACCGAGAATATGATTATATTAGTGATTTTTTTATATAAAACCCTATTATACCAATCACCAATTTTTATTGCGATAGAATATGGTGAATATATGGTGTAAAATGTATCATTTTATTTAAAATAACGAAGTTTGTGACAACTTCCGGTATAACCGGAGGTGACAGCTTCTTGAAAACATTTTCATTGAAATGGTAATATTCTATGGTATAGGAAGTCAAATTTTCAGAAAGAATAAGCTCTAAAACAATGACAACTTCTAACTCTCCATCGCTTTGAATCAGCCTGTATTTTTCTTCTTGCAAAAAAATTCATTATTTTTATTATTACCCTAATTTGCTTATTTAAAACACGCCTCAGTGTTTTTAAATTCAACTTAAAAAAAATGCGCATGTTTTAAAGTTACCGTGACACAATCAACTACCTATCTGAGAAACGTGAAGTCTAAATGTTACCTTTTTAATTATTGATCTGACAGGAGTACCATGTAGCGCCAAATGAAATATTACTAACAAATGTTTCAAAAGCTTTATTCAAATATTCAACAATCTTGGATTTTAAATGAATATGAAAAGTACAGTTGATATTGCTTGATATATTAATACTTCGTTTTTTTAAATCGGAGGAAATGCTGTTCAAATTAATATTGCTAACATCCTCGGAAGTCAAGGAGGTTGCACTTCCATTAATGGCATTCCCAATAATGTTTGAAACATTCTTCTTATTGCCAATACTCTCTTCAACTTAACCAGATGCCACAATTGCCGATTTCCATCCTACTTGTTGGATTTGATCTATTGTCAAGCCACTATTTGCCATAATGGTAGCGGACGTACATCGAAATGCATGAGTGTATTGCTCAGGATTATCCAATTTAAAATAACGTGTAATTTGGAAGGGACATGATACAAATGCATTAATATCAATCACTTGATTGGTGCACCTCCTTTATCATGACGCAAGAAAACTCGGTCTGTACTTACATTTTGGGGACATAATGATAAATACTGCTTTGCCAAACGCACATATCTAATTCCATTACTTTCGGCAACAGTAAAACGTCGAGCCATCACTGTCTTAGATGGTACTAATAAGCAATACGTTTCATTCTTCCTTGATGTCATGTAAACGCAAGTCGCACAATTCACATCTTCTACAAGAGCCAAAGATACACCAGATGGCTACCACCTTCAAAAATAAATACGTTATGTTCGGTGCATCTGTGAAAAACTTCTTCCTTGAATACATATGCCTTCTTGGCTACATCATTCTTGCTAATTGCGTTCATGGATGCATGCACTTTCCCAAATGATTTAAATCAACCCCTTTATTTATCTGACATTTTCTGAAGGTAAGCAAGCACAACTCGATCATCTATATACGTTACCTTTTGCTCTATTACCCATTCGATGAACTTGTATTCTTTTATAAAAGCGTTTTCCGATTTTTGCGGTATTAATCGCGATTCTACTTTACTATTAAAGTAATCAGTGTTAAAACTCATTTTTAAACAATTTACAACCAGTAACAACTGTCGTGACATGAATTAATCTCATGTGATAGATTACAAATAAATTTTGCTTTTCTCATTTTCATGACAGCAAAAGGTATATTTATGTCACATCACGAATTCGACCATTTTACATTATTTGTTCTTATTTCCATTTTCCGTAGTATCAATACCAGCATTTATGATTTCAAAGTGGACCAATAAAAAAATAGCGTAAAACATTCGTGTATAACTGGTTTTTTAAACACTTGCTCTATTTCGAAATATCGCTGTTTTAAAGACCTTAACATCCACTTATACTTTAATATACTATATTATGGATTGTTTATTTTTACGTCCTCTGTTACCTCTTTAAGGTAATGCACTTTCAGACAGGGCTAGTGTGAAATTTGGAGAAGATGAAACGTGGAATGTGTAAGTAAAGTTTCTTATTTTCAGCCCTTCCAAAAAGTGAGGTTTTAAAACACCTTGACATTAAGACTGTAGAGTATATTACACTCCTCCTGGAATATTTGTATGACTATATCGTCAATCTTTCTCACATACTTGGTAAGTTAATGTATCTGCGTCATTGAAAAAGGGTTTTCCTTTTGACTGGCGTCAGTTTGTTTGCTAAGTTCAGTGTTGCCACAGCATAGATGCTGTAGTGTTGCCGTGCTAGTGAGTAAATAATTTGTGTTAGAATGCACCTGTGTAGATTGATTTATAATGTATGCCAGTAAAATGCTGACAAGGCTCTGCGTCGTTCTATGCCAAAGATCAGACAATTTCAAACATTTCTTGTAGAAACGATAGGACTGGAATCTTTAATTTTGAATACTGAGAATAGGCAGTTTCACTTTTACTTGTAAACAACACTAAGGGAGAACCATAATTTTCAATGATGTTATATGTTCTATACTACAATTTTAAAATATTGCTATACTTATATTATTTTTAGAAAATCCTAATGAACGTGTGAAGTACAACACACAAGACATCAAATCGGCAATTGTATCAGTCCAAACATGGTTAGCAGCAATAAGAAAACTTTTAGATCCAAATGCACCAAAAGTTTCCGATAATAATTGCAAAGGTGGTAAGTTGAATTGTCTATTCTAACTACAAAATCTATATATGAATTAAATTTTCAATTGAAAATGAAAATAACTTCAGCAGCATAATTGTAAAGATAGTTAGAAGAGAGTCATCTTGTTCTAAGTGAATATCATTAGCTGGTTAATATTTTCAGTTAAATAATCATCCTTTCAATCAAAGTATATCACAAAATGTTGTAAGGTTCTTGGAAATCAATTGTTAAATGTATTTTAAACTTGTTTTATTGTGGTACTATTATTGAATAGTAATAGATGTATTTTTTAGAAATTATATAAATTATTTACAAAGGATTGTCAAGGATAAAGCTCGACATATTTCTTTGTGGAATATAGTTATTTCCCTAACAAGTGAGGAAAGTGGTTCATATAACACGAATATTTGTTCTAATGAAAACAAAACATACATTACAAAATATGAGTTGTTGTTAATAATGGTTATATTAAATGTATAGTTAGAGACAATTTGCAAGTTCTGCAGGTGCTGATTACTTGAGTGTACGTACTATGGTTGACTGATTGTGGGAGGAGGGTATATTTGAACATGTCTCGCTATCTAACTCCAATGAGTTTGACGAAACATTCATGGTCAAGATTTAATTTCATATGTCTTTTTTGTGTTTAGTAGATTCCTCCAAGTAACACTAGTCAATATATGGTAGTTATTCGCCACAATCGATGATAATATTGATGCCAATGATCAGCGAAAACTATGTCCTCTATATAAATGTGGATTAGGAAGTTATAAATACGCAGTACTTCTGATGGTAATTCCCCAAAAGGCCTTACACACTGGACAGCGCCATTTTTGTTTTCACGGTTTGAACAAGTACTAAAATTAAATAAACCTCTGATATTGCCACTACCCTCATTCTTGGAGCAATTCTCAAAGCAGTCCAACACGTTTTCATTGATAGTTATTATTTTCGGAAATGGGTCATTCCGTTTGAAATCGTCTAATTGGCAAAGCCGACCTATTTTAGATTTTGGTGTAGGTAACTTTGAAAATTTCTTCTCTAGGGTCCCAAACAACAAAACTTCACGAGTTTGATTTTTACAAGAGCTTGTTTCCGCCTATTTAAATAAAGACTCTTAAAAATTGATATTTTTAAGCTTTATTAATTTTTGGTGTCAAATTTTTCTTTTTGAAGATATTTGAATGATCAAGACGGAATTGAGAGTGGGAAAGATAATACTTTCAGTATAAATGAAGATAATTGGCTCGGACGATCCCTTTGCATAATAGCGGCGTGCTGAAAATGAGTGTTGTTTAGTCATTTTTCGTGAATTTCAATCAACTCTCGCGTCTTAACAACTGTTGAGAGTTAAAAATTCATGCTCCGCGGGAATTAAGTATACATATCGTAGACAAAATTCAGCCACAAGTTGACCTGAGTAGCCCACTCTTTATAGAAGAAAACTTTGCCTGAAGTTTTGAAATTTTTAAAAAACCCAATATTCAGGCTATGAACCGAGCCTGTTGACTGCGATATAAAAATCTGATACTCACAGAATCTACTGTTCTTACCTTCAAGTTTAAATGACTATATCACTAGTTTTATTATTTTCATGTTTAGTGCATGTACAAGCCGTTTTTTTACAGCAAAAATCTGGACGTTTTTACTATTGAATTAAAATTACTTACCATCAAAAATAAATATAAATTTTTCAACGAGAAAATTATGTACAATAATTTTTAAGAGTCTTTATTTAAATAGGCGGAAACAAGCGCTTGTAAAAATCAAACTCGTGTAAATTTTGTTGTTTGGGACCCTAGAGTAGAGTTTCTCAAAGTTACACCAAAATCTAAAATGGGTCGGCAACAATTTTTTCTATGTTCAGACTATTTTATATGGAATGACTCAAATGACAACGGTGCTTGGATCATCGTTATCACTATCAATATATTCTTTTCGCAATATTTTCTTCATGCAAAAGTGAGCCCTCCACCACAGTGTTCGATCTAAATTATCCGTATCTTTTAAGACAAGTGAGATCACCAGCACCGTCAACTAAAAGAGTAGCAGACTGTACTCTTTCCAGTTGTCCAGTTTCAAAAAATTTGCCACTTCTTACGAGACGGCAGTGATTTTATGAATACCGATCACCATCCGATGCCATTTTCTACTAACATATCTGAGAAATAATAATAATCTGAGAAATGGTCTTTACCTTTTGGGAATTTTTATAATTAAGGCGGATTTCACATCTTCCTTGCACTAATTCATTAAAACGGGATATACCTACAACCCCCAACATTAGGACGACCTATAAAGTTTTTTAAAATTTGTATTATTATTTGTAATGCGCTTACCTTCATCAAATTTAAATTACCAGGTGCACCATTCAAAAAACAATCAACTTGCTCCAACAGATTTTTTCATTACATATCGCTCATTTTATCTCTTGAGAAAAGCACGTAACTGAATATTAATCCCATTCTTTATATCCAACGTTGATCGCACGGTTGAACATTGTGACCAAAGCGTTGACGACTTCATTTGATTTGCCAAGTTTGAGAAATACCCCATCAATACATGTTCTGAATACATTTACAATTTTTGAATCCTCATTAGATTCCACTTTTACAGATTTTTCAGCAAATTAAACCACAAACAAATTAACTTATTTAGTAAATGGCGACTAATGTTTTACAAATATTGTTTAATAATTTCAAAGTACAAATAATTAAATGGGGGATTTCGGTTGGAGAAGAAATATCATGTTTTATTCAGATAAAAAGTGTCTTTTTTGTCTCGCACTTTTGCATCTGCATGACAAAATTAGCTCGTCACAAAAGTAAATACTTTTAATTCTAACATAACAATACACTGTTATTTTGCCTTCCATTTATTTTACTTTATTTTGTGTGTTACTTCCATATTTTTAAAAAAGATTTGCTTAAATTGTTATCATTACAGCCCCAGTTACCAACTGGGAAAGGTGTATCAAAAGTCTGAACCACACCATGCAGAACTATGCCCTACTTATTGGGCTTGTTTTTGTACCAACTGACAAGGATTCTCGTAAGTATTGAACAACCTTTCCTTTTTTATTTGTATGCAAGTTAAAGACACTTATTTGCATGTCATTACATCGTAAAGTATCACTTATATAATAATTTCAGAACGACCTCCAGCTAGCCAACTTCCTGGTAAGCTGGTTTCCTGGTTCCATAAATTTTAGAGTAATATACTAGGTTTCAATTAAACAGGGTAGGTATTTAGTTTCTTCGTCAGATTATTTTGTTTAGAAAAATATTCTTTACTACAGATTTTTATAAAAACGTTTGTGCAGAAAAATATTCTTTCGATAAGCCATTTTTATAAAAACGTGACAGAATACAAAAATAAAATAAAATTTGGGACACGTGGTATTAAATGGGATTTTACAGAAACATATAAATCGACTGCAGGTGAGATATGTGAACCTACATATGAAGGAACAGCCAGTTCAATTGTCGGTCATCTCACCTATGGCATACTGATGAGGGCTAACAAGCCCGAAACCGGTCTATGTCTGGTGGAGTGGCCGACAAGGGTTCTTGGCTGTTTCACACAGATACTGCAGGTATAATTCAATGCCGGTCGGGGAATTAGCCCGCGCAGTAGTTGTTTCCTGCAGTATCATTTATAGACTTAATGGCGCATCGCCCAGGGCGAGAGGTCTGCGGTTAAGTACCTACGATATTGTAGGTCGCTTTCTGCAAGTCGAGCCGCTTAGGCCGAGCAGGAAGTAGCAGACCAGTTACATCTCACCTGCACTCGATTTATATGTGAAACTACATATGAAGGAACAGCCAGTTCAATTGTCGGTCATGGCATACTGATGAGGGCTAACAAGCCCGAAACCGGTCTATGTCTGGTGGAGTGGCCGACAAAGGTTTTTGGCTGTTTCACACAGATACTGCAGGTATAATTCAATGCTGGTCGGGGAATTAGCCCGCGGAGTAGTTGTTTGTTTACTGCAGTATTATTTATAGAGGCATCTGTTAGAATTGTGTAAATCTCGTAAAAATTACGTCACAATTTCATTTACAGTGAATTGTTATTTCTATGGTCTTGTAACCCAGTACAATATGCAAGAAAATATAGTTTCGAGTAGAAATCGTTTGCTACAGGCAATTTCAAGAGCTAATGCCCTGTTGTGTGGATTTTTATGAGATATACCCAAATCCGAGAGAATTTCTACAAATTCTTGAACTTCCAACATCTGAAAGACTAATACCGAAATACAGAGTGTCTCGAAATTAATGCAACATAGAGCAAGTGTAGATTCTTGACAACAAAATAATGCGCTGTAGCCATACCTACTTTAGTCAAAAGCTGATGGTTAAAAAGATATAAGGTGTCAAATGTTACAATTTTATTTTCGATATTTCTAAATAACTTTTCAAAAAATCCAAATATTTCCAAAAAATACTAACAGCGGGCGCCACTTATGGCACATCATGCTTCTTTTAAATGGTAGAATGAGTAAAAATTGTTTTGTTTTCAGGTAAAGTGCCTCTTTCGCTGACAATACAACCAAATATTACTAGGAAAAGTTAAATTATAGCGATGGGCAAGATTTCATGCGACCGTTGTCTTTATATTTTCATCATGGTTTCATCAAAGAAGGCCGATTTTTTTTAAATTTTGCACATAGTTATTATACTATTATGAATACCTGAATACCTATGTAACATTTTGTATTTTGAACAGAAAAGGCACTTTACATGACCAAAACACTTTTTCCTCGGTGCATTGAATATTTCAAATAGGTAGGGCTATTTCGAAAACGGTTAAATCTAACGGTTTGTTACCTTTTTCACATAAAAAAGGTCGGAAACTCACTTGTTTCAATTGTCAGATGGATACCCTAAGTCAAAAAAGTTATGCCATTGAAAGAAGCCTGATGTACTATAAGTGGCGCCCTCTACTAGTGACGTTAAAGTTAGAAACAAATTTAAATTTCTCGTTCCAAACAACTCCGATCTTCTAAATGTATGCAAATATTTGACTTATTTATAAAGTTATTTACAAGTATTGAAAATAAATTTTAACTTTGACACCCTCACTTTAAACATCAACTTTTGACTAAAGTAGATTTGGCTACATAGCATTATTTTGTCGTCAGAAATCTACTCTTGCTCTGCGTTGCATTGATTTTTGGACACCCTTTATTATATTTTAGAACCCGATGTTAATGAAATTGACCTAGTAACAATGAATGAGAAGTTTTCGAAAGTGATAACTACACTCCTCAAACCAGTGTTTGGTAAGCCAGCAACGCTTCTTCTGAGATTCTTAAAATATAGTTGAGATATATTGCAGGCAATGTGGTAGACCCCGAGCAACCTAAGCGTCAACCTAAAGAAAAGGGAAAACCTCTGCTCGCTTTTCCGTCCCTTCCTGATTTTCCCGTTGTTCCTGATGAACCAGATACTTCTGACGGTAAGTTTGAATAAATTTATCTCCCAAATTGAACTATCAATAAATGATTTCTCAAGACTCCCAAAAATTATGAAGGTTAGCTTCTAACTCAGAAATTATTAGCTATGTACAATTTCTAAAAAAGTAATATCTGTAAATTAGTTGTGAGTAATTTTTTTTAATCACTACTTTTTTAACATCACTTCAATTTGGTTAGGAAAAAATTATTACACTCTCAAAATACATAATTAATGTTATAATTAATATTAATATCGCAATTCTTTAAACTAGTGAAGCTATCACTGATATCAATACCGAGTGGAATAGATACTTCTCCGAAACGTAAAAACAATTTTCAGTGCTTGTAACTTATCTTCTGATATTTGATTAATTCTGTTAGCTATTGCCACCTCAAACGTCCAAATCTATCAAATGCAGCCTAGTATATTTTTTTAAATTTCAATTTTATTTTTAATGACTGCTTTATATAATCTTCCGCAACGGAATCAGTGCGTCATCCACCATGTATTGTCTTTTTAATCCTGACAAATTAGCATCTGCTGCAGTAAGTAAAGACGCCAAAGATCTTGGAAAACTGTACCCAGTATACTCATGTGCATTTTCAGTTCAAGAAACTCTGCCATCTTTTGTGGAATCTTAGACAATGTATTCAAACCAACAAGACTTTTAATTTTTAGAGGTTATAAAAAATCGTCGATGTGGTACATTTTTTGGCCTCAGTTCCATATATTTTCAAAATACGTCAGTTACATGGATACCATTATATCCATTGATAACAGTGAATATTCTTTGTTTACAAGTCTCAGTACATGTAACTGTGACAATCAATACACTTTCTCTGTCTTCAATATCATCGAAGACATAGCTACATGTTCTCCATTTCTAGAACTTCCAAAAACTTCCATAATTAAGACTGCCATTAGCAATAAATAATTAACATCAGGACCCGTCTCTAAAAATTGTTCCAAGTTTTCTCTGGTACACATATGGGCCTTGTTTAGATTATAACCCATTAATTTATGCTTTAAAAAGGCCTTCATCTGGTCAAAAGTAAATCTATTTAAGTACGGAAGCCACAAAAATAAATGCTTTTTTCATACAGATAAATGTGAACCTACCTGTGTGTCCACATTTTCTTTAACAGACAACATCTTCTTAAGCTGTGAATAATAGTACCATAATTATGAAGTTTTCACATTTTTTGATTTTTCAAATATATAAGCCATGATTGTTTTGTTATTTTCACACCATGCTTGCTTTTTGTTGCGCCATTCGCAAAAATTATGTCCTCTTTGTCATAAACTAACTTGATCTTTTCCAGAACTACTTTGCATAAAGCTGCTTGAACTTGTCATAATACATTGTCCGGTACATAATCTGATAACATTGAATCTTGTTTTATTACTTCCAGATGCTTTTACTTTCAAACAACTCAATGCAAAAATATTGGAGGTTGACATGATTCCCAACTGAACTCACCTAATAAACAATTAATTTATGATAGTGTATCCGAGTAACAAATAATACAATCTCACAGATCACTCAGTTAGCTCATTTGTTCTAAATTCGCGAGTATAAAATTTCATTAAATATCAATAATCTATCACAATTGGAAAAAATATTGTATACATTGCGCTGTTTATAGTTATTTATGCAACAAGTACAAAAGTAAGTGTTTATTGCGCGCGACGTGAAATTGTCCAACGAGGCCGTCAGGCCGAGTAGGACGACAACACGTCGAGTGCAATAACCACTTTTTGTCCGAGTTGCATACAATATTTTTTTCAACAAAACTGTTAAAAGTGGGCTTTTTAATTGTCATTTTTGATGTTAAAAATGTCATTTTTTGACACGCGTGTTAAAAGTAAGTTACTTTTAACACTAGTGTATCATAAATAACTATTCTACGTTCATGCAAAAACCAAAAAATGATATTTAGATGACACTAAGTCTAGGAAAATCTGACGTCGATTTGAACGTTTGTGTTTGTCATGATGGCAAAATGCTGTAGTAGAATGACAGATAAATGCAATCAATATTTTATAGCACTCGTGTAACAAAGAACCACTTCAAGTTCAATAAAGTTTTGTTGTAAAACTTTATTGAACTATATTTAGTGGAAAAAGTGGTTCTTTGTTACACTAGTGCTATAAAATATTGATTGCATTCATCTGTCATTTGTTCGAGTTGCATACAATATTTTTTCTACGTCATGCAAACAACAAAAAATGTTATTTAGATGACACTAAGTCTAGAAAATTATGACGTCGATTTGAACGTTTATGTTTGTCATGATGACAAAACGCAGTAGTAGAATGACAGATGAATGCAATAACGAACCACATTTTCCACTAAATATAGTTCAATAAAGTTTTGGTTTTTTGCATGAACGTAGAAAAAATTAATTTATTCATCAGAAGAACTTAGGCTTTCTGCTACTGAGTAAATATTTATTTCACTCACTTGGTGTATAAATATCCATATTATTGGTACTTGGAACATAATTATTGTCATTAGTTTTATATTATCAAAAGCACCGAGCTCTAAAATTTTGTAGATGAAGAATAGTAGTTGAATATGAATCTTGGATACATTATTATATTATATGGAAAATAGTACCTAAGCCTCATTAATAATTTTCATTGTGAATGCGTTTCTTATATATTTTATGAACTGATTCTAGCAATAATTGACAGAGCTCATTGGTAATATTTTAAATTAGCATTAGCACATGAAAATCTATTATAAAATGCTACTACACATCATTTTCTATGAAAAACATTTTTTCTGTGTGGTGCTGTGCGAGGCATGGCAATTAAGTTCCAAGTTAATGAAAAAACAAGCAAATTACATTTCGCCAAAATTTTATTTTCGACCTTCACAATAGTCTCTCTCTGACTCTACACAACGATTCCAACGTTGCTTCCACGATTAGAAGCACCCTTGGTAATCCTCCGCAGTTAACACGTTCAGCACCACGGTTACAGCTTTTTTGACCTCCTGTCCGCCGCCATGATGAGTTCCCTTGAGGTGCGACTTTATCTTGGGGAATAAAAAAATCGCACGGGCAATATCAGGGCTATAGGGTGCGTGCGGCAATGTTGGAATGCTTTTTTGTCAAAAACTCTTGCACAATGAACGAGGAATAGGCTGGCCCGCTGTCGTGGTGCAAGATCCAGCCGTTCTCGGCGAGCTCGGGTCGCACACAGAAAGCGCGGGCCCGCAGCCGTTCCAGGACGCCAACATAGAACTGGCCAGTCACTGTCTGGCTGGCAGCAACATATTCACGATGAATGATGCCGTGGATATCGAAAACAACGATCAACATTGCCTTCAGTGGAGACTTGGACATCCTCGGTTTCGTTGGCCGCTCTCCACCCTTTTCCACAAACTGCTGACTTTGTCTCGGGGTCATACTCAAATATCCAGGTCTCATCTCCAGTGACTACCCGGCTCATCCAGTCTCAATTGAATCACAACACGTTGCTTGTAATTTGAGTCACTCATTTTCACGACGCCATTAAAAACGTTTCTTTCAAAAAATACACATAAAAGATAAGCCAAACGTGCTATCGAGTTCAACCTTGGACTGAAACTAAAAGGAAGATACCCCCTCTCTAGAAAAACGTTGACGAACGATGCAGTGTTGCCAGTTTCCGAGTTATAACTAAATTCCCGGAACTTAATTACCACACCTTGTACATTTCTAGACCACTTTAAAGTGATTTTTACGGTTATATTACATTACATTTATGCAAATATGTTCCAACAAAAACGCTACATAACGTAATGTTTGTCTCTACCGTTAAGAGTAAACATTCTCTATTATTTTTTCTTATTGTAGCAAATATTGAAATGAGGGCATAATTAGTACTGTATAAAGTACAAAGGGATATCATTAATTAACAAGTATTCTTGAATAACATAATTACTCATGTTCATGTGAAAATTCCATCTAGTTCCGAAATGTATCAAAATTTGGAAATATGTTAATCTTATCGTTTATTTTATGTTTACTTAAGTATACAGGGCCAAATGAAAACAGAAAACAGAGTCATTTTCAGGAACTGTGTCAAGATTGTAGAAAAATGTTCAGACCCGTCAATTTCAGATTAAAGGGGGACATTCTTTGCCGGTTTTTGACTCCGCCACTTTCACGCCCAAGCAAGGGTAAGCATCACCCCAAAATATTTAAATGGCATTGGGAGTTGAGTAATAATTGGAAGCTCTGACAATTCTCTTTACAACAGACTTTAAATTTAAAAACTCGACGGTTCTGAGCGTTTTTCTACAATCTTGATGCAGTTTCTGAAAATGGCTCTGTTACGTTTTCATTTGGCCACCCTGTATAATGCAATAATAAAAAGTAAAATATTCACGTTTAGCTTCACTTATATTGAGTTTTGTTAATTTATTGAACAGAAGACAATAAAGTATAGTGATTTTTACTATTAAAAAAAGAAGCAACTGCTGCAGGAGAACTTCAAAAACGCATTATTTACTTAACAAATGCATATATACATATAAATAATAAATTGCATCTATATAAACTGCAATACATGAATTAGTATGGCTTTGAAGCAAGTGCACTAATGCTTATATTGGCGATGTTCCAAAAAATAGTACCTACCAAACCATCATTATGATAAAATGTGAAATGTATTTTTTTCCTTAAAGTTGTTTCTTAGCTTGTGGTTATTACTACAACAAAACATTTCTAGGATTTGAAGTTTACAATATAGTGATGATGTTAAAGATGATAAAAAATTTGTTAGTCCCTTGCCAAAGTACCTTTCGTAAAGATCATCCGTAAGCTTGCAAATCAAGACAAACAGTTAATACATGCATGATTTCTGTTTCATCATTTTATGAACATACCTAAAGAGGAAAGAAAGTACTCTAAATCCTTTTCCAGAAACTGATGAACCATCGGAGGAAGACGAAAATGATGACCCTGGTAAACCAAAACATAAACTTCCCACTCCTCCCAGGCCTCCTAAAGTTAATTATGGTGCGTAAATTTCGATCGTAATAAATTACTGAGAAAATTATTCTTGCACATTTTCTAGGACCATATGACCCGAACAACCAAAATGGAGGAAATCGTCCTCAAAGACCTGGCGTTGGAGGTAAGTTCCCACTCCTCCCAAGCCTCCTAAAGTTAATTATGGTGTGCGTAAATTTCGATCGTAATAAATTACTGAGAAAATTATTCTTGCACATTTTCTAGGACCATATGACCCGAACAACCAAAATGGAGGAAATCGTCCTCAAAGACCTGGCGTTGGAGGTAAGTTCCCACTCCTCCCAAGCCTCCTAAAGTTAATTATGGTGTGTGTAAATTTCGAGTGTAATAAATTACTGAGAAAATTATTCTTGCACATTTTCTAGGACCATATGACCCGAACAACCAAAATGGAGGAAATCGTCCTCAAAGACCTGGCGTTGGAGGTAAGTTCCCACTCCTCCCAAGCCTCCTAAAGTTAATTATGGTGTGCGCAAATTTCGATCGTAATAAATTACTGACAATTCTTCAACATTTTCTAGGACCATATGACCCGAACAACGGAAAGGGAGGAAATCGTCCTACTAGGCCTGGTGTTGGAGGTAAGTTCTGACTCATCATGACACAAAACAATTTTTTTATGAAAGCGTTGCGTTGCGACTAAATTGCTATTTTATAGATGTTAATATCTTATATTTAAAAGACATTTTCATATTCAATTATAAGTGCACTATATTTACAGTACAGGCAATACATTTCCGCTTGCTCCAATTTTTCAAAACCTGGCAACCGTGATCAGAAACAATTTTTCGCAAGCAACATTACACCTCCATGTTCGCAATAAAATTATTTTTATTTTAATATATATTTCAATGAGCAAGCAGATGAGTACAAATTGTTAGTATCACCTCACCTCTTTATAATGGGCAACCCGGTAATCGCCACCAGTAAGCAACCTAACTTTTGCAAGTTCTTCATGCTTGGTACTTTCGATTTATATTAAAGTTTGGTTAGCACGTGAGCGCAATGTTGAAAATAAATGAATTTAAGTATTTTTAATTAAGGGTTGCCATGAATATATTTCATTAGGCCACTCATTTGCGATATATGTATTTACATATTATCTTTGATAAAAAATACTTTTCATTTGGTAAGCAGATGGGATAAGCAGAACGACTTAGTTGGCAACTTGTACTAACAACCAGTTCCATAATCAAGAAGTAAAGCTTCATTTAATGTTAAAAGGGAGCTTTACCAATAAAATCAGTTCCATAAAGGCATTTTAAAGTTAAAGTGGCGATAAAGTGTACTTTATAATAAAGGCGGGATTTCGGATCTTTATGAGGTTAAAGGAGACTTTAAGAGCACAACATAACCTATATAAATTTGTGGATAATCTTCACCTACATGTTTTACTGTAATTATTAACGTTTTCTTGATAAATAATGAATAATTACATACTATATGATACGAGTTCATCCTCAGAAGATGAAGTGATAATTTATTTAAGAAGACCTAACATTTACAGAGTAAAAAAGTAAGGCAGCATTGTTTAACAAAATATGACAATTTGGAGTTTTTTCAACGATTCCGATTATCAAAATTAACGGTGGACAATACGCTTTCGCTGTCGAAAAGGTTTTTTCGCTCTTAATGTGCAAACTCAAACAGTTTCTGATGTAGACCTAAAAATAATACACATCGTAGCACGGTGGCCCGGATCTTCACAAGATCAAACGATTACCCGATAATACTCTTTTTCTTTTCTATCAACTCAAACAATTTAATCTGATCTTCCACACTAAACACACAGCTTTTCCTCTTTGTTTCGAGTTTAGGTTCCATATCCATATCGAAATAAATAAAACCTGTTCCTACCGTCAGGCAAAGACGCAAATAAATAAGGTTAAGGTCATGGTTATATTATCTATAGTTACGTTTATTTTAGTCTGAAAGTTGACAGCAAATTCATGACTTTCCCGCTTAAAATATCCCCATCTTTTGGTACTTTTAATTTCTACAATTGGCTTTCGGCATTACCAACACTAAACTATATTGATAAAGTGTACTTTAACCAAAGATTACTCTTAACTACTTTATGGGACGGAACGCACTTTAAACGATCTTTAAAGCCAGCTTTAACGTAAAGTACACTTTGTATAAAGAGCCATTTATTTTCTTTTTATGGAACTGGCTGTAACAGAATCAGTAGCATGCTGTCGAACCGGTTGGAACAAATTTAAGCAATATCAGTTTTTTTATACTACTGATAACGCAGTTTCAAATTTCTATGCTGTTGACAATCTAACTAAATAACATTTCTGTGATTTTTAGTGCCGCAGACTGAGAGTCCAAACTCAATGAGTAGTTCAAGTGCATCAAACGCTTTGGCGTCAACCTTTGGAGGTAAGTAAGGCATTATTTCTTTATACCCAAATACATTTACTTTTACTGTTTTAATTGGATATCCCTTCTACTGAAACATAAATATATTAAAAAATAACCCCTTGCGCCTTAATGGATCAGGCAAGGGTTGATTTTAGAAATTTTATTTTGCCTATAAAAATATGTCACACAGAAAGTAAACAATTGCACACTAAACACATGTAGTTAACGTGTATCATATGAACTTCGTATACATATACGGTAAGTTTTACTGTTTGTATAATATTTTGTTGTTGCTGTTGTTGTTGTCTTAGTATATTGCTTTTATTTTCAAAAATTTTATCAACATATCTTTCTTTTCAATTTCTAAAGTAAATTATTCAATGCATCACAATTTTAAGGTCACCAAATTATAGGTTTTTTGTTAAAGTTATTAAAAGGTATAGCTGTTTTCAAAAACATTCCGTAAATATAAGGACGATTATAGCTATCCCAAAATGTTATTGATATAATTCCTTTTTAATTAAAAATGTGATGTTTTTATATTCCTAGTAAGTAATTACATTATGTACATATATTTAATTTATTTTTTTAAATGAATGTGATTTTGTAATATATTTTAACAATATTTAATATTCTGTCTACTGGAATTTTGGTAAATAAACTAACAACGTGTAAACCCACCAGTAAATGATTTAAAATTTAAAACTGACAGATGAAAGTTTTTTTAGGAAATGTTTAGCATTTTCAATTAATGAATCTGAAACTCGAACAACTGGTTTAATAATTCATAATAAATATTTCCATAATTTAATAGGAGATTTTATAGAATTATCTATTGGTTTTAATGGAACATCAGGTATGGGAATTTTTGGTAAACCATAAGAATGAGAGTCTGTTTACTATAATGTGGATTTAACAATTTTCTCTCTGTATCTGAGAATTCTATTTTAAATTTGTATGAAGTATTATAAATTCTATATTCTATGGATTTAGTAAGACCATTATTTAGTTTTGGGTAATAACTTTTATTGGTTAAATTAGTAATCATTGATACATAAATAGTTGTATCTAAAATTAAAGTTGCATTACTTTTATATCCCGGTAAAATGTTATTAGCATTGTGTAATGGAATAACTGACATTTTTTCTTCTTCTATCAGATTTCTTATTGTAGCATATTTTTTTTCTCAATTTATATTTTTGATATACTCGCGACAAGAATTCAGATGACTTACGTCATATGAACAAATGAATAATTCATTATATTTTCAATAAAATATTTAAGAAACTGCAACTGATAGTAATAAAACTATATACTACAGTGAAAGTTTGCATTATATATAGCACTAAATTGCAAAAAATTATTGTTTTTAACGTGACCAAATATCGAAAATTACGTTGACAATAAAAACATATGTGTAACGTCAGACGACGTAAGACGTCTGAATTCTTGACGCTAGTAAATAATTCTATCTTCACTAGCTAGATTGAATGGTAATTTTTAAGAAGTTTATTTTGGTTGTTATGAAATAGTTTAAATATTTGCTGAAATCTAGCTTTTCTGAATATGTTAAATCGTGATCGTAAATTGATAACAGTAAAAATACATAAAAATAATACGTAACACCTATTATTTTTAGAGGGTACAATAATATAATGGGTTTTGCGAGATATTAGATTATAAAAGTGATAGTCATTTCCAAATTAAAAGCTTTTATCTTGTATTGGTATAAGTCCATTTGGAATTTTTATTAAGACAAGTTGACACAGTTCCTCAGCAACATATCTTTAAATTTAAGTGTTTTCTATAAAACAATGCGACGTATTATTTTACAATATAAAAGTGGTGTTATTTCGTGTATACCTCAGGCTCTGACCATCTTGAGAACTACATAATGTATTTACCCCTTTTTCTCTGCACAATTTTGATTAATTGCGTTTTTAGCGTTATTTAATTTTTACCACTTAATGTCTATTTCTCATGCTGATATCGGTCACTTTTCGATACCTTTGTTATGATAACGTGTGTTAACTATCACAACTGCTGTTGGTTCTACATATGATAAAACAGATTGAAACCAAATCAAAAACATGCAAACCATTTTCAAAATCTGCCTTTAATTTTGTAAAAAATTAAATCTAATCGCATCTAAAAATGCTTCTCTTACTTTGCATGTTACCATGACATTTTTGATACAGTTCGTTCGTTTATCCATGTTTTATAACAGTAATATACCTTTTACCAGATGCACGAAATTCTCTTAGTTTCTCTAAGTATTTTCTTCGCCATACTACAATTTTGACAATTTCGTCTTTTTAACAGCTATACTTTTACTATTGTGTTGCAAATACCGAAAATTTATGTCTCGTTAACCTAAGACCAATATCAGATAATTTTAGCATGTTCTCATCTTCAGCTATTGCAGCTTAGTTTCTTTAACATTCTGAAGAAAATTCCATGACCTACGAATGGTGTCTTTTACGTAACCATCGACTTCTATTTTTCCTTCCTCGTGTTTTCATTCTTTTGTTTTCTGAATACTTTTTACTCCGACACTGTTTTACTATAGACACTAGAAATTGACTCTTGTGTCAACAAACTGCATTTTTCAACAGATTCACTTACACATATATTAGAGTTTCATACTCGAGTTCCTTCACAGATCTTTTATTGGAACTGGCATTTTGATCTAATTTTAATTGGTACACGATATACCAATCATAACTTTACCGTTGTATTAATTATTTTTAAATTTAAAATATTGCACGCTGCATATTCTCTAGGAATCACACTCCAGATTTTCGATGATTGGGTATAGCCTGAATAATTCCGCGCAAAAATGTGGCATTCTACTGCAAAGAAGTAATTTTAAGATAAATCTGGAAAATATTATTACCTTTATATTTTTAGGCTTATAAAACAAATTTCTAGGCAATATGTTGATTACATTATTCATATGAAAATTATTTTCTAAAACCCTGTGCAACTAAAATACTTTTAAATGGTGATTTTATTCTACAGCAATGTTTCCACCTTTCCTCAATGCAAGTATGCAGCCCCCAAAAAATACAGATAGTTCCAGCATGTTTTCGTCACTGCAGAGTCGTAAGTTCTTTTTGAAACCATAAGGGATAAGCTCATCAAACATAATGCTAAGATAATAATCATTAATACTGGTTTGAATTTTAGAAATGTTGAACTCATTTAATAGTACAGAACTTGGCAAACCAACCATAATTGGAAGCATTACCCCAGGAGTAATTTCTTTCCAAACAAGTAAGTAATTTAAAATAGTAATTTATATTAATAATTCCGGAGGGTGACTTATTAGACTTATTACAGCTGATTTACAGAATTGAAACAACCTAATATGACCTCATACTACTGTATTTCATGCCGTCTTTGTAATCCTTTTTATCCAATTGTGACAGAATAAAATGACTTTATTTATAACCACAACAACTATAACAAATAATATTTTATTCACTTGTGAATTATCATTATCATTTAAATCGTTCTACTATTTTTACATCACTGCAATTTGGTTAGGAAACATTTATTCACATCAAAGCACACGAACAAAATACATACCAAATGTTTATAATTAATATTGCAGTCCTTTAAATCAGTGAAGGAACTTGCAACTCATCTTCTGATATTTGATTAATTCTATTAGTTACTACCACCTCAGGATGCCCAAATGTATCAAATGCAGCGCCTTCGCCTAATATTTTTTGAAATTTTCATTCAACATTCCGCAACAGAATCAGAGCGTAATCCACCATGATTTTTTAATACTAACAAATCAGCTTCTGGTTCAGCAAGCCAAGTCGCCGAAGATCTTCAAAATCTGTGCCCAGTATACATATGCATGCTTATTCAATTCCAAGAAAGTCTAATATCTTTTGTGGCCCCTTAGATAATGTATTCAAACAAACAGATTGCACTGTGCATTTATTGATATTTATAGATTAAGAAGAATCGTCGATATGGTATATTTCTGCTCCTCAATTCCATATATTTCAAAAAATGCAGTTGCATGGCTACCATTACTTCCATTGACAAGAGGGAATATAAGTTTAGTATCTGGAATTGTGACAGCCAATATACTTTCTCTGTCTTCAATATCATAGATAGACATAGCTACAAGTTCCTCAATTTTAGAACCTCCAGTAATGTCCATAACACAGGTCCACAAAAAAAACCGTGGTGTGTGCTGAGGGTCCCATTATATTTTTTCCATGTATTTGCACAATGTACAATGCACAGCAAATTTTAGAGTCATACTCATAAAAACTATAAAAATCACATCAAAACACAGGTCCACAAAAAAAGGTCATATGTGCTGGAAGTTAGGCTATACTTTTCCTTTGGATTTTTTCCCGCTGAACACGAATCTGAAGTTAAAATTGGGGGTTACACAGCAAATATTTGAGAAAACCTAAAAAATCGATAGAAATCACTTTCTCGTAATTTAGAAAGAAACCAAAGGCTGTATAACAACGTCTCTCGACTTAATGTTGGAGATAATATCATCCTCGTTGGTCATAATCAAATCAAGCAAAGAAGGGATTTGGTTCTGCCTATATCTAATGGGTTTTTGAACATGCTGTATCAAATTAGAATTCAGTATCATATTAACAAATAACGATGAAGAATTATTATCATCATTAGGACTAATTGAATGCCATTTAATGTCGGGAAAATTAAAATCTCCAGCAATAATAAGATTTTTTTGATTTTGACTGGCCTTTTGAACTGGACGCGAGTAACGGCGGGTTAATCTACCTACTTATGGCCACATTTTCTTTAACATACAGCATTTTCTTAAGTTGTGACTAATAAGACTATAATGATGAAGATTTCATACTTTCTGATTTTTCAAATATATAAGCTACTCCTTGCTTGCTTTTTGCTACGCCAATCGTAGAAATTGATGTACTTTTTCTCAAAGGTCCAAGTAACTTGAACTTATTCTTTCAAACAACTCACGACAATATTGCATGTAGATATAAAGCACATCTGAATTCAACTAATAAGTAATTAGTTGTTGTAGTGTATGCAAGCAGGATCTAATTCATATTCACATATCACTCAGTTAGCTCATTTGTTCTAAATTAGTTCGCTAGTATAAAATTACGTTAAATATCAATAATCTGTCACAATTGGCTAAAATTGTATACGCCACGTGAGTTAAATGAAGAAGTTAGCCTCTCTCGTAAATACATATATCCATTTAGCTCACTTGATGTGAACTGAATAAAAAGCTATAATTATTAAAATTAAAAAAACAATAGTAGTAATTTTTGTATTGCATTCTATAACGGAAATATCGGAGATTTCAATCAGCGAAAGCATATAATTCCGGAAGCATTTAACGGACAGTATGGAATACAATTATTTAAAATCAGGTGTCTATGAATTACAGCTTTGTCTATTCTGTTACAGTGGTCCAACAATCTCAAATGTCCATAACGGAATGGACAGAACACGGAAGAAAATTTATGGCTGTTAAATACAAGGTAAGAGAAAAATAATATTCCCTATGCCTTCGGATTAACGGAACCGGAGGAAAAGTACTTCTTTTCCTCCGGTTCAATCCATATATTTTTATGCGGTTTGGGGTAGAGATGTGTTAGATTAAATCAACTTATTTTCACTCAAGAAATCTCTGGTGTCATTTGTGCCCCTTCATTTGAATACACCCTGTATATTTCACCAGAAAGATCTGAAAATTGTACAGGGTATCTCAAACTCGATAGTATGGGCCTACTGAGAGAATACAAAATATTGAAATAAAATTTGGGACACGTAATGTTGAATGGGATGAGGTAAGCTCAATTTTTAATCGAAGGTATTATCGTTGGGATTTGAGAGAAACAACTAATGACGGCATCAATTATATTTTTTCCAGAAACATGCCCAATTTTTTTCCTAATAAAATGCTCTCTTTTTTCTAACAAATTTTTATTAGAGACATTTTTCTGTATTACCTTCCGTTTAAAAGCAAGATCGTCTTAAATAGTTTCAAAAGAAATACCATCAAAAAATCATACTAGCGGTGATAAGATTAAGCAGTCGTTGTAAAATAATTTAATGTTCGTTGTTTAAAGTGCATAAATGTCATTAAGAATCAATAAAAGGTTTAAACTCGATAATTCTTTAATACAGTTAAAACAAAAGGTGATGATAACACTAAACTTAAAAAATGAGACAAACGCCCCCACACTACGTACATATTGCAATCTGTTCTCACCATGACCTCTCATTGCCAGACACATATCCATTATTCGCCTGACTTCTTTGTGGGCTGCATTTATTAGCATTTCGCCGTTTAACTCATTACAAGCGTTCGTGATTTTTTCTTTCAAATGATTAATATCTCGCGAAGGGGTTTTCTAAACCTTATTTTTTAAATCCACCCATATAAAATCTAGGGGTGACTTTTCGGACCACTGAATAGGTCCATTAATCCCAATCCATTTTTCTGGAAAAGTGTTATCTAAATATTGCTGTACAATCCTGGCCTTGTGGGGTGGAGCTCCGTCGTGCTGAGACTATAGGTTACTCCTTAGCTTGAAAGGCGCATTCTCCAGAAGTGCAGAAAGTTCTTTTCGTAGAAAATTTAGGTACCTCACGCTGTTCAATGTGTGTTCATAAAAATAACGCCCAATTAAATGCCTACTGATGATGCGGCGCCGTACATTTACTCCAAAATGGTCTTTGTTTTGGTCTGGATTTATAATGTGGGGATTTTCAATGGACAAGTAGTGTTCGTTGCGCCTGTTTGATAAACCGATATTGACAAACCGAACTTCGTCCGACCAAAAAACGTGCCGAAAAAGATTCTGATCAACAGTTTCTACATTTACTACAATTTGAGTTATAAAAAGTCTGTTTTCAATGTGACTCAGGCAAATACATCAAATTGTGAATTTTGTAGTCATGATAGCATTGGTCTTTAAAATTCGTTGAACGGTTGATTTATCCAAATTAAATTCCCGGCTAACCTGCTGTACAGAATTTTGTGGATGTTGTTCGAAATACTGTAACAGTCTAGATGTGTTAATATTGTTTCTTACCCTTCGGTCAATTATTTGATTCTTCCGAACAAAAATACATCCTCATTTCGTCGCAAGGTCGGCTCCAATCTTGTAAATATTCTATAATCAGGAATGAGGAGCTCTGGATACTTTTCTCTATACAGGCTTGTCTCATAATTAGCTGCCAACCCTTAACAGACCGATTCTGTCATCAAAACTAAGTAAAAAAGTTCATATGAACATGGGTCCGGAAATGCTTCCTAAGGGCACAGGGACCCATTGAATAGGGAGGAATGGAAATAATTTTTTTGCAATATCTCTCAATCGCGTTGTGATAAATGAATGAAATTTGGTATACACAGCTAAATTTTTATGAGCAATTTGATGGACTAATCCATTTATTTTCACAAAGTCCATTGGGGTGGGTACGGGGTCCCTTGGTATTTTGCTTGTGTAACTTTTTTTGCAGCTTAGTGTATCCATCTGACTATCGAAACAATCGATTCTGCTACCTGTTTTATTTGAAAAAGATATACTTTGCTGAAGTCGGTAGGAGTAACCATCTTTGAAATAATCCTATTTGAAATGCTCAGTGCACCGAGTGAAAACTGTTTAGGTTTTAGGTGAAGTGCCTTTTCTGCTTAAACTATAGAAAAATTTTACTTGAAAAAGTTGTTCAGAATGGTACATTATGGAGACGTGCAAAATTTCAAAAATATCTTCCTGCTTTGATAAAATCTTTGTACCTAGGTACCTTTTTGTTGAAAAATGGTTTCATCAAACCTCGCCGATCTTCTTGAAATTTTGCACGTCTCCATAATTTACCATTCTGAACAACTTTTTCAAGTAACATTTTGCTATATTTTCAGCAGAAAAGGCACTTTACCATAAACCAAAACAGTTTTTACTCGGTGCGCTGAGGATTTCAAATAGGATTATTTAAAAAATGGTTACTCCTACCGACTTCAGCAAAGTATACCTTTTTCAAATAAAACAGGTAGGAGAATCGATTGTATCGATAGTCAGATGGATACACTAAGCGGCAAAAAAGTTACACTCGCAAAATACCAAGGGACCCCCCCGATACACACCCCAATGAACCTTGTAGAAATAAATGGAATAGTCCATCAAATTGCTCATCAAAATTTAGCTGCGTATACCAAATTTCATTCATTTATCACAACGCGATTGAGATATATTGCAAAAAAATGATTTCCATTCCTCCCTCTTCCATGGGTCCCTGTCCCCTTAGGCATTTCCGGACCCATGTTCATATGAACTTTTGTACTTAATTTTGATCATTGAATCGGCCTGTTCAGGGTTGGCAGCTAATTATGAGGTACCCTGTGTTGGAGCCACACGATAAATTTAATTTAAATGTATATTGTGTTGCCTATTATGTAAATTTTGTATTTATTATCTGTGTATATTGTGTTGCCTATTCAGAATACAACCTGATAAAAAAATGTTTTTGGCAAGAGTTGGCTTGTAATAGGTAATATGATATTAATATATGTTAAAAAAAAATAAAAAGTTGCTGTTGTCAAAACACTTCTGTAAAGTATATGAAAGTAAAACTTCTAAAAAAGGAAAGGATTTTTATTCGAACCAGTCATTAGTCTACAGAACGGGTAGTTTTGTGGGACGTGACATATTTTCTGGCGACCGTGACAGGACCCGGGAAGTTTAATAAAGCTCGGATTTATCACTGTTTTCAAGACCCTGTATAACTCTACAGCTTTTTGAATTTTTTGTGACTCGCCGTAAATTAGCAACATATCAACTTTTTGTGAATAAGAAAACATTTTGTAAGCACAAAAGTAATACGTTTGACGTTCTTATTGAGTAATGACGAATATTTTGTAACATTTATGCACGATTTTCGAACGATCCTTTCACCGATAATGTGATTCCTATATGGCATTTCTTTTCAGACTCCTTGGGGCGATACTGATTGTAACTTTTAAGCGGGAAGTAATAATAATTGGATATATTTCTAGAAAAAATATAATTGCCGACGTCATTAGTGGTTTCTGTCAAATCTCAAAGATAATAATTTCAATTGAAAATGTAACTTACTTCATCCCATTTAAAACCACATGTCCCGAATTTTATATAAATTTTTTGTATCCTCACAGTAGACCCATACTATTGAGTTTGAAACACCCTGTACTAAGTGGGAAATTTTACTTAGGCCACGCCAGAGGAAGCTGCTAAAATGTGTCAAAGCCATGGGTTGGAACTGATCAGTATAAAGGATCAAGCTACTAGCGATATTCTAGCTCGCTTCCTTTCGAGAACTGGTAAGAGTATTAATTAAAATTTCAGTTTGAGTTTAAATGTGGTGTAAATATCGATATTTATTTTTTATTTAAAGAGCAAGGCATTCCAACAGAATTAGCGTTACATACAGGGATATACAAATTCAGGTATACATTATTTAGTACAAGAGAAAAAAAACAAAAGAAAAGAATCTTACAACTAGCACATAAATGTAACTTAACAATAAAGTACAGAATTGCTAAGCGTTTATGCGATGGCAGTGGCAAATGGTAGATAAATAAATATCTTAATAATAGCACGAAATTTCTGCAAATCATGCTATTATTTAGGTAAATACTTAGCTACAAGAAAGTTAAAAATATCAACTTTTAAACTAAGGTATATTCATTTAAAATGTCTATATTTGCATAGATTTTGTATTCTTATTGTTCCGAATGTCCTGGTTTTTAAGATAGGTTCATTAACATAAATGAAATTGGCCAAATCGAAACACATATTATGTATACGATTCAAGGAGGTTATACTTTGGTTTTTATATAAAATATATAGTAGAAAATTGTTTCAGATGTGAAGGTAAAAATTGTTATAGTAATTTTTTATGATACAATATGAATCGGGAAAATACTTTTGGTTAGTAGGTACATGTGTCTATTGCGTTATTTAGAAATAAAGAAACATAACTGAATAATAATACCATATCATTTTATTTTATTTTAAAGTTCATATTCTATGAAATTAATTTAAGATATCACTGATTATATTGGTAAATACAAAACTGCTGTTTTTTTTATATTTTTCTTTTTGCAAATTTTAACTTTTTTACAGAACCCCGAATATATAGCTTAAATAATAAACTGGCACTACTTTTCAAGACGATAAGATAATTCACACACTGTTTTTTGATGTTCCGCATATTTTTTCAGTTAAAACGTTTTTGTTATTTATTTAATGAAACTGTTGAAGAAAATGTTACTAAAGAACTTTTTTTCAGACCTTAATCAAATCTGAAGTATATTGAGTCATTCACAGATTCTGTAAAAACCGCCACAGATTCTGCAGAAGTAGCTGAAAAAGGCAAGAAATCAAGAACATCTCATTATAAGCACTAAAAAATTCGGAAATTTTTTTTCTGATTTTGATCAAGTGTATTTCTTATGTATTCTGATGTTGCGTTCAATCAAAATTTCTAGTGTGTTTAGCTTAATCACATCACATGCGAAAATTACAAAAGAAAATATCTGAGAATGGTATTGAATCAAATGTTAATCCATATATTTTGGCGAGTCGAATTTGAATATGAAGTTTGTTGAGCCTCATCACCCAAAAATTTTGCAAATATCGCATAAGAAAACAGGAAATTGTGAATATCAAAAAATTTAATATGAATTACTTTGTAATAAATTCTACTGACTCGAATCAGGCTTTCTTTGATGTTGCTTTTACACTTTTTTTCTTGTAGCGAACCCTTTTCTCTACGAAACACTTATGCAGCGGGTTTCTCTTTCTTTTCTCTCTATTCTGATTTGTTTCTCTCTTTATTGTCCAACAAAAATATTCCATCACGTTAATGTCCCATCTTCCTTAGTATCGATTCTTCGTTTCACTTATATCTTGATAGAATCGCTCTCCAAGTTCTTCACTTCTCGAGAGTATAGGATGAGCAAATTGAGACACATCAAGCGACGGTTTGTTTTCTTTTTCTTTAACCAAAATCTGCTAATACCCACTCTATTTATTCTTGAAATTTTTTCATGCTGCTTTTCAGTGTCATTCATCCATATAATGATATTTTCGTTTAGAATTTCAAAAGTACGAATTTGAGGATCATCGGAAATACATTCTCTTTTCGCGTCATTGAAATTGAAAGCAATCATCAGTCACCATCTTTGTCCATACTTCGACAAAATGCTTCATGAGACCCGCTTGATATGAAGAGATGGACGTAGAATTTTGTAAGAATTAATAAATTGAGTGTGATAGAAGTCCCGTTGGGGTGAATTTGTAGTTTCCATATATCTGAGATCTTTATCTGATACATTTAATTCTCTTTACAGAGATTGCTAATTTTTAAATTACCAACCAAGATGTGTACTAAATGCCACATATAGTTTGTAATCCGTCTAATACGATGGAAAAGTCTTAAAAACTGGAGCACGTGAGATTTAGGAAGCCGATGATATGATTTGCAGCGTCATGCTGAGAAAACTCCCATTTTGGCATGACGCACATCACAGGTTCTGCACGGTCATGTCGAAAAAGCTCTGTATGATAGCTGTCACAGGTTCTAACTCAACTTCTAAAGCTAAGCATTTCAGACACAAATGTCTTAGTTGACTAACCTATGGAGGTAGATTGTTTTCTCGAGGAGGAAGAATTGGAACAATACAGAGGATGATGAATATTTGCCAAATTTTTTGCGATATGTTGTAAAATTTTTGAGTGATGGGGTTCAACAGACTTCAGATTCGAGCTGAACCCTTTCAAATACAATTTTGTAAAAATAAAATTAAAATAATGTAAATACTTGCATCACAAAAAAGTTAATACGATAAGCAATCGGATATTTGAAATCATCTGGAAAGAAGCAAGTAGAACTTCAATAACACAGCCACACAAAAAAAAAGTTCTGTGCCCGAGCTGTGACCTATGGTTACGGGGTCGGTATAGCCCAGACGTTCCATATTTGCGCACTACGGTCAAAATATGACTAAAATTTGGCCAGTACCTGGAAATAAGCGCAAAGCTTTATCTTCGTGCCATTGAAGGGTCCAAACATGAATTAGTTGTTGACGTAGAAAGTATTGTAGCTCCTTTCTTTCTTTTTTTAAATTTTTTTATTTTTTTAAAATTTTTTTACTTTTTTTATTTTTTTTTATTTTTCTTTGTTTTTTTTTATTTTTTTGTCTATTTACTGTGCAATGCTACATGAAGACAATCCTCTTAAATCAATTCGATCCTGAATACGGTGAAATAATATGATTTTTTCTGGCAATTTGAAATTGTTTAGGACCAATTTTCTGCCAATTCGTGGCCCTCAAGTGACAATTGGGATGTGCGAGGTCCTATCCAACAACTGATTCATGTTTGGCACGGAGATACAGCTTTGCGCTTATTTCCAGGTAATGGCTAAATTTTGGTCATTATTTGACCGTAGCGCGCAAATATGGAACGTCTGGGCTATACCGACCCTGGGATCGGTTTCGGGAGCCAAAAATACATGGGGAATCATAGGTCGGAGCTCGGGCACAGAACTTTTTTTTTGTGTGCCTGTGTAATTTTTTCTTTCGGAAACTATAGGGACTTTACGATTTTAACTTCATTTTTCATGTCGTATCTATTCCTATTTTTTTTAGATAAGTTCTGAATAGTCCTGTATATGAGTAGAACATTTGATTCAACCTAGAAAAATTTTTTCTAAAGCATATGTCTCACTAATATGATTTTTTGCTATTGCCAGCTCTTTTTCTGCGATTTTCGTAAAATCTGTGGTGATATAGCGGAATACACTCCAAATTATTCCAAACTATGAATGAGCACATCAGAATACATACAAACATATTTGATCGAGATCAGATTTATTTTTTTTTTATTTGTTTTCTCACGCTTACTAATCTGATATTTTCAATTTTTAACCTTTTCCAGCTATTTCTTGCGATTCTTGCAAAATTGTAGCTCATTAGCCTTCAAATTTGAATTCAGTGCGTCGAATTGCAAAAATATAGGAGGATCTGATCAAAAGTGCAGACCACTTTTTTATTTTGTGTGCACGCGTTGTTATTGAGAAAACAACTTCTGTTTGAAGAAACATTACAACCTTTTCGAAGTAGATCTTGGGTACTTGCCATTGGAACAGAACAAAAAGATGTGGAGTAATAAAATTAAAAATTCTATGTTATTTAGCTTCAAATGATGTTTATTGGACGTCTGGGAGGAGGTCGAACTACGACGACATGCTGTGGGGTGACGGTTCTTCTATGTCATACAGCAATTGGGCTTATGGAATGCCAGTCACCTATGACGACGTCGAGGACTGTATCGCCGTACAGGAGGAAGGTCAGTGGATAAACTTGCCTTGCACTGGAAAAGAAGACTTTTTCTGTGAAGATATCAACTCCCCTATGGAAAATGCGGAAGAGGATATCGGCAAGCCATTTCTCGAGATATCTTTTGGTAGCCGCTCCCTAAAAAAAAAGGCAGACAATTCAACTAAGGAATAAAATAAGTATTTTTACTCGTGAGCTTCCCCAAACATTCGACGGCCAAATAAGTTTCGCAAAAGATTTACTTGAACTTCTTAGAAGCAACGTAAATAATAAAAATATGTAAATAATCGCAAAAAAATCTCGGCTGCGGGAACTGTGGTTTTTACAAAATTTATTTGTTTTCAAGTAAAAATACTTATTTTGTCATGGCTTTTGTTCTTAGTATTTTTCAAAGTTGTTACAATTTTGAACAATAAATTGCGTAAAAAAATGTTCATATTTTTTTATTAACATCATCCTTAATTCAACAGTCGCAGAAAAGAAAAACAAATAAATTTTGCAAAAAGCACTGTGTATTAAAATTTTTATTTTCTAATTCTTGTCTAAATTTAACTCAAGAAAACAATTCCATATACAGGGTGTTTAAGGAGGAGATGTACATACTTCAGTATGTTATTCTACGTTCAATTTTAAGCAAAAAAAATCCCATAAACTTAGGTCTGGAAATGCTTCGTTTAGATGAGTTTTTAACGGAAATGGCTACTACTAGAAACTTCAATAATGTGTATATTTCTTAAGTAGAAAAGACAGAAGAATATTTTTCTATTCCGAAATGACATACACCATGACACAAGAAAATTTAAGCTATTTAAAAGGACCCAAATGAGCTGCAGTAAGTCGGTGAACGGTTTGGCTATCCACTTGGGACAGGTTTTCAACCTGTCAGGTGCCGTGTTGGAAAAGAGCTCATATATAATATATATTCTTTAAAAAATACAGGGTGTTAAAGTTAAAGTTGAACTTTTAAAATTGTTTTTTTCGATATAATTTCCACGTATCACTTAAATTTTATAGAGATACGTCTTGCTATTAACCAAATCTTCAAGGGTCCAATAGACTAAAATCGGGTAAGCGCGGTGGCCACCGAATAGATGCGTTTCTTTTACTTCCAATTTGGATAAAATTAATCATAAATATTGTCTAATCCAAGATGAGATCTAACATCATTAAGTTGCATCTACATATTTTGACGAAGAGTGGCAAATTGTTGAGCAACCTGAAGAAATTGTTGCTTGTAGACTACTTTCTTAAATCGCATATTTCTTTAATAAACGAATTTATATTGAAAAAAAAACATTTATTTTTGTAAAAATGACACATCTGGCTAGCGCTATATTCAAAGACACTCTGTGTAAAATAAGTTAGAACACTTTAGAGCAATAACATTATAAATTGTTTTTTTTGTAATTTGAAATTTAAAAATGTTAGTAAGTGCCGCGACTATCTTCAATATTGCATGTGAAAAAATCGAATTTATCTCTAAAATTAAGAGTTTTAATAGAAACATTATCAAATATATCAAGATATTCTAAACGTAATTCTACAATGTGACGTTATAAAAAATCGTCCACAGACGTACTTCAGAAAAAGTGGGAGAACAAAATAACCTGTTCCTCTCCATTACTCTTGAGGATTTCGTTGACAACAAGAAGCATCTATATAAAATTTGAAAGTCATACGCGAAAATATGAAGAAACTACAGCAAAAAATTAATTTGAAAAGTTTAACTTTAACACCCTGTATCTTTTAAGGGAGGCATTTTTATATGTAGGTAAGTAGAGTTAAATCATCATATTTTGATGCTGAAAACTACGCATTTAACGAAATGACATGCCTTTTTGTTACACCTTGTAGATTAATACTGGAGATAAATGAAAACACTGATGCCTAGTGAATAAATAACAAAAAAATTTTCAAAAAGATACAAATGGAGCAATAAAATAAATAATAGCAAAACAAATTTTTATCAAAAGTTTAAAGGAGGGCCCACAGACAATGCTATTCTAGTGTTTTTTTATTCTAACCGGAACGTTTAGCCCACAACTTATAGACTTCTGCGGGGGAGGAGAGACATATTATAATTCAGTAGGCAGCATTTGAGCTCAGGAACAACGTCCATTGGTAATCCTTAACCACCATTTGATACTAAATGAAGATAACCCGGAAAATCTGATGATCAAATGTCGACCGAAATCGAACTCTCACATTGACCCAAACCAACATTCTTCGATTCTACCACATCCCCAAAGATAGTGCCTAATCCTCTCTACAAGTGTAACTGATCTACATTATTCGGCTAGCGGATATCGAACCCACCGGTGTGCCACCATCAATTCAAGTACCGTTCAAAAATACGTTAAAGGAGCTATTCACTATATTCTGAAATGGTCCAAAGATATATCTCCTTGAATCTGCAAACATCTAATTTCATATTACCGATATGAACTCTTTACATAAAATACAATGGGGAAAGTACGTGTTTTTTTTTTTCAAATATGTGCAAATAAAAGAATGCATTATTATAATCCCAATGGCGTTTGTCTTTGCATTATGCCATTATATACGAATACAGCGCCTAATAAAACATATTTCATATGTCGAAAAATGTGGTGTAAGGCGATAAAGCGCGACGAAAGGAAAATGTTACAACATTGTTTGTAAAGACCATTTTAATATAAGTTTAACTGGAAATACATAAGTAGGTAGGTTTCAGTTTCAAAAATTAAAATGTAAAGTTGTAAAGATTCAATTAAACTCTTCTATAGGCTACCAGAATGTACAGGGTGTTAAAAAAGAGTGTAAAATATTTCAGGAGGTAATAGTATGAACCAAAATAAGCAGAAAAGTCATAATAAACATGGGTCCGCAAAGTAACGGTTGCGGAGGTATGTACCACTATTCGTTTTTAAAACATTTTATTTTATTAGGAATAAACCGACAAAGGAAGCTTTTAACAAACAAAAAACAAAGTTACAGAAGATATTCAAAGTGCTCTCCGTCCATTTCCAAGCAGGCACGACATTTTCGTCTCAACGATATTGGAACTCTTTCGAAAACACCCTCCTTGGTTTGTATTTCTTGACACTTTTGATTAATCCGTAGCTGCAGCTCCTCCAGGCTATTTACAGGAGTACCATACACTAATGCCTTCAAATATCCCCAAACAAAGGAATCTAGAGGATTCAGATCACGCGATCTTGGAGGTCATATAACAGTTCCGGCCCTTCCTACACATCTATGTGGAAAAGTTTGGTGTAAATGCTCTCTAACGGCCATGGAAAAATGAGCTGGAGCACCATCATGCTCGAACCACATTTGTTGCCTCTGAATCAAAGGAATGTCTTCCAAAAACTCATAGAGTGTGTTCTGCCGAAAGTTGAGGTAAGCAGCGCCTGTTCGGTTTGGTGGAACAAGAGTGGAATGAAAAATGTACCTCATGTGCAGATTCCATTAGAGCATAAGGATTTTCGTCGGCCCAAATATACGTATTGTGAAAACTCGGTCTGATCAGCAAAAAGAATGATTGCAAGAGAACTAGGGTCTTCAGCATCATGACGTAGAAACCAGCGGCAAAAAACCAAACGTGCTTGATGATCATTTATTGGATTTAAGGCCTGTACTTGTTGCACATGGTATGGATAAAGCAGTTTCTCGTGAAGGATTCTCCAAACAAGAGGACCACTAATCCCTACCTCGGCTGATATTCTCCGCACACTCGTACCTGGATTCTTCTCTACCAGTGCTACAATTTCTTCTGCTGCTCTAGGAATGGATACCGACCTTGGTTTCCCGAATAAACGGCACTGTTTGCTCAAGGAACCGGTATCACGCAATCTTTGGTGAATTCTTCCAAACATGTGTTGTGAAGGAATCTGGCGATTTGGATAAGCGTCAACATAATGACGTCGCGCTTCGGTGGTGTTCTCATTAGCACGACCATACATAAAATGCATGTCTGTTAATTCTGTAAAACATACAACATTCCATATCTCCGCAACCGTTATTTTGCGGATCTATGTTTATTGAGACTTTTCTGCTTATTTTGGTTCATACTATTCCCTCCATACACATTTTACACTCTTTTTTTAACACCCTGTATATAGAGAGTTTATAAATTTAGTGACAAAGAAAACTTACATTTTTTAATTTATTGTATTCAGCGCTTCAGTCCGTTTCCAATCATGTTTTGATTCGTTTCTACCATTTATGAGATGTAGAATGTTATTTGAGCCATACAATTTTGATATCTGACTTCTCTACATTGAATTACCTGTTTTATTCTGAAATCATAATAAACAAAAGTGATAAATAAGGAAATTTTTTAAAGGACACAGGAATAAAAAATTAATAAATTTATTTGGAAAGAATATATGTTGATTATCATTGATTACTTTTATTTTTCAAATTAGCAAATAGTTTAATCAGGAATCAGATGGCATAGTTTTATAAACACCTCGAGTAAACCCTTCTACCTGAATGTGAACAACAGCACTCCGCTCGTAATTTTCACGAGGGGATCTGTATTGTACATAAAGAAGTAAGAAACGTGTAACCATGCCGTAAGTTCACCACATCACCGCTAATAATTATTAATAATGTTAAAAATGCACAATAGACATGATTGCTTTGACTCTTCGTATTTGCTGTACTAATGAAAGTGGCAAATTGTTCGATTATGTTTACACAAAACCTGCTTCCCTCATCGTGGAATTGGCACAGCGTTATCTATACAGTATTTACACGATCTACCACTCAAAAATGCCACAAAAACATAAGAAACAAACGCCTGTTTAAATCATCAACACCGTAACACTGCACCTGAATCTCCGGAAAAAATAAACCACGTTGAACACCAAGATACCATACTTGTACATTATTTGATATCCTTGTTAAAATTGATTTTATTTTCTATGTATCCTTATGCAACTGTAGAACTCTTCCATCCCCCGTGTTGCTTCAATTGTATAATATCACCTTCACCATGGACCAATAAAGTAGCCGAAGTTCGACGAAGGCAATACCGTGTGTATAAATAACACTCTGGCAGAATAAGATAATTAGCAATATCGTTTGGTATTTTAGCAATAACATTAATTCCTACCACTTGATTAAAGCAATTGCCTTTATTAAATTTTCAGAATAATCGCACTGGTGTGTTTTGGTAGAGTTATCTTGAATTTATTTGTGACAGTAAAAGTTTGACTTCTTCGTGTCTTAATCAGGAATAGTAACTATCAAAATGGATTGTTTGTTCTCAACATCTTTAACATTCAATTTTACTAATTCGTTACATCACCCAATATTCTAATAATTAGAACTACCTATAATAAGACATTTCTATCAAGTTACAGATTTAACAACAATCAATATGTACAGAATTTACCTTTTTTAATAAGTATGTTTCATCATCGGCTTCGCGCAAAAATCTGTATATTTCGTCTTGCGAAAAAATTTTTTGATTTCTTAGACATATCCAATTCCTTGCTTCTTCAAAAATGTCGTCAGCTTATTGAACTTGCTTGAATCAATATTATTCTTGGTGGATAATGTGGATTTTATCATCGAGTAAATCGACCATAATGATGATGATGATTTTAATATATTTGCTTTCTCACAAAAATAGGAGCACGTTTTCTGAATATTTACAAATTTCCTTCGACTTACGCCATGTCACAAATATGTTATATTGCTTCTCGTATAACTTCCTTGATTTTTTCTGGCAACAAACCTAAAGTTACAGTTTCTGCAGCATGCAGCATATCACTGTCGTTATTTTCAATTTCCATCTAAAATTGTCTCAACTAACTACACAAATTTTATAAAATTTGATAATTAAGTTTATTACTTAAAATAAATGCTGTTTACTTGGTTGCTATTGACGACGAGCGATTGCTAGATTTTATCTCTCGGCAAGCAATAGAATGACACTCGTGTGACACTTCAATCAACGGTAACTTTTTGTTGTCGAGCTATTGTAGATAAAAAATGTGTTGCACATTCCAGGCTTGAAGGGTTGTGGGGTTGTTTATAATAGTTTTTGAAAAAGTAGACTGTTTTTTGTCTACTTCTATGTTGCTAATCTTAATAAATATGAGCAACATTGTCATTGTTCAAATAAAAACGACACCTATAGGTACGTTATTTATTTGTTATCATTTAAATGATTTATCCAAATTTGAATCTACAGGTTCATTTTCAAAACATGAAGGGGATTCAAAACTGTAATGTTAAAAATTGTCTGTTGCTTAGGTCGATTAAATCCGGACTTCTACTGGACGTCAGGCAAAAGACATCTTTCAGGGCAGTGGATTTGGGGTGATAGGTCGCCAGTAATATTCAGTCGTTGGGCGCCTGGCCAGCCAGACAACGCAGCTAATAGAGAGGGTTGCATCCGTATGGATGCAGGTGGTTGGTGGAATGATGCATTTTGCAACAATCGTCACGACTTCATCTGTGGACAGAACGCCAGGGAGTCTGAAAGGAGAGCTAATCCTGTAAATTTTCGTGAAATGGAAGTCGCTCCCCAAAAAGTTCAGGTCTCTAAGCCCTACATCCAGATATCCATAGCCACGCGTTCAAAACTAGGCAATAATTCAGCTCCTGTTCCAGATGCATAGTATTTTTAATATGGACAACCGAGTGCATTCATCAGATCTACATTCTTGATTGAGTGAACTTGTTACAAAATTCTCTTCTCCTCGACTTCAAATTTAAAGTAAAAGTACATATTCGGACTTTTTTCATACTTGTTTTATTCCATTATTGCTTTATGTTATTTAACTTGTGTTGCAATTTACAAAAATCATAAAAATTGTGCAAACAATAAAACGTTGGAACAAAAATACTTGTTTCTTTATACTCTACAGTAAAGGTATCATATATACATCAATATTCCTAAAATTCCTATTAACATATGTATGTTCTTTAATACTAGATACCCAATGAATCTACAGGGTGAGTCAGTCATAATATCATTAATTTTAAGAGGAGATTTAGAATAATGAGTATAATGCGAATACGCGATTAAAAAAATCTAAATGCATATTTACGCCGACAACAAATATTGTCAAATCATTATTTCAACCCCCTTTTCAGACTGTCACTAACTGCTCGCAGCCTTGGTTGTTTACAGCTCATAGTTCAACTCGATGTCGACCTGATGCAATGTTGCCAAGTTGAAATATTTTCTAGTACCTGTCTACCTAGGTTTTAGACATCACAAATAAACGGTTGGACTGATCATTTTAGAATATCATTTTTTCTTGCTCAATTCAACGTCAGCCAATAATAATTTAAAATGTTAATATCCAATGAAATCAAATAATAATAATAATCAAAATATTCTATTAAAACTTGCAAGTAACGCGGTCCACTCAGGTTTTCCGGTAGAAAATTCGGTCCAATCAAACGATACCCGTACACTCCTGTCCATACGTTGACGACAAATGGCCTGTGAAAGCTAAACCGACAAGTAGCGTGTGGATATTCCTCTGAGCAAATGTAGCTGTTATGACTGCAAAGAAATTAGCTTAGTTACATTGAAATCACAAAACTCCAACGTATCTAATAATAAACCGAGTAATAAACCGTTTACGTACATTACATAAAAAATATTTTCAGCTACAGTAGCTGAAAAGTTTTTCGTGTTTAAATACTAGGTAATAAAAACCTTGGTGTTGTCGGCAAAAAAACTGTCCAAAACCGAAGCGGCACGCCTCTGATCTGATGCTCATAAAAGTTATCGAATCTTGACCTACCGTATCATTAGGCCAATAACCTAGTTACCTAGTTTTTATACTGTTACTAAACGACAAGTAGTAAAGCTAACTTTTTTATCTAGATACCAGAATGAATTTTCCTTAAATATTAATAATTAACAAAAACAAATTTAAATAATAAATAAATATTTTCTAATGTTAGGTTATTACAGTTTAATAATTTTAATATTACGTTTTTACTTAATTTTACAATTGAGTACGAATTTTTACTGTTAGTCGTAAGTAAAATTAATTATTTAGTTTGTAGTTACGTACATCTAACCTAGATTTTATTGTTTTTTAAGTAGTATGGTACTAACTTATTTAAAATGCGAATTTACAACCAATACACGACACAAATACAAATAAACAAACTACTGCTTGTACTTGTATTCTCTCCATCCCCCCTCCAAATGTGTGGTGTGATCTCCAAATCTGGGGGGAAAGAAATTTGGGAAATGCAGAAACTGCGAATATATGGTGGTAAATTTAAATAACACGCTGATGTTTTAAGATGATATTATGTATGTAAACATGATGTGGCAACGATGTTTCCTCCGGCATTCGATTGTCGTATGGCTGTGCCATCAGAAAATTTGTAGCGTACCAGGAGCGTCGTGTTACCGAATTTTATAGGGTGATTTGTTTATTTTTTAAAGGCCGAGATAAAAATTTTTTTTCGATTTTCTGTCTTTATTAGACCTTCCGAATACGTGGTTAAAATTAATGACATTATGACTGACTCACCCTGTATATTAAAAATAATTATGAATGAAGAAATTATAAACATGATGGAGATGGAAACCCATTAACACAATAATTAATTAAAAGATTAGCATCTGTTCATCCGCCACTGGCTATTGAAAGTGATTCTGACATCTTTTATAACTAAAGCCCGCACTTCGTTTGTAGATTACGTCATTATCAGAGGCACACTTAAGACGCTAAGTCAATGATTGTAGAAACCGAAGTGCAAACATATAGGTACCTACAAACAGTTAAAATCAATATCATACCTTGTACTGGTAATTTGTGATGTCCAGTATTATTCGTTTTAAGTTTATTAATTTACAAAACATTCTAAATAACTATGTATTCACTTGTAGTACTGGAATAAAATTGAATAACCAGTAACCACTGTAAATGTGTTAGACTGTGGCGTTTGTCGCTAATAGTCCATTTCGGTTTCGAAAACGTGTGTTTCCACAAAGGTCACTGGGGCATATTTAAAGTATATATAATTTTTCATGGATGTCATATATAGGGAGGCTTCAGATAAATCTACTTTTTTGCCATCAAAAAGCTCTACTATACGGCATAAAGTCGAGAAATTCCAGATTGTTCTTCAAAAAGGTATAAATTTTTTCCTTTATCACTATTTATAACTGGAAAATAAACTGGTGCAAATAAAAACATTTTTTACTGCTGATGCTGTCACAGTTGCTTCAAGACGGCTAATAACTGAAGGCATCCGTGAATAATTAAAACGTGTGTATGCTAAATCTTTGCATTGGCTGTTCTGTGTCTAAGAATTTTTATGTACTTAGAGTAAAATCAAGAATTGCTGTAGGCTTTAAATGTCACATTCAATTTCAATTTTCAATTTCAATTAATGCAGTACAATAGTTAGTACAGTACAATACAATATAATACTAATACAGTTTATCCTACCCTATTTCTATTCTATGCCTAAAGAAAAAAAAAAGGAAATACAAGACAATACAATTACTCATTAATGAATGAATTATTGCCTAAACCGCATGTAAAAATGCAATTTGTGCGCATATATTCTCTTTCTCGGGTAGTTAACTAAACATGGCAAAATCTTCGATAACTTGCAGTGATTTTAGCAGAGTAAGGCCAAATCGTAGCCATGAAAAAACAAAATTAAAGATTTATCTATATTCAATTGTAGGTAGTTGAAAACTACAGTATATTAGAAAATTTATATGGATTTTCATATATATGTTTTTTTGTCTTATATTTAAATTACTTCTTATTTTGAATTAAATTTCTAATATAATCTGGTAACATGTTGTAAAATTTTGGAGCGTAGTAAGAGATAAATCGCTGAGACATTGAGTTATGAACCAACGGCGTTATTAAAAGTTGATTTACATTGTGTCGTGTGAGATAACTGTGAAAGACAGTAGGACATAATAATTTTATTTTTGATAAATAATTAAGTGCGGAATGTACATATAAATTTCTCACGTTTAATATATTTGTATACAACAATGCAGTAGGACACATGTAAATTTTCTTAAAAATTAAGTATTTTGACAAATCGATAACAGTTTCAAAGATTTGGAGTATAAACTACTCCAAATAATTATACAGTATCTCATTATAGATTCAACCAAGGTATTATATAAGATTATTAATAATTTTTTACTCAAAATATCTCGAAGCTTGTAAAATTTATGATACATTTTTCTAATTTTAATAGTCACATAGTTGATATGGACATTCCACTTCAAATGTTGGTCAATCATAAGTCCTAAGTATTTAATTTAATCTGTCTTAATAACTGATGTACATTCACACCCTCTTTTCTTGATACAGTTTAAATTATGAATTGTTATTTCATTCTTATTAGGTCGACCAACACTTGTAGGGAAAAATGTGATAAAGTATGTTTTATTTATATTTAATAATAATAATAATAATAATAATAAAATGTCTTTATTTTAGCAAAAGAGACAGTATACAAACAATAGGTTAAACAGGGATGGCGGAGTTCAACACATGCTGCTCTTCCACCCAACCATCCCAGCACACACAAAGATAGCACAGATTTATTGAACGTACAAATGTAATCCGCACAAAAAGAGCAAGAACAAATTAACTTTAACTACAAAAGATTTCGTTTGGAATAGAGTAAGGTTTTGAATTGTTCTCTGAAAGAAAAAATAGATGAAGCATTTTTAATTTTTAAAGGTAGCTTGTTATATAATGTAACTGCATTATACGTAAAACTTCTTTCAAACATGGCAGAGCTGTGTGAAGGCACCGTGTACAAGTTCCTGTGACGTGTAGGAAGGTTATGAAAACTGCATCCTTTCAATAAATTATCAAATAAATATTTAGGAGACTTAAATTTATTCACTTTATAAATAAGGCAAGCTAAATGCAACTGAAAGCGCTCATCAAGATTAAGCCATTTAGAATGTACAAATGAAGGTGTAATACGATCATACTTATTTACCCCATAACTGAACCTCAGGCAAGCATTTTGAATTTTTTGTAAGCTCTCTTTATCTTTGTTTAGAATCGCAGGCCAATAAACTGTGTCACAGTAAGATAAGTAACTAAGAATTAAGGAGTCACATAATTTTAATTTTACTTGTTGACTAAGAATTTCCTTATAAATAAATAAAATCTTTAACTTAGCAAAAGATTTTTAATAATGTTTCTTACATGTTCAGAAAACCTAAGATTATTATCAAAATAAAGTCCTAAGTTTTACAACAGCTTGTAGGAACGATAACTTTATTATTAACTCTTATTGTAAAGTCCGGATTATTTACAATTTTACTATTATTCTTGCCAAATAAGAGGAGCTCAGTTTTTGCTTCATTCAAAATTAAACCATGCTTAAGAGAAACAGAAGCAATACTGGCCAAGTCCACATTGATATTGTGAACAGCTAAATTAATAGCATTATTATGAAAACGAAAAATTAGTTGACAATCGTCAGCATATTGATGCAAGGTAGAATAGCTTAAACAGTTAGACAAATCAGCAGTATAAATTGTAAACAATAACGGGCCCAAAACACTTCCTTGTGGAACGCCTCTATAAATATTACTTAAGTAAGAAAAATTATTATCAATAATAACTTTTTGACTTCTGTTTGATAAATAACTCAAAAAAAAATTAACAGTATTAGGACAGAGGCCAAAATATTTTAGTTTCAGGCATAAAGTAGAGTGATCAATGGTGTCAAATGCCTTACTATAATCCCACAGCAATAGACAAGCATTATCACCAGAATCACAAATTTTGTAGAGTTCATCAGTTACGTGCAACAGAGCAGTAGTAGTACTGTGGTTAGTTCTAAATCCAGACTGAGTAGATGGCAAAATGTTAAATCTCTCCAAATATAAAGTAAGCTGCTCATGTATTATTTTTTCTAATACCTTAGAAATGGTTGGCAAAATACTTATAGGACGAAAATGAGAGATTTCTGTTGGATTAGAATTTTTAGGAACAGGGAAAACATGAGCAACTTTCCAGACACTTGGACAAGAACCTGACGTAAGGCATTTATTAAGCTTAACTTAACTTAACTTAACTTATTTATTTAAGCTTAACAAACTACTGCAGAGCCACTCGTGCACTATGTTAATTCCTTCCTCCGCCTGAGTGTATACATCTAACCAGCTTTCATCAGAAAACAATAACACCGTGTCATCTGCATAAGAAATGATGTTGCATTTTATTGGCAAATTAGTTATTTCATTAATATAAATTAAGAAAAGTATAGGCCCCAACACCGTGCCTTGTGGAACATCTGTATTAATAATTCGAGAACTACTGTAAGTACCATTTATTTTAACTATTTGTTGCATATTTATTAAATAATTTTCAAATAATTTCAATGCGTTACCTCTTACCCCAATTTCCTCGAGTCTTTGTAATAAAATTCCTAATAACCTTCCTTCTTTTTTAATAACATTACCAGTACGATATTTTTTCCTCATAATATGCTCCCACCAATTTAGTTATTAAAAGTCCTTAACGGTTTTTATTTATCCTGACAATTAATATTATTAATTAAGTATTATTAATTGGATAATATATAGTTGTACTGTTCTTTGTTCATTTATATTCTTTGATTTCTATTTTTTCTTCATAAATTTATCTGTAGATGGCATTGTGATGGGCGGTAAAATATTATTAAACGATCAAACGAACTTACCTGTGAAGTTCGATCGTGATTTTAGTAGTAGCCCTCCAGTCCGAAGATATCACCTATGTGTAGTAGCTCCCGGAGCTCGTTCGTCCACTATAATTTTAAAGAAAGCCGTCACTGTCTATCCCCTTCCTGGCCCAGCGAGCCTGTCGGTACCGACCTACCGCTAAATCTCACTAGTTTAAATAATAATTAGCCTTACTCCCTTGCGACTGGAAGGGGGAAGTAGAGCTGCTCTCTAAGGGTAAGGGCGGGAGTTGATATCTTCGGACTGGAGGGTTACTAAAATCACGATCGAACTTCACAAGTAAGTTCGTTTGATCGTTTAATTTTAGAACGCCCTCCAGTCCTCGGTATCACCTATCTGTAGATGTTTAAAGTAAAAACGCAAGAGAGTACATACATGGCTCTAATATGAGGGTCCTACCTGTGTGCATGTATGTTATAATCATGTAGTAGATGTAGGTACCTGTGTAATTGCTAAACTACCCAGAACAAGGGTTACTGAAGAAAACAAATTTTGTAACTTGTTACTCTTTAATTTGGCTTAAGGCAAAATAGCTTTTACAAATTGGCCTGGATCTAAAACCGGGCGATTGTAAAATCTCGCGAAGGTATTTGACGACTGGGACCAACGTGCCCTGACGAATTGTGTCAAAGAAAACCCCACTTAGAAAAGCCTTAGACGTGGAAGCGTGTTTGGTCGAGTGGGGTTTGAATATAGAGGTATTAATGCCTGCGTTACACATTGCCTGTTTAACCCATCTGCTGATTGTCTCTTTTGACGCGGGTTGAATACGGTGATCGGGAAGTAAGAAACTTCTTTTGGTCGGGTTTTCTAAAACCTGCGGTTTTATTTATATAAAAGTTGAGAATTGAGGCAACACAAAGCGCAGGGTTTTCTTTGAAATAAGGAATATATAGGCAGGGTTGCGTCCCATTTATCCCAGAAGTTTTAATTTTACTGGTTATTAATATTTTAACACTTGACGGGGTCTCTATTAAGTTGTCTATACATATAGAGTGAATAGTCTGTATTCTATGGCCTGTAATAAGAAGTAATAAAGTAGCCAGTTTAGAAGACAAATTTTTAAGTGATAAAGTTTCCAACGGAAATAATCCGTTTAAGTATTTTAACAGAGGCTCAGTATCCCATGTAAAATTATACCTCGGGGTAGCCGGTCTTAAGTTAGCCACGCCCCTCAAATACCTTTTCAAGATCAAGTTCTCGCCAATATTTCCAGGTAATATTAAGGCTAAAGCCGACCTGTATGAGTTAAATGTGCCATATTTGACAGACTTATTATCTAACATATTTTGTAGAAACTCTATGACTTCCTCCACCCCTGAGTTGAATACGGCGTATTTGTTTGTTTGGCAGAACTCCCACCCACTTGTGTTATACTGTACCATAGTTGCTTGGGATATGGATTGGATGATCGTGTTGATGGCGTGTTCTGGATCATTCTTTAGTTTGTATGCCTGGCTGATAACACTGCGGCAACCAGAGTAAGATGTTCCGACATCGGGTGTTTCTGCCTAAACGGACATGAAAGTAGGTTTGAGTCGGGTCAAAGGTTATGTGATTTAATTTTTTATATTTTAAAAACAGAGGGAACCGTGATTGCGCTGGCCACCAGGGTACTACAACAATTCCCTTCGCTTTATCATGTATTATTTTTTGGATCCCCTAGCATGCTAAAAGGGGCAAAAATATAGAAGAACATGTTCTTTCAGTCTAATATGAACGCATCTATTGCGGCTGAGTTAGGATCAGGCAACCAAGATATATTTCACATTTGTGATTTATGCTTGATGCAAACAACTCTATTTCTGGCTCACCGAAGACTTTGACAATTTCATTAAAAGCATATTCATTTAGACTCCATTCTATTTCGGTACGCAATATACGCGATTCATAATCTGACCTCCAGTTATTTTGAGAGCTGATATATGAGGCTATTAAGAAAATATTCCTGACCTCACAAAATTGCCATATTTCTTTTGAAAGATTATGTAAGTTTTAATGTTGAACGCTGCCCATTCTATTTACATACGCCAATGCGATGGTGTTCTCAGTTCAAATCAGAATATTACAGTTTTTATAATTATGGGCAAAACATTTTAGACCGAGAAGAATGGCTTTAAGCTCTAGATAATTAATATGTTTTTCCCAGTCTGCCTCCTACCAGCCGTGTGTACTTTGTTTATATTTGCCAAGTTCCTGTAGAATTTGTTGTAGTATTTGCTGGTTATCTAAGAAAATAATAATAGGCATTTTAGTCACAAAAATGTCATAAGATTTGCTAAGTATAGATAGATAATTTTTTCTATACTCAAAAGTTATGATTAATTTTTAATATTTGGTTCTGACAGTAAATTTCAAGTTTTTGAATGCAAATGCAAAAGCCAATTTAATCACAACAGTCGCTAAGAATTCCTAAATCAAAGTTTGTATATTTATTTTGATAGAATTTTGTTTTGCTCTAGAACTACTTATACAATTTTGATGCCCAAAAAATATATATATATATTTATTTATTTATTTATTTAACGTTCCACTATTCAACGGGATTAACTTGGAAATTAATCCCAATTACAGGACGGGAAATAGCTTACAATAAAAAGAAAAGGAAAAACAACAACAAAAAAATTACACATAGCAAAATAGCAAACAAACAAACATATAAAAGTTAATCAGTATAAAAATAACAAAAACAATAATACATGTATATACAAACAAACAATTCATATACCTAAGCCAACAAACAAATGTAAAAATGTGAAAAAGGAGAAACTGGTAAAAACAAATTCAAAAGTTTTCCGATTTTTTATGGGATGTGTCTACTACAGATACTATCTATCACCATGTTCTACCACAAAAATTTTTGATTTATATAGTGTAAGATGTAAAATTGTCAAACTGATTGAAAGGGTACTATTTGATAGCTTAAAATACATGAGTTGGAGCGCAAATACAAGATGTTTTTGGGTCCTAATTTTGGGAAAATATAGAACATAAAAAAGTAATAGTTGTTTTTCCTATAGCACTTCTCTCTATGACACTCCGTTCAACTTTTAAAAGATAATTTCATATTTTCTTATCTACTAAATAAATAAATATGTTTTTTTAAATTTGGTATGCAATATTCATAATATAAGGTTAATATTTGGACGTGAATAACTTTCTTGAACTAAAATTAATGGCATAAGTTCTAGAAATTTCTCTCACCGACAAACCTTCTTCGCGCAACTCAACAACCTACCCCTTTCAAAGTCACTGAGCTGGGAAATCTGCCCATAACTACGTACTCTAGACATAATTAGCTGTAACAAAATGTTGTTTGCAACAAGATTTACAGCAATTGCAACATAAATATGACTGGAAATTTTTAAACTAGAATGCTACATTATCAAACTACGACCTGTGCAAATTCCAAAATAACCGTTTTTTACTTTACTCCATTAAAATGATCAAAACAAAATGATATTTAATGAGTCTTTACCTTTGTCACGTCGTATATGGCCTCCTCAAATCAAAAGTCGACGGGTACGAGCACGTTTTTTTTTTAGTTTTTGGATGAAAGCGAAGAAACCCTAGGTGGCAAACTTTCGGAGCACACTCTGTGTAATATTTATTCTGTTGTTACTTACCTCGTTGCTGAAAATATACAATCAACAATTGTAAAAATTTAAAGACTAGTGTGAAACACAATTTAGCAAAATAAACATGCATTCTTTTAATTTCCTCTTTATTGAATTACTTTGTGATATTTAGTTGAATAGTATTATTATTACATACACATAATATGAAAATGGTTTGTTTGTTTATATTATTGTTATAGAAAAATGCAGCCACGAAATTAATTCTCAAAATTTTATTTACGTATCATATTACATTTTTTAATATTTGTGTCAGCTTCTCTAATTCATATGTTTTAACAATGATGTATGCGAGGTTTATGATGTTTGTGTGGTTTATGAGGTTTGTGGGTTTTGTGTGGTTTGTGTGGTTTGTGTGGTTTGTGTGGTTTGTGTGGCTTATGTTGTTTGCGTGGCTTGTGTGGTTTATGGGGTTTGTGCGGCTTGGGTGGTATAGGTACATTACGTAGTTTGCGTAATTTTGGCAACTTGGACAAGCTAGGTAACTTGGGTAAGCTGGCTGATCTGGTTAGCTTCTTCGTCTGGGTACCTTTGAACATTTTATTAAACCAATAATCTTCACCATTGCTCAAGCCTTTTGTAGCGTAGGAGCTGTCATCACCAACGGCAGAACGTTGTAAGGGTTGTGAATGTTTGTCACCTCCATCATTTTCATAATATGAATCTTAAAATATAACAAATGATTAATAATTTCAAAATGCTGCTTGAAAATCAAAGTAGATTATTACTGGACATAACCTGAATCCTCACTAAAAAGCAAATTCCTAAAGGTTATGCTACATTTTAAATAATGGTAGATTTATTGGAGCAAAGCAAAAGTTGGGAAAGTAATAATAAATAAATAATTATTAAGTAAATACTTGGCAAAATATGAAATGAATAATATACAGGGCGATTCATCACTTATCCAAAAAAAAATTGGAATAGATGCGTTATGATAAATGGAGGCAATATCGAAAATAAAAATTGTAAAATCCTTATAGTTTCCCAGAATAAAATTATTTTTCTTTAGTTTTATTAGGTTTTGCCACACTTCTGAAAAAATAATAAAGATTAATTAAATAAGCCCTTGCGCCAAACGGAACAGTCAAGGGTTATTTTTGAAACTAAGTTTGCCTAACCAAAAAATCTCACACTGAAAAAAGCAGATAAGTAAAAAATAACAAAAATCACATCACTATCGCGCACTTCCGTATTATTGACGTTTCGAAAAACTATCTGGTAAAATTTGTAAACGTATGTCAATTTTACTACGATTTTGAGAACGAAAACAGATAGTTTTTCGAAACGTCAATAATACGGAAGTGCGCGATAGTGATGTGATTTTTGTTATTTTTTACTTATCTGCTTTTTTCAGTGTGATATTTTTTGGTTAGGCAAACTTAGTTTCAAAAATAACCCTTGACTGTTCCGTTTGGCGCAAGGGCTTATTTAATTAATCTTTATTATTTTTCAGAAGTGTGGCAAAAACCCAATAAAACTAAAGAAAAACTAAAATTATGCCACAAATAAATAGCTTCAGACAATAAAATAAAATTATTATTAAAGTTGTAGTATTTTCAACCTTTACAGTGCTGGACTATTAAGTCTCTAGCGTCGTCGGAAAGCAGGCAATTCCGAATACTGAAATCCAATTGTAGTATGAACGTTTTTGCGATAGTGCTTAGATTAATTTTTCAAGTGTTACAGATGGCTTACGTGTATAGCAACACGGAGTTGATGGATATTGTTTTAATTTATGGCGAAGTAAGACAAAATGCTTTAGCGGCTTCTCGTCCGTACACGGACTGATTTTCCGGTAGTACAATATCGGCATGGTGGAAAAGATGGAGACTCAGAGCATCCACGGCGTATTACAGTAGCTGAGGAACACATTTTAGATATAGTTGAAGAGAATCCTCGAATAAGTACCAAAACAAATCGCTCAACAAAATTATAAGGAATGTCCCAATCAACAGTGTGGCCTATCATACACGAAGCTTAATTATTAGACTACCATGGATAGCGTGTCCAAGCATTTACGACTTAGTTTTTGTGAATGGTTTCTGCTCAAAATCCCGGATTTACAGCTGACACGTTAGTTACAGACTAAGCTATTTTTACACTGAATGGGCTGTATAACATTTATAGTACTCATATTTGGGAATTTGAAAATCCATTCGTGATTCAACGGGATCATTTCCAACAACGCTTTTCCATAAATGTTTGGGCGGAGATTGTCGATGACCGCTTGATTAGGTAATATAAATATACATATTACCAAAATAAATAAATGGGATTGAGTATCTCGAGTTTCTTCGAAATGATCTGCCTGAACATCTGGAAAATGTGTCCTTAGCTTAGCTCTTTTTGTGGGGATAGACAAGAACAAAAAACATTTGTGTTAGTGCCCAGAAACTCGGTAAGACGGCCCCAAATGTGTCTACACGTTGGTGAACAAAATTTTGAACAGTTGTAACATCCTGATGTTACAATATATGAAGGAATTCGATAACTCAAATAGTGTAAGTGAAGCTGTTGGCGAGGGCATCGTTTTATAGGAATAATTTTTTATTTAAAATTATTATGCTGGGAATCTTTTTGAACTTTTTCTGATAAAACTTCTAAGTTGACATTTTGTTATCTAATGTCTCAGAATTGACAAAAACTGTTATACCATTGAACCTACTACAAACAATATGTTACGTAATACAATTTTTTTATTGTTTTTTTTTTGTAGATTTTTTATATCTGGGCGCCTTCTGAACTGATACGCCGATGGAATGTTGCTCTCCGCACGTCACCCGTCGTGCTAGTCCACAAGCTAATGATGAATTACGCTCTCTATTCTCGAAGATTAGGTATACTAAATAAAATACGAGTATATTTAGAAATAGAAAAGTATTGGTTTCTACTATTTAAAACACAAATAACCCTATAGTGTTACTTATACATATATATTCATTAACAAAGGATTTTAAGCAGAATGAGCTTATGAAAGTATGTTCCATTAATATATAACATTGGTATATAACTTGAAAAATCTTACGTCCAAAAAAAAAAGAATATACCACTGGATTCTATGAAAAATAATCTTTGGTAATCAGTATTTAGATATTGGAAAAAATACTTTAAAATTTTGTTAACGCATTCAATTGTTTCTCGAAAAAGCAGCAGCTGGTGTCTGTAATTTCCAACATTCACATGAAAACCTTTGAAAATAGGACACTCTGTAGTATTTTCAAGAAAGAAAAACATACTAAAAATAGACAAAGGTGTATTTATATGTTCTCAAGCTGTAAAATTAAGATAGTTAGTGTAACATAACCACTATCAATTTTAGAATAAATCTATTTAGGTTAGGCAACATTTTCTTTAAGGAAAGGATTTTTTAATACAATTATTTGCTCATCAAATATTAAAATTTCTATAAATATATGCCTTATCGATAGTCGAAATTCAAACAGTTATTAATAATTTTAATAAAGTTTTCTATTAACTGAAAAAACTGGAGAGATAAAAACTCCAACGCAATTTTTGTGATGCATTGAATGATTTTAATCAAATCTCAGTTTAAGAGATATTATAATCATTTTCCCCTTGCTGCATTGCCTTTAATCCTTTGACAAAAATCGAAAGTGTGATTTAAAATTGTTTTGTAAATACTTAATTTTCTTTTAAAAAAGATTGTATTTGAAAATTTTAACTTTATTGAATAGCCTTAATTATAAAGTAATTATAGTTTTTGAATAGAAAAAAATTATTTACTTAAAAATTTGTTGCGCTCAAAAAAATATTAAATTTAACAATTAAAATACAGAATATTTACTTACTTTGAGAAATTTCTTTTTTTGGTTCTAGAAGTCCCAAGGCACAAATAAAAAAGAACGGAAGAAGAGTAAAATAATACATCGCGGCGTAATCAAAAACTGGGGAAATAATTCTGGCAAATTAAACTTCACAAATTCATTTTATATACCGGTATCTAATCTGTTTTGATAACAATGTATTTTAAAGTGTGCCACACAGTTTGGGCCTTCCTGTTTTGTGGTTTGGTGAAAAGCATTTTAACATAATTCCAAAACATAAGTAATGATTCGTTCTAAACCACTATAAAACTCATTGTCCCCATTTAATTTACTCGTAGACACACACACACGCAAATATACAGGGTGTTTAGTAAAGAATGGGCCAAACTTCATATATAGATACTACCGGAGCTATAGGGTGTCAAACTTGAAAAACTAAATAACATTTTCTATATTATTTCTCGAACGCATCGACTGTATTTTACGAAATTTGGTATAAGGGGTTTCTTGGAACTAGAAATTCGAATATGTGGACGATTTTGGTGTATCTGCTAGAGGGCGCCACCAACGATGGTTTGGACCCCTTTAAATCGCTACGACTTTTTTGTGCTACACTGTATCTCATTTTGGACTGGAAAAATGTTCTTCCCCATTTTTTCTAATTAAAAAAGGTACACCTTGTTGATGTCGCTAGAAGCAATGGTTTCTGAGAAAAACGCATCTAAATCTCATGATGCATGCAATTTATGCATTTAAGTAATGTCAAATTGTTGCTTAAGTAATGGGCCATACTATAACAGCATAATACGAGTACTGCGACCAAAATAAGCAAAATTTCGTGAAATTTGCTTCAAGTAATCGAAAGATAAGAAAGAAAATGTGATTTATTTCTTCAATTTTGACACCCTGTATGTTTGTTATTATTGATTTTGGAGGATTTTTAAATTTTTTTAGGATTTGCTAAAGTAAATCGACTTATTTTGGTCGCTTTTGGAGAAAGGTAAGGTCAGTATCTGTTCAATGTGTTCAATTGTCGGTCACCTCACCTATGGCATACTGATGAGGGCTAACAAGCCTGAAACCGGTCTATGTCTGCAGTATCATTTATAGATTTAAGGTAAGGTCAGTTAATTCAGCTTATTTTTATTCAAACTATCTACATTTGAAGTTTGGTCCATTCTTTAAACACCCTGTATATATATCATTTTTACAACATCCAGTACAGGAATATCGGAATTTCATGTAGTAGTAGTAGTAGTTTATTTGACTATGTTACATTGATACATGTTAATAGCAAGTCATAAACCTGTTATAATAAAATTACAAAAGAGATACACGTTAATAAGACTAACATAAAGGAAAATATTAAAAATTATTGAATCATATCAACCTCAAAACTCAAAAAGGGACAAACATATAAATTAATATACAGGGTGTCCGGAAATTGTGCGTCAAGACTTCAGGAGGTGATTTCTCACAAGAATTAGGGTCACGAAGTCCTATAAAATTTTTTCGAAAACTCAATATTAACGGAGTCAAAGTTAAAATTTTATTTTCGATATTTGTAAATAACTTCTTAAGAAATCCAAATATTTACATATTTGTAAATCAGGGGTTTTTGCGGACGAGAAATTCAAATATTTTTCTAATTTCATTTTCTTTTCATTCATTCATTTATTCGTTATGAATTATAATCCCATTCCAAATGTACGTCTCTGGGTCTATTATTTCTACTATCTATCTTTCTAGATTTTTCCTTTTTAGTGGGTTTTAATTTTGTTGTTGGACACTTTGGTAAATACTGTCAAATACTTTTTCTTCATAGAGAAGGAACGATTTTCCCGCGAAATCTATCTCTTAGTGGTCGTGAAAAGGGGTGCCATTTGTTAATAGTTTTGCTGTGGAAAATAATTAATTATTCAATTTTGGGATCAATCCATTAAACAAAAGTTGTTATTTTCGCTTATTGGTTTATGGCTTACTGTTATTTTGGTGTGAAAATCTCCTCGGAGGATGTCCTAGACGCATATTTCACCCCTAGGCCACATTAATCTCACCCTCCAGACATCGAGGTCAGTATATTTACCTTTAGTAATTTATTTCAATAATGCATGTTTTTATATCTATTATATGGTTTTTCTGATTGGGTGTATAACTACCCTGCCATTCTGATTCGTTGTATAAGCTACCCCGTTTTACAATTGGATTCCACAAACTACCCTGTGTTCCAGTTGGGTTGGATGTACTACCCTTTTGCTCCAGGGCTGAGAAGAAATAAACCAAAATACGGTTCTCGTCTTTTTGTACCTGGTACTTATAATGTCGAGGGACTACTCCTTTTTTTCTTTATGGTCTTCAAGACAGGTATTTCTTCAAGGAAAAGGCAAGTCCAATTAACTGCCGAAACATTTGAATATCTTGCAATTTACCTTCCATACTTTTTTTTTTTTTTTTTTTGTAAAATAATATAAAATCGTTGAGTATAAGTTATACAAATTACACTACTATATTTAGTATAACTATTAGTACATTATTTGTTTATGTAAATGTGTAGATATATATACTAGCCTACGAACTAACATATCCTTTTATATATCTGATCGTCAAGAAGTTATTCTTGTGTATGAAGGTATATATGTACCATTTTTGTTGGTCAATTGTGAACCAAAGTTCAGCTGTACTTTGTGGAATATTGAGTTAAAGCTTTCCGTAGGCAAACTTAAATTAAGACCTTTTAATAATAATAATAATAATAATAATAATAATAATAATAATAATAATAATAATAATAATAATAATAAAAGGTCTTTCTTTGACGTTTTCGTAATTTTTCTTGAGAGTGAACCTCTTTATGTTGGAAATCTAACTGTATGAAATTAAATCACGTGGCACTTAAATATATATATATATATTACCACGTGACAGGACGATAAAACAAGAAGCCAAAATTTCGTATTCGGCTATATACTGTACGCATGTTGACCAACCACTGATTTGCAATAATCCGGCTGCTTCTAAATCGGTCGGACCTTCCTGAGTCCACGCCTGGTGACACCGTACTATGATACGTAAGGATCTGTTAGTTCTAGAAATTTCTTTCACCGACAAACCTTCTTCACCCAACCCAACAAATCTCAAATCTTGGTACTCGAGCAAGCAGTAAAAAATGTTGTTTGCAACAAGCTTCGTAACACTTGCAACACAAATGTGAGCAATAAAATATTGAATGAGTGTTTACTTTTTTTCTAAATTCTAAAAATCTTGGCATTAACCTAATTATCTACCTCAATATTTGCCAGTTTCTCGGACACTACAAGAATACGTTTACCATACCATAAATTAAGAGAAATAGTATTAATAGATTTTAGAAAAATCAGTTGCCTAATTTTTTTCTTTAAAAACTGCTCGGTCACTACATCATAATAGTATTTTTTAAATTCTTTTATTCACAGAAAAATAGTCCACGTTAAGTATGACCCTCAAAAGTTTGTAAATAATCTTTTTCAGAATATTTCAATATTCACCGATAGAATACATTGCTAAACATCAAACTTACCGTTAACACCCTGTATATTTTGTCATTTTCTGTAAGTTAAATTACTGCTCTCCTTTAAATTACTTTATTATAAATTAATAAGGGTACATAAATTCAATTTTTACAATACGTACTATAAATAAAATCTATTTATGTGATTAATTTTACATACCATGGTTTGCCTTTAGTTGATTAATAGTATTAAAATTCATTTAACATTAAGCTCTCTTTATAAAATTTTAATATCAGTTTCAAGAATGAATTGATGTTTTATTATAATTAAGAAATTAAAATTACAGTTACTTTATCATTACATTCGCCACCGTGATTAACTAATGTACGGAAACTTTGGTCTTGGAAGAAATTTTCCCATATTTCCTCCTGGACGTTGAACTGGATATTGGCCTGTATAAAAAATGCTAGTTTAATAAATATTTCTAAAATTATTATATATTAAAAGTACAAATAAGTAACATATTTGTATTGATTACATTTTTATGTTGATTATGGTACAGAAAACAGGTTCATTTATTAGTAAATATACTTTACATTTTAACTTAAAGTTTTTATTAAAAAAAAATTGAAACTTTTTGTATATTTCGAGATAATAAACCAAACTTTTCTTAGTATTTCTTTTTGTAAATTGTGACTTCTTCAATAAACTTTTAAATAGAAACCAAAATGTTTTTTTTATTTTATTTGATGTGATTGTGCATCATATATACCTACAATTTGTTTTCTGCAATCTATATTTGAAAATCGTCAAATTGAATTATAAGAAATAAATTACTAAAAAGACAAGTTTATGCATTTATATAATTTAAAAAAATCACAATTTATAATTTAATAAAGGTGTTTAAGTAGCATTTTATCCACGCAAGATTTTTTAATGTTCTTAAATAGAATTCGTTTTATCCATAATCATACGTGTGGAGTCAGAATGATTGGAATTTAATAAAAACATATTCGCACGACTTAAAATTTCTTAAGTACTGAATGAAATGTGGCAGGTTTTGTTATATCTACTGGTTGCTATTGTGCTGTTTGTTATTAATTATTTAATAAACAGTTCTATCTGAATTTGGTAAAAATGCAAGAAAGTAATTGTGTGCCTGTGACTGCTGAAGAAGCTTAAGAAGCAATTTTTCATTTATTGCCAGCAAAATCCAAGGAATATTAGGAAAAAGTGTTCACCGAATTTAACGAATGGAGGAAAAACAGAAAGTAATGACAATAAATGAAGAAGTGATGCTATCATATTTTTTTAAAAAAAAACATGTAATTTCATCTATGTGGTCGAAGTTGAAAGATCTACAAAAACATAGATATTGGAAAATATAACAAACTTTGCTTATTTGAAGAGTGAATAGAAAGAACACATTTTCGACTGGGGCTTCCGAAAAAGAATATATTTAATGATTAAGGTATTATCTTTTTACTTTTTTACATATTGTTAGGTATGTACTGAACTTTAAATTATATTAGGTTGCCCTAATAATGGAGTTTTATGATGCCTGTCGATGCTGTGATTTGACAAATTTGAAAATTACTGACATACAAGACGTGAGCAGTTACCTACTTGTTTCAATACCCGGAACCAAGACGGGCATATCAAGAAAATTCACAATTATAGTAGTGGTATTTCGAATGAATGCTGTTGAAATGTGCAGAAAATATATTTCTCTGCGCCCAATATATACTGACCATTATATGAGGCGCACTTCAACAACTTTATTAGGCAATAAAGGTTACAGAAATTTATATTGAAGAGTCCATATCTAACAAACTTGATATTGCACATTGGTCATATTTGTTGGCCACCTTTTATAGAAAATGAGTTATATGTAAGCATGAGTTAGAAATGGTGTAAAAGTTTTTCAAATTAATATATATAGAAACCATTAAGATCATCTTCAAGTCACAAGACTGAAAGGTTACAAAAAAAGCAAATGAGAATAAGATATAGGTATAAATGATCTAAGCACGTACATAGTCATGTTATTCTTTTTACAGTCACTATGTTTTTCTAAACATTACAGTCACATATCCTTCCAAACCCTGTTCATATCGTGGAACAAGCTTTTTGAAAATCTTCACATACTATTCCAATTGAGGTTTTATCTTTTCAATTTTCTTGAATGCTGAAATGCAGAAACCGATGGTATATCCCTGGTCGAGACTTGAGGGTGGATGATAGTAAATCTCCTATTTTACTTGTATGGATAACCATATGCAGACGTGCTATACTGTGAAGCTGGATAATTCCTAATCTCAGTATTTCCCATCATCAATTTTCACTACCAGTGCACTCTATTGTACTGGCACTGACATTTCCTCCTATACATTAAAAACTGATTCAATCATCCAAGAAAACTGTTGAAAATCTCAACGCGAACTTAGTTGCAACATCTGATGGTGGAGTATTATGAGAAGAGTTTCTAAAAGCTTGGTGCATGATATCAAAGGTGTTTGGAAACTGTATGAAAATAACGCAATTGTATTTAGAATCATTCATCCCATTTTCATTATTTCATTAGCTTGTTATTTTTATAAACCATCAGTAAAGTGAGTCTTACATTACATCTTTATAAGAAATGAGTAGGAAATTACCTAGGCGATAAACTGGAGGTTTCCAAGTGTCCAATGCCTTGGAGCGAAAATAGTAGTCTGATGGGTATTCATACCGCTCGTATTCGTTTTTTGATATGTGTTCAAGATATGAATATTTGGTTCTTGGTACTTCGTCTACTTGTACCTCTGAAAATAATAAAATATCTAATTAGACCACAAAAAGAAATACAGGCTGTGTAGTAGAAAATGTGTTACAACAGAACTATATTAGTAGAGCGTACCTTGTCTGTAATTTGTCAGTCGTAGACAGGACCATCCTTAGATTAGTTACCAATACTCGTTCAATTTTACCAATAATAATTTAAAATAAAATTAAGTATATACATGCCTTTGCAATAATAATGACACTCTCAAAACAGTTTTTGAACTTCTGAAAGTTTTGAGCAGAAATTTCTTTAAATCTTTATTGATGAATGAAACAACTAATGACAAAATTAAATTTTAAAATCTTCAAACATTATTTTCTTGAAATTTTTGTTATGTAACACCATCATTTTTCATGTTGGATGTATGTAGAATGACACGCTCTTTCAAATGGCATGGTCAAAATTGGCGGTTGCTATTTAAAAAAATTGTCGATGACATCATATCTCGAACAACGATGACGTCACAAATGTGAGTCGTATATCATTGATCGGTCAGTGGTCGCGCGGTTTAAGGCGTCAGTACTTGAATCGAGGTGACTGGATCGCTGTGGGTTCGACCCCTGCAGCCGGTAGACCGTATATAAGCTATATTCGCGGAGAAATTGTCACCCTCTCTGCGGGTATGGTAGGGTGGAAGAATGTTGACTAGGGTCAATGTGGGAGATTGATACCGGTTGGCATTTAACTACCTCCCTAATTAATGAGGTTTTCCAGGTTTCCCTCATTCCTGCACTGAATGGTGGTTAGGGCCTACCAACGTAAGTCGTTCCTGGGCGCAAATGCGGCCTGCTTAATAATATGCCGCCCCCTCTCCCGCACAAGTCAATATTTAGACTTTTGTTTATAACACCATATTTTATTTTATAGTTTATCAAAAAATGGGGGGCTAAGTTCACGCACATTTGCTATTGCCCTGAATTTTTGCATCAACATGAAATTTGTCTTTCTTCACAATATCTCGAAAAGTAAAGGAGCTATTTGTTTATTATTTTTTTTACAGAATTGCACAGAAAACTTTAACGCTTGCAATGGAATCTATTAAATTCATTCAATATTATGCATATTTTTAAATCGACCGTACAGTTAAAAATGTGAAAATTCGTCATTAAGAATTTTGATATGCGAACTACAAAAAATATTGAAAAATTGTATATACATATCGAACCAAATGTCGACTGAGATTGGAAAAAGTTTTTAAAACATTAATATTCTACTAAACTTTTGTATTATTTAGTAAATAGGTTATTCATAAAGCTGTTCCTCTTTGTGTGTAACACCCAACATGTAATAACATTAGTATATAAAAGTTAGATAAATACGTAACTACAAGTAAACAGATGATTAATGTTCTATAGTAAATAAATAGGTCATCTTTTACACTATCATCCCAAATGACGGTACTAAAAATATGTCAGTTGCAGAATGTAAACTTACCATCATTATTATCTGCTTCTAAGTATCCCCAAACAGAGGAGGACAAGAATAACAAAAGGACACCAAAGCACAACGTGGCCATGACTGAAGTCGAACTAGTTTATTTTGCGGCAAGGCTGATAAAGGAGACCTCTGACACTTTGTTATAATTGTTTAACAATATCTATGTTACATACAGATTTAGTACATTAATGCAAAAAATATTTATAAATTCTTATTAAAAAAATATAGCTACGCCACTAATGTCACAATATATACAGGGTGTCCCGAAGCTAATGAAACCCAACTTGAACATAGCTTACTGTGATCAAATAAACCCGATTTAGACAAACTTAGCTTAGTCCAAAAGTGCCTCGTTTAGATGTTACAGGGCTTCAAAAGAAAAACATTGATTTCTTGTTATGGGCATAATTAAGAAACGAAACGTCTATTGATCTTGAAATTTGGTATAGTTATGTTTTAGATAAGTGCAAGTATTGCGAAGGAGTAAGTAGTGCCGCATATCGAAGAGGGCGCCCTTGGCAGTTTTTTTGTAACTCATTTTTAGTGTATCTTTTTGTTGGTCCTATTCTGATACGTCTGACTGAAAATTATGATAGAGAAATAAATTTTGCGCAGAAACGTAATATCTGTTCCATGTTGATACAATGCAGCGTTTTCGGTAAAAAACCGTTTGAAAATTTCTGGACATTGAAATACTTACAAATAAATTTTCTAATTCGATCAAGTTATGACTTGTCAAATTGACGTTAATACGCTTAAATTAAATAAAATTTGATCAAAAGCCTGTCAGGTTAATATTAATTCTTGTACTGAGTTAATTATCGTTGTGTAGTTGCCTAAAGTGTCTAAATGTAACGTGAAATTAATTTCAAATTATTAATATTATTTGTATTTTGTCAAATTTTGAAAATATGCCTCGTCATAATCAGTTTTCCTACTCAGAAATGGCAAATATGATCGCTGTTTATTGTCAAAATCAATTTAATGGAGGAGCTGCAGCAAGAAGGTACAGTGAATTATACCATAATCGTCGTCAGCCTAATAGAAAACTGTTTCAAATATTGTTCCAACGATTTAGAGAAAATGGAAATTATCGTGTAAATCACACTGGAGGGCGACCACCTGCAGAAGCCATCGAAGATAAGGAGAATGTTTTAGAAAGGGTAGAGGAAAATTCGGAAATAAATATGCGGCAGCTATCGTCAACTACTGGTATACCTCACACCCGGGTACATAAAATTCTACGGACTCAACAACTTTATCCATACCATCTTACAAGAGTGAAGGATGACCGCATGATCTTCTAAGATTACATTTTTGTCAGTAGTTATGTAATAAACACAATAACGACAACACATTTTCAATACGAACTTTCTGTTAACATCTGGTGTGGTATTATTGGCGATCATTTGTTGGGGCCGTATGAACTTCCCACTCGTTTAAATGCTATGTCCTATTTAAATTTTTTAGAAAATGTTCTGCCTATCTTGTTGGAAGACATTCCTTTAAACTTGCGGGTACTTTTATGGTTTATGCACGATGATGCTCCCGCACATTATGAGCGGAATGTGCGAAACCATCTATGGCCACCGCGACGCGCAGACCTAAACCCTTTAGATTTTTTCCTTTGGGATTACATGAAGGACTTTTTGTACCGGCGTTCCAGTAATACTCGAGAAGAATTATTAATTAAAATTAGAGCAGCGGGGAATAAAATAAGAAATAATGCAGAGTCCTTTCGAGTACACCAAAATCTGAGAAAACGCATTCAGAAATGCATTGATATCGATGGAGGACACTTTGAAAACATTTTATAAACTGTTATGTTTGACAACGTTAAAATTAATTTGTAAGTAGTCTTATTTTTTAGTAAAATTTATTTAGTATTTTTTTTGGTAAATGTGACGCGTTTTTATCGAAAACGGTGCATTATATCAACATGGAACAGGTACAGCTTTTCTACGCAAAATTTATTTCTCTATCATAATTTTCAGTCAAGCGTGTCAGAATAGGACCAACAAAAAATATACGATAAAATTTAGTTACAAGAAAACTGCCAAGAGCGCCCTCTACGATATGCGTCACTACTTACTCCTTCGATTCTATTTAATCACATGAAGCTATGTTGCTGGGTTCTATTACTATCGGGACACCCTGTATTTGCTAGTTACTTCTGCTGGCATATCATAATAACATAAATTGTGGCACCATAAAGCTGATCATTACAGTGCTACCACCAGCACGACAGTAGAAACCGATGCATATCAACTCTTGTTTCACTGGAATTAAACAATTTATTATAAATTTTGAAACCTCACATTTTTCTTAAATTAATGGTAGATGCACTTTGAACATCTTCTGTAACTTTGTTTGTTGTTTGTCAAAAGCTTCCTTTGTCGGTTTATTCCTAATAAAATAAAATGTTTGAAAAACGAATAGTGATCCATTGTAACGCCCTTTCGACTCTCTGACTAAATTCAGGATATTTTTCCGGTTAGTCTCGGGCGCCAGTCTCTATGTTTAACGTGGAGAAACTCCACGGAACTCACTCTCGGTTAGAGTAAGTACTCGGGCAGCTGCAGTGAAGACGGTTAAATTCCAGGGGTCTGTTGTATTTCTTTTATTCCCAGAGAGCAACAAAACTAGTTTTATCGGTGTAGTGATAGTTTACTTTTCAAATAAACAGAATTATCAGTGTAGAACGGTAAAAATCTGTTTAAGTACCTTTTTTGCTAGATCGGAATTTTATCAAAGTTACTGATATGAATGAATACAACACATTCTTTCTATAACAAATTTATTTGGTCAAATCGAAATAAATAATTAGTCAGTCAAATAGTACTAAAGGCTATTTGAATTTATCTTTGAAACGGAAATACAATTTACAATTAAAATAAATATACGGTCCTAAAAATAATAAATGCTAGACGAACATATTTCTACAATCTTAAACAGAATATAAAACGGTCTGTTTCGGTGCTGAAAGAAAATATATTTACGAAATATCCTTAAAGTAAAACATACGGCATGAAATACTTTATTGGTAGAAAATCTTTATAAACAAAATGCGGACTAAACTATAAACTTATACCTAGGTGACGGTTCCAGCGAGGTTCTGAAAATAAAAACAAAATGTATGGATTTAATAAAAATCTACTCTGAATTTATTTCGGCCCTGTAAATGCGAATAGAAAGCATTAGTTAAAAAGCGGTTTTAAATTAACTGTAGCCAAGGAGAAAGCGCAAGCAGTGCAGAGTAACAATATAAAGCAATTGTTATAAACAAAACAAGTAAGCGTACAAAATGGGACGGTTTTGGTCTAAGGGAAAATAACGCAGTTTTCGGATGTCTATCCGGAAGGATAGAAATGAGTGTACGTGATGTATCTCCTTTGATGGCGGTGTTATGCACAGCCAAACCACCTCGGTGAGAATAACCTTGTACCACTTAGTCACCAACGACTCCTTAGTGCGGTGTTATTCACAGCCAAACACTTCGGTGTACGTTCGGTGTACCAAAACGGCGTATATTAGTCGTCGGCGGTGTTATCCACAGCCAAACCGACAACGAAAACGTCGTTGGGCTCACTGGCGTTTATCACTCGCCGGCGGTGTTATTCACAGCCAAACCAGATGAAGACAACGTCGTGGAACGGCAGACGGTCGACGGCTTGGTCAGGTAGCGGTGCACAGCCAAACTACCTCGTCCGTCGAAAGTACAAGCCAGCCCGTATGAGTTCAAAACACCCAAACGGCGTAAAAAGGATAGGGTTCAGAGGAAGGTAGATTGCTTACTTATTTCCTGGGCACTGCTGGGCTCTGCGGCTTCTCCTGGCTCGGTTGGTCTTCTTGGGCTGATCGGGAGAACTTCTGGAACTGGTTCTTCGAGAGCTGTTTTCCAACAACTCTGGACTGGAGCTTCGAGAGCTGTTTTCCAACAACTCCTTTTGCCTTTCGGTTCCTCACTTTTGTTAACATTCTCCCCACCTGACAACCACAGGTCACGGTGGGAGATGCGCGTGCGGTGCGTGATTTCGGAGTAGGGCATCGACGGTTTAGTAAAAATTAGTGCCTACTGATAAAAAATTCGAGCGCTCGCTGGACTTAATCTAACAAAATAAAATATCATTTCCGGAAAATAAATTTACATTAGGGATGAGCCCGGGTGGTTCATTACACCATATCTCCGCAACCGTTACTTTGCGAACCCATGTTTATTAAGACTTTTCTGCTTATTTTGGTTCATACTATTACCTCCTGAAATATTTTACACTCTTTTTTAACACCCTGTATTAATATGATTAAATTGTAATTTATTGTTGTAGTTATTTATCTTGTTTCATGGATTGTGGTACACAAAATAATTTTTCTTCAATAAAAATATACTACAAACCATTAGTTAAAGGAGAGTGCTTTATATCTGGTAACTACAGTCATTAACGCCCGAAGGCGTTGATAAGGCCCTCGGGCGATAAAGTGATCGAAAAATTTTACTATAAAATGCGATTTAATGCTCGGCTGTGTATAAAGTTATAAAAAATGAATTATTTATTTTGATAAAACTATAAAAACTATTGAGGGTTTTAGTTGATTAAGAATAGTTTCATGTCATTGTCGCGGTATATATATAGGCATTTATCGGTCAGTGGTCGAGCTGTTTAAGGCATCTGTACTTGAATCAATGTGGTCAGCTATATTCTTGGAGAGAATTGGCATCGTCTCTGCAGGTACGGTAGGGTGGAAGAATGTTGACTTGGGTCAAATGTGGGATTGATACCCATCGATGTTTGACCATCCCCCTAATTAATGACATTTCCCTCATTCCTGCACTAAATATGAAATTATATAAATAAATAAATGTATATTCTATTTGGAATTTCGAAAAATTGTGCGTACTTTTTAAACGCTTCTATCCTATGAGACTAAGAATTTAAGGTAGCTCGTTGGCCTTAATTTTGATATTCTATTTGCACCTATTTCTTATCCTATGTATCAAATGCTGTCAGTGAGATATTTTTCAATGACGTTTAACATTTGCCCCTCAACAGCTTGCTGTATATCATGATTTGCATGCATTTTCAGGTGCTGTCAAACCGATAAACATCTCGCAGCCAAAGAATTTTGAACTGCTTCGCATGTCATGTTGTTTACGGTTATAAAAATGTTCCATTTTCATTCGCACATACAACATCAAACAAGCACTAGACAGTTACAAAAATAACAGTTCAATAGGACAACGAAATCACTGCTTACAGCGATGCACCAAATGGCATTACGATCGATACTACCTTCCATAACTAACTGTTTTGCCAGATTAACAAATGTCTAATTGCGATATTGTCGCACGTTACGTTACAGTTTGGAAGAAATTTATTGAAATTTTCATTATTTACTTCATTAAGATTGATGTAATTAGCAAATTACAAACAAACTACGTTAACAGTGCTTCTGTTTGGTCTTAATTGTACCTTAGTTTGCAATTTCTTAAAAATTTTGTTTTTATATGTGTATTTATTCAAATATGCATTTTTGCAAGAATTTGTAGAAAAATATTTGTTTTGGATACTTACTTTAAAAGTATGGCACTCATATAACGGACACCTTATATACTGGTTTCAAGCTTCTTAGCTCTTATCAATATGTCACAGGTTTTGTCAATATCTTTATCGTCAAAGGTGATAGAGATCGGCAGTTTCAATAGCACCTACGATATACTAGGTAGCTTGATGTTGTGGTCTCTCTGGTCCAGTAAGCCAGTGACCACTAGATGTATACACGTGCTATATGCTAAATCTCACGTAAGATAAAATCGATTAAGTTTGTTATTCATTCCGATTCTACAAACAATTTTGAACCTGACATAATAAGTCATAGCCATTTTCAATAACATTTAATTGCCACTACTTGAACTGAAAATGCATATAAGGACAATTTGTTTTTACAAACTTACACGAGTTTGCAAACACAGAATTCCAGAAATCAACTATTCTGCCCCGACCAGCATGAATTACACCTAATAATCATAAAGCAGACTGTTAAAGTCACTCTTCAGCGGTTCAGCAGACATATAACTGTTTCGAGCTTATTAGTTATCAATAGAATGCCATAGAAAGGAGTCCCAGATGGTTTTAAGTGAGATTCGTGAGGTAGATCGTCAAAAATCGTGAAACTGAAAAATCAGTAATGTAATGGTTTCGGTAACAGAGTTGTTTCAAGTCATATCTGCGTTATTTAGCAACAAACAAAATTAACCACCGCACTTCTCAATCACTACTACTTTATATTATACTTACATTTTGATGGTATTAAGACGTATGAGCCTACTGTGATGAAAAATGTAAATACAATTTGGAACACATGGTGTTAAATGGGATGAGGTATGCTCCATTTTCAATAGAAAGTATAATCTTTGGAATTTGACAAAAACGACTAATGACGTCATCCATTATATTTTTTCCAGAAACATACCCAAATCTTTTTGCTGTGAAGAAGCTCTCTTTTTTCTAATAAATGATTATTAGAGACATTTTCCTGTATCACTTTCCGTTTAAAAGTTACAAGCAATATCGTCCTAAAGAGTCTAAAAAGAAATACAACCTAATGGTTTCTGGAAAAATATAATTGATGACGTCATTAGCCGTTTCTATCAAATCATTTTCAATTTTTAGCCGCTGGTGACAACTATTGGACATCGGCGAAGAAACAGCCCGATGGTAAATGGGTGTGGGGGAACCTCCAACCTCTAACTTACACAAACTGGGCCAAAGGCGAACCAAATAATGAAGACAAGCAAGAGTTTTGCTTGGAGCTGTATCCCGATGGACAGTGGAACGACGTGGCTTGCGGCCGTGAGTTTTACTTCATCTGCGAAAGTCCCGGATCGGGAAACTCGCACCAATGCTCATCACAGCCTGTTATAAACGTGTACGTCAACAATAACCAGTGTTCTAATGCCAAGAATGGGACGGTTACTGAGTCGAAGAAGATAGCTTCATCCAAAGATGGAGAAGGGTACAATGTTGAGGTCAACAACAATATCGAAACTTGTCCTAATACAATACCTCATAAATAACTTAATTTTAAGATCCGGTGTGTTTAACTACTAATAAACTTTTTTGTCAATTAAATCTATGCTGTCAGTTATTGATGCATATGAGATAAACATATAGTTACAATTAACAAAAATATGTATTAGGAGGAGAAGCCATCAGTCTTAAATAAATATATATTATTGATTAGAAACAATTAATATTACTTTTTTCGTTTGACGCTCCGTTGACGCTTTTGTATTTATTATGATCAGGTATGACAATAAGAAAATTTAGACACGTTCTAAAAATGTCCGAAAATCCGAAAATGCTTGGTTTTCGAAATAAACGTTGTTTAACATTTTCTGTTTTAAATACTATAGCTTTCATTTCTCAAAAACCGAGCAGGATATTGTGATGAGATTTGGCACAATACAGTGTACAGTGAAGACCTACTTTTACGTGTATACAAGGTGGTCCACTTTCGAATGCTGAAACTTTAGAGGCAGATAGAAGACCACAAAATACTATAGGTTTGTATTATAAACTATATTCGAAAAATGCTTCGTTACAAAGATACAGGGTGTCAAAATTTTTATAAGAAGTTCCAAATTTGTTAATATTTCTAAAACTGCTTTAGATATTTAAATGAAATTTGAAGCTTTTGAACAGGTAATCTACATACATATTTTTACGTAAAAAATATTATTTTTCTTCAACCAGTGGCGTGCGTACGAACAGATCTTCGGGAAATTTTGTCTGCCTCTAAAGTTTCCGCTTTCGAATGTGGACCACCCTGTATATTTGTCTTGTAATATACTAGCATCAGGGGCGTAGGTATAATTCGCCATATTTACTTATTTTGCAAAGGAATGTATTAAAAACTAACTTAAACACTTCAAAAACAAGTCATTCGACATTTTGCGTTATCTTTTTTTTAGTTTTGACAGATACTACTACCTAGATTATTATTTCTTAATTAGCATTCCAAAGTTGATCTGTTGTAATGATTAATAAATTAATATTTCTTTTCTTTCTTGGTTACAAGAAATCCAAGAAATGAGAAATTTGGCCATGGATTTGCAAAGTTTATATCAGAAAAGTCTTTTAGCATGCTGTACTGGAAATTAAAAAATTATTAAAAAAAATATATATAAAAATATATTTAAAAGATATTATATAATATGTGAAATGTTGCGGAAACACTGTCAAGCTACCAAATGGCCTGTTACTCTCCTCTTAAGTTTTAAGTTCACAAAATATTCTAGATCGATTTCCAGTATTTCACTTAAAAATTGGGCACATCTAGTTTAACAATTTCGAGAGATCTCATGTGTAAAACTGAGGCTTGCTAAACAAGCGATATCGATATCAAAGGCAGTGTGTCGGCAGGAGGACAACTTTGGCCTCAACATCGAAAGTGAGCCAACTATTAGAATCTCTATATTCTTCAATTACAAACTAATTCTTCAGCTAATATTAATTTTTAAGTTAATCAGTTTTACTTCGTCATATTAATATAGTTACTTATATTTATTTTCTAATATACTAGTACAAAAGTAAAAGTAATGGATATAGTTGAAAAAAGAATTTACACTTTTGCATTCTGCAAATTTGTTCATGATCAACAACTGCTAGTCACATTGGGACCCTCACAGATGAAATATTGTTCCGTATCACATGGTTTATCATTCCATTCGCCTGAGGGAAACAATTGTAAACATAATTGATTCTTATCGGAGTTATTAGGCTGACCAAGGTCCCAATTGATGTATGTTAAGGGTAATTGATGCCACCATATCCACTTTCCATTGGGCAGTTTCCTTCCAGATGTCCAGTATCTCTCACCTATATATAATTATATAAAAAATTAATAGAACAACAAAACAATCAGAACAAAATACAGTAAAATTGAGTCAATCACATGATTCAGTAATAATTTTTTCTGACTACTTTAAACTAGTTAAGTTGATTCTTAAATTGTTAGAAGATATCTTGACTGCAAATTTTGTTATGTTTAAAGCGATTTAGGCAAGAACTAATCGTTTACCTGAACTGAGAATCAAATTGGTGATGATTCCGTTTGTTTTTGCATCCGGTATGCTAACCAGTTCCTTTCCAAAAGTTTGACATACTGCAGATGCTTTTTGTTGAGTAGCCTAAACAGGATTTGTTGATTATACAATACCAACAACTTACGTCTTTACAATTATATAGAACAATATAAAAAAGAGTTCATTAAATGTATCACGAAAATCGATACAAATTGATAACAGAATCTATATGTAGCTGTTTTTCTCAATGATATATTCAATGGAAATCATTTCATGATGAATGATCATGTCACTTTTTATTATGCATAAAATTGATGTCAAAGAAAGGTAAATACCTATATATATTCATTAGATTCTAATTGTTTTTGGTACACAGATTCAGGGCCACTGATTGTAGAACTATTTTAATTGCGTGGTTGCAAAATTAGTAAGTAAGCACTTACCTTTAACTGAACGACATAGTATTTCATTTCAGATAAACCAAAGGTAGCTGGTCCTACAAAAAAGCACATTAATTTGTTAGCAAAACAAATAACAGTAACAGAAGTAATACTAAATATAATTGGACCTATCATATAAAGAAAATTGCATTTTTTTCATTTTGTAAGAAATTGAAGTAGTGTAGTTAAGAAGCAGGCAAAAACAGTTATTGACACGATCATTGGTAGCTCCCAAATTTCCTATTAGTATTCTTCCGGCTCTCCGCTTTAAAAGTAGTTGTACATATATGTTACACTGAAAACCTTGGTGTTACGGTCACTATGCATAACTCTTTAAAATTTAAACTAAACCCTGTGCTTAAGAAGGTAAAGTATATACTTGATGATGATAAAGCTCCATATAATATTCGACTTCATTAGAAAATAATTTATTGAAAGATTATGGAATAATCATCAACTTCCGCCGGTGCGGTTGCTTGGTTGGGAGATCGATCTTTCCGGTTAAGGAAGCGTGGACGCGGGCTGAGTTTGGATGGGAGACCAAACCTGGGCCGAGACTGTGGCAGTCCGCCCGGGGTCTGGACACTCAACATGCTCCGCAGGCGCACGCACGTGTGGCAAGGCAGAAACCCCCCGATAAATGGAGATGAGGACAGAGCAACAAAAAAATCTCTGTAACTCGGACCCATACTATCACACATATAATCTGTAAGAGACTTTGCCACCGAACCATCCATATTAATTGGATGGTTTGAAAGAAGAACTCTCTTAGTTTGGAGGATGTACAAAGGGCCCAAGGGCCTAAGTGCTGCACTGGGAAGCAATTTCCGCTGCACCTCCACACAATTACATACATACATACATAATCATCAACTTATGTTTAAAAAACGGATTACTTGACGTAAAAAATATATTTTCTCAAGTTTTTTGTTTAGGCTTTGACATCATTACAGGTTATTTAAATTGCATCTCCCATTTTTTTAAACAAAAACGAATGACTTATAGTTTTTCGAGTAAAACAGTACCCAATATTTGAGGTTGTCTGTTTACTTTTTTAAGATAGATGAAGGTTTAAAAGAAAAGTCAATGCAAAGTGTGTGATAGAAATTTGAAAGGTTTTCAAAATGATTTGGTTTGTGAAAAAGTACCCGCGATTTCAAGTAATCCTATAAATCAATCCAAGGGGGTTAAATCAGGTAAATGTGGTGGCCATTCAGTTGGCCTCGTCGCCTATATCTATCCGCTACAAAAATTATTGCCAAGAAATGTTCGGACATCAACACCAAACTGAGGAGGGGTTCCGTCTTGTTGCAACTATATTTTTGCATGGGTAACATCTTTATTCTCAATGTTTGGATAAAGACCTGTTAAAGATGAGACTAAGTCAAAACGTAGAAAATATAAGTGTTTGCAGCAGTTAAATTTTGTTTAAAGAAGTAGTAAGATCCTAAGATCCATAGAATGTATTAAAAATGGCGCCGACTGGCGGTTGTGTTAATGATGGGTTGTGTAAAATAACTGAAGAAAACTTCAAAGAAAAGCAATTTAAATGTTGCCAAAATAAATCTACCAGAAATATAGTTTGTATAAAGTGTGGAAACATATATCATTTATCTTGTGCAGTGAAAAACAAATTTGAGTGTCATAAAATTTGTGATACTAGAATAATATGTCAGCAATGTGCTGAGTCAGGTTCTACTTCAAAAAAAGAAAGTGAGTTACAAACTGAAATAATTATGCTGAAAGCATTACTGAAGGAAAAGGAAGAAAAATATAATCTCCTTTTAGAAAACAATAAACTACTATGGAGAAATAATTCTCTGTTAGAGGAAAAACTAACCAAAACAGAAGCAAAAAATTCAGTTAAAAACTACAGCTACAAACAAGCACTACAAAAACGGGACGGCGATAAGAAATCAACTTCTGTAAGGAATGGTACAGATATGGCGACGTTGCCAAATCAATCTGTAAACCGAGAGACTACCACAAACATACCCAAAGATCTCGCAAAAGATGGTTGCTGTGAATCTACTGCAGGGCCAAGTAATAATAATAATAATAATAATAATATCTCTACCCCTCATTCTAATCACGAGGATTAGCCCAGAAGTCGAAGACTTGTGCGGGAGAGGGGGCGGCATATTATTATTAAGCAGGCCGCATTTGCGCCCAGGAACGACTTACGTTGGTAGGCCCTAACCACCATTCAGTGCAGGAATGAGGGAAACCTGGAAAACCTCATTAATTAGCGGGGTAGTCCAATGTCAACAGGGTATCAATCTCTCACATTGACCCAAGCCAACACTCTTCCACCCTACCATACCCGCAGAGAGGGTGCCAATCTCTCCACGAATATAGCTTATATACGGTCTACCGGCTGCAGGGGTCGAACCCACAGCGATCCAGTCACCACGATTCAAGTACTGACGCCTTAAACCGCGCGACCACTGACCGATCCAAGTGAATTAAATAAACATCTAATCAAAGAAAATGTCCAAGGATTTTTCAATCAAGAACTTGAATCATTACAGAGGGAAAGAATGAACGAAGTAATCGATTTAGGAAACGTGGCGGGCAACCCAGTGAGTTCGAATAGGAGATTTTATAGGAATAAGAAACCAGCAAAGAAATTTTTTGGAGAAAATGAATCATCTGAAGACTTTGGTGTTCCAAGGAAGATATGGCTTTATGTATACAGAGTGAAAAGGCAGGTAACCCCACAAAAAATAATTGACCATATCAAAAATCAGAGTACATTTAAGGAGGCGGACGTAATAGTAAAGGAACTTCCTACATCAGAAAACCAAAATAAATGTTTTATGTTTGGTATTGATTACAAATATAAGGACAGCATCTACAATCCTACAACTTGGCCAAGGTCAGTTGCATTTCGGAGGTTTAACTTCAGCAAGTATAATCAATACCAGCAGCATAATGAAGAGGATTTTTCATAACAGCACAACCTAGAAGACAGGATTCTTCAATGAATAAAAAGAACGAGAACTTTGTGACACTAATCCACCAGAATCTGCAATCCATCGGAAATAGTGTAGATAAAATAGAACAATTGTTGTTAGAAAATCCTGATTGTAACTTTGTTTGTGTAACTGAGCATTGGAAATCAGTCAGTCAGTTAGAGAGTGTGGGTATAAATAATTTTCAACTAGCAGCTTCTTTCTGTCGGGATGAAAATAAGCATGGGGGATGTGCAATTTATTGCAAAAAAGGTATTAAATACAATTGTTTAAATAATATTTCTAAATTCTCTAATGTGGGTGAGTTTGAATGCTCAGCTATTGAAGCTATACTTGATGAAAACAAAATTATAATTGTATCATTATACAGACCCAGTGGTGGATCGCTAGAAGTGTTCTTTGACAAATTCGAAATGCTACTTACTGAAATTGTGGATAAAAATAAATTAATTTTTATTGCAGGGGATTTCAACATTGAACTAAAGGATGATAATGTTTTAAAATTTAAATTCTTGGCTTTAACCAACTCGTATGATATTTATAAGGTTATTGATGAATATACAAGGATTTCAAGAAATTCTAAAAGTAGCATTGACAATATTTTAACGAATTATAAAGGTTCATATTGCACAAATGTAATTGAGACTCATATTTCAGATCATACAGCTCAATTAATAAAATTTAAATTAAGTAATCAGAAACCTACTAAAAAACATACATATAAAAGATTTTTTACTGAGAATAACATAAGTGCATTGATTGATAAACTTAAACAGGAAGACTGGAAGGAAGTTTATGAATTAAATAAAGAGGATGTTAATGAACAATGGGAAAAATTCATCAGTAATTTTATAGTTATTTTCAATAGTTGTTTCCCCGTAAAATATGTTAATGTACAAAAAACTAAATGTCATTTAATGAATCCACGACTTAAGGAGTGTAAAGATAAATTAGATATATTGTTAACATTATCTAGACATAATAAGAACTTGAAAACGCAATATAACCAAGTAAAAAAAGAATATGACCAACTACTCCTCACTTATAAACAGGAAGGTTATAAAAATCGAATTAAAAATTCAGACAATAAGACAAAGTGCCTTTGGAGTATTTGTAATGAAATACATGGTAAAGTTAAAAATGTCGATTGCGAAGTGCAAGGAGACACATTAGAAATAGTAAACAGGTTTAATAAATATTTTAGCGAAACATCAAAACTACTTACAAGTAATTTTATGGATAATAATCCTTTTAAATGTAATATTGCAGAAAATAAAAGATCTATGATGTTTCAAGTTTTAAAACCTGATGATATTATAGAAGTAGCAAAGAGTTTAAAAAACAAATACTCCAGTGGACAAGACGAAATACCTAGTTATGTTATGATAAAGTGTGTATCTGTGATTAGTGTAATATTAGCATATATTATTAATAACTCATTAAAGTTTGGCATTTTTCCAACACAGTTGAAACTCTCTGTAATTAGGCCAGTATTTAAGACAGGTGATAAGGATTGTATAGAAAATTATCGACCTATAAGTGTTTTGCCCTGTTTTTCCAAGCTATTTGAAACTGCAATGTGCAACAATGTGATGCGATTTTTCCATGACTGTAACATTTTCAGTAACAATCAGCATAGTTACTTAAAAAATAAATCTACACAGACAGCGATCTTTCAATATACACAAAATATTATTAATTTAATGGAGAAGAAACAACTGGCACTGGGTGTATTTCTTGACTTGTCAAAAGCTTATGATTGCCTTGATCACAATATTTTAATTGAAAAATTAAATCGATATGGAATTCGTGGAAATTCATTGAAATGGTTCATTTCTTACTTAACAGACAGACAACAAAGAGTGCGTATCTCGAAGGATTTTACTATGTTCAGATCAGATATTGTTGCGACATCAATAGGGATACCACAGGGTAGTATAGTCGGTCCGATGTTATTTATCATTTATATGAATGACTTATGTCAGTCACCTCTCATGACTAATCAATTTATTACTCTGTATGCTGATGATACTAGCATTTTGGCAGGTGGAGAGATATACCCCGAGTTAGTAGAAAATTGTGTGGATTTGTTTAATAATACAACAAACTGGCTAGAAAAAAACAAACTAGTATTAAATGAGTCCAAAACAAAAGCAATACTTTTTTCTAATAAATCTGTAAATGATAAACCAGGCACCATAAAATTAGGTGATAAGACCCTTGAATTATCTAATGTAACTAAGTTTCTAGGAGTTTATATAGATGACTGTCTACGTTGGTCCCATCACATTGATCAGATCACTTCAAAATTGGGTAAAATATCTTATGGTATTAGGGTGGTAAATAGGTATTTAGATAGGAAAGCATGCTACAAATTTATTATGCAACGTTTGAATCGATTTTAAGGTACGGCATCATTTTCTGGGGTGCAAATAGAAGTTCTGAAAAAATATTTGTTATACAAAAAAGGGTAGTTAGATTGATTAATCGAATGAAATTTAGAGATTCATGCAGAACCATATTTAGATCCAATAAAATACTGACATTGTATGGTTTGTACATTTTTGAATGTCTGATGTATATTTTCAAGAATAAACAAGATCTAGATATTGGTTTTTCACATAACTACGATACTCGAAAATATAACTTTAAATACCCTAACCATAAATTGACTGTAATGGAAAAATCACCGCAATACATGGCAATAAAACTTTACAACAAACTACCCTTGCGTATAAAAAATATAATTTCAGGTAAGAAATTTAAAAAGGAGATAAAAAACTGGTTATTGATATTGAACCATATTGTATAAATGAATATCTCGATGTTAACATTACTTAACTCATTTCTATTTTTGGACGTCATTTCATTTCAGTGTTGTCAGTTATGTGTATGGTTAATTGGTAGCATTATTTTGAAATAAAGATTATTATTATTATTATTATTATTATACTGTTCACATTTCCTTGGTGTTTGCTATGCGATTCTTGAACTCAGTAACTATTACGGTGACATAATACCTGCAGTTGTCAGGATTTACAGTTCCATTCAAGGAAAAAGTAGCTTTATTAGAAAAAATAATAAACATTGAAAAGTTGCGATTCAACTTCAGTGCAAGACTGAATGCACTTTGTAAGGGTGAGACTTTTCTTTTCCTAACAGTTTTACGATTGTGGATCGAGATTATGTGTAAATGCATGAGAGAAGTGTGAGATTTTTGTTTGAACTTTAAATAATACTTTCAACTTAACGTTTTCATCGAGTTGAGGTCTGCCTTGTCAAGGTAAATTTGACAATAATTAATAACATATGTATTATAAAATTAGAAGCATATAACCCGCCCTTTCTCCAGATATAAATGTTGATTCAAAATTCGGTACATAATTTATGTTTATTATTGGTCTTAAAAAGAATCTAGCGCGGAATTTAATTATAATCAGTTATTTGCAAATCGACCAATGGCGAAAGTTTTTTAGAATATCTGCAAAATACTCTCCCTGATTTAATGGAAGATTTACCGCTGCAACTTAGACTAGAGTTTTGGTTTATGCATGATGGAACATCGCCTCATTTGAAGGAGTTTGTTTGTTCCTCGCCAATTGAATCCCGCGATGTTTTGTGGAACTTAACGTTATAGTAAACGATCATCATTCATTAAACACAGTAAATTACAATTTTCCGCGAAGAGAAAATTTCTGTTTCAGAAAACAATTTCTTTAGTTTTATTAAATTTATTTCATTTTTGTTTTATTTTATAGTGTTATTATTGTCTGTCAAATCTTAAAGACAAAGCCTACTACTGATTTTTTTATTTCTTCTATGAAACTCTATTAAAATCTTGTTCTTCTTCTCATTCATCTTCTATAGACACCTTGTAGTATTTCAATTTCTCATACTCGAAGACCAATAATAAACCTAAATCATGTACCAAATTTCCTAGTTAAAGTAATTCAGATATTATTATTTTTTTTTCAATATTTAGAACCACTGAAGGAAAGTGTGCAACATTATGTACAGAGTGAGTATACATATACATGCACGGGGCATTTCAAATATAAAAAATAACAATAATCCTAAACCTATCTATGAATTTAGCGGCATTGACAGAAACAATATGGTATTGTAGTGACAGCTGCCTACTTATTATTTCCACGCCTGCTACTTTGGAAAAAACAATTTTCTAATTTAAGTGCCGCCGAATCTCTTCGACCTTAAATAGTGTGTTTCTCGAAAACTGTTGTGTTGACCGATTTCTTTCAGGTATACCTTTTCCATTTAGAATTGAAGGTAGTTCAATAGTTTCTTATTAAAAAAATGAAAAGTGTAAAATACAAAAAGTTACACATATTTTTACACTGACAGTACAGTATACCACTACCCCCCAAATCCTCTGCTCAAGCGAGATATTTATCGTAAATTTTACCTATTAAACAAGACTATACTATTTTACATTCTCTAAAAATAACACATGCATTCTTTCAATTGCATGGTGCATACATACCTAGTGCATTTAAGTTGCCCACGGCTGCTTGTAAATATCCCCAGCAGTAAAACGAAAGAAATAACAAACTTATAAGGACTCGCATTGTAACTGTAGAACACAAATAATCCCGTAGCAAAACTTTCAAAAATATGTTTTATAAGGGGTTTTTACACATTTATCTCTTGATTCTGTGATTTCTTAACAGAAATATATTGTTATACATAAGTTGGTTATAAACATCCTTAAGGCGCGTTTACACATGAATAGATTTAGTAGCGCCAATAATTTCTGGCGCGCCAGTAAAATAAAATTGCGTGTGTAAACCTATACTGGTGTGCCATTTTTATTAGTGCACTGATAAAAATGGCATGCCAGTAGAGGTTTACTGGCGCTCAAGTATCCTCTGGCGCAATTAAATCCATGCATGTGTAAACCAGCTATTATTACATTATTATTGAAGAATTATAGTTAGTACAGATAGTAGTGTCTGACTTTAATGAGGTCAGAGGTTGTTTCAAGATAATTATAAACTGTCGCTGTTTTTAATTTAAAATACAGGATGTACCGTTTACAGTAGGGAAATATTTCATTTACAAGTGGTCCAGAAATTATCTAAAAAAAGAAAATTCTGAGTGTACAAATACAATTTTGCAAAGAAAAAATAAAAAAACGGCAGTTCGAAAATGATTTAAAAATACACTTCGGCACTGCACAGGAAACTGGTCCGCTGTAAAACCTGATAAGGCGACAAACAAGGAAAGGAAATGCTCAAGGAAAGAAATAAATAACATTTTATAACGCCGATTTTATACAGCAAATTTAATTTGTGGTTTTAATTAATAAAATAGTTAGACATACCCGATGTTACAACATTTTGGGCCCGTTTTACCCATTTTCTACAAACTTACTCAAATGTTCCTGCTTCTTTTCCATTTTAAACTCGTAAGTTTTCAGCAGCAACTAAGATACGTTTCCGTAATCGGTTTCAAATTTCCCTCGCGTTGCACACACTTGCACCCACTGCACATCGCTGTAAAAGTAGCTGCATTTGGCACATGTTTACTGGGAAATTGTTCTGCTATCGCATTTTCACAGCGTAATAAATTAAAACTATATCCATCAACTTCGAGTTACTTCTATACAAGTAAGCCATTTTTGACACTTGAAAAACTAATTTAAACACTGACGTCACAAAAATGTTAGTGCCTACAAAAAGTATAAGGATTTTATAAAAAAATGTTTACGATATTGACTTCATTTTGCATGACGCATCTATTCCCAAATTCTCTTAGATAAGTTCTTAATCACCCTGTATAGGCATTAAAGTTCGATTTTTTTTTGAGTAGTTTGAATAAAAATTTAACATTTACTTGAGGGAGTAAGAGATCAAAGTAAAACAAAACGTTTAATTCTTTTGAAGAATGAAATGCTTTTACGTCGGTGCATATATTTCCGAAAAGCATATATTCAACTTTTATAACGTTGATCAACTTGTGCTGCGCTTGTAATCAGTCTGCTGTTGGGCAAAAAACTCCCATTTACAATACGAAACAGTAAAAAAGCAAAATATACAATTTTTACTTTTAAACTCTTACAATTTTTGACAGCAACACTTCAAACACCTATTTCGGTTTAATATCCAAATCCAAACACTTTGTGTAGAGTACTGTAACATTAAATAAAAAAACCGTGTTTTGTTCTTAATAATGTTTTATTTTTCTTGGAGGGATTTGTATGAATGCATTGTGAATAATTAATAGAATATTTGTATGCGACTAGAGTATGCCAAAAGTTGGAAGCATTTACTCTGCATAAGAAATATATACTTGATTTTATTCATATGAAACAGAATATTTACTCTTCGGAAGTGACAAATGGTGCTTTTCCTTGAAGCATTACCTATTACTTCGAGTATAACGTTCTACTTAGATTTGCACTCATAGAAAGCTAAAAACTAGCTTTTTCTAGCAGTCCTAAAATCCTAAGTATTACCTTGTTTTCATGCATACAACCCTTTATTATGAATGTGGAGTTTACCAATAAATTACATGAATTCAGTTGAAACAATTACATATATAATTAGAAACATTAATAGTGATGGTACAATTTTAGTTAATCATTATATATTCGGGTTGTAGTCGATTTCAATTGACAAGAAAATCAGCTGCTAATAACGAAGTTGATACTGTTGGCTTACATTGTCCCTGGAGAATCCTTGGCTTGATCCCTTATTTCCTAGTTACAAAAGATTCTACATATCCCTCGTGTTCTTTCATCCATTGTGTTGTTTCAGAATTAGGATATTGCTAAGAGAAAGGCAGAAGTTCTTCGAATGGTATAACTAATGCACGTATCTACATTTGATAATTTGAAATTAGTAGCAATTAGATTTGGCAACTTGATGTGTGAAGGTCTCAAAGATCGATGTTTTCCATAAATGTCTGTTGGGTTTAAATCTTCACATATTTTGACTCATTCAAAATGTTCAACTTTTTCCTTAGTATAGAGTATTTTTTCACCAAGACCAAGTTCATATGATAAGTTTACTTTTAGATATCAATTTATTGAAATCTTTTAGTAAAAAATTATATTTCATTCAACCCTTTTCTCAATGCTCGAAACATTTGGTTTCAGTTCGGCCTTGTTGACATTATTTCAATCCTATCTTAAAGACAGGCTTCAGTATGTCGCATATAATGGATACAAATCTAATATGTATACTGCTACTTCTGGAGTATCCCAAGGATCTAATCTCGATCCGCTACTGTTTTTGTTATTCGTAAATGGCCTTTCGGATTATATTAGAAGCAAACATCTTTTGTATGCAGATGATTTGAAAATGTTTAGCTCTATGGGTAACGTGGATGACTCTTTAAATTCGCAGCCACAATTGACTAAATTGGTTGAGTGGTGCAATGTCAATGATTTGCCACTAAATATCTCCAAATGCAGAGTTTTAACGTACTCACGTAAAAAGTCTCTATCTATATTCTATTATATATTAAAAGATATAGCACTTACAAGGTGCGATTCGATTCGTGATCTGGGAATTATTTTCGCTTCGAATTTATCCTTCGCGATGCACATCGAAAATGTAGTGCCTGGTTGCAATAGATCTCTGGGATTTATAATGTGCAATTGTAAGTTGTTTTCCCATGAGCTAGCGTTAAAAACATAATATTTTTCACTTGTGTTTTAGCCAATTTATATTTCAAACGATTCAAAGAAAAGTTTTACATTTGAAATGTCATGTGCGAGTCATGCAATCATTAAAGTACCACAAAATATTATATTTTTCGCGGTTCCTATTTAAATTATTACCTGGTTCAATTAATAGTACTGTATTGCTGAAATTTTTCACACATAATATAAAAACATTGGACAAATTATTCTTTTTTAACGATTATATTTCTTTACCAGCGCGAGTGACATAGACACGAGTGATGTGTCTGACTTTCTAGTTTATATTTAAGCATTATTTCAAAACTGAATAAAAGCAAGCAAAAATTAGCCGGCTTTGTAATTGCATACAGTTTAAACATATCGACAGAAATTCTTCGCTGTTTAGATTAAATACAATTTATATCCGACATAAATATCGTGCAACTAATGTCATATAAAAACACACTTCTCATTTTTGCACACGCCATGGAACGTGCGACATATTTGTTGATCAAATTAAGTTAATCAGTGGGAAAACCGTTGCATAAGGAAACAGATAAACCTGATTTGAAACTTTATAAGTAACCGCACTACTTTAACGATTAGATTTTATTATCAACCACAGAACTGGAAAAGGAAATAAAAATGACTAGTACATACTGTATGAAATATAACATACCCAAAATATATATATATTACACATTTTGCGGCAGAGAATCATTCAATAAAAGCTAAGGACATCTAGCCATAACAAATTGCTTTCCTCATCTTAAAATTGATCCTAGATGTAATACAGAGTGGATAGGTTAAAATTAATTTTAAAATATATAAATTTCCCTTATACAGAAGACATAATCTTTAATAACTATTTATTCCAATAAGAGTATCAGTAACTTTATATTCATGAGCTCGTGTCAGTAGATAAAAGTAATATAGTTTTTTTATTAACTCACGTACCCATAAAAATATAGTCCTTAACATAGTTGCACAGAAATGTTTGCATATAGACACAGAGATTTGTGGTGTTAACAATTGAATGGTTTAACAACAGCAGTGCTTTGAAAGGGTATCTATAAATTTATTTGTACTTTGAACTAACTTTTTTGTTTCTATATTGTAATTTATGTTAATGATAACATCAATTGTTTAAATATATCTTATTATTAGGAAATATATTAGGGTGATTCAGGTTTTAATGCACAATCTTCGAGTCAGTCAAACTTTGAACAAAAATTCCGGTTTGCTATACATGTTTTTTTTATTTTGGGACTTTGTAAGGGATATACAGGGTGTTAAATTTTCAAAAATATAAACTTTTTTGTATAGCTATCAAAGTAGAAGATATTTAAGCCATATTGGTATGCATAGTAACTAGTTTAAGACGTTATAAAATATGTTAGTACCAAGTACTATCAATAACTTGTGGCGGAGGTACATGCACTTAATACCATTAATATTGAGAAAAAAGTTCTTCAACCCAATTTCAGTATCAGTAGGAGCACCTAATGCTTCAATCATTTAGAAATGGTTTGTAAATAATTTGCCTCTACTGAATCATGAAATGATGATGTGTTACATCATCTTTACATTATTGTTAAATTTTTTTGTTGAGTAGATGTGTTATGTATAAACATTTTTTCAGGGCCATAGTAATGGAACATTTAATGTATTATGTACTAATTTTCCTTTGTTTATGGGAATGTCTAGAAGGCTTATATTTTAAGAAAGAGGGTAAGTAGGTAATAATATTTGTAGCTAATTAGTTAGGTATATTTGTATTTGTCTTTTATATACAGTGTACCAAACCACACAGAGCAGATGTAGTTATATATACAGGGTATCCCAACGAAAATTTGACCCCCCCTATAATTGGAAAACCGAATAATATTTCAAAATTCGCCGAAACCCGTCGATTTTTGTTCTTGAGCTTTTTTGACAGTCAAGCCAACTCGATATGTTCATCCCCCTAATGCCCAACTTAAAAATTTCAAATACAACCACCCCACTTGTGGCACATCATTTTAAAGCCATTTTCAATGCGAATACAGTGACGTACCGTTTTTAGAAATCGGTTGAGATTTGACAGAATTATTGGTTACAAACGAAACGATGACAAACCAACTTACGCGTAGTAATTTCTACACAAATGCCCACCACTAATAAGTTTTTCATCTACTACACATGACCGCATTACCTAATTGTTATTGATGTGTCTATCAGTTTACAAAAAAGTCAGAAATGAAATAAAAAAGCTGAAGCAAATAATAAATCAGTTGCTCAAAATGACCCCCGTTAACTTCCAAACAATAATACAGTCTGTTTTCAAATTCTGTTCGAACATTATTAAAGACATCCGCAGTTATTAATCGGCATTCTTCTACAATTCTCTGACGTAGCACTTGCAATGTTTCCGGCTGAGTGGCGTACACTCGTGATTTTAAATGACCCCATAGAAAAAAGTCCAAAGGGGACAGATCCGGAGATCTTGGTGGCCATTCGACGGGACCTCTTCTGCCAATCCAATGCCCCGGAAAATGGTCATCCATAAATTGTCCCACAGCAGCAGCATAGTGCGGGGGCGCACCATCTTGTTGGAAGGTTATTTCATTTTCTAGTAAATTGTCGTCACTTTCTAAAATCTCTGTTATCCTAGGACCAGTTGTACTTTCCAATAATTCTAGATAGGTGTTTCCATCGAGATTACCTTGGATGAAAAATGGTCCAACAAGATGGTCGCCCAAAATGCCTACCCAAACATTCAATTTTTGAGGTGTCTGAGTATGAAATTCCCTGATTAAATGCGGATTAGTATCACTCCAATAACGACAATTGTGTCTATTCACTTCGCCATTCAACATAAATGTGCATTCGTCGGAGAAACATGTATTGTAGAGAAGATTTGGATTCAGTAGAAGTTGTTCACTAAAGTATTCGCAAAACTGGTTACGGCGATCAAATTCATCTTCATGTAACTCTTGAACCAGCATCATCTTAAATGAATGAAACTTATGTTATTTCAAAATTCGATGAACACTGGAACGGGATACGCCAGAAGCTTGAGACACAGTTGTAATCGATTGCTTATTATCCATCTGTACATGACCCAAAACTGCCACTTCAACTGCTTCATTTCGAACTGGCCCAATTACTTCACGTTTCTTGTTTAAAAACGAATAAATTTGTCAATCAGGTGTTTAACGTACTGGTGGTTTACATTTTTTTCAGGATGATTGGCATTAAAAAATCATGCTGTAGCTTTAGCTCAATCGTGATTTCGATAATAAATTGCAACAATTTCTACTCTTTCCGCGATAAAATAAACCATTTCGAACACACGTTAATACTTTCAATAACGGCTGAAACTAATGATTTCTTGGTCACAAGCAAAAAACACCGACTTTTTTTAGTACTGATTTTTTGTTGTTTTGAAAAGGTCTGAATTCCTATAAACTTAAGTATCTTCTACTAATAACTATTTTAGTATCTAGTTTTATTTACTTCAGATTTTTTATTTCATTTCTGACTTTTTTGTAAACTGATAGACACATCAATAACAATTAGGTAATGCGGTCATGTGTAATAGATGAAAAACTTATTACTTATTATTAAGTGGGCATTTGTGTAGAAATTACTACGCTAAGTTGGTTTGTCATCTTTTCGTTTGTAAACAATAATTCTGTCAAATCTCAACCGATTTCTAAAAACGGCATGTCACTGTATTCGCAATGAAAAGGGCTTTAAAATGATGTGCCACAAATGGGGTAGTTGCATTTGAAATTTTTTAGTTGGGGTTGCAAGGCATTAGGGGGATGAACATATCGAGTTGGCTTGACTGTCAAAAAAGCTCCCCCCAAGAACAAAAATCGACGGGTCTAGGCGAATTTTGAAATATTATTCGGTTTTCCAATTATACGGGGGGTCAAATTTTCGTTGGGATACCCTGTATACACGATGGTTCATTAATAATGGCATACCTATTATAGCTTAAGGATAGATTGTTTACATAAAAATATAGCGATTGGAGAATCATCCGATTGTTGCTTCTTCTACAGAGTATTAAAATTGAAAACATATTTTCGTTTTTTTTGTGACATTTTATGTGTTTGTTCCAACCGATTGTTTTAAAAGTTTGTAGTTTTATGTTGAAGTTAACTTTTAATGAGTATTGCATAAGCATATGTTCCTAAAAAATTTTGTTGTAAAATTTCACATTTATATCTTACATACTCTCTACCTATAACTTTGATATATTAATTGCAACGAAAATTAAAAATATATTTTAAATTTGAAATAATTCTAATAAATAAAATTAAAAACGAAAAGTTAAACAAAACTGACATTACATTTTACTTCATGAATATTAATGTTGTTCTATTTTAGTGTTGGAAAATGTAATTACAAAAAATGAAGAAATGTTTATTCCTGTCTTCAAATTTGAGGAAAAATCTTATTATGTTGGAGAATTAAAAGTACGTATACTGGTATAAATTCAAGATAGTTTAATGAAGTGCAATAGAAAATTTATATATGCAAAAATTTTATAACATAAAATAAAAAAGGAGCAACATGAACAAAATTGAAGAGATGTAGAATGTAACGTAAAGTATGTTACAAACGTTCGGCGGTGACAGTATCTACATAAAAAGCACTGAAAACTCTATAAACATAACTTCTTAAACGCACCATTTTGCAGTTACGGATCTTAAAAGATGCAACTACGAAAACAGATCTTTGTTGGAAAAATAAAACAATACAAGTTTCAGGGACTAGTTAGTTTCAGGAAGCCAACAAATAATGTGGATAGGGATTAAATCGAGAGAGAGGAAGAGTGTTTTTTATCACCCTGTATCCTGTTCTCTACAATTTTTTTCTACAATGGTGCAAATTTTCAAGATTTTAGAAAAACTATTGAATTTAGAAATATCTCTTGTGTTTTATATGCAAAATGTATAGTAAATTTTACAAAATGCAGTATTATTGCAGTATTATTTGTACCAGTCTCAAAATAGTGAAATGTGATTAATTTACAGTACCTGGATGAGTAAAGAGGGTGAGTGAGAATTGCAGGGGATAAGATACAATAGGCTGCTTGAGGAGGACACAAAGTTACCAATAATACGTTGACATTAAGTGAACCAAGCACTTTTGTGTTCTTTCAAAATTTTATTGTTTTCTCTTTCCAACAAAGAGTGATGCCATAAAAACTTCTGAAGTTGAACCTTCTACGGTGTATAACAGCAAAATGGCGCTTTTAAGAGGTTATGTTTATTACAGTTTTTAGTTATATTTTTTGTGTAGGTACCATCACTGCTCAAAGTTTGTAGCATATGTCACGGGACACCCTGTATACAGTGTGAGTCAAGTCATTAATAATGGTACATAGCTTAAAGCTAGATTGTTAATGCCAAAATGAAGCGATTGAGCCAAATATGCCTTATTCAATTGTTGCTACTTTTCATTCGACAGGGTGTTAAAGTTGTAAAATTGTTTTAATTTTTTTTGCTATATTTTAAGAACGTATGGACCGATTGTTTTGAAAATTTGTAATCTTATGTTTTTTGAGATGGTAATTACGAATATGCACAGTGCTGAGGTTACCACTAGGGAGCGCTAGTTATATTGTACTGTCCATGTAAAAATATGTCTAACTTTTTGTATTTTACACTTTTGAATTTTGTAATAAGAAACTATTGAACTACCTTCGATATTAAATAGAAAAGGTATACCTGTTACAAAACAATAAACTTAACCGTTTTCGAGAAACAAACGATTGTTTTTAAGATTCGGCGGAAGTCTTAAGATATCAAAACTGAATTAACAAGACGGACATTACAATAACTGAAAATTTTATTATGCATATCTTAACAAGTTGTTAATTATAATAGATTCTCGAAGTGACCACCAGCGACTTCACTTTCTTAGCCTCTTATTTAAATGTTATCTAAATGAGCATTTTCTAGTTCCCCAATTAAAAATAATTCGTTGCGTAAATGTGGCTTCGTCCGTAAATAATATTTTATTATAAAATATTGAGTCATTCTGTTACTGGCGAAGAAACTGTACAAACCGTAACCTAGCTGGAGGGCTTTGTGGCGTTAAGTGTTGAACTGGAGTAAAATGATAAGGATGCAATTATTCTTTGTGGAGTATTCTGCTAACGGAAGACTGACTGATGCCAGTAGCTGCCGAAATCATCTTGGACTGCTGTTAATAGTTTCAGCTTTCCAATGTCTATTTTCGGGTGAGGCAATTCTGTTTCACCTAATCTGTTGTACAATTTCTTAAATAGTTTATGTTCGGATTGTCTGTTGTCTCAATATAATTCAAAGTACCGCGCTGCTGCGTGGCGACCACAAACATGTTTTTGGGCATATGCACATATCATGTTTCTCATTTCAATGTTCGAAAAATTATTATAACGAGCCATTTTAAATATAAAAAGTAACAATAAAACACTACTGCCTAATCTATGAATTGAGTGGCATTGACAGTTACCTACAATATGGTATTGTAGAGACAACTGTTTATTTCCACGTCTACTCTTTGGAAAAAATAATTTTCAAATACATCTAATCACCAGGGAAAGTATTTATTTACGTTGATACTACAAATGTATTATTTTCAGTTAACATATTTGGAAGCAGATCAATTTTGCAGGAATATCGACATGAGATTAGTAACAATTCAATCATCTGAAGAGTTTGAAACATTGTGGGGCTACATTCAAAATACTTGTAAGTGCATCATCCCTTTAAAACTATTTCATTACAAAACCGTGAACCATGTGCTTTTATGTGGTAGCACCATTTAATAGGTACTAATTCATTATTTATCTCTCAATATAGAAATAACTATGTCGTTAATGTTATCAGTTTCTTTAATTTTATTTATGTTTTTCTAGTTTATGCTACACACACCACAGTGCTTACACACGTCAAAAACAAAGTAAATGTCAAATTTTATAAAATACCGATTAAAAAAATCAATAGAAAATGATGAAGGGGTTAAGAACAATTAAAAAAAAAACAGATTTCTAAAACAATGAAACTTGATTCGAATAAAAAATTAATTTTGAATGTATCAGATTTTAATAATAATATGCCGCCCCCTCTCCCGCACAAGTCTTCGACTTCTGTGCTCGTGATTAGGATGAGATAGTATTATTATGTAATAGGTGGAAAATGGAAACTAATATTTCCCGTTAACCTAAGTACATCTTTGAATAGATATAGATAATACAATATATTTCAGGTAATGAGAGAAAATTCTGGTCGTCCGGTGCAAGACTACTAGATGGCGACAACTGGATTTGGATGTCCACCTTAGAAAATGTGGAATTCACCAAATGGAAACCCGGAGAACCTAATAATGAAAGTAACGAACAATGCCTTGAATTCTTGAGCGACGATAACAAAAACTTTCTTTTCAACGATAAAAATTGTCATGAAAAAAATTCATTTATTTGTGAAAAGGATAACCGTCGGCAAATGAAGAAGGAAGACGATAACTCAAGTAAACATTTGTGTTTGTTTTCATAAAATACTTAATTACGTCTAGTCAAAATATTCTTGAGAGTTTCCAGACACAAAATTAATTTTTTGTTGATAAAAGTTTACAGCAATCGGTAGTTTCAGAAATGCATACATCATATACAGTAACAATGAGTCACAATATCAGAAAACAGAAGAAAATTCTTAATTATTATTTATTTTAATATTATTTCTGTGCAGTAGATACAACTTTTGTAACAATAAATTTAAATTTAAATAAGTTAAAAATATATTCTTTTTATTAAAGTTAGAATGAAAATTTGACTTTTGGAATATGAAAATAGAACAGTCAGGGAAAGTTGTCCCACAACTGGATAAACAATTTATGTAATAACCATTTTTGTTCTATCTTAACATCAAATATAGCACCACTAGATAAGAGTTAAAGTTATAATAAAGCTTTAGACGACAGCATAGTGAATATGAAATACATCTTGAAAAAGAAACACTGTTGTAGTATCGGTAAAATTACTAATCACTGTTGTTGCTATCACTATCGCTGTCACTCGAATGATAGCTACTTCAGTAAGGAGGGTTAAATTGTCATATTTTGGTAGCGGGATGACCTGCTTTTTTGTTACACTCTGTATAATTTCGATCGGAGTATAGATTATCTGCCTCTTTAAACATTATACTCAAAGAATAAACTTCTATCTATTTCGCAGAACACACCTACGCCTCTCAAAATTCCTGTGGTCCACTTAATATTAATTTAATGCATTTTGACGGAAAAAGTTATTACATGGGCAATAATTTTAAGGTAAGTAGGTGATCACCTATAGCTTCTGAGGCATGAATTGTCAACTCAATATGATCTAGAAGAAGCAACACATTTTATCATTTATTCTGAATCCTTACAATTTTGAATAGCCGATCAAAACATATTCTACAGTTTTCTTTGTTATACCCATTTCTTATCTTCCTAATTTTAATGTTTCTATTTATCTTACTAAATTTCTGCAGGCATTTAATTTTAATACTATATGAAATATAGTTCATTAACTTTCTAGGCCACGTTTCTCGAAGGGACTCAGTTTTGTCAAATGATCCACATGCAGTTGGTCTCCGTCAACTCAGAAGCAGAAAATAACAGATTACACAAATATGTTCGAGATACTAGTAAGTAATTATACATATTCGTATAACATCAAAAATCAATAATTAAACAAAATAAGTAACAAGACTGCAATCATATGCTATTTTCGTATCCATTTTAGAAGACAATATTCGAAGTGAAGATTTGGAATGCTTTGAAGTAATTTTTTCTATCATTCGTTTTCTTATTTTGTGGAAACCCTGTGTATCAAAATTAAAATTTATTATTTTGAAAAACAAATTTATAGAAAATATACTTTTTCTACTTCCTACCTGGAAAATACTATTTTACTTCGCCATTTCAAGAAGGAAAGGAGTACTTTTCCTCGTTCGGGAGGAAAATAGCTGTAAGAGTAGTGTATAGACTTCTTTTATTGATACACAAACTTCCTAGACATGTATAATAATGCTTTTCCTTGAAACTTATTTTTTAATACTTATTTTTATTTATAAAAATTGAAAACAGTTTAAATAAACATAAATAACTAAATATTGTTAAAATTTATGATACAGTTAGTTAAACTACTAATGGAAATTCCCCCTGAAGAAATATTGGCTCTGCTGGTAGAGATGAGTTCCTGTTTGTTATTTTCCAAATTCGTGGTCGTTGATGAAGTACTTGCGGCAGAAACAAAATTTTCAAAAATAAAACAACGTTTTTTGGTACTGGAAGTAGTACTTTCTCCCGTAATTATTTGGGTGACTACCTCACATTTTTATAAATACAGTCATCTAAGTACCCTTCTGCTACTACGTTTATTCGCCATCCCTCATGTCTTTTTATAGTAAGAATATCACTTTCAGCATTGACTAATAACGTAGCTGAAGTACGGCGGGAACTGTGTCCAGTATAGTCTTTCGAATCATCCAAATTATAAAATATTGCTATTCTGTACGGAATTTTAGCAATTGTATTTTGGCTAATTACCTGGTTTGTACATTTTCCTTTAACATAAGTTGCAAAAAATTAGAATGCCAAGTTTTAGGGACCCAGAGTCCATATATTTTCTATACGTATTCAAGACAGATACTCCGCTTACAATCTCATTTGTTATTGTAAATGCCCTTTTGATATCAGTGTTTGAGTCAGGTACCTAATCAACTAATTCATCGCTACGGCATGCCTCAGCAATTCCAAATATAAGCACTACCTGAAATAGGAAAAATGCACTTATGACAACAGCCTAAAATGTCACTTAATTGTCATTTTTATATACTTTCTAATAAAAAAATGCTGCGTTACGTTTTTATTTATTATTCAATAATAACGATCAATTTTGCCTACATATCTAAGTAAATTTTATCTGGAGCTGCTGCAATAATCTTGCTGATATCCTCCTTTGAAAAAGTATTGGCTTTCTTGGCTTTACAGCCAGCAGATTTCCTATTTTAAAAAGATACCAATAGGACTTAGGACTTAATGTCCATATTGTTTTTAATTTGGAGTGTTGATCGCAACATGCTGTATTTGCTCCATAATGTTGAAGGCTTCAAATCGGCGCATTTTTTGGAAAAGTAAAATAGACCCCATCCAACATTTAAATAGCTGATACTCGTTTTCATAATTTTCACGAGACTTCAACGGTAATAGATTTAACGAAACCACGTTTGCTTCCTGCAGAATATCTTGAGGAACTTCATCTTCATATTCGGAATACATTATTATAAACTTTTGGGAAATTGGTGTATTTTGTAAACAAGAAGCAACCTTGGCAACGTTCCATGTACTTTGATTTTTAACAACATATACTTATCTTAATAATTATTATGACATTTTGACATATTTAGTTGTTTGATTGTAATGCATAAGGAAATATAATAAAATATATGTAAAACCAATGTAAAATACGGTGAATGGTCGTAGAAAAAATTATATGTATTACACAGAAGTTAAGTGCCATTTTCTTCCATGGATATTGATCTATCTGTGGGAGGAAATTATGCACTTTGCTCCCTTTTTATACAAATAGCTATTATGTTTAATACCAGTTATAGTCACTCTATAAATGATACTGCAGGAAACAACTACTCCGCGGGCTAATGCCCCGACCGGCATTGAATTACACCTGCAGTATCTATGTGAATAGCCAAGAACCCAGTTATAGTCACTGTTGTGTTTGAGAGCAATCAAACCAAATATCATTTCTAGTGGCAGGCCACAGTTTCTGGTCTTCTGGTACCAAAGCTATCGACGGCAGAACATGGGTGTGGCTTTCAACAGGTACGCCAATAGAGTTCACTCAATGGGAAATGAACCAACCAAACCATGCTGAACAACAATGCATTAAACTTGTAGAACACAAAAATGAAGGATTATTTTGGAACGATGGTGACTGCGATGACAAACATTTCTTTATTTGTGAAAGCTATAAAGAATATCCTCTTTTCGAAATTGGATCCACTTATTCGAGAACGCGTACTGCAAGATCTGCTGATGGATACACGTACCAGTACGGTAAGAGACTGATTACAATATTTTCATAAAGTTTAATTTCGAAAAATTGTCAAATACCTACTAAGTTCAAATTTATTATTGACGTATTTCTGTTCTGCATAGGACAATATCAAGAAAGTAAGCAGGACAAAACGCAAGTGGAAGCAAAACACAAAGCTAAAGAGGAGGCAGATAAAAAGGCGAAAGAGGAGGCATATAACAAAGCAAAGGCGGAAGCAGAAAAGGAAGCGAAAGAGGAAGCAGAAAAGAAAGCAAAGGAGGAGGCAGATAAGAAAGCGAAGGAGGAAGCAGAAAATAAAGCGAAAGAGGAAGCAGAAAAGGAAGCAAAGGAGGAAGCGGAAAAGAAAGCGAAAGAGGAAATAGAAAAGAAAACTAAAGAGGAGGCACAAAGGAAAGCAGAAGAAGCAGAAAAGAAAGAAAAAGAGAAAGCAGAAGAGAAAGCAAAGGAGGAGGCAGATAAGAAAGCGAAGGAGGAATCAGAAAAGAAAGCGAAAGAGGAAATAGAAAAGAAAACTAAAGAGGAGGCAGAAATGAAAGCAGAAGAAGCAGAAAAGAAAGAAAAAGAGAAAGAGGAAAAGAAAGAAAAGGAGAAAGCCGAAAAGAAAGAAAAGGAGAAAATAGAAAAGCAAGAAAAGGAGAAAGCAGAAAAGAAAGAAAAGGAGAAATCACAAAAAAAAGAAAAAGAGGAGAAGAATAAGAAAGAGAAAAAGGAAGAACAAAAGAAGGATGTCTTGAAATATGAAATTACTTTAGATGGAGGACATTACCGATTCAGCAACATCAAGGTTAATAATAAAAACGTCTAATACTTTCTGATAATAACTTTTCTTTTATAGCCTTGATTAATAATTATGGCTTGTTTTAGGTAAACCATGAGGAAGCGGCCCAGACATGTAAACAGTATGGCATGGAACTCGTTAGCATCCCAAACGAAAAAAAGGATGTCTTTGTCAATGACTTGATCAAGGATTATGGCAAATCTGGTGAGTACATCCAAAACTTATTTTCTCCCTCTCTCTCTCTGTTACGATGTATTATGCAACATAACCTGAGACCGCACATCTTATGTAAACACCTCTTTATAAAACTATTTCTAGATGGAAAGTACTGGACATCAGGAACTAAAAAGAGCGATGATCAGTGGATATGGGGGGATCTTGAACCCATAACTTATTTCAATTGGGCGCCCAGTGAACCTGATAGTGACCAGTATTGCCTCCAAGTACGTGCCACTGGTCTGTGGCATGATCAGGACTGTGATCGCAATTCTTTATTCATATGTGAAAGTGTGAGTTACTCCGCACCAAGTTACAGCGATACTTACACATATCAAGCTAATTTGGCGCCATATTACTCAAGCAGTTATTAAGTACAAAGGTTGCTATATGTACTGCTAAGGTTGAAATATAAGTAATAATATTATATTTGGTGGACGCTCCAACACATGTATCGTATATGAATATTGGAATAAAGTGTACTTGTATAAAGCAGTTTATTCTTTCATTAGTACATAAATATAAATAAGTAAGTTGGAAAAAATGGAAGCATTCATTAGTGGATTAAATTTAGTGAATTTTTATACCTCGAACGTTCTAAAACATTCAAGTGCATTAACATTAAAATTTACATTATAATGTTTTTAATATAGAATAGAGTTTTCTTAAGCATTATTTTGGTTTACTTTTGGAGATTATGTTTAGCACATCAACTAAATTCACACAAAGTTCACTGACCTTATTGGAATTTCTAACCGGATTTAGATATATGTTTTTTTTCTATAACTAATAACGTAGTACTTTAACCGCAAGGGTAGAAAAAATGATACTTTAACATCAGGAATAGATAAAGCCCTTTATTTTCTAATACTTATAACCACCAATTTAAATCGTTACCTGCTATTTGCGAATACATATATTGTGAATACATTAATATTACAATTAACATTCCCTGAAATATGCATGGAAAGTCTACGTCAAAATTGCTATGTCCCGTATACATTTCTAGATTTGGCAGCTCTTCTTCTGCGGAATTTTATTAAAGGTGTTTATTCCCATAGGTTGTCTGTAGTTGATGAAGAATTTCTTATGGGGCACGTTCTGAGGGTGAAGAGTGATGTGTGACGCTTCAAGATGCTGTTTGCGGATGTCTTATTAGTAATACAGAACAACCGGTCCTTTTTGATTGTAGTATCGAAAGAGAAATAAGCATCAAAAACTGTCCAGCACCAATGTTTCCAACTTCTAATCTTTGCAATTCAAGCTACAACCTGTAAGCCAAATGAGTAATATACATATTTATTTGTAACCACCAGTTGTTTGTTTTAGGAAAGCTATGAGCTTGGTATACTTGGTAACTACAAACAAAAAATCCTCCCCTCAATTCATCCCTACCTTGAAATATCGATATATTCATTTACCAATATGGTAATAACTTGAATACTGGACTATGAATCCTCAGCTCGAGTATCGTATGGTAATAATTCCTCTTTTATTTCATTTTCAGACATTTCTTCTTTCAAAAACTATACAAAACGGCACCAAAAGAGAAATTAATGTTGACACCACAATGATAACCGAAAGGGATAATTTTGTTTGGCAATCAAACTCTATAGAAACCAATGCTAACTACGCAAATATTTCCCTAATTTAAAATCGCTTCAAATAATTTATAAATTTTGAGTAGTGTCTCGTAATGGTTGTGGAAGATTAAATTTTATGGAATTATGGATATAGGATTTGACATCTACCACAGATGTACAGTATAAATAAAACATAATTACAAAACATATCTTCATGTAACTAATAGCTATAAATCTGAATTTAGCTAGAAACATAATTGAATCTTCAAAATTTTATCTTTCTACTATCAGTTCTAGAAATTTATTGCACTAATCTGTATTTATTATTATTATTTATTAGATGAGTTAACTTCAAGATCAGGGATAACGTAATTAAAATATATATGACACACAAGTTAAAGTCAAATCTTCTGTATTTTTTGTTGTTCTTTAGTCAAGACAAAGTTTCAGTAATCTGCAAATAGAATAGAGGAAAACTGGTTAGTGATTAGATAAGAGGAAGTCTTGCGAAGGTTATTCAACTACAAGTAGATCTGACGAATGCAAACAAAATATTAATATTATTTGTTTCATTTAGTATAACCAACAATTCAGTAAATATTACTTACTTTTATTACAATATCATAGTTTTTCTTTGTGAATCCTTAATCAAATTGGTAAAATTCATATTTTAACTATATTTTCATATTACAGCTCGTACTTCATCTGTAAATAATATTCTAAACATTCAATTACCAGATTCCAATCTGTTTGGAAATCTTCGACAATATTCACGTCACATGCAGCACGGCCATTGAAATTTTGTTGACAATGATCTTCAATTATACAATTTGAAATAAAATAATTACGTCCTTCATTTTGAAACTGTGTAGATAATGTAGATAGCTTAGCTTTTCAATTTATCTCTTCGTTCTTTAACTTTCCCTTCAGTTTGGAAACATTTTAAAATTTGACCAATATTTAAGAAAGATGACAGGAGTTTAAATTGTGAATTACAGGCCGATATCAATTTTATCCAACTTTGGAAATTGTTTGAAACAATCTTATATGATTATATGTTCTTGACCATGGCTTATTTCTGGAAAAATATCTTTTTATGGACTAACATTTGATGTTTGCCAATGACTTAAAATTACTCAGATGTTTTGACATTATTGAAGATTGCTTGGAATTGTAATCTGGTCTAGCAACAATTAATGGTGTGAACTTAACTCCACCACCATTGAACATATACAAATGTCATATGTCATACACTAAAAAGGCTGCATAACTGAATTAATTACCCATATAATTTAAATATAGTGTTTCTAATATGATAATTTTAGTGATGTAGTAGTTATGTTTGATTCCAAATTAACTTTTGTTGACCATATTAATACCATTACCAAAAGTGCTTACAAATTTCTAAGTTTCATTATTCGTAATTTAAGGCAGTTGTTGGTTCATACTATTAAATTGCTCTATTTCTCACTCGTTCGTTCTAAACTAGAATATGCTAGATGAGGAGTCCAGGATATGATGTTCATATAAACAGCGTTGAGGAAACTCAAAGGCAATTACTTAAATATCTTTCTATTAAATCTGATAATATTTAAAGTTATCCTTAGTGTGAACTGTTGTCAGGTTTCATGTAAATTCATTAGCTTAGAGAAGGCCATATTTTTCTGTTTTTTATTTCTCTTCAAACTTGTTAATAAATATTATTTAAATTTCAGTATTTTGGAATGGAAAACTCGATATAAAAGCTTATTATATTTAAAACCACCCAGGACAAAATAAATGTTCTTCAATTTGCACCGATTACTGTAATGTGTTCAAATTATCTTCGTTATCAGAATTCTTTTGACATTTTTGTTCTGGTGTAGATAATATTAAAAGTATAGGTATACATACTCGATATGGGTTGAGTCATTTGTGTCAGGCTAGTTGTTAGTGTGTATTTGTGTAAATGTATAAATTATTACATTTTCTAGCTTGTTTACCATTTTTTTCTGCTATTCGTATTACTTTATGTATGTATTATAAATAAATCAGTTATTACTGGCATCCTTGGAATGTGTGATTGCGCAGTCAAAATAAATGAGATTTACTTAAATATACATATATCTAAAAATTCACCGTTTTTGAGATACAGAGTGTTATAGGGTTCTAAATTTTTATTGTATTATTTATTTGCTTGGAAACTTTTCATAATAAAACATCAACAGATCTAAGTTATAATGAGGTATATTTAGTCTAATTGTTATTCGGTGTTTTTAAATATTTCCATTACCAGTGCCGTCGAAACCCTATGGAATTCTTCTCTTTAAATAAAAGTGGTACGCTACTGTCTTAATTATAAAAAACCAAAAGATACTTTTTTTGATTATTTTGAACAAATAATTATTCTTCAAAGTGCAGTATTAAGTAAATGTTCTTTAAAAATATATTTGCGTTTCGAAGGTTAAAAAGATACAGGGTGTCAAAGTAAATATTTTATTTTCGACGTTTAAATTTTTTTTAAAACATTTCCAAGATCGGATGTTTTTGAGGGCGAGAAATTCAAATGTGTTTCGAATTTTGACGCTACTAATAGAAGGCGCTACTTATGGCACATGCTCTTTTCAAATTGCAGAATTTTTTTGCCGTTTAGTAGGTACACCGGGTGTTCCCTCTAAGACTTTCAGTGCGAATATCTCAGAAACCAGCATAGCCAGTGCGACGAAATTTGGTATGCAGACACTAGATGGCGCGTAGAATCTAACATCAATTCTTATACAGGGTGTTCCATTTTCCAAGAAATTGATTTAATTTTTATTTTTTGGTTGTCAGTCCTGCTAAAACTTGTGTGTTTAAATTGAAATATACTTAATTATAAACACATTCTGATAAATAAACATTCAAAAACTTCAAAATTTAACATAAAAAAACGCCTCCAAAAAGTACCCAAATTTCATTGTTTTGTCATGTAAAACGTGCATAGCCTTGAGCCAGACTTACACAGAAGAAACTAACATCGCTAATCGTCAAAACTATGAATTGTCATTGAATTGTCAAATATTAATGGCATAAAGTATTTTATTTTACAGAAATAACGCTAAATAATGTATTTAATGCAATTTACGTATGCACAATGATGTTATTGAGACTTGTCGATAAAAATTTAGACTTAAGTTGAACCTTTTGGAGCACTGGGGTCGCTGTGTCGGCGCAGTCTACCGCTACAGCTAGAGTTACAGTGTGAATATTGTGTAAAATATATGTGAATATTTTTAAATTGTTCCATTATAATGTAATAAAACTTCACTAAATTGTTTTTTTTTTATATTACTACAGTGTACATAATAATTAGGTACCCGTATTTTTTATCACAAAATAATTTACAAAATTCTGTAAGTACCTAAAGTATATCTCTCTTTTCCAACTGATGTAATTATTGATTACTTATTTAGCAACAAATAAATTCGAACAAAACGATTCCAAAAACTTTTTTTATTATAATATGAACGTGTTTGTCGTTGAAAGTCAGATCGGAACCTACCCCAGCCCCACAAAAGAAATGTTACGAAAGCATAACCTAGAAATTATTGAGGTTACTTCTGCTTATGTCCACATATTTCAGCAGTTCAGCACTTTACTTATGTTCCTGATGGATAAAATATGTTAAAGAAGAACTCTACATCTGTAAAATAGTAAATAATGAGCTACAATGTTTGTATTTCATATGATGATGAAATGTCCGGAAGGTTTTACTATGACACAGGACTGAGACAAGGAGGCCCACTTTCTACGCTTCTTTTTAATTTAGTACTAGAAAGGGTCATAACAATTCTGAGACCGACAGCGCTGTATAGCAGTAAAACCTGGATCTTCAATAAGGAGTCAAGAGAAAACCCATTAAGGTGGGAAAGGAAGATTTTAAGAATAATTCTAGCGGGAAGAAACCAGAGGAATGCTATGTAGGGAGAAATAATGAGGAAATATATGCAATGTACAAGTCACCGAAAATAGGCGAAGTTGTAAGAGTCAGAAGAGTGCAGTGGCTAGGGCATCTACAACGTATGGAAGATGAAACAACAGTTAAGAAAATTGTATTTAACTACAAGAAAAAAGGGGAGAGGAAGCGATGGAGAGAGGCAGTGGCAATAGATCGAAGGGAGAAGAACGTAAAGGATTGGAAAAGAAAAGCGAAGAACAGAATGGAGTGCAGGAGAATAATACAGGCCTAAAAAGCCTGTAAACAGCTTTATATATATTATGCAAATCACCAAAATACTGACTTATGCTTTGCCTTTCAATACCTCATATATGGTTTTAAAAGATTGAAAAATTTGTGACAGACACATAGTTGTCGATAAAAGTGAAGTGTGTGCAATTGTGGTGATTATAGCGATTTCGGCTATTTTTGGAGTTATTTCTTGAACTTGGGTGTTGAAAAAATGTACAGGATGCAATATTTTTTTCCCACTACAAGGCGCTTCTTAATTTTCAGCAAAATTTGCTTTTTAAATCCGATATCGTAAAACAGTTTAAATATTCTACTGACAATTACCTATTGTTCCTAAGTAAGTGCTAGAAGTTGTAGCTATTGTATCTGCAGAACGCTGGAAGTATGTTCAGTTTATGTTTTTGGATTTTCCAGCTTTAAAAACTCAGCTCTCTTCTGTGTTCGATAGTTGATGAAGATTTTTTTATGAGGCACGTTCTGAGGGTGCGGGCAATATATTTTAGTATAATTTTCAAAAAGTTATGTCCAGATTCGTTATTTTTTAAGAAGAGGTGTAACTCATCTGAACAACAGCATCTAAACCGATTTTACCTTGACAAGGAGATATTCATCATCTGCAGCAGATTGTAAAAATTTTGTCACATAACCTTTTGCGGTTAACGATAAAATAACAGTTTTAATATAACATATTTTATTCTCTATTATACAGACAGTTCAGAACCACACCTGGTATCTATTAAGTTTTAGTTATTTATACGTGGTGCTAACTTACACCGCAATATGAAACAAAACAACGTTACCACCAGAAATTAAAAATGGTTTATGGTAGTTCCGAAAAGATTTACTGTTATTGCTCAGTAGATAGTTGGCTTTCCAGCGGAAACACTTAACCGAATTGTCGCTACGGCCACAACTTAAAAGGGAAATATATAATAAGCCTCAAACAGAAGCTACTGTTATGTTAGAGACATAGTTTTGCGGTCCAGAACTTATGATAATTCAACTCAGCATATGACTCTTAAAATCGGCTTGTGGGAATGAGGAAACGCTATAACATTATTAAGTTTACTAAAGATTATTTTATTTGTTTTATTTTAACCAATACACGACCCTACAGTACTCAACCACTTCCAGGGTATGAAGTGCAGTTTACAATTAACAGAAAGCAAAACATATATGGTAAACAAAATACATACATACATACATATGAGCTTTTCAGAAAAAGAAGTAGTAAAAATTAAATTAACACTTAAATGTATTTATAGATGTATTACATCAAACTAGTGAAGGCGTCAAACTCTTGAGATTTTATTGAAGCCACAGTGCAGATAAATATATCAAAGCAACTTTCCAATTTATTAAAGTTTTCATAAATCTGGCGAATGGGTGAATATCGTAAACAATTTTTTTGGTAAAATCCTTATAGTTTCTGAGAAAAAAAATATTGGAGTTCTAGTAGTTTCAATCGCTGGGCTACTGTAATTTCTAGCTAGGCAATTTCAAATATCCGATTATTTATCGTATTAACTTTTTTGCGATGCAAGTATTTAATTAATTTTTCAAATATCAAAAATGAATTACGTATAGCAACTCGCAGTTGATGGGTATCTTTTTAATTTATGGTGAAATGAATATGCTTTAAGAGCTTTTTGTGGGGATATTTAAAAAATGAAGTGTATTGCACCGAAGTGGATAAATACTATTGATGATTTACGCAAACGTAGCATAGCTGCTGCCAATAACATACAAGTTCAAAACGGGCAAGAAGCAGAAACATTAATGTTAGTTTGTAGAAACTGGGTAAGACGGGCCCAAAATGTTGTTGTAACATCAGATATGTCATACTATTTGACTAATTAAAACCACAAATTAATTCTATTAATAATTAACAACAACAGCGACAAAGCAATTTCTTTCTTTCCTTGGGAATTTCTTTAAATTTCTTGTCCGGTCCCCGATTATATGCCTTATCAGGTTTTACAGTGGACCAGTTCTTAGTGCCGTGCGGTAGTGTATTTTTAAATCATTTTTGAACTGCTTTTTTTGATTTTATTTTTACAAAATTGCATTTGTAAAATTCCTCTGTACATTAAAAACATTTTTTTTTAAATAAGTTCTGAATCACCCTGTGTATTGTTGATAAACTCACTGACCGTCACCGCTTCTGAGAAACGAGTGAACGGTTCTGCAGATTTTCATGTTTTGTAAAGATATACATAGTTATTGTCTGAAGCTATATATTTGTGGCATAATTTTAGTTTTTTTTAGTTTTATTGGGTTTTTGCCACATTTCTGAAATTATAAAGATTCTTTAAATAAGCCCTTGCGCCAAACGGATCAGTCAAGGGTTATTTTTTAAACTAAGTTTGCCTGACCAAAAAATCTCACACTGAAAAAGGCAGATAAGTAAAAAATAACAAAAATCACATCACTATCGCGCACTTCCGTATTTTTGACGATTCGAAAAACTCTCTGTTTTCATTCTCAAAATAGTATTAAAGGTGTGTCAAGTTTGACAGTTTAAAATGTGTTTATCTGCTTCCATAGAGATGGTTTTTATTTTATTGTTACTTACATTGATCATTGCTGGCTGTTGGCTATTGTTGTATGAAGAAGTAAGTAACAATAAAATAAAAATTATTAAACATCTCTATGGAAACAGATAAATAAATTTTAAACTGTCAAACTTGACACACCTTTAATACTATTTTGAGAATGAAAATAGAGAGATTTTCCAAAGGTAAAAAATACGGAAGTGCGCGATAGTGATGTGATTTTAGTTATTTTTACCTTATCTGCTTTTTTCAGTATGACATTTTTTGCTTAGGCAAACTTAGTTTCAAAAATAACCTTTGACTGATCCGTTTGGCGCAAGGGCTTATTTAATTAATCGTTATTTTTTCGGAAGTGTGACAAAAACCCAATAAAACTAAAGAAAAAATATAATATAGTAATATAAACCTAGAACAGATTATAAGACCACTGTTAGTTTACTGCTCACAGACATCTAGTTGAAATGTGTCTCGCAAAGAATTAGCTGATACTCAAGCTGTAATTAAGTAAATTCTGCTAGCGCTTACCAGCACTTCCATCAAGGAATTGTTCGAACGTCAATCCTCATAATGTATGATCAATTTCATCCCCGTTTATTAAAACCTAAATAAGCCTACCGGTATTATTCAAAAGATTCTCCGGTAATTATTTCGCATTTCGAACAAAGGCAGCGATAAAGCTACCAGCTAGTTCGCGGGGTCTCGCTAAGTGGTCCGCTATTGTGCGTATGTGCCTCGAAAGCGAGCGATTCAGCCTTCGGTGTTAAACTATAAATCATCGGCTACAGTTTGTTTCAAAGTTGTAAGAGAAGTAAATCTGGGAAGGCGGAGTGAAATGCTGTCTGAAGATGTTTCTTAAGTGCAGGTCACAAATGCAGGGCATATTCTGTGGCTAACAATAAGGGTTTTCAATATACAGAGTGTCTTGCAAGTCGTTACAATAATTTTAGGTGATGGAATACTTGATTTTGAGTCGACTAAAACAAACATACCTATTTATTAAATTATTAAAATGTAGAAGAAAATCTATTCTTTTTATAACAAATAGTTCTATACTCTTTTTTATTAGGAATGAATGGATTAATTAAATGATTTAACCAATAAAATCCAAAGTGGCTTTGTTACTTACCTATACCTTCATAAACGTGGATTTTATGTAAACCGTAATAATAGGCGATAGGCTGCGGAAAAGTTATTAAAAAGAGCGCCGTATTCTTGAAATAGTGTTTTCTACAAAATACAAATAATTTTAGACATTTAATAACTGAATAATCTAGGGTTTAGCAAATAATAGAAATGTTAACTCATCCCACCTGCAAATATTCAAAGATACTGAAGTAAAACGGCGAGAAATACGGATGACTTTTGTAACGTTCAGTTAAACTTAACAGTTACGCCTTTGTACTGCAGTTGTACGGCAGAAGCTAAAAGCATTTTAGCTTTTACCATCCCTTTTACAACAATCTTACAAGGACCAATCAGAAAACAGCTTTTTTGACAGTAAACAGAAGACTCATATTTTTGCAGGTTAAGTTTTTAAATTAGATTCTAATTTAGATATTTAGTTTAGAATTGATTTGTTTTTAAAGAATGGATGTTTGGTTAAGAAACAGTTACTTTTGCTGCTTTTATTCGCAGTGACGTCAATATGTATATAAGAACTATAACTACACATGCCAAAAAAATTAAAAGAAGAACTCGGAGATGGTGGGTGCGACCTATTAACCGCAGAAAGCGCATGCAAAGTGATTTCTATTGTTATGAAAGTTCACCTACTTCTTAGTTGGTTAATTATGTTCCTGTTTTCGTTAGAATTTATAATTGAAGCTCGCACCTACCTCGTTAGTTTGCAAATTACGTTTCTGTTTATGTTAGAATTTATGATTTTTGATGCCTTTATTTTGACGTTTTCCGGAATATTCCAGGCTATATTCTATTTGTTTCTCGACACGTTCTCGAGATCTCAGAAACTTCGAGAACTTTAAAAACCTATATATAAGCAGACCATTTTCGGCCGCGGGAGTCAGTTTGTATTGAGCAGCCAAACGCGAGTGACAAACGTCAAAGTAAAGCGTTGACAGTTACGAAATTTGTTGAAGGATATTTCTTGTATTATCAAGAGTGACAATAAAGATTGTTTATCTACGTGACGTGTTTCAACGATAACCTAATTTCGAGGTTACAATATAATTTCTATATAGAAATGCGAAATAAGAATGCCGATTATTATTTCATTACACCTGAATGACAGTGGCAATGTTTGATGATTTGCTGAAATTAGTGGGGCCTCATTTAACCAAACATTCAAATAGACCATCTATTCCTGCAGATTGTAGGCTTTTCATTACTATTCAGCAAATGATAAAAACGAACAATTTCCGTAGATAGGGACGTAGTTGACAAAAACATAATTTCTTCATCTGAAGGTCAAGAATCTTGAGTTTCTGCATGTCGGCAACTTACAGCGGAAAAATTCCCCAACTTCTTAAGTCTACAGTAATTTTATGTAAATAGAGTAAATAATATTTAACATCATACAATTACAATACAACAGTACAACTGCAGTGCCATTGCACTAACGTTTATCTGAACGTTACTTAATGCATTGTCACGTGTATTGATTTACGCCCCTGTGACAAAGAAACATTTACAAAAATGTAGATGATTATTTAATGAGAAACACGATATGGTAGCATAGGGAATGTAGCACCTACCTTACTGATATTGATTTCCAAGATTGATATTTAGAGATATTTCAAGAATATTGAATCATTTTCTGTGTCCTTACTTGTTTACAATAACACTTGTCATTTACTAGATACCTCTCTTTCTCTCAGTCGTTGTTTTTGTTTAAGTCGAGATACTCCGTTCGACGACCACGACCAGGTGGAGTCTTTTCGTCACAAAAAAAAACACAAAGGAGACATAAAGACACGATCACACGTTTACCGCCAACGCATTACAGCAGTTATTCAATGTGGGTCAAAGAGGATTTGGCATAATATTTTATCTGTTCGGAAAACATCTTTAGTATTACGCTGCCACACAATAATAATGCACTTGTCACACTTCCCATAAATGAGCACCTTATTTGTCATCTCGGCATTTGAATACAGCGATTCAGTCTTAAGTACATCGGGTACAGGTTGTTTAGAGGTTGTTAGAGAAGTAAATCTGAGAAGGCGGAAACGAATGCGTTCTGAATTATACAGGGTGTTTGTTAATTGGAGCATATTCTGTTAAAAATAAAGGTTTTTGTTATACAAATGTGGAGTTTTGAACAACCATTATCCAGCTACAGCGCGTCAAAAAAAAATCAGTATTTAGTTTCTAAACCGCTTGAAACAATTTAACCAATTTGGTGTGCATATTTAGTATGACAGTTAATAGGAAACAAAAAATTACCAGCTTTAGAAACTTATCAGTGGCGGAGGTGTGGGTATCATCGATCATTACTTGCCTACAAATATGTATCACCCTCTATAATATTACAAATAAAATAAGTCATCATATGCGTCATTATATTATCTACACATTTTGTTTCTTTACATTTTTTTATATTCCAAACCGACTAATAACAAAATTGATTTATTTGATCAAGTGCATTTTTACAGTTACTTAAATTACTTAAACAAATCTTAGGGAGACCATGCAATACAATAATAATAAGAAATCGTCACCTTATTTAATATTGTGTATTGTAAAATTAACCTTATTTTTTTTAAAGATTAAGTTTTAATTATGACATTAAAATGCTGAAGCGGTACTGACGCTAGGTGAATTTATATGGAAAGATTTCCAAATCATTCAACTTCAAATCCAAAAATATTCAGAAATGATTTTCAACGCCTTTCGAAGTCGGGTTCATTTTAGAAATATCCAATTCCTGGAAGAATGTTAAAACGCCTTAGTTGGAAGAAGCTATTCTACACGAAACTGAAGAAAATCCAAATACTAGTACCAGGGAGATCCCTGCAAATCTTAATGTGAATCATAAATTAGTTTGGTCCGTTCTGAAGCATCAACAGTTATACCCCCATCACATACAAGTGGTTCAAGTCTTACTGCTACAAGATTATCTTGCTCACCTACAATATTGTCGTTAGATTTTGCTATAAATTCTGTCTGTTTTGCTGTAAATCTCTGTTTCAACTTCAGTTTTTTTTAATGTATGGGTAAGTATTATTGTAAGTTTTCTTGTTGAGACCTACTGTTTACCAAGAACTAACGTTTTATTATTACTATTATTATTACAATATGGAAAAGGGCAAAGATTTTTAAAACCTATTATGCCCAAAAAAAAGGAATTACAATATATATCAAATTATATAATGACGTACAACATTTACAATAATATAATTACATTGTGTTTGCTCACGATTATAATTAAACATAAAAACATTAATAAAATTTTAATTGGAAAATAAATAAGCATCTAATCGGTTCTTAAAAATGTTCACAGATGGTGCAGTGACAATCGATACTGGTAAATTGTTCCAGGCGATGAATATTCTGTTTGTCAGGAAAAATTGTCTTGTTCTGGATTTGAAATTTTCTTTTTTTTAATTTTAATTCATGGCCTCGTAATCTGGACGTTTTACTGGACTTCTTGACGGTTTTCCCTATGCGCTAAGACAAAGAATGTGGTTTATGCACGACGGGACTCCCCTACATGTGATGATTTAGTTTGCCAATTCGTAAATTTTTAAATGGAGGATTCGGTAATAACGTGATTGGACAAGGAATTCAAAGACCGGACCAACTTTGGCCGCCCAGATCACCCGAAATGTACCTAGTGATTTATTTGTTTGGAGTCCTCTCAATGCATTAGCTTATAAGGTTTGCATTGATTGTGAGGAGCACTGACGTCAACAAATTACAGCTGGTTGTGATGTGATAAGAGCTACTCCTGGAATTTTTGTACGTGTTCTAGCTGCAATTTAAAGAAGATCTGGAGCATGTATTGCGGCTCAAGTTTGTGATTACCAACATATGTTATAAAAAATAATAGTAAAGTAATTAAAAATAGACTTCTGCTCGAAACTTCTCCTTAGACGAACAAAATTTTACCCACTTTCTAAAAACTAATACAAATGTTTCTGCTCGTAAGCTATTGGCAGCAGGTGTGATAAGTTTGCACAAATCATCAATAATGTCCATTTCGGTTCGACACACATTATTTTTTAAATATCACCACAGAAACCGGTCCTGCTGATGCAATCCCTTGGTGTTAATGCTTAGACATACTGTAAATGGAACGGATATAATTGAGTCTTGTGTATGGTATTGGTTCAATACGCCGTGGACCTCCATCTTTTCCACGGTTGCAAATTTTCCGTGTCACGCCCGCCTTGCAAAATGCTTGCCTTCACTGCACACCGCGGTAAAAGTAGCTGCATTTGGCATTTGTTTACCGGTAAATCGTTCTTCTAAAGCATTTTTGCTTCACCATAAATTAAAACGATATTTTTCAACTAGTTTGTTATACACGTAAGCTATTTTTGACACTTGAAAAACTAACGTAAATCACATCACAAACGTTAATACTATAAGTAATCGGCTTTCAATCTTCGGAAGCGCCTAGCTAGAGACTACAGGAACCCAGCGATGTAAAAGTTGATATACTACAATTTATAATTTTTTTTTCAGAAACTATCAGGATTTGAAAAAAAATTAAGGATAGTGACTCCATTTTTCATGACACATCTATTCCAAAAATTTTTAGATAAGTTGTGAATCATGCTGTATTTTTCATAGAGGCATATTATTTTCGTTACCCTTACTATTAAGACCTACCTATTTTTGTATTTAATAATAGCAATATGCCTGTAACATAATTTCTTATTTTTACTGTCTATAATTACTGGATAAAATGTTTGAATCTTAGACTTCATATTAAAATAATCGAATAAAGAGCTATTATTAAACGTACTTCTGCTTGCCGTTGTTGAGACTTAAAACCAAGTAATTCAGAAATCTCCACCAACGCTAACAAAATCTGCTGTAGAGAGCTCGCAGAGACCAAGAGTAATTACCCGTTACTTGGTCTTGTACTAAAAGGTCGTCTTCTCCACGTCACGGGGCCTCATTAATTTTCAAGTGTCTTACGAGAATTCAATATGGGATTAAAAGAGGACAGTTGTTTTATTTTTGTTTGGATATTAAATAGAAACGTAGGCTTAGTGCATGATAGTGAGAGGCACCATTTTTAAAGTTAAAGTATCGATCTGATCTCATAGATATTAGTGAAAGCTCGTTAGGATGAGTGATTAAATTCACCACGAAAACAAAAGATATGCAAACAAAAATAGAAAGTGTATCCCAAGCTTTATTTATATATGATTATCACACAAATACATAGATATGTACCGAAATAGTTTAGTTAATATCTTCAGAAAAGAATTAATATTTTAAAATAATATTGTTTTTATTGAAACTAAAAAATTTTAGAGCCCAAATTTTTGTAAATATTTGAGATTAAAATGACTAAAGAAATTACCATTTTAATTTATGGCATGGACTTAAGATATTCCCTGTATATTTGCATTATCAGTTTAATGCAATAGATTGTGACCAGTTGACAATAGTACGATTACATGTGAAAGTTCAAAAATTGAAAATATGAAAAAATCGATGATATAAAAAAATATATTTAATACAGTGAGAGAAAAGCAAAATAAAATATATTCTATTTAAGTATTTATTTATTTAGAATAAAATGTCCAACGGGTATACAACCAATTACAGGACAAGTTTGCATAGTAAAAATAATGGCTTTCATTAACTGACAACCAGAAAACTGTACACACATATATACCCGTATACGAATTTAAATGACAAAGACGCAAGTACACATAAAATAAACCGAATAAAAATAACTAATCTACAAATACAAAAATAAATAAAAAAATAATCATTTAAAAGCTAATAAAAAAAATATTTAAAAGAACACAAACATCAAAACTCAAATGACAAAATTATAAAGACAATTTTTTGTCACAAATTGAGCAGTATAAAATATCATGCTATGATTCAATACTGATATAGTTAACAATCATTTGATACAATGGAGAACTTTTATAGATATTCGTATTATGGCTGTCTATCCAGAGCAGGTTATTGTTTCTAGCATAAAGCCTAGGAATATGAAAATTCAATAAGGAAGTCAAATACTCACGCTTAATTTTATTAATAATAACTTTATGAAGAAAAATAATATAGTGCAAGGCACGTCTTCTAACTAGATTCTTCATTTTTTACTGTATTAGAAATGTATTTTGAGGTAATATAAATCAAATCTCCTACAATTCCTATCAGGAAGTCATATGTATTTTCTCTGATACCAAACAAATAGGTATGCTAATGAACAATTCCACAGACAAAGCTATAATAAAATTACTTGAAGTTAAATATCGACAATGACAAAAAGTAACAGACTGTCAATGAATTAAATATGACAATACCTACTTGAATAATGTTCACCTTTTTTGTAAAAGTTTTTATATATTTTTAGGTATTAATAATATTGTGTGAAATTAACTACTCAGTGGACAAAAGCCCCAAACTGCGTTGAATTACGCCCACAATATCTACCCATATATTCCTTATTATTAGCTTTTGTAACATTTTTTACTGTATTAGAAAGGTATTTTAAGCTAATATAAATCAAATCTCCTACAATTCCTATCAATGAAGTGATATGTATTTTCTCTGATGCCAAACATCTAGGTATGCTAATGAACAATTCCACAGACAAAGCTATAATAAAATTATTTGAAGTTAAATATCGACAATGACAAAAAGTGACAGACTGTCAATGAATTAAATATGACAATACCTACTTGAATAATGTTCACCTTTTTTGTAAAAGTTTTTATATATTTTTAGGTATTAATAATATTGTGTGAAACTAACTACTCAGTGGACAAAAGCCCCAACCTGCGTTGAATTACACCCACAATATTTACATTGTACATTATATTTAAAATAACTAAGTATTGATGCCGAATTCAAAATAAATTCCGTTGTCATTCTGACACTATAAACAAATAGAGGTTTACACAGCTATAATACATTTATTATATAAACAAATAGTACCTTTTTATATGATTTTTATAGATTTTAAGCAGGCATATAATATGGTAAACAGAGATAAACTATATAAATCCATGAGATACCTTAAGATAAAAGACTGGTAAAAAATGACCCTAACTAGTACAAACTGTAAGGTGCTGATTGAAGGGCAAACGTCCAAGGACATTAGAACAAGGCGAGGGTTACGATAGGGAGATCCATTGTCAACAATTTTATTTAATATACTTCTAGATTTAGCGGTTAAGGAAAGCTTGATACCAACGAGGGGGACGGTATATAATGAGACGAGTCAGATACTTATTTATGCTGACGACATCGTGATACTGGCGAGGATAAAGAATAATTTGGCAAATGCAGTAAAAAATTTAGAGAAAGCAAGGCTAGGGAATTAATAATCAATGAAAATAAAACAAAGTATATGGTAATAGAAATGAAAGAATAACGAGCAAATACGGGGTTGACGATATTAACTGACGAAGAAGAATCATTTTGAGAGAGTGGAAAGGTTTAATTATTTAGGAGTAACAATAACTGATAAAGGGGATGGAAAAAATAAAATAGAAGAAAGAATAACAAAGGGAACAGAATGTCTAAGTAGTTTGCATCATGTGTTAAGGTCAATGAAACGTCTCGAGAAATGTTAACAAGATATTATTATACAAGACAATAATTAGGCCAGTAGTTACATACGGAAGTGAAATTTGGAAAATGAATATAAAAGAAAAAACGTCATTAGAAGTATTTGAGCAAAAAGGTATGAGGAAAATATATGGGGGAAAAAGAGGGAGATGTGTGGCAAAGGAGAATAATCGCTGAAGTGTGGAGAAACACTTAGAAGAAATGGGAATAATGGACTGGAGGAGAAAAATAAGAAATAAGATACAATGGAGGAAAATATGCAACCAAGCCCTGGGCCTCCTAGGCTGGTAGCGCTGAATTGATATATAATATATTTATAAGTATATATAATTATGTTAGAGACGTCTCGGCCTATGATTGTTCGAGTTGAAGGACGTAAAAATTATATAAAAAGACAAAAATTTGAAAAATCAAAAATTCGCAAACACGCTTGGGAAAACGGTCATTTGATTCAATAGGCGCCATCAGTCAGTGCTGTTGCTTTAACATCTATTGATGTGCAGAAAAGCAGTTCGATTGCTGGCAAACCATCACTAAATCGAACATAGGCAATTAGATATGCATTTTTATTACTATATGTTACCCCAGCTTAAATCAAAGTATTTTTTTCACGCAACTTCTCAAACAGCTGATGCCGATGCTGCAACTTTCCAGTTTCGTGCTCCCGCCTTGTACAATATTCCCAACATTCATAAGTTATCGCGAGGTCAAAAAACTGATCAGGGAATTTCGATAATACACTGACAAAGTTATCTTTGGACAAGTTGTTTATTAATTTATTATTAAAGCTTAATAGTATGTAGAAATATTTGAATAGTATAAAAGGACTTCTATATGCATTCATCTTCTCATGTAGTAACGATGCATTGTATCGAATTACTTTTATTTGTTTGTATTTTGAAACATGCGTCATCTTACAAGAACGATCCATGGGGTATGTAATAAATATGTACATTCACTGTTCCTATGTTACATTAAAATATCTTCATATTGTAGTTAAATTATTTTCGAAATTATTTTTCGTAATATTCATGAACAAGGAAAAATTTCCGGTTATTAATTTAAGATTGTCGGATATTCAGTAAGAAAATTTCATATCAAATTATATATCTACATGAGAATGGCGTCAGACATTTTCTCTTAATGGTTTTGACATTGTTTATATATTATAGACCACTAAAAACTCAAAAAATATATCAAGTTGTGTCAAACAAAATGTCAATCTGTACCTAAATGCTAAAAAATCCGATTTTAGAAAAAAAAATTAATTGACCTAGGTAGCGAAGCAAAATTTTTGTTAAAAAAACAAAATTTTTTGAAACTATAATTAATTCGTAAACAAATACGTAATTTTGGCATCATCGTTATAAAATGCTTTCATATTTAATGTGATTTTTCTAATTTAGATGTTTTTAAATATAAATTAAATATCAAAGACTGTTTGCCGTTGTCCATCTTTCAGCTAAGAGAATCACTTACAACAACTAAAAAAATATGTCTAACAAAGTATCAAATAATAGACAAGTTAAGTATAATAAGTGCATTTTAGAAATTTTTAATATGTAGATATAGCCATACAGTAATATTGCGTCCTGTGCTTAAAAGACATCGATGTCGCAACGAATTTTATATATATTTTTTTTTTGTGAAAGCGGAGATTCCGATATTTTTATGCTTTTATTAGTTTTTTTAACATTTTGAAAAGTGGCCAGGCAATCTGCTTCTAAGGCATTGTTTAATATCAAGACTTTGTCAAGTTCAAACATCGCGCGTCGCCATATTTCCTACAAAGCTTTACGAAAAAATTGCCAAAAAAGTGTGATAATGACAAGTCTTTGAATATTGAACTTCTGAAGCTGCGCTGTCCACGTTAGTGTTTAAAAAATAGAAAAATTTATACGAAAAGTCTTACAACAACTTTGAAACCTGGACCAAAGAAATACATATTAGAAATATATTTCGTAAGTACGCAAAACGTCGTCCACTAAATACTACACATCAACGATTTTTCTTAACATATCGAAGTAACAAATGCTGTACTCTGCCAGTTGGAATCAATACAATTGGAGGTATGCCAAAAAGCTAGCCGAATTCCTTGGACTCTCCAACGCCAATGAATACACTGGCCATTGCTTCCGGCGCAGCTCTGCAACAATTTTGGCAGCTTCTGGAGCGGACATGATACTTTTAAACATGGAAGTTGCCGATCAAGTTCAGTTGCCGAGCGTTATTTCGAAAATTCCATTGAACAGAACAACGAAATAATAAAAAATCGTATGTCATAAAAATACACCAAATAAGGAATTAAAAGAAGTTCACGCAGAAGCAGAAGCTAGCAGTGTTGCCACTACTAGCAGTTTATTCATTCCGACTACTAGTACTTACATTTCTGTTAGAGAATATACGAGGAACAATTTACATAATTGTTCCTTTCATATTTATAATAAATGTATATTTTCAATGTTTCATATTTACTTTTAGACACTAGTGCCTAAAATAGCGTAATATCGAAATTCTAATCAATATCAAAATTTGTCAATTTTGCTTTCACAAAAAATTGTTTATTAATTTAAGGATTGAATTTTATATCTATTATTCAATGACAGTTGCTGCTCTATTTTAGTATCGAAGGACACGTTCTCAATTGAAGGCATAACTATTCCTCTTTTTCATTTTGGAGAAAAAAGTTATTATGTTGGAGAATTAAAAGTACGTATACTAAAAACTTAAATGTTTGTTACAGTAGCAGAGTTGCTGTAGGTTGTTAACATTCTTAAATTCTTAAAGATTACATTCTAATTGATTTTTTATGAGTAAAATCACATACTTAAAGCAATTGATTGCATACGCAATTGGTTTTTAAAATGTCTATGATATAAAATAATACAAAGGATGGCTCATTGAGAAGCACAAGGCCTTCTAGATGCACCTGTTGAATCTATTATGACGGTATAAATGCGAATCTACAATCTGCTATGATTGCAATCAATTTTTTCAAATTCCTGCTGCTTAAGATTCATCAAATTCGATTGAAGAATATTTTAAACATTTCAAATTTGTTGAATTTATTTACTTCCCTTAAAAAATGCAGAAAGCATTAAAATGTCTGGGAATTATTGTTACTCTCTATCAATAAAACGAACAGGCATATTTTCCCACTCTTCTTGAACTGCTGCAGTCAAATCCTGAAGAGGGGTTTTCTCGATGGGATATTGCTTTGTTAAGGTAATCCCAGACATGTTCAATGGTGAGTTTGTTGACCAATTCATTCTTTGGATATTTCCTGCCTGCAGCATGTTTTGTACCCTTTGTGTGCGACGTGTTCTGGCATTATCGTCTTGAAAAATTAATTTTCCCCAAATTCGTTGCGGAAAGATTTAATTATTGCTTTGATAATGTTTCAAGTTTATATTATTTGCTTAATAAAAATAAATGGTGTACGAAGACCAAACGTTATACTTCCCCAAAATATCACTCAGTCGCCTTGATAGGAGACAACTTCTTTAGCAAAAGTAAGCCGTTCCTATCTGTCTGGACCCTTCCAGACTCTTTTGTGCTGTCTATCACTCTGTAGATCAAATTGCGACTTGTCCGAGAAAAGAACTTTGCTCTATTGGGTAAAACCCAATCCCTATGCTATTCAGCTCATTGGCGATGTCTGTGTTCTCTACATCACAACTTAAAATATTAACTTAATTTTCAAAAAAAAATATATTGCAAAAAATTCGTAGTAGGCTGGATTAGCAGCTCGATAACCTTAATACGTTCATAAAGTAGGCAGAAGGTTGTTTTCTAGATGAGCTTAAAAGAGTAGGTATTACTTTAGGGTACTTTACACAGTGGAAGCAGATTTTCTGCTTACTGGTAACCTGCACCGACACACGCGTATATGCTTTGAAAAGTTTAACACATTTTTAAATCTACAAGAACACTGTGAAAACAGGTTGATGCATGTCAGCGGCGAAATCCTAAATAAGGCTATAAAAGTTGCATCATTTTGAGACACATTATAAATAAACAAAAATTATAATCGTTCTTAATGGGCCAAACTGTGTATTGCCTAACAAATGTTGATATAAAAAATGTAGACACTTTGTTAAATTTTTAGCTGACGTATTTTGAAGCAGACCAGTTTTGCAAGAACATTAATATGGATTTAGTAGCAGTACACTCATCTGACGAATTCGAAACATTGTGGAATTATATTCAAAGGACAAGTACAAGTACAGTATAATTATTTACGTTTGACCCTTAAGAATTTACTTGTATTCGTAGTATCTTCCAAAAATTAAACTATATTTTACCAAACCTTATGCTAATTAAATACAATTTTCCAAAATTATAAGAAAAATGTGATTCTTCATGTTTCTTAAGTAGAGCCATTGTTCAGCTACTGCGTGTTCAGCGTGTCAAAAATTAAACAAAAAATCAGTTCTTAATTTTTAATTTTTAAACGGCTTGAGATAATTTAACCGAATTCGATGTGCATATGACAATAGGAATGAAACAAAAAATTGCCAGCTTTAGAAACTTACTATGGGTATCATCGATCATTGTTTGCCAAAAAAAAAATATCAACTCTATACAGGGTGAGTCAATCATAAAGTCATTAATTTTAAGAGGAAATAGGTAATAATGAGTATAATGCGAATACGCGATTAAAAAAATCTAAATGCATATTTACGCCGAAAAAAAATATTTTTAAATCATTATTTAAACCTCCTTTTCAGACTGTCACTGACCGCTGACAGCCTTGGTCGTTTACAGCTCATAGTTCAATTCGATGTCGACCTGATGCAATGTTGTCAAGTTGTAATATTTTTCTATAGAGTACCTACCTACCTAGGTTTTAGACATCACAAATAAACGGTTGTACTGACTATTTTAGAATATCATTTTTTCTTGCTCAGTTCAACTTCAGCCAATAATAATTTAAAATGTTAATATCCAATAAAATCAAATAATAATAATCAAATAATTCTATTAATAATTGCATGTAACGCGGTCCACTCAGGTTTTCCGGTAGAAAATACGGCCCAATCAAACGATACCCGTAAACTCGCGTGTCGATTTTTCTCTGAGCAAATGTAGCTGTTATGACTGCAACAACACTCCAACATGTCTAATAATAAACTGAGTAATAAACCATTTATGTACATAAAAAACCTATACCCAATGGGTAAATTATTGAGAGAAGCTGAAAAGTGTTTCGTGTTTAAATACTAAGTAATAAAAAACCATCGTGTTGTCGACAGAAAACTGTCCAAGACCGAAATGACACGCCGCTAATCTAAGTTATCTTGACCTACCGTATTATTAGGTCAATAACCTAGTTACCTAGTTTTTGTACTGTTATTTAACGACAAGGAGTAAAACAATTTTTTTAAATCTAGATACATGAGTGAATTTTCCTTAAATATTGATTTATTTGTTAATAAAAAAAAATGTAGATAATAAATAAATGTTTTCGAATGTTAGGTTATTACAGTTTAATAATTTTGATATTAAGTTTTCACTACGTTTTACAAATAAATATGAATTTTTAGTATTACTCGTAAGTACAATTAATTATTCAGTTTGTAGTCCTAGAAATTTATTGTCTTTTAAGTAGTATGGCACTAACCTGTTTACAGCTCACAGTTCAAGTAAAACTGCATTTATCTGTCCATAGCACTTTATTTATAAAATTAGAGTCAGTCGCATTTCGTAAACATTCTCCGTATAACACTACCATTTCCACATATTCGGAATTCGTAAAATTATGCGTTGTGAATTTACGCCAAATACGTGAGGTGAGACCGAAATAAACAAACTATTGCTTAGTTACTGCTTGTATTCTCTCCATACCCCTCCAAATGTGTGGCATGATCTACAAATTTGGAGGGAAAGAAATGCGGGAAATGCAGAGTGCTAAATGGAGGTAAATTTGAATAACACGCTGATGTGTTAGACGATATTATGTATGTAAACGTGGCATCGATGGTTTGATACGGTATTCGATTCTCGTATGGGTGCGTCATCAGAAAGTTCGTAGCGCACCAGGAGCGTCGTGTTACTGATTTTTATAGGGTGATTTGTTTATTTTTTTAAAGGTCGAGTAAAAATTTTTTTATTCGATTTTCTGCCTTTACTAGGCCTCCCGAATACGTGGTTAAAATTAATGACATTATGACTGACTCACCCTGTATAATATTACAAATAAATTAGGTTTTTTTCTTAAATTACTAAACACACATATGTTAGGGAAGGCATGCAAAACAATAATAACAAGCCGTGATCTTATTTAATATTGTGTATTGTCAAATTAAGCTTAAAAATATTAAGTTTTTACAATGCCTTATGCATATTGAAATGCTGAAATAAACAATATGGTTTACATTTAAGGCCTTGCAGATGGAAATTGTACTCAGGCTAGGCGAATTTATATGGAAATACTTCCAAGCCATCCAACTCCAAATGCAAGAATGTTCAGAAATGTTTTTCAACGCCTTTCAGAGTCAGACTCATTTCAGAAATGTTCAATTATTGGAATACCTTTTAGTGTTAGAACACCTGAGTTGGAAGAAGCTATACTACATACTACATGAAATTGAAAAAGATCCATGCACTAGAACTAGTAAGTTCACTGAAAATCTTAATGTGAATCTTAAATTGGTTCAAATTCTTCATCTTTATGTAGCACATATCATTGAATAAGTACTCCAGTGTATGATCAGTGTGAATTAAAATACTAGGAGAAGGAAGTATTAAAAAATTGTCCCATTTCTCGTCTTGTTCGTTATTAGTGATACCGGCCGCGAAATTGGATTTTACGGTCGTTAAACAGTATATGAAGTGAGTACTTCATGGCCATTTGAACGAAATATTTATGTACCAAGGGAGATACAGGGATGATTATGCTCGCACGCAACAGGTTGCTTCCGAGCGCCGTTTATGCTCAAAGAAAGCAATTCGCCCAAGGGCATAATCATCCTAGTATTCTCCGTGGAGCAATGCAAACTTTTAGTGTAGTATATAGTATTATTACTATCAGTTGCAGTTTCTTAAATATTTTGATAAAAATATAATTAATTATTAATTTGTTCGTAGTCGTAGTCATCTGAATTCTAGTCGCGAGTATAGATTAATTTTTTCTAGATAATTATTGAATAGAGCTTTGTCTGTGGAATTGTTCATTAGCGTACCTAGATGTTTGGTATCAGATAACATACATATGACTTCATTGATAGGAATTGTAGGACATTTGATATATATTAGTTTGAAATACCTTTCTAATACAGTAAAAAATGTTACAAAAGCTAATAATAAAGAATATATGGGTAGATATTGTGGGTGTAATTCAACGCTGGTTGGGGTTTTAGTCCACAGAGTAGTTAGTTTCACACAATATTGTTAATACCTAAATATATATTATATAAAAAAGTCATAGCTTTGACGTTTCTTAATTATGATTGATTCTATGTAGATATTTTCAAACATATCCATAACAACCCAAGCGTCATTATTTCCTGGTTCTCATGGCAGCGGGCGCAAAGAGATTCATTTTACCTGTTCCTATGACAGTGGACATTATGAATGTCCGGGATGGTATGGGTTTATATATCTCTTATTTTAGGTATTATAAGTAAATTATAAGGAAGTATAACATAAAAGTTCTTTATTGCCAGCTACTCAATTGAATACAGTTTTCCAATATGATAAAAAAAATTAAAATGTCGGAAATGATTTTTGGGTCATGTTATTATCAATTGTGTGTTTAACTGATTTGAAATAAAAACTTCATTTGACCTTATAGAACTCCAAATTTATTCTTTAAGATAATTTTAAGCAGGAGTTTTCTTTTTAACAGAGACATCAAACAACTAAGCAAATTCTTCCCATACAAGATTGACAGACCTAAACCTATGTAATTTTTATCCGTGGGGTTATATGAAAAAATTCTGCAATCAACACAGTGAAATCATTATGTGAACGAATAGAAAACGCTGCGGGATTCGAGGAAACTACACTGACACTATATACACAGACTTTAGTAAAGCTTTTGATAAAGTTGATCATGATTTGTTATTACAAAAGTTGAATAAATTTGGATTATCTACAAAAATGATGTTACTCCTAAAAAGTTATTTGCAAAATTGGTGTTTTGCGGTTAGGCATAATGGGAATACTTCTGGAGTTCCACAAGGATCAAACTTGGGTCCCTTATTATTTATATTATTTATTAATGACTTGCCCTCGGTTGTGAAATTTTCAAAAAATCTTTACTTTTTGCTGATGACTTTAAAATGTTAAAAAAAATTGAAACGGACAATGATTATGTGGAGCTTCAGAGGGATACAGATAAGATTCACAAAGGTAGCGATGATTACAAATTGAAACTTAATATAGAAAAGTGCTTTGTAATAACAATCACCGCAACAGAGAGATCCCATTGTGTATGACTTCAAAATGAATGATGAATATTTAAAGAGGACTAATAATGTTAAAGATTTAGGAGTTGCGTATGGTTCTCGTTTCTCTTTTTCAAAACATAATATTGCAGCATCAGCTAATCGTATGTTAGGGTTTATCATAAGACAAACATCTGATTTTACCAACATTAAGACAATTACCACTTTGTATTATGCATTTGGTAGATCTAAACTCGAATTTGCGTCGATCATCTGGCACTCACAACCACAAATTTATGAACACGCTTGAAAAGATTCAGAATAAATTTCTTAGATATTTGTATTACAAGTTTTATTATATTAGTCCTAATTATCAATATGTTAGATCAGCACACCTAAGATCTGAATTTAATATTATATATTTGAACATAAGACGCCAAATAGCAATACTTATGTTTTTGTATAAAATTTTGAATATTCTAATTCACACGCCCACTATTTTAGCACTTGTACCATTTAATATACCTGCACGACAAATAGGTACCCATTAAAATTTAAGGTGCCAATAACATTAACCACCGCCCAATACCCTCTCGTAGTCATGCTTCGCCTAGTTAACAGTGTTGATTTCTTAACTTATTTGTAGTGGACCTTACCACTCAATAAATTTAATAGACTTTTTAAATACTCTACACATTTATTGTCCCTGCCTAATTAATACCTTTTAGTTACTATCTATTTGTTTCTATTTTTTTTGTTATTTAGTAGTTTGGGAATACTCTTTCTTATATTTTAACAATAAATAAATATATTGTATTTTTATATCCTTGTCGTTAGGTCGTCAGACCTGTTAGAATGTACCAATAAATAAATAAATAATCTTTTCTAAGAGCATAGGTATGCGAAATAAATGGCGATAATTTTGAACATCTTTTATAGCCAGATTCAATAACAATTAAATGTTTGGTTTTTATTAATACCCTCATATTCACATATTTCGGTTGGTTTTGAAATTTCTAAAAAATTTCGAATTTTCATGAAATCGTGTTAAAAGAGAAGCTACTATTTAAGATTCACCCTGTATATATTTTCTAGGTACTGAGAAAAAATACTGGACTTCTGGTTCGATTCTACTAAATGGGTATAACTGGATTTGGATGTCGACTTTAGAACTTGTAAAATTCACCAAATGGAAACCAGGAGAACCTAATAATAGACTCACTGAAAAATGTCTAGAGTTTTTGAGCGATGACAACGTACAATTTTTTTTTAATGACAGGGACTGTGATGCTAAAGTTGCGTTTATTTGCGAAAGAGATAGTCGACATATTCCTTATCAGATAATACATATGAGTAAGATTTTTAGCAAATACATGTTATGTTTAAGTTTCAGCGTCAGGCACATTGTTTTTTTGATCAAGGAGCCAGTTGAGATTAAAAAACAAGTCTTATGCGGAAAAGATACTTTTTTAGTAACCAAATAAACTTTTTTTACTGTTTAAGAAAGGTATTTTAAGCTAATATGTATCAAATCTCCTACAATTCCTATCAATGAAGTCATATGTATGTTCTCTGATACCAAACATCTAGGTATGCTAATGAACATCCAGAGACAAATCAATCAGTCAATGAATATCATAACGACCTACTAAAATAAATAAAAAAATAAAAAAAAATTACCTTTTATGTATAGTTCTTTTCATATATTTTCAGGTATTAACAATATTGTGTGAAACTAAATACTCAGTGGACAAAAGCCCCAACCTGCGTTGAATTATACCCACAATATCTACCCATATATTCCTTATTATTAGCTTTTGTAACATTTTTTTACTGTTTAAGAAAGGTATTTTAAGCTAATATGTATCAAATCTCCTACAATTCCTATCAATGAAGTCATATGTATGTTCTCTGATATCAAACATCTACGTATGCTAATGAAAATCCACAGACAAAACTCTAAAAATATATGAAAAAAACTATACATAAAAGGTAAATTTGTTTATTATTTTTTTATTTATTTTAGTAGGTCGTTATGATATTCATTGACAGTTAATCAGTTTGACGTTGTCGAAATTTAATTTCATTTTGACACTGTAGACATTTCATTTTAAATAATTTTAATTTATTGCTATAATAATCTAGCTAAATTTACTAACCTGGTTTAATGAAAGCATTCTACAAATATCTAAGTTCACATTGTTTCTTCAGGGTAAATTTGTTTATATTATTTAACTAGGTAATTGTCATGTATAATTTAAAATTCATTGACAGGGTAAAGTCACTTTTGACATTGTCGATATTTGATTTCAAATCATTTTAATTTATTGGTATAATAATTTTTATAGTTAGATATTTGACTCAAGTTAAAGGAGGCCACCTGATGAAGCAATCCTAAAAATGCAGAAATAGGTCAGATCTCATCTATTGTGATTGAATTTCGAGTTCCCACTCCAGAGGTTAATATAATATATAGAGTATATCAGGTTAGTAAATAGTTTAAATTCTTTAGATAATTATTAAATAGAGTTTTGTCTGTGGCTGTTCAATTAGCATACCTAGATGTTTGGTATCAGAGAACATACATATGACTTCATTGATAGGAATTGTAGGAGATTTGATACATATTAGCTTAAAATACCTTTCTTAAACAGTAAAAAAATTTTACAAAAGCTAATAATAAGGAATATATGGGTAGATATTGTGGGTGTAATTCAACGCAGGTTGGGGCTGTTGTCCACTGAGTAGTTAGTTTCACACAATATTGTTAATACCCGAAAATATATCAAATAAACTTGTTAGAAACAATCGATCGCTTAGTTCAAATTAGTTATTAGATGCACAACTTTTCAAAACACTATAAAAAATTTTCTTTTTCTCACTTACTCTTAGTCTATCCATTCTTAATGATTTTTCTTGTAGAACCTACCACTGGCAACTATCCAAACGATCCGACATTGCCTGTAACAATAATAGATAATGTAAAATACGGAGTCAGCAAATATACAGTGAGTAATATAATGTTATTGAGCATTATGTTATATTATGTTTTTGGTGAGTAGCATAAGAACTAACTTACAGTGACAATGTGGTATGTAGCTTCTGAAATGAAGTTTTTGCTTAAATCTTTCAGCAATAGATTGATTTCCCGTTTCTCAATATAATATTGATTTCGTGTGGTTTCAGGCAACTCAAGAAGAAGCGTCTAAAAATTGCAAAAAGTATGGAATGGAACTAGTTACTATACCGGATAAGAGAAAGAGTGATATCATCATTAACTTGATTAGCAATAATTTAAATCCCAGTAAGTTGAAAACAGTTTTTTTTCCATTTAGTTAATTTATTTTCGAATTTCGAAATATGGAAGTCATGTAATTCTAAAAACAAGAAAAGTAATGTAATTAAGAATATGAATGAATTAAGAGAATAAATTAAAATAAATGAAATTGATATAATAGAATGTATAAAGTTGGATCAGAGACGATATATTATTTTTTATAAAATGTAATATAATAGAAAAACAATGGGACTGTAATTAATTTTTGAATAATGAAGTAGTCTCATTGGACTATTTTGGGGAGATGCATGGACATCAACAAGTGTTGTATTTTTCTTCATGTTTGTTGTGCTACAGCTTTAGTGGATAGAACATCGCATAGATCTATATATCTACATTTTATGTACCCACGTAATTTACATAATATGCTAATAATTCTTTAATGGATTTGTCATATCGTTTTTTAGGAACAAATTGTCTCATAAAATCTAATTTGTGGCCATACACACATTCAAAATTATTTATTTTCAACAAGTATGACTCAAACTTTTATTTGAAACGTATATAAAACAGTTCGACAGGCCTTGGACAGGATCCATGGCCACGATATTGTCTATTATTTCGTTCCATTTCCATGCATTCCTTTAGCTTTATACAGAACGTAAGTCCTCCTTGAATGCCTCTAACCGCTTCTTTCTTGGTATTCCTTTTTCACTCTTTACCATTTCCCTCTAAACAATATTTCAGCAAATATCATCCACAATACTCTTGGTTTCTTTGCTATCCGTCCTCCTTCGTTCATAAGCAAGTCTTTTCTCCATCTACCTAGTTTACTTTTGATATCTACCTTCTTTTCTTTCAAAAACTGAAATTGTCTTGTATAAGATTCTTTCTTGGGTTTAGTTTCTTGATAAAGGTTTCTTATTCTCGTATCTTTCCTGAATCCATTCTAGATCTATTCACCTATTTTGGATCGGTCGGTGGTCGCGATTTAAGGCGCCAGAACTTGAATCGAGGTGACTAGATCGCTGTGGGTTTGACCCACGTAGTCGGTAGAACGTATATATGCTACATTCGTGGTGAGGATTGGCACCCTCTCTGCGGGTATGGTGGGGTAGAAGAATTTTGGCTTGGGTCAATGTGAGAGACTGATACCGGTTGAAGTTTGACTACCCCCCTAATTAATGACGTTTTCCGGGTTTCCCTCATTCCTGCACTGAATGGTGGTTGGGGCCTACTAACGTAAGTCATTTCTTGGCGCAAATGCGATCTGCTTAATAATAATATGCCGCCCCCTCTCCTCGTAATTGGAATGAGGGGTAGAGATATTATTATTATTTCCTTACTTCACTTGGAATCCCTATCATCTTTTGCCTTCTTTCTCGTTGCTTTTCTGCAATCTTCGTCGAACCATTATTTCCCCTTGCTTTTATTGGCTCTTCTTCTTTGAATTTTGCTATTATCAGAATGCCATCTTCTACTAGCCTCACATAGTTTCTTTCAATTAGAACTTGATTAATTTGTTTTCTTGACTTACTGTCGGGTGACATGTATGTTTCCTTATGTCTATCATTTGCAATATGCCTGACTTAAAATTGTAGTTTCAACTTAACGTATATGAAATAATGAGTCGATTTCTATGTTTAGGTATCGAAAACTTTTTCTGGACGGCCGCAAAGAAACAGACCAATGGCAAATGGATATGGGGAGAATCACAGCCCATGGCTTACACTAATTGGGCCACACATGACCCAAGCAACATTGGCGTTACTGAAATCTGTCTACATTTATTCGCCAATAGTCAGTGGAATGCCAACAAATGCGATGACAAATTCCTTTTCATCTGCGAAGGACCCAACATAGAAAGTAGTTGTGAGCCACAACCTATTCCAATTATATATGTTTACCTCAACAATAATCAGAAGGTTAATGTTACATATAGATCAGATGCAGCATCAAATAACATTGCTTACGAAAACGAAGATGGGCCATTATCGATTCAACCTCGCACCAATATTTAAACGGTACTTGTAACTATTGAGTAAAATTTATCAATCAACGATGTAACTTATATCCAGTTTAACAAAAAATTGTCTCAAAATTTAAATATTTATTTTAACGAACAAAATGTATTTATTTGTCAGTATTGAAATCTAATTAAACCAATTTCATTTATTATGTGCATAAATATCAGAATTCACTATATTACAAAAAAAAAAACGTAATTGATAAAAGTAGAACAGTATATGTATAATAAACTACTTTTATCTAAAGGTCATTGACTTTCATGTTTTAAAATTATAATAAAAATGTTTAATCAGTATCTGCTGTTTTCTCAATGAAACATACTACATACTATGAGAAAAATATTTGTATACCTAGCATTTCTCATGACGATAAAACGCTTGTAATAGTCTAAAGTAAAAATAAATAATATTCAATAAATAGTTTAATACAAAATTAACACAAATCAGTAATCACAATCGTTGAGATTTTTTTTTTATAAATTGCTAAAAATTGAGAGTTCATACTATTTCTTCTTTTTCCAGCATAACTTTATAATAATAATAATAGTTTTGTATAGATGACATAACAGCTACAAAAAGTATTTGTTATTAATCGAAAAGTAAAGTTTTATAGTAATATACATGTAGCATGAAAAAATAAATATCAATGAACACGAAACACAATTTTTAATAGAAAACGTAGGGAAATATATATCCGTAAAATTATCGTAGGAAAAATAATAACGTTAAGTTGGCAATATATATAAATAAACAAGCATTAAAATGAAGACAATCATTAATTGGTCTAGGACGAGTGGATACTGGCACAAAGAAAGCATAACCAAAACCTACTTAATTGCAATAATTATAATCCCCCTATTTTATATTATAACAAATAAAGATAAACAAACGAAACAAGTGTTATATTTATCCATCAATCCAGTCGAATTTACCTAAGCCCGATGATACTGTGGGGCGATGTGATTTCAATAAGGACAGTGTATTGTGTACTAATATTTATTATTGCTTGCGGTCGGTTGGCACCCACAATGTTATGCGTTGAGTCGATGTTTATGACTGGGCTACCTAAATGTCACTGCCGTCGTTCCCGTAATAGGGAGTTCCTGGAAGGGTCTGCTAAACAAATGTGTTTCTTAGTTTTCACACCCTAGGATAAGATTGAGGCGCCGGTCGTCTACGTACTTAAATAATATCTACAAAACATGATTTCTACATTTAACACTTAAAAACAGACGTTGAAATTTAAACACATAACCAACGAAAAGATATGAGTAGTGAACTTATATAAATAAAGAAATATTTTAACTTATACAGTGTGTACGGAAATGTGTGAGTACAGAACTAATCAAATGAAAATATGAAGCAAATATATACAAAAATAAATAAGTTAGTCTGTACAGGGTATATAGAAATATATGAGCCGCCACAGTACACCCTTGCTAGAACTTGACACTGCTAAAAACCGCACTGTAACCTGCCTGAAAAACGATCACGTCTGCCTGACTTGGTAATCCATCTGTTGTCCGTAGAGTTTAGCGGATCCATATTGGTAGGGTTGAGCTCTAACGTGGTATCAGTGGCACTGGTGTCTATTTCATCTACTACGCTGGTTTAAGTCTATCTATGGAAATAGTTACATCGCGACCATTAACGTGCACAAAAAATATTCATTCATTTCTCGTAACCACTTTAAATTGGCCGTTGTAGGGTTGTTGTAACATTTGTTTTGGGCCATCTCGACGTACGTACATGTGCGGTGGTACCAAGGTCCTTAAAAATAAAAACTTTCCTCTCACCATGACGCGAAGCTGTTGTTGGTCGCAGGTTTTTCATGTGCCGACGAATTGAGTGGCATTTTCGTCGCATTGCTGGGAGCTAAGGAATTCTCCAGGGAGGCTTAATGGTTGGCCGTAAAATAGCTCTGCTGCTGTGCCCTGGATGTCTTTTTTCCAAGCGGAGCGGATACCCAATAACACCGTGGAGAGAGCTTAAGTCCAGCGGTTGTTTTAGTAGCACATTATTGCCGCTTTCAACTGGTGGTGAAGTCGTTTATACCATTGGCTGACGGGTGATAAGCAGTTGTTCTTAAATGAGTTGTACCTAACAAGCGATTTAGCTGCTTGAAAAGGTGGGACTCAAATTATTTGCCTTGGTCAGTGGTTATTCTCAATGGTGCACCGAATCTTGTGATCCAGTTGTCGTAGAGGGCTCGTGCAATTGTTGATGCCTCTTGGTCACACATGGGTACAGCTTCTGGCCATCGTGTGAAGCGGTCAACCATATTTTGTATGTCTACCAGGAGTCCATAATGCGCCAGGAAATCAGCACCTATGATTGCCTTGGAAACGTCAGCTACTACAAATGTCCAGCTAAATTTCCGCCGTAGACCCAGAGCTAGTGTTAGCGAGATTGTACCGTAGGTAGCAATAATTGTACCGTTGGCTGCGGAAAGTTCATAACTAGTCTGAAATTGAGGCGCCGGTCGTGTACGTACTTAAATAATATCTACAAAACATGGTTCCTACATTTAACACTTAAAAACAGACGTTGAAATTTAAACACACAACTAACGAAAAATATGAGTAGTGAATTTATATAAAGAAAGAAATATTTTAACTTATACAGTGTACGGAAATATGTGAGTACTGAACTAATGAAATAAAAATATGAAGCAAATATATACAAAAATAAATAAGTAAGTGTATACAGGGTGTATAGAAATATATGAGCCGCCACAATACTACCCCGAAGTTATGCCTGTTTTAAATCATTAATTTTTCATGAAAATGGAAAATCATTGGTCACTAGAATTTATAAATACCACCCTAATGTTTCCCCCACCTAAGCCACCCAGTTTCCGAAAAACCTCTCTTACCTATATCTCTTTGTAGGCCAATAGCTGGTACCAGTCTTGAATCAAATAAATTTCACCTAATTTTTCTATATATTGGTATGTATTTACAAACAACTTGTTGCGATAAAAACTAAACATTCTCAGTTGTTAGTAAACAGTACAATTTATGACAACAACTTGGTACCATTATCCAATATTTATAAATTATTTATTATGTTTAAGTTCAATGTCGGTTATCTTAGAATTAAAAGATAATAGAACTTGCACAATTCACAATATATAAGAAGGAATATACACATTTATACCGTAACTCAAAACACAATGCTGTCTTTAAATTATTTACTAATTTTGGTTTCCCTATGGACTTCCTTAGAGGGTACCAGAGTAGCAAATAATACCAATGACCGAAGTAAGTACATAATTAGTACGCGGTGTAGAACTAACTACATCTATCGGCCGTTCGCTACTCCATGCCGGACTGAAAATGTCGGGGCACGAAGCGTTCTACATGCAGTAGACACCATTGAAAGCTGTCGACCTTTATCGCGATCGGCGAGAAACGATATTTTGCAAACACGGAATTCCAGGAAACAACTACTCTGCGGGCTAATGCCCCGACCAGCATTGAATTACACCTGGAAAACCTATAGCAACAGCTAGAGTCATTCGTCAGACGCCCACCAGACATATACCGGTTTCGAGCTTATTAGCTCTCATCAGTATGCCATAGGTGAGGTATCCGACGAATAATCCTAGCTGCTTTCGTCTGTCTAACCCGACAGAAGGGACCATGAGTACGCGGTGTAGAACTAACTACATCTATCGGCCGTTCGCTACTCCATGCCGGACTGAAAATGTCAGGCACGAAGCGTTCTACATGCAGTAGACACCATTGAAAGCTGTCGACCTTTATCGCGATCGGCGAGAAACGATATTTTGCAAACACGGAATTCCAGGAAACAACTACTCTGCGGGCTAATGCCCCGAATTCTGGAATTCCGTGTTTGCAAAATATCGTTTCTCGCCGATCGCGATAAAGGTCGACAGCTTTCAATGGTGTCTACTGCATGTAGAACGCTTCGTGCCCCGACATTTTCAGTCCGGCATGGAGTAGCGAACGGCCGATAGATGTAGTTAGTTCTACACCGCGTACTCATGGTCCCTTCTGTCGGGTTAGACAGACGAAAGCAGCTAGGATTATTCGTCGGATACCTCACCTATGGCATACTGATGAGAGCTAATAAGCTCGAAACCGGTATATGTCTGGTGGGCGTCTGACGAATGACTCTAGCTGTTGCTATAGGTTTTCCAGGTGTAATTCAATGCTGGTCGGGGCATTAGCCCGCAGAGTATTGAATTCCGTGTTTGCAAAATATCGTTTCTCGCCGATCGCGATAAAGGTCGACAGCTTTCAATGGTGTCTACTGCATGTAGAACGCTTCGTGCCCCGACATTTTCAGTCCGGCATGGAGTAGCGAACGGCCGATAGATGTAGTTAGTTCTACACCGCGTACTCATGGTCCCTTCTGTCGGGTTAGACAGACGAAAGCAGCTAGGATTATTCGTCGGATACCTCACCTATGGCATACTGATGAGAGCTAATAAGCTCGAAACCGGTATATGTCTGGTGGGCGTCTGACGAATGACTCTAGCTGTTGCTATAGGTTTTCCAGGTGTAATTCAATGCTGGTCGGGGCATTAGCCCGCAGAGTAGTTGTTTCCTGGAATTTCGTGTTTGCAAAATATCGTTTCTCGCCGATCGCGATAAAGGTCGACAGCTTTCAATGGTGTCTACTGCATGTAGAACGCTTCGTGCCCCGACATTTTCAGTCCGGCATGGAGTAGCGAACGGCCGATAGATGTAGTTAGTTCTACACCGCGTACTCATGGTCCCTTCTGTCGGGTTAGACAGACGAAAGCAGCTAGGATTATTCGTCGGATACCTCACCTATGGCATACTGATGAGAGCTAATAAGCTCGAAACCGGTATATGTCTGGTGGGCGTCTGACGAATGACTCTAGCTGTTGCTATAGGTTTTCCAGGTGTAATTCAATGCTGGTCGGGGCATTAGCCCGCAGAGTAGTTGTTTCCTGGAATTCCGTGTTTGCAAAATATCGTTTCTCGCCGATCGCGATAAAGGTCGACAGCTTTCAATGGTGTCTACTGCATGTAGAACGCTTCGTGCCCCGACATTTTCAGTCCGGCATGGAGTAGCGAACGGCCGATAGATGTAGTTAGTTCTACACCGCGTACTCATGGTCCCTTCTGTCGGGTTAGACAGACGAAAGCAGCTAGGATTATTCGTCGGATACCTCACCTATGGCATACTGATGAGAGCTAATAAGCTCGAAACCGGTATATGTCTGGTGGGCGTCTGACGAATGACTCTAGCTGTTGCTATAGGTTTTCCAGGTGTAATTCAATGCTGGTCGGGGCATTAGCCCGCAGAGTAGTTGTTTCCTGGAATTCCGTGTTTGCAAAATATCGTTTCTCGCCGATCGCGATAAAGGTCGACAGCTTTCAATGGTGTCTACTGCATGTAGAACGCTTCGTGACATTTTCAGTCCGGCATGGAGTAGCGAACGGCCGATAGATGTAGTTAGTTCTACACCGCGTACTCATGGTCCCTTCTGTCGGGTTAGACAGACGAAAGCAGCTAGGATTATTCGTCGGATACCTCACCTATGGCATACTGATGAGAGCTAATAAGCTCGAAACCGGTATATGTCTGGTGGGCGTCTGACGAATGACTCTAGCTGTTGCTATAGGTTTTCCAGGTGTAATTCAATGCTGGTCGGGGCATTAGCCCGCAGAGTAGTTGTTTCCTGGAATTCCGTGTTTGCAAAATATCGTTTCTCGCCGATCGCGATAAAGGTCGACAGCTTTCAATGGTGTCTACTGCATGTAGAACGCTTCGTGCCCCGACATTTTCAGTCCGGCATGGAGTAGCGAACGGCCGATAGATGTAGTTAGTTCTACACCGCGTACTCATGGTCCCTTCTGTCGGGTTAGACAGACGAAAGCAGCTAGGATTATTCGTCGGATACCTCACCTATGGCATACTGATGAGAGCTAATAAGCTCGAAACCGGTATATGTCTGGTGGGCGTCTGACGAATGACTCTAGCTGTTGCTATAGGTTTTCCAGGTGTAATTCAATGCTGGTCGGGGCATTAGCCCGCAGAGTAGTTGTTTCCTGGAATTCCGTGTTTGTAAGTACATAATGTTTGTAACTCTGTATAATATTTTAACAGTAAGGAACAAACTTGTTTTGTTCTAGTATGGAATAATGCATTTTTAGATGATCCCTCTCTCGTTTCCCTCTTCGACTTTGAAGGAAAGAGTTATTATACTCCCAAACTTAAGGTAACCATTCTTAGATTTCTATAGCTATGTGTTAGGTTCTTTTCTGAGTTGCTATTGTTTATTTAACTTTAGGCTACTTTTATTGAAGCCTACCAGTTTTGTAAAAATATTGGCATGAATTTGGTAACGGTGCAATCATCTCAGGAAGTTGACGCACTGACAAAGTTTGTTCAACAATCAAGTAAGTAAACTGAATTAATTGTACGGCAGTTAAGCGCAGTTTTCTAGGCGTCGAGCAGATTTTCTGGACCTCTGGATCCAGGCTAGTGGACAACAGAAATTGGATTTGGATGACAACGATGCGAATTGTCGAATATACGAAGTGGAGCGATGGACAACCTGATTTCACAGTTGAACAATGCCTGGAATTATGGTTTGCAGGCAAAAGGGAATTATATTTCAATAACAGAGACTGTAACGCTAAGCAAGCCTTAATCTGCGAAAAATATAAACAAACAAGTAAATACAGTTTTTTCTCCATTATTCTAAGTTATGAAGATATTGGAATAGGAAAATAATTGAGCATAATTTTTGCATGGAAGGAAATTTCTTAATCATATTTTTTAGAAGTTCTGATTAGTTGAAATAGTAAACTAAGTTCTTAGACATGCTTTTAGATGTACAGGGTGATTTTTTATAATAGGAAATGCGGTTCTCTTGTAAATGACTGAAACAAAGTGAGCGTTGCCAAACAAAGTTTGTTTGGGCTGACTACGACTTGAAATTAAGGTAGTTAACGAAACCACCAACCAAACGATGCTGGGCATCATGACGTTCCCAAATTTTTCTTCTCAGAAGCATACTGATACTGAAAGAACTTATGATTTCAAGTGTTTTTTCCAAATAACTTTTTCTTGCGTTTATAACGGTATAAAAGATGCAGACCAGTTATTGTGTAACTTCAGATGGATCTTGCAAAAACAGCAGGCAGTGTTTCATTTTGTTTCAGTCATTTACAAGAGAAACGCATTTTCTACAAGAAAGTAATCACCTGATACTTATTAAAAGAAATTCAAAGAAAAATTATGGAAAATTATTAAGCTTAGAAAGATTTAACAAATACGATTTCTTAAAATGTATCTATCTCATTTCTAGAATGTTCACCTACATTAAAAGCCCATTATATACAACCTAAAATGAATTTACTACATTTGCAGGGGAAAAGTTATTACTTTGGCACAACTTTTAGGGTGAGTTATTATTTGTATTCATAATTACTTCTCTCGAATATCAACGGTTACTGAGATAGCAATGAAAATATTTTCAACCGAGTTAATTATTTTAATGCATCAGTAGAGAATAGTGTTTATTCCGTAGGTATTATATTATAATTATAACATTGATTAAAAATCTAATAAATCGGAATTAATTAATTAAATTTCCAAATATACCACCGTTTACTACGATGTATGCATCACCTCTTTTGTGGATTGCACGGGTAGTTCGCTGAAGTGCACGGTGATTTTTTTTTATGAATGCTGCACAATTAACAATCCGATCAAATAGCGCCTCTCTTGTGTTCACTTTTGTTGCATATATTAATGATATAAACCATCTCCAAGGGCAGTAATCAAGAGAATTCTAATCTGGTGACCTTGGTGGCCAATTTTGGAAACCACCTCGGGCAATCTAGCGTTGTGGAAAGCGGTTGTTAAGATGAACCATCACAATACGACTAGAATAGGCATCATGTTTTGCCTAATATCCAATGGAACATCGTTCAGTACATCTGTCAAATAATCTAAAAATTCTACATATCTAGCTCCAGTAGGACGACCATTTAGCACAACAGGGCCAAGTAATTGATTATTAATCATACCCCACCACACGTTAATGCTGAACCGATGCTGAAAGTTACTTTCCACCGTGGCGTGCGTTCTATCTGACCAATGATATTCATTGTAACAGTTATTTCCTCCATCACGAGTGAATTGAGCCTCATCAGTGAACAAAATGTATTTGTAAAGTGTATGGTTTGGGTTTATCCAATTGCAAAAACGCAACCGCAAATAATTATCACCGTCCTAAAGATTCTGAACGCGCTGAATATGGAAAGGTTTTAACCATTTTTGTGAATGACTTCTCAAACCGTAGCTTGATTAATTTGGAGACGGGTTGCAATGCGCCTTGTACTTTACAGCCGGGCTACGTTCTACCATATTTACAATTTCTTCTACCACTGCTAAACCAGAACCAGCTTGCTTCTCAGATGTAATTCTCACATTGAGAAACATTGTGACGCAAAACTTACCAAAATAAAAGAATCAGCACCTGGACTGGCTTAGCTGGCCTGCTAACTGCAGTGAAGATGGGGCAGGTTCAATATACTGTCATTTGTTTAAAAGAAGGGGCGCCACATGGTTACAACTAGCCAGTCTATCGCGAGAATCAACTCGAAAAACCATGAATCCAAGTCGCTATACAATCAGTTGTATTTCTGGTGCAGAACTAATTCCAACAGTAGTTCTGATTAACGTTTGGTAAAGATAAAATAAATGAAAAAAAAACTCTATCAATTTTAAGTCCTATATTACAGAAGGTTGATGGTGTCAGTGGAAATAATCAATCTACATAGATTTATCATTCAGTTAATTGCAATGTAATTGTTCAGGTAAGTATTTAACAGTTTATACCTCCCTAATCATAAATATCCAGACTTATGTAAGAACTCACTAAACCAGGTATCAAATTATCAACAATGATTTTCAGTATCCCCCTGTATATAGCTATATGAGGGTTCACAACGCTTACACAAATAATAAATGTAGTATTTAATATAAATAGTGAGGAACAGTGCTGTATGTATTTGGTAAGATAAGTATTCACTTTGTAAAACAACTGTGTTAATTTTTCTTTATTGTTATATTTCAGGTCCTGTCCAGCACCGCAAATTCTCAATAGGACACTTGTGCTGAATCCAGAATTTACTATGTAAGTTACCAGTTTTATTACGTACCAAGGTGAGTTAATGAACAAAGTATGGTACTGAAAATTGATAATTAATTTGCTTATCGTTTTTTTTTTTACCTTTACAGGACCTGATTTGCCAAAACAAAAAAAAATAATAATAGGACTCTAAATAATAGATATTTATACGTAAATTAAGAATATATATGTATGTCGCTCAGACAGACTAATCAAATATTATAGAAAGTTGATCAGACAGTAGCTGTTTACACCTAACTAAAGAACTATTTACTTATTAACTAAATTTGCTTAATATCCTAAGTCTAATAATTAATAGTTTACTGTATTTCTTTCAGATTATAAAAGATTACAGTATAGACGTTCAAAATTGACTTTTATTATACCAGAAAGAGATAAAAAATAATGTAAGTTGGATATGTGACTTGCGTGATCAGGTATCCTAGCAGGTTATCCTGGCCTCCAAAGCACGTTTCAACAGGAGAATCCTGGCTAGTCCTCGCACGAGCCGCCCCTGCACCAAAGGTGTAGGAAATAACAAACTCGAAACCAAAACTCTGTGGTGTTATCTCAGCCTGGTTTTCGTCTCTCCAGAACGTGTTGGTTGTGAAAGGAAGATCAATTTTCCGCTCGTAAGAAAAACCCTAGTATAATATTAAAATTACTCTTGGGCCAAAATTGCACACTGCACATTTATGACAATACACAAGTCAGAGAAAGAAACAAATAATCAAGAAATATACCTAAAGACATACCTTCTTTGAAGGGTTTTCTAAGCCAACAATCCTGGGTTTCTGCCTTGTGATATCTAATCTAATCCCCAAGAAAAAGGGTAACTTCTCAAAAAAATACCATAACCATCGTATGCAGCACTCAAAATTACATCAGAAGTTACAAATAAATCACTCCTAGGTTTATACCTCGTTATGATGATTAACAAAAATCAAATTATAGGAGAGATTCACAAATATCACACACAGGATACCCATTGTAAGAAAAAACAGACATCCAAGAAACATACCAAATGTAAAAGGAAATAACGATTCTCTAATTGACTAAATCACGGGTAGAAACCTCTGTTCGACGTATCGCGGGTGAAGAATAATGAGGTTACTACTCGCGAGATGGTAGCGCTTGGCCACTTGTCGAAATCTTAAGTACCGTCATACTTAGACGCTAACGTTGTAACTTAAATAACTTAAATACCTAATAAACTAATTTTAAAATACTTAGTGAAAACTGTATGAAATTATGATAAATATAAATATGAAGTTATTAAATAGAAAAATTACCGTAACAACATGCCAGTTTAACGTATATTGTTGAAGAATACATCTGGCACTCTTCTGTTCGGGAAGCGACGTCGATATTCAGCAACTGCAAGAATAGATCTACCGTTGCAATACCCATAAATTTAAATAATATAAGCACATTCTCGATGACTAAATGTGGCAGGCATTACGATATTATGTGTGTACAATACCGACTGAACGAACGCACGTGAAAAAATAAATGCGACAGTTATAAAATAAGCGTTTAAATCATAAACGTTAAAATAAATGTGACCATTAGTAATCACTAATGTAAGTTTGGTTTAGTACTCAAAATAAAAAATCTAATAATAATAGCTTTCGCAAAAATATCAATAAAAATATTTACTACCCACCCCTATTAAATATGGGGGGTTCCCCCTCAATCACCCTGTAAATCAAGTCACAGCGCCATTTGCTTTACCTACCAAGTGTTAATATAAAAATTTTAGTATAGATATATTTGATTCACCCTCAAATGGGGAGAATTATGAAAACCATATTACCTTAATTTTTAGGCCACTTTCCTTCAAGCTAGTCAATTCTGTGAGGCGATCCAAATGAAATTAGTTTCTATCAATTCGGAGACAGAAAACAAAGAACTGCATAAATATGCTAGAGACACACGTAAGTCATCTATTAATGTAGTTGTTATGCTGTAATGATACTGGCTCAGTTAATAGGCATGGATAGTTTCCCATAGGCAATGGAATTGACAAAATCGTAAAAATATTGCGGCTTATTATTTTATAATTTATACAGGGTGTTCCTAAATAAGTGTCGCAACAGAAAACTGTTGGAACTACAGGACTGAGCTTTTGTAAACACATTACCACTATTAATAGCTACTTTTTCGCACCCTTCTCGAGTTCATTGGACGTGCCAGTGGTGGAGATTTTAAGGTATCGGAAGGGTTTTTTCCCCCAACACTTGTACCGGATTTTATTCCATTATTTGCTTAGTATCGTCTGGCATTCCGCAAGAGTCACATTTAGACCCGTCACTTTTGTATCTCTTTGTTAATGATCTCAATAGCATGATTTGTGTGTTTGATTGTGAAAAATTATTTTTTGCGGATGCCTTGTACACTGCCATTAACTCGGTCGATGACTGTGTTAACCTTCAGCTGCAGCTAAAGAAAGTGGGTCGATGGTGTACACTTTGAAGAAACTATTTCTTAATACTTGTATATGTAAAATGTCATTTACTCGCAAACGTAATTATTTTATCGATTCGAGTCATGTTAGATCGATGGAGGCAGTACAGAGAAATTTTCAAAAATATCTTGTTTATCACGTTTAAGGTATATATCCTGAACGTGGGTGCGACCATAACTACTTAGACTATTCGGTCTTAATTCGTTAGATATTAGAAGACGCTACTGTTCTCTTAAATGTCTGAACTCTCCCATACAGAATAAGGTTAACTGTCCAGAAATTCTTAACTTCCTAGAATGGCAAACCGATCTTCATACTCCTGTCGCTAAAACTAATCTTTTAGTGAAGCAACCTTTTGTCACAATATTTAATAATTATTTGCTACTAACAGTAGTAGATTGACATATATTTTTTTTACATCGCACAATGGTATGGTTTATGTGATAGGCATCAGTTTGTTTAATCAAGTATGATTTTTCTTCATCATTATCATTATCATTATCATTATCATTATCATTATCATTATCATTATCATTATCATTATCATTATCATTATCATTATCATTATCATTATGATTATCATTATCATTATCATTATCATTATCATTATCATTATCATTATCATTATCATTATCATTATCATTATCATTATCATTATCATTATCATTATCATTATCATTATCATTATCATTATTATTATTATTATTTAGATAATTTAATTAGTTATTATACATTGTTAATTATTAAGTATACGATAATGGGAGATACAGCATATACTGAGCAGCTATTCTCACTTCATTGCTATCCTTGCCAACGCAAATTGAAGGAGTATTGACTCTTCTATAACCACGAAAATTATTTGCCTATCATAAAATTATGCTTCTTAAAGGTAGATGTTCATTGATTTCAACTTTAAATTCACCTAAATCGTCTTTAGATTTTCATAAACCGACATTTGATATATTGCTCTACTTCGAAACCCTGAAGTTTAAATGACAATCGTATATTACACAAAAAACACAACTGATCATTTTATTGACGTAAATGATATTTCTGTATAACGTTTTTACGTATTCCATTGCCTACAGGAAACCATCCATGCCTATTAGTTAACCCAATATAAAAATTAAGAACATCTTATGAGATCTTTCTTTGTCACCGCTGAAGAATCAAAATCACTGCCCATCCCAACTTTGAAAATTTGGTTATTTCGTACTATTTATAATATAAAATATTTTTACAGTTGCAGTAGGCAATTTTTGGTCCTCTGGTTTCAAATTTGGAAAACAATTTGTCTGGCTCTCAACTGGAACAACGGTTGGTTACAGTAAATGGTTACCTGGACAACCAGGTAACATTAACGAAATGTGTCTTGAACTCGTACATAATAGAAACGAAGGATTATTTTGGAACGATCTCAATTGTGAAACAAAATTGTTCTTTATTTGTGAGCGGTACGATAACAGCTTTTATGCCGATGAATCAATCCTTAAACCAAAAGTTACTAAATTAGATGGAAATTCCGGTAAGTTTATGTTTAAATTTAACATTATTGTAGTTGTGTGTTCTGCCCCAAAATTTAAGTGTTTTAGAATATATATTCTTTCACGGCTTTCACGGCCAGTGCTGTTAATTTGATACATAGTGATTGTTGTAACGTGACGTTGGTAACTGGTAGCTGCCAGAAACAGAGTTAAAATGCACATCCCTAGCATTAGCCAGGACTCTTTTACCTGCCCTGGTTGTTCTCGGGCTAGGCTCCGTGGGGACAGTCCATATATTGATTTCGGTTCCTATTACGTTCGTATTACGACTGCTACGGTCGGAACCGTTCCTCGGATAATGGTGGTCCTCCGAGGCGTTCCGTAGCCGCTGCTGTAACTGGTCGCATCCCATGCTTCCAGCATGGCTGTAGCAGTCGTAACACCAACAATAGGCACCGAAATCAATATATGGACGGGTCCAGAGACACCGATAGCGGGTCTGTTCCAACAGAGCCTAGCCCGAGAACAACCAGGGCAGGTAAAAGATTCCCGGCTAATGCTAGGGATGTGTATTTTGGTTCTGTTTCTGGCAGCTACCAGTTACCGAGGTCACGGCACAACAACCCGGAAAATCACTATCTATCAAATTATATATAATAATAACACAGACAGACTGCAAACACGGAATTCGTTCGGAATATCGTTTCTCGCCGATCGCGATAAAGGTCGACAGCTTTCAATGGTGTCTACTGCATGTAGAACGCTTCGTGTCTGTGACATTTTCAGTCCGGCATGGAGTAGCGAACGGCCGATAGATGTAGTTAGTTCTACACCGCGTACAGACAGACTGTTTTACCTTCCAAATAATTTACCAACAGTAGACTATGTGAAATGTATAGTTATATACAATGACAATTTTCTTTTGTAGATTGCTGGTCACCTTCTCTAAGCCGATATATATCTCCAAATATCAACTTACTACATTTTAAAGGAAAAAAATATTATTTCAGTACTTTTACAGTAAGTAACTATTTCTCTGTCCATGTTATTAAATAAATTATTTTTTTGTGACAATATAACATAACAACATAATTAACATAATTGAGTATACATACATAGAGAAGAGGCAAAAGTGTTACTTAATGATATAATATGTTAAATTCCTTGAATTTTTAAAGGAAGCAAGTGATAACATTTTATATTTATTTGTTCTTTAGGAGACGTTTTTCCAAGCTAGCGAGTTCTGTGGAATGATTGACATGAAATTAGTTTCCATCAACTCAGAAGAAGAAAATACAATATTATACGAATATATCAGAGACACAGGTAAAAAGGAAAGCTGAGTTTATAATTTGTCGAGAAGAAATATTTCAAACGTCGATCATAATTTATTGTGCGTAGTATTGTAATTGTAGTGTCAAAACTTTTACTTCATTTGCACATGGCATACTGGGTAGTGAGAAAGTTTCGTACAGTATTAATAATTTTAGTAATATGTTGTGTTATTAGCATTGCCTCGTCAATATTCTCAATAAATCCATTTATTTTAAGGGTTATTTCTTCTGGTTTGCTGAGTTTACCGAGCCATTAAAAGTAATATTTCAATCTTTGGAATTTATGACCACCAAGCTTGAATCAAACACATATTATTGCTTTAACATAAAAAGGACATTTTTAAGCACGACTTCCATCAATATTCCGACATAGACTTGCACGAGTGTAAACCCTTTGAACATTCAATAATTCCAGGGTGGTATTTTCTATTTCAGTTCTAATTCGTAACTGTAGTTCTTCAAAAGCATTTGGTTTATTAAAATCGACCTGCGATTTTACACAAGAAACAATTCAAGACAGTTAAATCAGTTATTTAGTTGGTCCTCTACATCAACACTAAAGTGAGGAAGGATTCCTCCTTTATTTTAATAAATTTCTTGTTTACAATAGTTTTTGTTAAACTATGCCTACTTGTCAATACATTTGAAACCTACTATAAAAATATGTGATGACGTCGCAGTCCAAACATAAAACCTGGAAATAATATATGTTTTACGTCAAGCAATGAATTATAAAAAAATTTGTTTTTTACTGCCTACATGGAAAATACTATTTTAATTCATTTCAGGAAGAAAAGTAGTACTTTTCTTCCCTCGGGAGGCAAACAAGTAGAAACTTCAAATAGCTGTAAAAGTAGTGTATAGACTTGGCATGCCATTAAAATTAAAAATTATCATTTTTTCTGATATCCCAAACATGATTATTTTTAGTTGCTGGAGACAGCTTTTGGTCCTCCGGCTCCAGACTTATCAACGGCAGAAACTTAATTTGGCTGTCAACTGGAAGAACTGTAACTTATACCAAATGGCATACTGGCCAACCAGACAATGTCAACGAAATGTGCATACAGCTCATACAAAACAGGAACGAAGGGTTGTTTTGGAATGATTTCAATTGTGAAGTTAAACTTTTCTTTATTTGTGAACGTTATGATGACATTTTTTCTAATGACGATGAATCCCTTTTTGAACCAAGACCAACTGATGCTCCACTTACAGAAAACTATGGTAAGTCAAAACTATTTTAGGTTGTTTTTATCACTAAAGCGTTAATTCAGTATATTTCATACGAATGTTTGAAATAAAGTTCAGAGCTGAGTATTACTGTAACAGAGTGGTATTCAATATGAAATTTGTTACTTAGTATTCAAGTATTGCTTACTTTTATCTGACGGTAGTCAGCATCCGTATTCATCACGTTTAGATTCAGGACTCAGTACTCGAAAATAGAACTGGAGTATTCACGAATCCTAAGGATTGTGGCTGTTATTACACTATATTTATCTCAAATATCTAAATATCAGTTTTTTAATTTCACTTCGCTTCATAGTTATCTATCTTAAACTTTTATAATCTTAAATCACACAAGAAACAATACGTAGGTTACAAAATCTCACACCATAAGTAAACAAATACATTGAATAAATTTAATAAGTTGTATTTTATATACATACAAGCTACTTTGATTGCTGGTACGGGCAGACTTAACTGAGCCCAAACGCCATCCTGCCCCCAGAGCCATGTGTTCTCTATAGTTCTATAGTTTTACTATAACATATTTAATTATATTTAAATATTTTTACGGAAGCTCACCTACCTTTTAGTTTGTCAATTATGTTCCTGTTTGCGTTATAATTTATAATTCTTGTGATGTCTTTATTTTGACGTTTTCTCGTCCACATTCCATTTGATTCTTGAGACCGCGGAAAACTTCTAGAACCCTAAAAATCTATATAAGCGGATCGGTTTCGCCGCTGGAGTCAGTTTACATTGAGCACTCGAAAGCGATTGACAAACGTAAAAGTAAAGAGTTGACAGTTGTGAAATTTGTTTGAAAGATATTCTTCGTGTAATCAAGAGTGACAATAAAGTTACAATATTAATATTAACACATTGTAAATATTCAGCATTGTATTTATATAAAGTAAATACTTGAATATAAGTATTCAGAAATCAAACCATGATGATTGAATACTTTTGTTGTATTCATCCCAGCTCTGTTCTAGTTTACGGAAAACTTAGATAAATAAGAAACCGTAATAATAAGCTGAAGAGATTTAGAGGTGAAAATATAAAGAAGGAAAAAAAATAGAACACAGATTAATAAGTTTATGATCCATCTTGTTAGGTAATTAATGTTGCTTTAAAAGTTTTTCTTTCAGTAAATTTTAAAATGACTTTAATTATTATGATACATGTAAAATAAGCCAATTTTTACAGAATATATCGATCGTTACCCAGAAAATCCTTCGCTACCTCTAATAATCGTTGGCGGAACGAAATTTCGACTCAGCAGATTCAAAGTAAGTAAAAGAATAAGCAAAGGTTTATTATAAGCCACATCCACATGTTTTAAATCCCATATTCAAAGTATTATAGAAATTAGAACACCATTATTCAAAGCTATCAAAATATTTTTTTTATTCCAAATATTGCCAAGAAGCTGTCCTATAATTTTTGTACATTATAAACTTTTTTTTCTAAAAGTATGATGTAGCACTGATATCTAAATTTCTCGAGAAAACTTAAACCATCTTAACAGTGTATCTGCCTATTAGAAAAAGTATAGTGATTTTTGTTGTATTTAGGCTACTCAGCAAAGAGCTTCCCAGGCATGCAGACAATATAGAATGGAATTGATTAGCATACCAAATAAGGCCAAAAATGATTTTGTCAAGGAGTTGATTCAACGATATGGTAATTTATTATTTGTAGATTATAAAAAGCGTAAACGAACCAATATTTCGTTACACAGAACGAATCTTTTGTATAAAATTAATCTTTTCCTTAAGCTAAATATTTACTTGTATCATCTCTCTAAATTAGTGGGTAAAATGTATTCACGTATTTAAAATAAATACAAGAAGCTTCAGAAATACGATGAAAATAATTGTGAGCATAATCAATTTGAAAAATTATTTAACCCGTATTTTTTTTGTTTTCCCAAAATTTTATATCCGGGGACCCTGAGGCCTTTGAAATTAGATATAAAAGTTTAATTTTTGCAAATACCTGTTGAAAATCAAATTCAGTTTTAATAAAATCTGTTATTAGGTTGTAGATAGTCTGTCTAAATTCGGCATAGTAGTTTATCAAGTGTCACAAAGCACTAGTTAAGCGTAATGTCATTTTTTTAAGAGAAAAAAATATGTTCATAAATTAAAAGAAACAGAGAAGGTGACATCGAAAATAATTCAGACTAGATGATAGATGCCAAGTGGTACTATGTATTGGTACTACACTATTTTTCTCAAGGAATTTAGTAATTTACAGATATTAAAAATACCTCAGTTAGAAATCCTTTTATTTGCTACGGACAGTACTTGAATAGATGATAGATAATAGACAATAAACAATACACAATATACTACAGACAGTAGACAACAGACAGTAGATAATAAACAATAGACTATAGACAATAGACAATAGATAATAGACAATAGACAATACACAATAGATAATAGAAAATAGATAATATAGTTAATAGATAAGTAAAAATCCATTTACTTACTACAGATAGGATTTCTTTTGTAAAATACCATTGGGAAGGAAGAGAACACACTTGTTTATGCATTATAGAAAAATATTTATTCTCATTAATTGGGAGTAATTAACGTATATTCTTTGTACAGAATGAATATGCCTCAAAAAAGATAGGAAAATGGAAAAAACATCTTTGAAGAAAAAACTTAAAAGCATTACGCTTATCTAGTACCGCCTGTGTCTCTTGATACATCTACCATAAGTATCATGTTCAGTTAGACGACACCTACCAAATACCCCAAAAATTAGAATTCACGAAAACAAAGAAGTATCGATATGTCGTTTCTCAAGTTGATTACATACCCAATTTTTTTCCCAGTCCTTCTGAATCACCCTGTGTGTGATCAATTAATGACGAGACGTGGACTCTCAATGCATATTTCAAAAAAGTCGGATATTTATGTAACCATGAACTATTTAGGTTTAGATTCTGATGCTTATTACTGGACCTCTGGGATTAAACAGCTTGGCAGATGGACATGGTCGGAACTTCAACCCATTGTTTATACCAACTGGTACGATAATCAACCACATAGTGAAAGTAATGAGCCCTGTCTTCAGTTACACTCGAGTGGCCAATGGAGTAGTCTCAAATGTGATAGCCAGCTTTCATTCATCTGTGAAAATCGCATCGCAGTAGGGCATAGTGGTTGTGTATCACAATCAGTTCCAACTATACATCTACACATCAACAGTAACCAAGAATCTGATGCTACTAATGGAGCACACTCAGAAACAAAAAAGATAAATTGCTCGTGTGATGGAGAGGGTTATAGCGTCGAGGAGAGTTATTTTGAAATTGTTCCCAGAAAATAATAATGTTAACATCAAATGGAGTATATTGTTTTAAATAGAAACGAGTTGTTGCATTGTAAAAAGGGATGTCCTCAGTTATTTGAGTCTTTTCGCGAATAAACAAGTGAAAACAAATATTATGATGTCTTTGTGTCTAAGTAGCCTTCACCTCACACTCTTGCTCATCCAAATGTTTGTTGAGAAGACAAAGTTTTTTAAAAAATCGCATGACAATTCTAGTGGGTTTTCTGTTGAGCATCCACTCAATCATGTTTTCATTGACTGTTCTTTAATGCAAAAAGGCTATTTTTTAAGTAACAGTAAGTTTTATGTTGTACTACTGTTAAGTGTGTAATCTTTATTTTGAACAAAGGGAAATAATTAAGAGTTAAGTTTATCTCAAAAATCGGTGAATATATTAATATATATCTTTGTTTCTGTGCAGTCTCAATAAAAAAACCTAAATTGCATCAGGATTTTCCTATACAGTCGAAAACACCTTAGAATATAAGTAAATAAAGCTCCTCTAAATGGATTGAATGCTTAGGTCCTATAGGATGGTCATAACTACCTCCTAATCTTAATAAACTTGATTTTTTTATGGGGCTATTTGGAACAAAATGAATATTCACATAATTTACGGCATACAGATATTTTAAAGAAAACAATTAGAGAAGAAATATACTGCATTAGCCAAAATCAATTGATTTAGTTTATGAAGAATTTAATAAATGGTTAGAAAAATGAGTAGCCGTTGAAAGACAACATGTATATGTTAGTTAGTTAAGTAGTTTGACTTAGGTCCTTGTGTTCTATGTTCCCATTGTATAATAATTATGTGTTCAATCTTAATAAAACCAAAAATAATAAATTAATGGTAAAAAAAAAACTTTTTAAAAACAAGCTTATTTAAGTGCCCTAAAAATAACAAAATAAACTTTAAATTAAATCAAACCAATCCATTTAGTACATGTATTACACAATGTATTAAATGATATAATAAGTTTGTCGCGAGATTTACCTCTGTACTAACTAGTAACATACTTATTATAAGTAATTATAATTATTTATGGATAAGAAAACAGGAATACTGCGCCTGCGCAGTGACCTCAATGTTCCAAAAGCCTAAACTCAAGTCTATGGTAAAGTATTGGTTGTAGTTACTATCTCCATGGGCCTTATGGTTTTCGCACACCAAGGTCTAATGGCTTCATTAATGTCCTTAGAGTATCAATTTGCTAGGAATACAGATCAGAGCGAATGTATTTCTTCCTGTAGATGGTTCTTGTCAGCCAAGGTAAATGCACAGTGAACTAGGGTCTTCATGACGAAGCGTGTTTGTGCCGGATGATGATTAGACTTTTCATGTAGACACCTATTAGTATGTGTCTTGTTCCTGTAGATACCGTATCCTAAGATAAAAGAAGACTTCGTTTTTATTACCAGAATGTCTAGAAACGGTAAGGCCTTGTCTTACTCCACTTCCATGGTAAAATTAATCTTGTTGTGTTGCTGGTTAATATGATTAAAAATTATTGTATGTTGTCTATTTCATGCTGCCAAACGATGAAGGTATCGTCCACGTATCTAAACCAGCACTTAGGTTTCCTAGAAGCTGATCATAGCGCTTCTTTTTCAAAGTTCTCTATAAAGAAATTCACCACTACAGGACTCAGTGGACTAACTATGGCGACAAGTATAGGTATAGTTAGATCCATCCGTGGACACACTGTATATTACCGTTTTCGAGATCCTATGTTTAATTTCTATCTTTTAAAAAAGTAAAGCCAATTCTCAGTATTTAGTATCATCAGTCTGTATACATGGTGTTTTAAAAGGACATTGTTACAGCTTATAAAACATTAAAAATAAGTGGGGCTTGTTTCATAAACGTATGTCCTAAAGCCACTAATATTTGAGATACAGGCTAGATACTTTTACAAAGTCACATTTTTTATGTATATGTTTTAATGCACAACTTTTTTGTATAAAATGAAGTTTTATATAATATCTTGTAATTTACAATAGGAAAAAACAAATCGAGGCTGCTCTTTGAAATTTTATTTATATTTATTTAATAATAAGTGACAGATAATATTTATCAAAATAATAAAGAGATAGCAGCTAAACAATAATTTATAAATATGAATTACACTGGCCACAAGCGATATTCAAGTCTAGTTTGTAGACAGAAAACATCATGCGTTTTTTTAAATATCTGTTACTCTTTTCCTATTATCTATGTGACTACTTAGATGCTGCTCCAATAGCAAATAATTCCAATGAAAACCGTAAGTACTAGCACTTAATTTTTTATGGCATATTTTCTCTATATAACAAGATAATAGAATTTGGTTATCGCTTGATTTTCCTTCATGTGATTGTTTTGCTTTAGCATGGGACAATGTATTCTCAAGTTATTCTTCTTCCATTCCCCTGTTTGAATTTGAAGAAAAGAGTTATTATGTTTCAAATATCAAGGTACGTATGCAAGTTATAAATGGAAAAAACAATGAAATTTTATTATTTACGACACCCTATAGTACTTGTTTTATATGGTAGTGGTGATAGGCATAAAGATATATTAATTTCAGTTTAAGAAAACGTTTCGAATGAAACAATCTATTCTTCTATCGTAGGGACGTAAATATAGTTATTCAAATAGTTTTGAATGTTTTGTATTCCATACTTAAAAAAATATATATTTCTGGTTATTATTATTATTGAGAAACTATGAATAGGTGTATTATATTCTACATATATTGAAATAAGCAGTTGATTAGTTAGATGAAGGCTAGTGAAATCAATATTTTTAATGACGAGGGGATATACTGCAGTTCAAGACAGGGTTATCGAATATTATTTCATATTTTACACTAAGGAAACTTTTTCACATTGAATGTAACTTCAACAAGTACAGTACATATATTTTAATACAGTATGCTTTCTTTTTTTACTGTATTAGAAAGGTATTTTAAGCTAATATAAATCAAATCTCCTACAATTCCTATCAATGAAGTCATATGTATGCTCTGTGATACCAAACATCTAGGTCTGCTAATAAACAACACAGACAAAGCTCGATTCAATAATTATCTAAAGTTAAATCTAGCTAAATTTACTAACCTGGTTTAATGAAAACACTCTATAAATATCTAAGTTCACTTTTGAAACTGTGGGAACTCGAAAATTCAACCACAATAGATGAGATCTGACCTATTTCTGCATTTTTAGGATTGCTTCTTCAGGTGGCCTCCTTTAAATTGAGTCAAATATCTAACTATAAAAATTATTGTACCAATAAATTAAAATTATTTGAAATTAAATATCGACAATGTCAAAAGTGACTTTAAGTCAATGAATTTTAAATTAAACATGACAAGTACTTACTTACTTAAATAATGTTTACTCTTTATGTAATCATTTTTATATATATATTTAGGTATTAATAATATTGTGTGAAACTAACTACTCTGCGGACTAAAGCCCCGACCTAGATGTTTGGTATCGGAGAGCATACATATGATATGATATTCATATGACTTGTAGGAGATTTGATTTATATTAGCTGCAAGTACATTTCTAATACACTAACAAATGTTACAAAAGCTAATAATAAAGAATATATGGGTAGATATTGTGGGTGTAATTCAACACTGATCGGGGCTTTAGTCCGCATAGTAGTTAGTTTCACACAATATTGTTAATACCTATAAATATATAAAAAGTATGCTCTCTGCTATAGATCTTATGTTTCTGAAAAAAATCAGTTAAAGTACCAAAGTATAGATCTAAAACATAATCCGAAAATTTATACAGACTCTCCAACATGCAAGCATGAAATTGATTTGTATTTAATATTTACGTTTTAATAATTGTGTCTTAAAAATCTCAGATTGAAAACATATATATCATTTCACTAAAAACATGTCAGATACTACCTACTGGACAATGTTGCCAGATGCCCTTCTCTTGCCCTATTGCCATACTAAATCTTCTTGCAAGATGCCCTCTGGTCATTGTAGATGGATTCCTTAGTGTCCTTGGTCTCTGACGTCACCACCACTCTCCCTACATGCAGCCACTTTTTTTCCTTACTCAGATACCCTCTCTTATACTAGATCATCTTTGACAAATACCTTCTGATCACTGATGATGTCTCAAGCATCTCCCATCCCTTCTCCACCACCCTCTGGTCATTGATAACAGTTTTATGAAACATAACCTGCATACCTGTTTTGGTTATGACGTCAGTAATTGAATGAAATTGGTAGAGGAGCTACCCCTACCGAAAATAAGATTTTTAGACACGGTGGATTACTTTTTATGGCAAGCTAAAGAAATAGCCAAAATATGCATATTGTCCTGTACATCAGTAGCGAAGATGGTTAGACCCTCCAACAACAGTCTTTGTAAGATCGTCTAGTGTATGAAACATTCTGTACATATGAGTATACAAGGTATTTGATATGATTGCTGAAGACACCATAGGTGCATAATAGCTCCAAAGACATGTGGATTACTTTATACTTTTTTTCTTTTTTCTTTCAAATATAAAACAGATTTTTCGCGATACCCTGTGCTTCTATGCATTTAAGGCTAAAGATTTATCTATCTTTGCTGAAGCCAATATCCAATATCTGAAGCAATATAATTTTAGGTGCAACATAATTTGTGATCCTGAAACACTAACACCTTGATTGTTATTTTCTTAAGTATTTTTCTGTAACAGAATGTTTGTAGATATAGAGGTATATTTATATCATTTTTATTCAAAACATTATATTTTATATTACTTCTACTTCTCCGTACTTCTTACATAGTCTATTTTAGCTTACGTTTCTAGAAGCTTATCAGTTTTGTCAAGAAATACAGATGAAGTTAGTAACAATTCGTACATCGGAAGAGGTTGACGCACTCTCTAACTTTGTTCGTCAGGCAGGTGAGTGCAACAATTTTAAAAAATCAGGCATAAGTTTCAATTATCATATTTTAGGGACGGAACAAGTCTTCTGGACTTCTGGATCCCGACTAGTGGACAACAAAAACTGGATTTGGTTGTCAACAATGGAAATTGTGGAATATACGAAGTGGAGTCAAGGACAACCTGACTTCCTAACAGAACAATGTCTTGACATATGGATTGTGGGTAACAAAGGACTATATTTTAATAACGAAGATTGCAACAGCAAGAAAGCCTTTATTTGCGAAACAGACAAACGTGCTCAGCGAGTAACTCGTGATATCAAGTCTTCGAGTAAGAGTAAGTCTTAAGTCTAATTTGTATATCCTACCAACATAATTTATACTCAAACACAGGGAGGCCCATGGAGACATACTAGATTTTTCACTTCAAAATATAATAAAATGTTGATAATAATAAAGACACAGGGTGGCAAAGTTGGAATTTAAAAAAAGAGAAATTTTTTTAATAATTACACTGTCTTTGAATGTATCAACTTAAAAATTTGGGAATAAATATTTTTGGATATGAGAAACCATAACTTGTTTCCAATTTCGTCGTATTTCCTAGTAGGCCAGGAGAATTACGAAAAAATCTTTCAAATATGGCGTAACGTAACTTAGATAACTATTGAAATCGCTCGGGAATAGTATACCTTATGAAAATATCGAGGTGCGCCAGCTTGAAAAGGTGTGCTATTTGCATAAACAACGAAAAAGTGAAAAAAAAATGGCGAAAATCGCGTTTCTTTTCGGAAACAGTCGCATATATCTCGATAAGTATGCACTTTAGAGAAAAAACGTATACTTATAAATTTGTTCGCTTATGAAATTTTCTATAAGATAGTGTTGGTCCGATATCCGTAGATTTGAAATGTTAGCTGCAAAATGCTCGAAAGTGCAAAAAAGTAGGTAAAAAACAAGGTAATTTTAAATTATTTATTTAACAATGAAGAAATAACCCAATCACACCATACATTCAGAGAAAAGTACTTGACTTCAATACAAAACGAGAGCCGTAAGGCCGATTAAAACTTTACTGACAGTTTTTGCATAAAGCAATTGTTAAATAACCTACCTGGAAAGAAGACCTTTTTTAGTTTCGTGCCAGGCTAAAAGTTATGAATATTTTTTTGCGCCCGCACTTTTACACCTTCTTGGACCCTTAAACTATCATATACAATTGCTATCTTAATCATTCTTCAATTTTTAATAATTTTTTGAGCGGTTTTAAAAAGTTTGAAAATTTTGGCTCTTAAATAATAATTACGCCTGTGAAGCGGGATTTGCGAGTGGGAAAAAATCGGAAAGTATAGAAAAATAGTACTCGGAAAGACGCTTCTTTAAAAAAAAAATCATCCAATTCGGTCCAGTAGATGTTGAGATATTAACTTCCAAAGTTGAGAAGGGTATGCGGCGTAACGGTTAATGGTGTAACAATAAATTAAATACTATAATTTTATTATAATTATATTATAAATCTGCAATGTGGTGCCCTCCTGGCCAATAGAGGGCACCACATCAGTCGACGTAGATGTGAGTACAACATTTTTGGCTCTAATGTAATTATGTTTTCTATTAAAAAAATCTTAAACCTACATTGTTGTTGAGAAAAAAAGGTATACTTGTCATTAGTCTCAGGAATTGCCCATTTTCGAGAAAATAACTTTTCAACAATCAGCTGCAGAGTTCATTGTACAAGTACAAATACAAATTGGATATATTAAAGGTAAATCGAAAAGCAATAAAATTTGCACTAATGCAAAATGTTACGAATAGTATTTTTCGACATGCAACGTATTTGAAATGGAAGTCATACTGATTCTTGCAGCTCCAGCTAGTCGTCCTGAATTGGTTTCTGGATATTCCGCAATGTGAAAAAATGTTTTGTCTTTTTTCTCTAAATTTCTAAACATATGCTTTAAATTATTGATTATCTGGTTGTAATCTATTTAAAAATCCTACCAAATATTCTCGTTGCCCAGCACGTCCAAAACTGGATAAATTTACATTTACACGAATATGGTGCCCTGCAGGAATCCGTCGAAATAGACGGATTATGACAGGGATGGGCAGGTAGACAATCGTAACGTAGACAACAGAATTGTCTACCCGTAGACAATGACCTAGATGTAGATAATATAGACAATGTCAACAATTCATTATAAAGACATATCATTAAATAAAATTATATTTCTTTATTATTTAGATGAATTTAAAATTGTAATTAGTACAACAAAATAAAAATTAACTTTATTAATTCTGCTGCAGAAGCTGCTGTTGGAACTGTATTTTCTTTATCAATACTCATAGTAACAATCTCATCCCCACTACTGGAGTAATCTGGAAGCAAATTTCTCTTAACGTTTGGGATAATTGCAGTTCATTTTTAGAATTATTATTTGTTTTTGAATTAAAAACTTTACTGAAACTTGATTGTTCTTGTGATTTTTTAGACAACACACATATATTTCTGAAAATATGTTTTTAATTTTATTTTGTTTATATTTACGATAACTAATTCAAATCATCCAATGAATTAACATTGATATTGTAATTTTTCATACCTGTTAGCTTGAAGGCGTGCTGCAGCAATGTTCTTTAAAACATTTTCACATTTCAAACATTTTGCGGCATATTTTTTTTTAACATCTCTATGGAGGCGGGTAAACAAATTTTAAACTGTTAAACTTGACATACGTTTAAAAAAATTTTTACTACGATTTTGAGAACGAAAACAGAGAGTTTTTCGAAACGTCAATAACACGGAAGTGCGCGATAGTGATGTGATTTTTGTTATTTTTACTTATCTGCTTTTTTCAGTGTGAGATTTTTTGGTTAGACAAACTTAGTTTCGAAAATAACCCTTGACTGTTCCGATTGGCGCAATTAATTAATCTTTATTATTTTTTCAGAAGTGTGGCAAAAACCCAACAAAACTAAAGAAAAACTAAAATTATGCCACAAATAAATAGCTTCAGACAATAGCATATTTTTTTATTCAATTTTACTAATTCGAATCGTAGCCAACCGAAATTAGAATTGATTTTGTTCCGCCTAATTTTGTTATTATTATTAAATATATTCATTATATTTAAAACAACAAGACATTAGCACTAAATGATTAATTACACATAATATAAAAAAGCATACGTAAGTGTGTCATGTAAAAATTTTAGGTTAATATATTATAATGTTAATGTTATAATATATACAGCTGTTCAACGTTCTCTACATTGTTTACATAGTCTACGTTGTTTACATAGTTTACGCGAAATCTACACGTAGAGGTCGACAATTAAAGTTGACGCGTAAATGCTCATCCCTGGATTATGATTTCTCACATTCAAAAACATATATTCCCAAATTTATAAGTTTGTTTGTTTGTTTGTTTATTCATACATATGGAATACAACATTTTAGGAATAAAAAAGTAATGCAAAAAAACACAGAAATACAAATATACATAAATAAGCATAACACGTTAAACATGTAGTACATGTTTCAAGCGTTTTTTAAATCTGGCCAAAGTTACATTGAAGATATCAATGTCAATACAATATCTGTTGCACTCAACAAACATTCTACACAGTGGATAATTCTGGCAGTAGCTTGTCCGTTTAAACGGAACATAAAAAAGTTCATTATTTCGAAGATTTCTACAAGGTGAGTTAAAGTATATATCTTGAAGAACACCAGGACCATTTACTTTATTTTTACATTATTACATTTACATTATTAATTAACTTATATAACAGAACTAAGTCACTAAATATTCTACGACTTTCCAAAGAAATCAATTTAAAATGTTGCCGGGCTTGGCAATAATCATTTTCAATAAAATAATTTCTTATATAGGATATAGATAGAAGATATCTTATAAATTTATTTTGTATACGTTCTATACGGGGTTTATAAATATTATATTGATGAGGCCAAACTGGAGACGCGTAATTCAACCTGCTTAATACATAGGAATTATAAACGGACACAATTGAATTAATATTTTTAAATGGTTTACATTGTCTTTTTAGGTAACCTAATATTTTACAAGCATTGGTAACTAAGGTCTCTATATGAGTGTTAAACAACAATTTTGAATCCAGAATTACCCCTAAATCCTTAATATGTGATACTCTATTTAGTATTTGATCATTAATAAAGTATTGGTAAGTAATTTTATTGACATTTCTAGTATATGTTATTGTTTGACACTTACAATGATTAAAAAATAAACCGTTTTTCTTACAATATATCTCTAAACAGTTTAGATCATGTTGCAGTCTGTCACAGTCAGATGGATTATTTATATTAATATATATTTTTAAATCATCAAGTTGATACAATCAAGCACAGTGTAATTGTTGGAAAAAATACACTCTTTAAATTCCCACTTTCACATGTTGTATTTTTTTATTATAAAAATTTTATTAAGGCTTTAATCGTAATATTTTGAAGTGAAAAATTTAGTATGTCTCCATCGGACATTACTTACCTTGTATGCTCTCACAACAGATAACCGACTACAGGAAATTGAATTGAGAAAGTGGTTAAACATTCTTTTTAATTTGTAGACCTGGAAAGTCCTACTTTTTACTTTTTATTTTTACTCTACACCATGATGTGTTACATTTGCATCACCCTTTTACAGGTAACTTGCCTTCTGTCAACAGTCAGTACGTATCGTCTAACATTAATTTCCACTTTGAAGGAAAAGGTTATTATGTAGGTAACTATTTCAAGGTGAGTTTAGATATAGATTAACAATTAATTAAGCAAATCATTACGCTAATAGCACCACTCAAATAAAAAAAAAACCAATAACCAATCATAACACAAGTTAAAGCAATAGTACATACTCCCAGAATTCCTGAGAAAACCTGATCAGTTAAAGAAAAACGAAATTGTGAGGGTAATATGTTATCAAAGTAATTAACACTGATTTTTAGGCCACGTTCCTTCAAGCTATTCAGTTCTGTCAAATAATTGGCATGAAGTTAGTTTCAATCGACTCCGAAGCAGAAAATAAGAGGTTGCACAAATATATTCGAGATACTAGTAAGTAAAGCTCATCTTTACCAAAATATACTATTTCTTTGAATTGGTTTTTGTGTACATAATGCATACTATCGCAACACTGAATTCAGTACAAGAGGATTTGTATCAGTTGCAGGAGATAACTTTTGGTCTTCTGGCTCCAAACTTGTGGACGGCAAAAGCATAATTTGGCTCTCAAATGGAAAAGCGGCGGATTATACCAACTGGCTACCTAACCAACCAGACCATCCAACCGAAATGTGCGTTGAGCTAGTGCATAAGAGGAACGAAGGCTTATTTTGGAATGATTTAGTTTGCGATGCCAAACTCTTTTTTATTTGTGAACAATATGATAATGTTTTAAGTGAAAGTACTGAACCTGTCGTTAAAGTAGAACCTACTCTTGTACAGTCACCTACACAACATAACAGTAAGTTTTTAAGATCACATATTTTCACATCTTTTATTAAATTCAGAATAAAGCAAGAAGTTGACAGAATTCTCCACCAATCAAATTTGATACTTGAACTGTACGGAACTCGTACGTACTGTATACGGAAATGAACTGTAATCAACTGAGAATTTTTTTGCGATGATTTCTAAGGACTTTTTGTTGAGAATTTAAGTATAATGAATAACATTTCCATAGATACAAGATTTGTCTACCCCTTGCAGTTCTACAGATGCCCCTTGTATTGTTAAAGTTCCCAATAACATGTTAAAGTAATTGTTGCTCGACCACACCAATTGCTCGAACAATTTCCTCTTTCTACTATCTCAGATTTCAAATGAAAGTATGGAACTAGTTTATTCGAAGAAGAGATTAGATCACAAGAAGTCGTTCCATTTGTATAAATCAATAATTTACTTATAGATTATTTCACACAAGTCATTTTCTGAACTGGAAGTTAATTTTTCGTTGCTATCGAAGAAGCACGTGTTTAAATACTGCTTTATTCTACGCTGATTTACTGTCTAGTAGACAAATTTAAATAGTCCAAGTAATACACAAGAAAATTGTATAAGTGTGTGATCCATTTATATAACATTTCTTAAATTTCCTGGTCCTGGTCCTGGTTGTGTCGCCTGTGTCAGTTGCAGTTGCAGAACTAAGGTTAGTTGATACCTTTTACTTCACGTGAGCGCTTGGCTGTAAGGAAATTTTATTTGAAACATATTACTCCTGATAAGATAATTCCTCGAAGGTAGAATGCCAACGTGCGCAAATTGTCTCAAATCGGATGGCTTGCCTAGCGGCCAGTGTGACGGCTGTCGCAGGCATGTTCATATTGGTTGTTTACATCTGACCGCCGATGAAGCTCGCCTTACCCGTACAAAATCTAAAAATATCAAATGCTTCTGTGATGACTGCAGTAAGACTGTGGATCAGTTTTCTGAACTGAAACAATTAATACTAAATCTTCAACAACAAGTAAATGTAATGCAAACTAAAGTCGAATCGAATGTTTTTGCTGAACTTCCCGGTAAACTTTACGAAGAAATTACTACTGAAGCAATTGAAAGAATTGATCGGTCTAAAAACATTATTTTGTTTAACGTCCCGGAAGATGATACGCCCAACTATAAAGAAGCTGATTCTGATACCGTAGTAAATATTCTTAAAACTATAGATAACACTGAAACATTTCATGCACGACAATCTTTTCGCCTCGGAAAGAGGCAGGTTTGTCTAGCCAGACCTATTAAAGTAATTCTAACCGATTCTAATCAGACCAAGCATATTCTTCGATCCAAAGGGCGTCTAATTGGTAGTTCTTTTGCGAATGTAAAAATACAGGATGATAAAACTCCCAAGCAAAGAGAATATCTAAACACTTTGCGTAAAGAACTTCAATCGCTGCAGGAAAAAGGTGAAGATGTTACTATTAAATATAGACATGGTATACCTACAATTATACCCGCTTCAACAAAAAACTAAAACACCCATCTGAATGGTTGTGTATGTATACAAATATTGCTTCTTTAACTGCAAAGTTTGATGATTTTGTGTTGCGGGTAAATACTTCGAATCCAGATTGTATACTTTTGACGGAAACTTGGCTCTCGGATGTGGTACCTGATTCTTTAATTGACTTGAACGGTTACACTATTTTTCGGACTGACAGAAAAAATAAAAAAGGTGGTGGAACATGTATATATTTGAAGAGTTGCATAATTTCGAATTTTTCTATAAAAAGACTTGTTTATAACATACCTAATGTTGAATCTACTTGGTTAGAACTTAACAGTGCAGACTTAACTGTGCTAATCTCTTGCATTTATCGTCCTCCTAAAAATACAGTTGACAATGATACGATTCTTTTTAACCACATCTCTTCAGCAGTGACGGAACATGTTAATACCCTAATTTTTGGAGACTTTAATTTTCCTTATATAAAATGGCCGAATCCTACTTTTCCTGTCGTCATCAATTCTGAATATATGTTTATTGACTTGCTCTTTAATAATCATCTGGAACAGCTGGTAACTGAATATACTCGGTATAGAGAAGGTCAAAATCCTTCCACTCTTGATTTAGTACTTACTAATAACACCAGCATTTGTTCCTCTCCTGATTATTTGCCACCTGTGGGTATTTCCGATCATGCTGTAATTTCTCTAAAGTTGCAATATTTTAAGAACAATTTGTCAAGAAATCTGAGTTTAGACAAGATATTTTTAAACTTTGGTAGATTGAAATCAAATTTGGATATACAAAACTGGGATACGATAACACAAATTACTAATGCAAATATGTCATGGGACACCTTTTATAAGACTCTACAAACTTTGATCCAAAGTTCGTCTTTCAAAAAAAAATGTATTGTTACGCCAAACAAACCATGGATTGATAACTCCTTAAGGAAAGAAATAAGACACAAACACCAGTTGTGGAAGAAATACAAACGTACTTTGAGACCCGAAGATTATCGACAACATCGTATAATTTCTGAAAATTTGAAATGTAAGATTAGGCAAACTCGGATGAAATACGAAACTGATATTGCAAATTCCACGGACCATAAAAGGTTTTATAAATACATAAGATCTGCAATCTCTGGAAAAGTAGAAATTCCTTTACTTAAAACACCAAGTGGAGACTTCTGCCAGGATTATGTGGAAACTGCTAACCTGTTTGTAACAGAATTTTCTTCAGTCTATACCACGGAGCAAATGAATGTAACTCCTACTGTTATCTCGTTGCCAAAAAACAAACGCTCTTTGAATGATATCGTATTTAGTGCTGACAAGATAGCAGCAGCAATTAAAAAACTTAGGGCTTCTTCTGCCCCTGGTCTTGACAATATTACTCCAAAATTCTGAAGGAATGTTCTCATAGTTTAATAGAACCTTTGAGGCACATTATGTCCGCATCTTTTAACACAGGAGAATTACCCAAGGATTGGCATTCTTCAGTCATAACACCAGTTTTTAAGAAAGGTGATAAATTCTGTTCTGCTAACTACCGGCCCATAAGCCTACTCTCAGTTCCTCTTAAATTAATGGAAACTATCATAGTTGACGAAATGCGCCCGTTTCTTCTGGAAAGCTCTGTCATACCACAAGAACAACATGGATTTGTACGTGGAAAATCGGTTCTTACTAACTTATTGACATGTTTGAATGACTGGACTAGACAAATTGACAGTGGCAATCCCATTGATGTTATATATTTAGACTTTGCAAGAGCCTTTGACAAAGTCCCACTACAACGTTTACTCATAAAGTTGGAGCATGTTGGGATTAGAGGAAACTTACTCAGATGGATTGAGGCTTACATCAATAATAGGACCTTCTGTGTCAGAGTGGGTAGCTCCTTCTCTGTTTCAGCTCCTGTTACGAGTGGAGTGCCACAAGGATCCATATTAGGCCCTCTGCTATTTCTCGTATATATATGTGATATTCCACCTATGCTTAAGTCCAAAGTTTCCTTCTATGCAGATGACACTAAATTATATGGAAATCCGTTCACTTCGCAAATTGAAATTCAACATGATCTAGATACATTGCAAAAATGGTGCTCCACTTGGCTCTTCAAATTGAATATAGATAAGTGCTGCATTCTTCATCTTGGTAGAAATAATCCTAGAATTAGTTACTATATTGAGAACCATCAGTTAGAGTCCGTATCTACCCAGTGTGACTTAGGTGTTATCATATCTGAAGATTTAAAATGGGAGCCCCACATTTCTTCTGTGGTGAAAAAGGCAAATAAAATGTTATATCTGATTAACAAGTCATTTCACTCCCCTTCACCATCCACAATGAATAAACTGTTTTCTACATATATCCGCCCAATTTTAGAATTTGCAGCCCCAGTTTGGTCTCCGTACTTTGCAAAGGATATAAACATAATTGAACGTATACAGCATCGAGCATCTAGAATACCACACAATCTTCGCGACTTGGTGTATGAAGAGAGGCTAAAGATTATGAAGTTACCAACACTTTACAGAAGACGAGTGAGAAGTGACTTAATTATGACTTATCGTGCTCTTAACAACTTATTCGGTACAAACTTGAACTTTTTTCTTCCCAGTAGAGATACAAGACTTAGAGGTCATAGACTTAAATTGTCACACGAACACTTCCGTACTACATGTAGGCAGCATTTTTGGTCGTGTCGTGTGTTAAACACATGGAATAATTTACCGGAAGAAGTGATTAGTGCTCCCACTGTGAACAGTTTCAAAAATCGCTTGGATCGTTATTGGAGGTCCAACTTATAGATAATATTATTTTCATTTTTGTTCTTTTTTTGTTCTTTTTATGTATTATATTTGTGCTTAGATAGCTAATACTTTGTTAAAGGGCAATATAGGATTTTCCTTTGCCTAAATTTATTTTAATAATAATAATAATAATAATAATTTTAATTTGAATAATTATTTTGTACGACCCTTCTACTTCCGATTGTTTACCATACCATAAGATATTTTATAGTGATTGTATTTTTTTTTCGGGAACCGTTGCTCCAAGCAACTTCAATAAAGTAACCTTTCTTATCTATAAAAGACTGGGTCAGAGATTTTTCTAGTCCAAAATGATATACAGGGTAGAACAAAAAAGTTACGTAACGGCTTAAATGGTTCGAAATCGTCGCCGGTGGCGCCCTTTAGAAGATATACCAAAGCAGACAATTAAAGAAAACGTGATTTATTTTTTAACTTTTGAGACCCTGTAGCTCCGTGATTATCAACTTTTGGACTAAGGCAAGTTTAGTGATATCGACTTATTTTCAGCTATACTTTATGTGGCAAAACGCTATCCCAACCTTTTAGGGACGCCCTGTATACGAGACACGAAACAAATAATTGTAATATTTTCGAGATATTTTGTTTGTTAACATTTTTGTATGCATATAATGGTCGTTATTAGCGCTCTTAATACTTAATATACTATTTTCTTTATTCTACAGAATCAGTAACTCAATATCCAGACAATCCTACATTACCTATGACGATCATAGATGGAGTAAAATATAGGGTCAGCAAATTTAAAGTAAGTATAAAGATACAGTTTAGGTAAGAAATAGAGATATGTACAGCCAGTTAGGCAAACCAATCCAATCAGAATGAAATGAATTTATGTCAACTTCGTTATTTGAAATGCTATATATTGTTGCCGTTTACGACTTAGTTCACCTTTTGTGAAACTTTTGACAGTTGCAAAAAGCACTATATTTTCCGTACCTCTTGTAATGGTTTTGATTTCTAGCTGATGGAAGACGCACTAAGTATAACAATAATTTTAACTAATAACGTTATACCAATAACAATTAATCATTATATAGAGCCGAAATCTTTAAAATATGTTATAGAAATATTACTTTGCACAGAAAACGTAGTTTGTACCAATTCACCTTATATAAACAATAATCCTAGATCCTCTTATGCATGTGGCAAGGAAGCATATACGTATTTTGTTGTGATATCTTTATCATCAAGCGTTGACCTGATACGGAAATGTAAAGAATTTCCTCTTACATCTGTCAAACATTTCACAAAACAACAATATCTAGACATGAAGAAGCGTAAATAATTTTGGCTCTTGTTTTCGAAAACAATAATATAGGAGGCGTTCTTTTTAAAATAACGAAGTTACCATCAAGTCGTTGGTCAGATCATTGCGAGAATTCATATTTCAATTTGGATTTCCATGTCTAACAGGCCCTCGTCATAATACTTCTTGTATTTTAAGTAGTATTTTGAAAATTGCAACTTGTTTTGCTTTATAATCTGCAAATAATTCTTATCACACAGAATTATTACTGAAGAAAGGGTCCAGGTTAGAAATATAGGGAAACCTAACAAATATTCTTTCCAGTGCTGATAAAACCATCTTTGTATTGCCTTGTGATTTCATAAGTCGTCATAGAATTACAAGTTATTTGCATTTATCTAGGCAACTCAAGAAAAGTCGTCACAAACTTGCAAACAGTATGGCATGGAATTGGTTAGCATATTGGACAAGCCAAAGAACGATGTCATCATTAACCTGATTCAGCAAACTAGCAATTCTAGTAAGGCAATGCAACATTTTAAGTTTATTTCATTTATATGAATTTATAATTCACTTAATGTTAGGTATTCATTCTCAACTATTTCACACATCTTGCTCTAGGTGGCTCCTACTGGATTTCAGCTACAAAACAACCAGATGGGAAATGGATGTGGTGGGAACTCCAGCCCATGGTTTATAAGAATTGGAGACCCAATGAGCCTAATAACGTTGGAAAATCCGAACTCTGTCTTGAATTATTGTTTCCTAATGGCCACTGGAACGACTTGAAATGTGAGCGTGAAATGTATTTCATCTGTGAAAATCGCAGCAACTTTAGTCCAAGTTCCAGTTGTGATTCAAAGCCACCCTCAGTACTAAACATATATGTCAATAACAGTCATGATAGTGATGCTAAAAATGGATCGATTACGCAGTATAAAAATATTATTTTATCAAGAAATGGCGAAGATCAATCAATCAAGATCGATAACAGTACTGTACCATCTGAATAATTATAACATTAACAAGTTGTATTCTGAAATCTTGAAAAAAAAGTCTTCTATGTATTTTTTCACTGAATTAACTTCCTATTTCTCATGTGTTAGTAGGTTACTACTTTATAATAAATAAACTGATTTATTTTATTAAGTGCATTTTTACGTTACTCATTATATAGGGTGTTTTTTTAGAGGTATAGAACTTTAAAATTAAATAAAAAATATAAAAATCATGGTAATGGCCATCGTATTGGCTTTATTGGACAAATAATTTAATGCCATTGGTGCTTAAATATGACTTCGGGCATATGGGCGCCGCGGCTGGCTCGAATGAAGCTCAATCTTGAAGTCCAATTCTCGACCACTTTTTCAATCAGCAGGGGCCGTATATCGGTAATAACGCGGCGAATGTTGGCTTCCAAATGGTCCAACGTCGCTGGTTTATCAGTGTAGACTAGCGACTTCACATATTCCCACAAAAAATAATTTAGAGGCATGATATCACAGGACCGTGCAGGCCAATTCACAGGTCCATTACGCGAAATTATGCGGTCATCGAATGTTTCCCGTAATAAATTGATGGTGTCGCGCGCAGTGTGGCATGTTGCGCCGTCTTGTTGGAACCAAAGTGTTTCCACAATAATGCCATTCCACTGGGGAACAAAAAAATCCCTAATCATGGATCTACAGCATTCTCCATTCACTGTAACATTCTGGCCGGCATCATCTTTGAAGAAATATGGGTCAATGATTCCATCAGCCGATAAAGCACACCACACAGTGAGTTTTTCTGGATGTAACGGCGTCTGAATAAAGTCTTCTGGATGTTCGTCACTCCAAATCCGGCAATTTTGCTTATTTACGTAGCCATTAAGCCAAAAATGAGCCTCATCGCTAAACAAAATTTTTTGGGCGAAATAAGGATCAAGAACAATCTGGTTTTGGGCCCATTAACCGAACGTACGATGCATATGATGGTCACGCGGCTTCAGCTCTTGCACAAGTTGGATCTTGTAAACTCGCAGACCAAGATCTTTTCGCGAGATCTTTCATAAGGTGGATGGACACAGCTCCAACTGTTGTGCACGATGGCGAATAGACTCATTCGGATCGTCTTGAACACTACGCTCCACAGCAGCAACAACTTCTTCGGTGCCCACTGTATGACGTCTTTGGGGATGCGCATTATCAATTAAGGTAAATGTGATCCAAAAACGCTTCATGGTTATTCGAATAACTTGCTCAGATGGACGATTATGTCGACCGTAAAATCGACGTAGCGCTAGATAAGTTTCGCGAACTAAACCATAATTTTCAAAATAAATTTGCACAATTTGCAAGCGTTGTCTGGCGTAAGCCTATTCATGATGAAATGGCAAAACATACTGAATACAAATCAGCCGTCGCATATCAAATTGACCGCCGGTAGAAGCAGTGTTGCCAAATCGAAAAACAAACCTCTAAAAAAAACACCCTTTATTAGCTATTTATAATAGTAACAAAATAATTGTCAGGGGAATTACTTTACTATGATTTATTATAACAAATGTTGGAAATGACCACCTTCAGCCAAAATATATGACCTTGAAATTGCAGCTCGAACAAAATTGCAAAATCTAGTGGCAAAATTGTAGGCGAGCTGGATAGTCTTGCGGCAGTAGTGTTGATGCTTCAGAATGGGTCAAACTAATTTATGATTCACATGAAGATTTGTAGCTACGTTCCTAGTACTTGGGTCTTCTTCAATTTCGTGTAGAATAGTTTCTTCCAACTCAAGTGTTCTAATACTCAAATATCTTCTAGGAATTGGACCTTTATGAAATAAACCTGACTCTGAAAGACAAGGCCCTAAATGTAAACCATTTTGGTCATTTCAGCATTTCAATATTCGTATAAGCCATTATTAAAACTTAATATAATTAGGTCTAAAATTTTAATTTCGCAGATTTCTCATGAGCAAATCCTGTTTTAATAAAATCTGGTCTATTAAAATTCGACATAGTAGTTTTATCAAGTGTCACAAGGCGACCATTTAATATAATTAAATAAATAAAATAATAAAATTAATGAAATAGAAAAGGTGACAGCGAAAATAATTCAATCAGACATTATGATACAAGTGGTACTATGCATTGCTACTACACTATTTTTCTCAAGGAATATACACCAGTTAGAAATTTATTTATTTGCTACAGATAATACTTGAATAGATAATAGAGAATAGACACTAGACAATCAACAATATACAATTGACAATAGCTAATAGATAATATAGATAATAGATAAGTAAAGATACTACAGTTAAAAATCCATTTATTTACTACCGACAGTACCTGAATAGAACTTTTTTTATAAAATGCCATTGGGAAGGAAGAGAACACACTTGTTTATGCATTTTAGAAATTATTTATCCTGATTAATTGGGCGTAACTAACATATATTTTTAATCCAGAATGAAAAGGTGCTTTAAATAAGCCTCAAAAAGGTATAAAAATGGGGAAGAACATCTTTGAAGAAAAAACTAAATAACATTACGTTTATCTAGCACCATCTGTGTCTCTTGATGCAACTACCATAATTATCACGTTCAGTTAGACTAATTACACATATCAAATTCTTTAAAAATTAGAATTTACGAAAACAAAAAAAATATGAATATATCGTTTTTCAAGTCGATTTCATACCAAATTTTTTCCCCGTCCTTCTGAATCACCCTGTGTATGATCATTAAATGATGAAACATTGACTCTCAATGCATATCTTAAAAGAGCTGGATAGTTATGTAGCCATGAACTATTTGGGTTTAGATTCTGATGCTTACTAGTGGACCTCTGTGATTAAACAGTTTGGCAGATGGACATGGTTGAAACTTCAACCCGTTGTTTATACCAACTGCTACGATAATCAACCCTATAGCGAAAGGAATGAGCTCTACCTTCAACTGCACTCGAGTGGCCAATGGGGTGGTATCAACTGTGATAGCCAACTTCCTTTCATCTGTGAAAATCGCATCGCATTAGGGCATAGTGGCTGTGTACCACAATCAGTTCCAACTATACATCTGCACATCAACAGGAACCAAGGACCTGATGCTACTAATGAAACACACTCACAAATAAAAACGATAAGTTGCTCGTGTGATGGAGAAGGTTGTAGTGTCGAGGAGAGTTATTATGAAATTGTTCCAAGAAAATAATGTTAACATCAGAAGGAGTATATTGTATAGTATAATATTGTGTATAGAAACTAGTTGTTGCATTGTAAAAAGGGCTGTCCATAGTTAATTCAGTCTTTTCACGAATAAATGACAATAAATATTATGATGTCTTTGTGTCTAAGTAATTCGCCTCACATTTTTGTTCATTCAAATGTTTGATGAGAAGATAAAACTTCTTAAATATCGCGTGACAATTCTATAGTGTCATCTGTTGAGCAACCACTCAATCATTTTTGCATTGATTATTTTTTAATGCAATAAGTCTATTTTTTAAAATACCAGTAAATTTTACGTTGCACTACTGTTAAGTGTGTGATCCTTATTTTGAAAACAGGGAAACAATTAAGAGTTAAGTTTTTCTCTAAAATAGGTGAATAAATTCATTTCTAACTTTGTTTCTGTGCTTCTCAATAAAAAAACCTCAATTCCGTCAGGATGTTCTTATACAGTCGAAAACGCCTTGGGATATAAGTAAATAAAACTCCTCTAAATGGATTGGACGGTTAGGTCCTATATGATTGCCACAACGACCTCCTGATCTAAACCCACTTGATTTGTTATGGGGCTATTTGAGACAAAAGTATACTTATTTACATAATTTACGACATAACAGATATTTCAAAGAAAATAATTACAGAAGAAATAGACCAATTTATTTCTCTGATGAATAATTTAGTAGTAAAAGGATAGAAAAATGTGCGGCCATTAAAGGACAACATGTATAAGTTAATTAACTTAGATCTTAATGTTTTATGTTCCAATTGCATAATAATTATGTGCTCAATCTTAATAAAACCAAAAATAAAAATTTTGAGAAAGTAGTTCGCACGCTTTTTTGCATAGTATTTTCGCAATTCTATCTGTCACATTGGTGTAATATATGGTAAAGTGGTGGTTGTAGTGACTATGTCCATGGGCCTTGCTGTTTGGTCACGCCGACGTCTAATGGCTCTATCAATGTCCTTCTAGAGTATGTGTCTTGTTCCTGTAGATACCGCATCCCAAGACGCCAAAAGATTTCTTTTTTACCAGATTGTCTAGAAACGGCAAGGCTTTCTCCTGCTCCACTTCTATGGTAAAGTTAATCTTTTTGTGTTGCTTGTTAATATAATATGGTTCAAAAATAGTTGTAGGGAGACTTTTCATGCTGCCAAACGATGAAGGTGTCGTCCACGTATCTAACCTAGCACTTAGGTTTCTTAAGTGCTGATAGTAGCGTTTCTTTTTTAAAGTTCTCTATAAAGAAATTCGCTACCACAGCATTCAGTTGGCTAACCATGGAGACACCATCCTTTTATTCGTATCCAATCTAGACGAAATATAGGTATAGTTATATCCATCCACACTGTATATTACCGTTTTCGAGATCCCTGTACTGTAATGTTTATTTTCTCTTTTTCAAAAGTAAAGAAAACATAAAAAATAAGTGGGGTTTGTTTCATAAACATATATTATTATGCCACTTTTTTGAGATACATACAAGATAATTTTAAAAACAAATCGGCGCTGTTATTTTAAATTTTATTTATATTCATTTAATAATAAATGACAGATAATTTTTATCAAAAATAATAAAGAGACAACAGCAAAACAATTTATAAATATGAATTACACTGACCACAATCAACATTCATGTCATTGTTCATTCTAGTTTGCATATAGAGAACATCATGCGTTTTTTAAAATATCTGTTACTATGTTCCTATTATCTGTGTGACTACTTAGATGCTGCCAGAGTAGTAAATAGTTCCAATGAAGACGGTAAGTACGAGTACTAAATTTTTTATTGTATGATACTTTGTCTATATAAGAAGATAATAGAGTTTGATTCTCGTTTGATTGTACTTCATGTGTGATTTGTTTTAGCATGGAATAATGCATTTTCAAGTTATCCTTCTTCCTTTCCCCTGTTTGAATTTGGAGAAAAGGGTTATTATGTTTCGAAATTCAGGGTACGTATGCGAGTCATCAATGAAACAAGCAACGGAATTCCACTATTATCAACCCCCTATGGTATTTATTTTATATGATTGTGGTGGTAGGCTTAAAAAATATTAATTTCTATTTAAGAAAGAGGTTCCGATGAAATAATATATATTTTTCTATTATAGTGACGTAAATATAATTATTCAAATAGTTTTGAATGTTTTGTAGTAAATGTTTTAAAAAAATGATCTTCAAGTTATTATTACGAAAAAATCCAAATATAGGTTTATTATATTCTACATATTTACTTTATATTCAAATAAAGACATTGATATCGTATTTAGATGACAATTACTGAAATCAATATTTTTAATGACAAGATATACTGCAGCACAAGGTTATCAAATATTATTTTATATTTTACACCAAGAAAACATTTCATTTTGGACATTGACTGTAAGATCAACAAGTGCAATACATGTATGGATACCCCCTCTTATACTAGATCCTCCTCGACGAAGACCTTATGGTCATTTACGATGTCTTCAGCTTCCCCCACCCGTTGTCTACCACATTCTGGTCATTGATAGCAGTTTTATGAAACCGAACCTGCATACCTGTTTTGGTTATGACGTCTGTAATTGGATGAACTTGGTAGAGAAGGTACCTCTACCGAATATCAGATTTTTTAGACATTAGGGATTACTTTTTATGGCAAACTGAAGAAATAGCCAGAATCTGCATGTCAGTAGCCAAGATAGTCAGACAGCCAAGATGGTCAGACCTTCCAACAACAGCCTTTTTAAGATCGCCTAGTGTATGAAATACATACGACTATACAAGGTTTTCGATATCACTGCTGAGGACACCAAAGCCGCATAATGTCTCCAATGATATGTGAATTACTTTATGCCTTTTTCTTTCAAATATAAAACAAGATCTTTCCCGATATCTTGTATCTCTATATGTTTAAGGCTAAAGATTTATCTTCTTTGATGAAGCCAATATCGAATATCTGAAGTAATATAATTTTAGGCGTAAAATAATTTGGGATCCTGAAATACTAACACGTTGATTCTTATTTTCTGTAACAGAAGTTTTGCAGCTTATATTTTTATAATTTTTATACAGAAAATTCCTTTTAATATACTTCTTCTTCTCCATACTTACTACAGGTTTTATTTTAGCTTACGTTTCTAGAAGCTTATCAGTTTTGTCAAGAAATACAGATGAAATTAGTAACAATTCGTGCATCGGAAGAGGTTGACGCACTTTCAAACTTTATTCGTCAGGCAGGTGAGTACAGCAATATTGAAAAATCAGCGTTAGGTTATTTAATACTATATTTCTAGGCACTGAACAGACTTTCTGGACTTCAGGATCTAGACTAGTGGACGGTAAAAACTGGATTTGGATGCCGACAATGGAAATTGTGGAATATACGAAGTGGGGCCAAGGACAACCTGACCTCCTAACAGAACAATGTCTTGACGTATCGATTGAGGGTAACAGAGGACTATATTTTAATAACGAAGATTGCAACAGCGAGAAAGCTTTTATTTGCGAAACAGATAAAACTTCACCGCGAGTAACTCGTGAGATCAAGCCTTCAAGTAAGAGTTAGACTTTTTAGCACCAACAGTTTTTACACACACACATATAGGATGGTCCGTAAATAATGGCCCATGGAAACGTACTAGATTTTTCGCTTCATAATATTACGATTTAAGTCAACTTAATAAAATGTTAATAACAATAAAGATAGAGGGTGACAAAGTTGGAATTTATGCTGTATTTCAATGCATTAAAAATTTAGGAATAGATGATTTTAGATATGAGAAATCATAATCTGTTTTCTATTTGGACGTCCGCCATATTTGTGGCGTAAATGTGAGCGAAACTTTTTTGGCTCTAACGTTATCACGTTTTAATAAAAAAATCTTGAACCTGTATTTTTTTTGAGAAAAAACGGAATGCTCGTCATTTATCGTCAAGAATTGGTTCTTTTCAAGAAAATAGCTCTTCAACAATCAGTTGCATAGTTCAATATACAATATTTTAAGGTAGTTGGCACCAAAATTCCCTTGCAAATTGGATGTGTTGAAGGTAAATCGACAAACAATAAAATTTGCACTGTTGTAAAATGTTACGGATAGTATTATTCAACATGCAACGTTTTTAAACTGGAAGTCATAATGATTCTTGCAACTCTAAATAGTTCTGAATTATTTTATAGATATCCCACAAAGTCAACAATATTTTCGTTTCTTCTTCTCTAAATTCCTAAGCGGATTTTTTAACTGATTGATTATCACGTTGTAATCTATTTCGAAGTCCTCCCAAATATTTTCGTTGCCCAGCACGTCCATTGAAATTTAATTCCAAACAAATAACAGTAATCTCTTTCATTAGTGTGGTATCCACGTTATGATTATCTGAAACTTTGTTTAGAAAGTATCCAGAGAAAATTTTTAAAATTTATTTCACTTAAAACTGATGGCTTTTATCCAGAAAGAGGTTATGACTTACTTAATAGATTTGATTTTCCTTCTTTAGAGTTTCGCAGGGTTCTAGAAGCTATCAAAATTTTATACAATTTATTCCACAATAATTTAAAATGTCCGTTTCTAGTATGCCAGTTTTTCTTTCATATTCCACGATTAAATTCTTGCCAAAATTGTACATTCATTTGTACTAGAGCAATGTCTCGCGATCTTAAAGTGTCTCCAGTCCATATTATGTGACATAATTTCAATACAATTATTTCAGATATATGTGATATTAATTTTAGCACCCTTAACCAGATAGATGAAACAGTTGTTCTAAGATTTAATAGCAATAATATTTAATATTTAAGTTTATTTATATTATGGTTTCCGCAATATTCTTTGTACAATATTGTTAAGATGCTTCTGTGCACAACAAACTGCGTCAGCTACAACTATGTTTTAAGCAATGCACTTAAATTTTATCAAAAATGTTATTTAATAATTGTTAAAATTTAACTTACTGTTGGTGCCTACTACGTTAAAATATTGTACAAGGAACTATGCAGCTAATTGGTGAAAAGTTGAACTGCAGGAGAATCTTAGTAGACTAAATCTCTGGTGTGGGTTGAATAAATTACCCTTAAATATAAAAAGTGTAATGTATTGACATTTTCTAGAAAGAAAGATAGTGTATATTTTCCATACAATATTGATGATATACCTCTGAACAGGCCTGACGTTGTTAAGGATTTAGGAATTTATTTTGACTCCAAACTCACTTTTAATTATCATATGCATCATATAGTGTCGGAAGCTAACAAGAGTTTGGGTTTCGTAATTCGCAATGCTCAAGATTTCTGCAATGTTGATACTGTTAAGTTATTGTACAATTGCTTTGTTAGACCTCGACTAGAATACTGTTCCTTAATTTGGGCTCCTAACTATGTTAGTTATATTGATCTGTTGGAAAGAACACAGCGCAGATTCTTAAAGCTGTTGAACTATAAATTTTCTAATGCATATCCTCCGTAGGTTATCCAGCACTTGCTACTTCATAAATACAATTACAAATCTTTAAAATCTCGTCGTGATATGCAAAATGTTATCTTTCTTTTAATTTAATAAATGGAAATTTTGACGTACCTGAAATATTACAAAGACTTAATTTTAATGTTCCAGCTGCAAATACACGGTCCTTCGAAACTTTTTATTTAAAAATAGCTTGTACTAATATGCTACACTATTCACCTGTATATGTAATGTGTAGAAGTTTAACAGCCGTGCAGGACAGTATTGATATTTTCAGTACCAGTATTTTAAATATTAAGGAACTATTTCGATGTCTTTAGTGTTGTTTGTAAACTATTGTAGGTATGTGATATATTCTGTATTGTTTCTGCTTGTTTATACATAACTTTCATGAGTTTATTTTATATGTGTTATTTTTTGTGTAATTTTCCTGCTCTGTAAGTGGGTTCATCCCGTTGAGTAGGAGTAGATAATAAATAAATAATAAATAAAAGTTATTATCCCGAAAATGGACAATTTCTAACTAATGACTAATGACTAATCTATTTTCCTCAGAAACAATGTAGTTTTAAGAACGTGATAACGTTAGAGCCAAAAACGTATTGCTCACATTTACGTCACAACTGTTGTGACAGTATACTTTGTGTGTTTATATAGGACTTTCTCCTCCTTCTGTATATTTACTACTCTTGATTTTTACCTTACACTATCCTGTGGTACATTTACAACACCAAGTATGTGTAAACAGATCTTCTTTTACAGGAAACTTACCTTCTGGAAATAGTCAGTACGTATCGTCTAATATTAATTTCAACTTTGAAGGAAAAAGTTATTATATAGGCAACTATTTGAAGGTGAGTTTAATTTAGATCCATCTAACTATTTAGTATTTGATCGGTCGGTTGTCGCGCGGTTTAAGGCGTTAGTACTTCAATCGAGGTGACTAGACGGAGTTGGTTCGAGTCCAGCTGCCGGTATACCGTATATAAGCTATATTCGTGGAGAGGATTGGCACCCTCTCTGTGGGTATGGTAGGGTGGAATAATGTTAGCTTGGGTCAATGTGAGAGATTGATGCCGGTTGATATTAGACCACCCCCCTAATTAATGAGGTTTTCCAGGTTTTCCTCATTCCTGCACTGAATAGTGGTTAGGGCCTACCAACGTAAGTCGTTCCTGGGCGCAAATGCGGCCTGCTTAATAATAATATGCCGCCCCCTCTCCCGCACAAGTCTCCGACTTCTGGGCTAATCCCTGTGATTAGAATGAGGGGTAGAGATATTATTATTATTATTATTATTATTATTATTATTATTATTATTATTATTATTATTATTATTATTATTATTATTATTATTATTATTATTATTATTATTATTATTATTATTATTATTATTATTATTATTATTATTATTATTATTATTATTATTATTATTATTATTATTATTATTATTATTATTATTATTATTATTATTATTATTATTATTATTATTATTATTATTATTATTATTATTATTATTATTATTATTTTTTTTTTTTTTTTTTTTCCCCAGTAAACACCTTCCGAGGCTCCGACACATTCGGAGATGTTCTGAGAGTCAAGCAATGATCACTCTCACTCCGTGGAGTCAGTAATCATTGCGCCCGTAAATCGTGTGTTCTGAGCAGACGTAGCGAACCAAGGACGATTGCCTTCTGCATTCTGCCGGCTAAGATCTCTGCCGAATTTCGACAAGCCGGTATGATCTTTAACTCAGAAAGCAACGTATGTCTCATTCCACCCAGGACGCCTATAATTAGCACCACAATCTTAACAGAGTGGTCTGGATACAGCCTGCGGAGCTCGGAGAGAAGATCTCGATACTTCCTCCGTTTTTCCTCCTTTTTAGGACGATGTTGTTCTCTGCGGGAGCCGAGAACTCAATCACAAACATCGTCCTAAGCTGGTGGTCGAGGAGGACTACATCAGGCTTATTGGCTTGGATTTGCCTGAGGGTGGGGAATGAATAGTTCCAATAAATTCGGCACTTCTCATTCCCCACTACGGATTCTATATCCCCCGGAGCATAAGGCAGCACTGGCGTCTCGTCTATCTCATACGAGTGTCGTAAATGATAATACAACACCCGTAAGGCTGAATCGTGTCTTTGGATATACGCTGTGGCCGCATATACCGGACAGGCCGACAGGAGATGCATAAGCGTCTCCGGCGCCTGGCGGCAGGCCCTGCAGCTGGTATCAGGAACCTCGATACCCAAGACACGACTACGATAGACGAGTGTGTTAATTACACCATCTTGGCAAGCCATTATGAATCCCTCGGTCTCAGAGTTCAGCCCCGCTGACATCAAAATAGCAAAGGTCAGCCTTTCAGATAAGCCAAGCCCCTCTAGATGACGGTAGAAGAGACCATGCATTGGCTTATCCTTATGTAGCTGCAGAAGATGACGCGTTTCTGCAGCTTTAATTAGAGCTTTTAACTGAGCAGGATCCGACTCGGTGACAGAGTCTGGATTTTCCCGCTCAGTATCGAACACGAGACCAAGTTCATCGGCTGCTCTTCTCGCTGCCTTATACACAAACGCTCCTATCCCTGCTGCTTCATGGTCTTGGACCATGCAGAGAAGTGGATCCGAGCTCCTGATGACTTTGCAGGCCTCCTCCAAAACCACTCTGCCCTGGAGACACTCCAAACTCAAGAGTCCACGGCCTCCTGATTTCTTGGGAAGTATAGCCGCGGAACGGACGATCTTGGATGCAACTCCGATGGAGATGCATCATTTTACGGGTCCCTACATCGAGTTGCCTCAGCTCTTCTTGTGTTCATTTCACTACTCCAAAGGAGTAGAGAAGGATCGGAACGGCATATATTTGTGGCACTCACCTTGTTCTTACCCGACAGCCCCCGAAGACCAGATCTGTCGGAGGCGGTGCCGATACCTGCCGCGGAGAGCGTTTTTCACCGTTGCCACCTCATGAGTGCCCCGCTGTGGGACACCCAAATAGGTGTACGACTCTCCGGCATCTAGATAGTGAAAGATGCTTCCGTCTATGAGCTGGGCGTCCTCTCCGTATGGACCGCATCGTCCTCTTGAGATGAACCAGTGCACATTTGTCCAGCCCGAACTCCATCCCAACCGCCTGCGTGTACTCATGTACCACTCTGAGGGACTGATTTAAATCCCTCTCTCCGGAGGCGTAGAGTTTAAGGTCATCCATATAGAACAAATGGGTGACCTTATGCCTCGGTCTCCTGGGGTACCGCAGTTGTAACCCCGGGTACGACGAAGTGCAACGGATAATGGCAGCAGTGAGATGCAAAACAAGAGGGGACTCAGGAATCTCCTGAACACTCCTCCTGAACAAAACCGGCTCTGTCTGGACCCTTGCATTAGCCGATGTTATGGTAAAGCGGGTCCTCCAGAGCGGCATGAGTTGTTCAATACATCTCACTATGGGGTCGGCCACCGCAAGACATTGGAGCAAGTGGACTATTAGCTCATGGGATGTCATATCAAATGCCTTGCTGTAATCTATCCAGGCCATTGAGAGGTTTCGCTTGTACTAAATTATTATTATTATTATTATTATTATTATTATTATTATTATTATTATTATTATTATTATTATTATTATTATTATTATTATTATTATTATTATTATTATTATTTTATAACAGCTACAAGAACGTTTTCGAAACAAATCTTATAAAACAGCAAGCAAGTCACAAAAACATTGTAAGAATACAACTATACAAGCAAAACTGGCACCTATAATATGGTGCTTTATAAAACACTAGTCGCTGTTGAGATTTTGTCTAAAACATAGTATATAATAGCAACAAATCAACTAAGAGCCCTATTTTGGCATCTTCAGTAGTAATAGTACGAAATTTTTGTAGCATAAAATTCATCAGTAGAAGTGAATTATTTATCATAATCATCGCAGCATCGTAAAGGTATCAGAAGGTATAAAGTAACGAGCATCTCTGTTTAATCACAATGTCAGCAACTGGAATGGTATGTGCTGTATTACTTAGTATTATTTTACGCGTTTTACTGTGTGATTGTGATTTGTATGGCACATATCTAGTGAATTTTACACGTGCCGCGTGTGATTATTTACAATTTTATCATAATTAAAATAGAAGAGGTTTTTTGAATTTTAACGTTTTTTACTTTAAAACTAGTGCCAAAAGCATTAAAATAATCATAACTTTATCAAAACGAAGGCAATTATAAAAATTCTCTTCGTTTTGACTATTCAATATTAGAGAAAACTGGCTAAATTTGTGTTTTTTAGTTTTATAGTTATATGCCGCAATGATTTCCAGCGTTGTGTTAAAAAGTAGAGTTAAATGACAAATAAGCTAATTTAGCGATTTCTATAAAATACTAAAACTTGATTATGTAAAGAATTTATCACAATGGAAAATAATATATGAAAGCATTTGGAATAATAGATTTTTCATATTTCCATAACATTTCAATGAAAAGGATGAGAAGTAGAAATTCTTTCAATTTCAAGATAAAATTTTTATTTTTTGTTTTGATATCATTTATTTAATTTCCTTCTAAATGCGTCACTTTTGATATTCTTCCACTAACATAAACCTGCCATGTTTATTATTAATGACTAAAGGCAAAACGTAAAACTAGACTTCTACGGTACTCTATGACACAAACAAAACCAGGTACCGTCTTTCCACTGTTTAAAATTTGTATTATAGAAGTTTGTCAATGCCATTTTGCATTATAACATAGTTTTCTCCGTTGTAATTGTTATATGGCCATTCTTGTTTTACAACTGATAATATCATGTAAACTATATTACATTATATAATAGAGCTACTTGCTGTTTGAAGTGAAATTGTTTCCAAGTATATTTTAATATAATAATTGTATAGGCTGATAACCCACATCTAAGAAATAATTATAAAAAAAATTATAGCACCGTTAGAAATACTACAGAACATTACTATAAAAATTATTGTGAAACAATTTAGTTTTATGAGCTAAAATGTTTTATAAGCTTATCACATAAATGTCTATAAAATTTATATATTTGCTGTATAAGTTGTTTTATTGTTTAGCTGCCAAAACGTTCTTGCGATAAATTTATAAAATATTGTCACAGAATTTGCCCCGCTCGCACCCAATTCGCCGACTGTGGTATTTCAGAACGCTAGATTGCCCCGATCGCCCCTACGCGATGCTGGTAAACAAACAGAATAATGCCGTGTATCAAGGCGCGACTGGAATTTTGAGAGTCGTTCGAGAAATGGGTCTAGAGATGCTGAAAATACCTGGAATATTCGTTTGGTCAATAAAAGAAGAATAAACGACCGAGTCAGTCAGTCTTGAATTAGAGTTTTCATTTGGATGGTTCAGTGAGATCAATTGGAGATTCAGAGCGATTTAGATAGTGATTAATTAAATAGTGTTTAGTTAGTTGTAATTAGTATTCAGTAGTGTACAATGTTAATAAATATCAGTAAAAATTAACTGTTTGTTTTTCTTTTAAAAGAAAAAGTCGGGTTAGGAAACCCGTGGCAATTAGGTGGCAGAAGTGGGATTTGAGTGGAAGAACATTCTGGAACCCTGTGCGTGGGTGGCATAAAGACCCAAGTGTGACATACCACCGCACTTGTCGTGATGTAAGAAAATGAACGCTCTTATTTGCAAAGGACAATCTCGAACATTCTAGAACTTTATACGAGAGTGACACAAAGACCCAACAGGAAATGAGAGATCAGGAGAAAGAAATGCAGATAAAGTTATTTTGAAGAAAAGTTGAAGAATACACTAGAAGAAAGACTAGAGGAACAGTAACATTAGGTGACACAAGTAGAAGAGAAATAGTTAGCACAAAAGAAGGAAATGGACGAAGAAATAAACCAGGTTAGAGAAGAGCTTCGACATAAATTAGACAAGAAAATAAAAAGGAGGGCGTAATCAAATCAGAAGAACCCGTTCCCGTCCGTACTCATAAGCCTCCTGAATTCGACGGCAAAGTCTTCTGGAATATCTATATATCTATCTGCGTCAGTTTGAAGCAGTCACTGCAGCAAACGAATGGTCTGATTGCGAAAAGGCTACTGCTCTTATAGTTGCTCTACGAGGGGAAGCTCTTGACGTTTTACAAGGAGTTCCTACTAAGCAGCGGAATGATTACGCCATTCTAAAACAGCATATGGAAATGAGATATGGTGATAAGAACCTGCAGCAAGTGTACCAGGCACAATTAAAGAATCATTACCAGCAGAGTGGTGAGAATTTACAACATTTTGAGACCGATGTTGCCCGACTGGTTCGATTGGCTCACCCAATAGCCCCATCCGAATTTGTAGATCAGCTCTCCATCCAAGTTTTTATTGATGGCCTAAGAGATTGCGAAACCCAGCAGGCACTACGACTCGCTAGACCTAAAACGTTGAACTACGCTCTTTTGCATGCACTGGAATTCGAGGCAGCAAAAATGGCATCCAGTAGATATGTTTAAGTGCGGTTCATCAGTAATAACAGCGATAGCATGGCAAATGGAGGCATAATAAAGACGCTAAAGGATATTATTGATAAACTCAGCCCAACTACTAGGCCAAAGAAAGAACAATCTGATAGCCGAAGAGATCGCTCTCTTCAATGCTGAAACTGTGGGCGGACGGGTCATCTAAAGGGGCAGTGTAGGGCCGCAGTTGCAGATCAGCAATGGCGCAACTCCCAGGCAGGCAGAAACATGGAAACGCAGATGCCCTTTCTAGACCTTGTCCGATCAACTGCAGACACTGTAGTAGTCTTGAAAGGAAAGAGGACATCTCATCAGTCCCTTGCAAGGTGGTAGAAGCCCAACCTGAAGACGGATGGAGTTCAGCGGCGATTCGGGAAGATCAGCAAGCTAACTGTGACATCAAGCCTTTACTAGACTGGAAAGAAGCCAACAATCGACCCTCTTGGGCTAAAGTCAGTAGTAAAAATCCATCATTAAAGAGCTAGTAGACTCAATGGAATTTCCTGGTGTTGGAAGATGGTGTCCTAGGAGAACAATGACGGAGCGGAGGTCAAGAAACAAATACTACTCCCAAGTGTTCCGGGTCAAGGAAGTGTTGCAGGAAGTACATGGAGGTACTGGTGGTGAACATTTCGGTATCAGTAGGACTCTATAGAAGATTAGAGAGCGTTTCTACTGGTTAAGCTGTAGGACGGATAAAGAAGATTGGTTCCGAAAATGTGCAGGCAGCAAGGAACTGAAGACCCGTTCCAAAGGCAAAATGCGCCAATACATCGTAGGAGCACCGTTCAAGACGATTGCCATTGATATCGCTGGCTCCTTTCCTAGAACCCAAAGTGGGAACCGATATCTGCTAGTAGACATGGACTACTTCAGCAAAAGACTGGAAGTATGCCCCCTTCCCAATTAAGAGACCACAACCGTAGCATAAGCGCTAGTCAACAACCTGTTCCGCAGACTTGGTGTACCCATGGAACTACATTCAGATCAGGGCACAAATTTTCGATCCGGTGTGTTCCAAAAGGTCTGCGAGCTTATGGGAATCCGGAAAACTAGGACCACCCCACCGCATCCCCAGTCAGATGGTATGGTGGAACGCGTCAACGCCAAATTAGAAACCAATCTGAGGATGTTTGTTAACGAAAACCACTCTTCCTGTTAGCTTACTGCTCAGCTGTCCATGAAACTACTGGAAAGACTCCCGCAAGGATTATCTTTGGAAGAGAGCTTTGCCTTCCACCAGATTTGGTATTTGGCCGTCCTGCGGAACAGCCCTCAGAGCCAGACACTTATACTCATGAGCTGAAACGAAGACTAGCAGCCGTACACGGCCAAGTCAGATCTCTAATGCGACTAGAGAGTGATCGCATGAAGACTCGATTTAACGTCCGGGCCAATACAGTCGGATTCCAACAAGGTAACCTGGTGTGGCTGTACAACGCCATGCGAAAGACAGGAAAATCGCCTAAACTACATAACCGTTGAGAGGGCCCCTACACCGTCATTTAACGAACCAATGACGTCATCTACCGGATACAGAGGACTCCCAGGAGTAAGATCGACGTTGTCCATCTGGAGCGTCTGCCCCCGTATAGAGGTGCATCCTATCGAGACGATCGATCCTAAGGAGGGGGCAGTGTCACAGAATTTGCCCCGCTCGCACCCAATTCGCCGACTGTGGTATTGCAAAACGCTATATTGCCCCTATAGCCCGTACGCGATGCTGGTAAACAAAGGAAATAATGCCGTGCATCTAGGCGCTACTGGAATATTGAGAATCGACGAGAATCGTTCGAGAAATGGATCTAGAGATGCTAGAAAATACCTGGAATATTCGTTGGGTCTATAAAAGAAGAATAAACGGCCGAGTCAGTCAGTCTTGAAATAGAGTTTTTATTTGGATGGTTCAGTGAGATCTATTTGAGATTCAGAGCGATTTAGATAGTGATTAATTAAGTACTGTTTAGCTGATTTGTAATTATTATTCAGTAGTGTATAGAGTGTTAATAAATATCAGTAAAAATTAACTGTTTTTTTTTTCTGGTAAAAGAAAAAGTCGGGTTAGGAAACCCGTAACAATATTTACAAGCCATTATAATAATACAAATATGTATTGCAAAAGCAATAATAATACTTCAATAAAACATAATTGTCATATAAAACTGTTTTGCTGAACAGAACATAATTTGGCGCTCAAATGGAAAAGCAGTAGATTATACCAACTGGCCACCTAACCAACCAGGCATTTCTAACGAAAGGTGCATTGAGATCTTGCAGAAGAAGAACAAAGGTTTATTTTGGAATGATTTAGTTAACGATGGCAGACTCTTTTTTACTTGTGAACAATATGATAATGTTTTAAATGAAAGATCAGAACCTATCGTTAAATCTACTCTTATGCAGTCAACTACACAACATGCCAGTAAGTTAAAAATCTGTTCACATTTTTTCCATGTTTTATTAAATTCAGAATAATCATAATCATAATAATCATAATATTTATTAATCCTTTAAGACAAATACAATGCATATGATAAGTCACAAACAAAAGACAAAATACATACAAATACTTTAAAAGCCATTGTCATTGATAAATTCATCGATACTATAATAACATTTGCTGAGTAGTCTAGCCATAATAGATTTTTTGAATGATGCAGTGTCAAGGAATTTAAATTTATTTGGTAATACATTGAAAAGCTTGGATCCAAAGTACTTGGGAAACATTTCATATTTACTTGAATTATTTTTAGAAATACACAATAAATCACTATTGCGTAGTTTTGAAAGTGAGAATTTTTAACTAATGAAGGAATGTTTTCTTTGATATACGTATAATGTTTTATAAATATAAGTATAGGGTAGTGTCAGTATTTTATTATTAATGAATACTTTTTTACACGATTCCCGGGGATTAATTCCAAATGTATTTCTAAGTATCCGTTTTTGGGTTACGAAGATCTTCCCACTCCTAACAGCACTACCCCACAAAATCACATTGTAGGAGAGGTGGCTATAGACTAAACTGTAATAAATGTTGAATAATGCACATAAGGGCATATTTTTTCTTATTCAAGATATGACATATAGTGATTTCTTGAGATCTTTATTGGGCATGTCGATTTGTATAGACCAATTCAATTGGAAATCTAGATAGACACCCAAGAACTTGATGTTATCTCTAGATTCAAGAACATAATTGTTAATATTAAGGTGTAGTTTGACCTGCGGATTATACCAAGATCGAAAATAAAATATTACAGTTTTATGAACATTTAAAGTAAGTGCGTTAGCTTCACAGCAATTGACGAAAGATAGTATAAAATCCTGACAAGCCATTACAAGTTCCTCAGGTGTCCGCGCCGACACCACAAGGGACGTGTCATTGGCAAATATCGTAAGATGAGGTACGTTAATAAAGTAAGTCGTTGACAATTAACAAAAAAATTAATGGTCCCAGTACCGATCCCTGAGGCACCCCAATATCCGTATTACAGCAATGCGCGGTAGTATTGAGAACTCTAGCATGCATAATTCTGTCAGATAGATAATGAACTAACCATTTTAAAAAATACTTCTCTAAATGCAATACTATATAACTTATCTCTGATAAAGGAGATACGAAGACTGTCGAATGCTCGTGACAAATAAAAAAAGCTACTTGCTTGGCCCTATCAAGCAAACTGTAGATGTTCTCAGTGAAACTGCAAGCTGCTGACTGAGTAGATCTACCCCGTATAAAACCGTGTTGGCATTTGTCATAATTTTGTTTTTATCAATAAAATAAAACATTCTGTTAAAGACTACCCTTTCAAATACTTTAGAGATAACACTTAACAGTGAGAGGTTTATAATTTGCTATATATTCAGGTTAATTTTTTTCTAAAAAAAAAAACAGGTAATACAATGGCTTTTTTAAGAGCACTGGGAAAACGGCAACTGATTACGGATAAATTAATAAAATAAGCAATGTGCTTGACTCTATAGTCTAGCACATAGCTTATTGCTGCTAGAGTCAATGTCAACTCATACGATTGTTTTAATTAACTTGACAGAGAAGCAATCAATAACAGCATTATTTTTAATGTTCAGAACCTTATCTGAATCTACTAGGTAAAAGAAAAATGTAGTATTAATGATTTTCCAAGATGTGCAAGTCATAGACCCCATGTTGATAAAATGAGCACGCCGTTTTTTTTTCAGTGATAATGACAAACTAGACTATAATAGCACCGGCAAGTTGCTTGGTACCCGAAAGAATGAAATTTACAGAATTCTTCCCCAATCAAATTTGCTACTTCGGAAATGAACTGTATTCAAACCGAGAGAGTCTTTTTATTGAAAATTTAAGTATAATGAGTAACATTTATACAGAGTGTTTTATTAAAGAATGGGGAATACTTTAAGGCTAGACAAGTAATTTTCGACATTTAATAACTGAATAATGTAGAGTTCAGCAAATAATAGAAATGTTATCTCATTCCACCAGCGAATATCCAAAGATACCGAAGTAAAACGAATAATAATAATACGTATTCTTTAAATTCAACTGTATAAATATTGTTATATCATAAACTTACATAGTTCTGCATATAAGATTGTTTACGTATGATTATAGGTATTTGAAAATAATAGTTAAGTATAGCAAAATAATGAGTGTCATACAAATGCATTTTAAAAGTAATTGTATTATTTAAGGAGAATTTAAACAGTAAAAGTGAATAAACAAAACATCAAGAATTATAATTTTGATATTACTTTTGCTCTACGTGTTATATTTTTCGAGATTTCTCTACCTAAAAAAGGCAACAAATTTGATCAGTTTACGGTGAAAAATACGACGAGATTAAAGAAAACAAAATTTACTAAGATAAGTTGATTTAAATCATATTATTTTCGCCCAAAGAAACTGGCATTAAAGTATTGCCCAGTCCTTAATGAACAGCCTGTATACTAAAACAATATCTGTCAAGTTCCACAGATGTCTACTGTATTGTTAAACTTACCAACAACATGTTGAAATAATTATGGTTCTATTACCCATCGAACAACTTCGTCCTTCAAATCAGGAAATGGTTAATACGTTTATTCTTTTTTTAACCTGTACAAAAGAATTCCTTCAAGTTTTTTCGATGAAAAATTTATATCACAAAAAGAAGCTCCTTTTATATAAATCAAAAATTAGTTTCAAAGAATTACATAAATTATATCACAAATCACATTCTGAACAAATCTTATTGTTCATTTGAATAATTATTGTACTTTTTTCTTTATTCTGCAGAATCAGTGACTCAATATCCAGACAATCCTACCTTACCTGTGACGATCATAGATGGAGTAAAATATCGCGTTAGCAAATTCAAAGTAAGTATAAAGACACAGTTTAGGTAAGAGATAGAAGCATGTACAGATTGTTTCACGACGAGATCCTGTTAGACAAACAGTCCAAAATGAAATCTAGAAATATGTATACAGAAGTTTCTTGTAATGATCAGAATGAAATGAATTTATGTCAACTTCGTTATTTGAAATGCTGTATACAGGGTGATTCAGAGCTTATCTAAAAAAAAAATTCTGAGTGTACCGAGGACTCTTACAAATACAATTTTATAAGAAAAAAAACAATAACATAAATAGCACTATATTTTTCGTATCTCTAGTCATGGGCATTTGATTTTTAGCTGATGGGAAGACCAGTGCATACTAAGTACAATATTACATTTAATATTAAATAATAGTAAACCAAGTATAGGTACCAGTTGGTTTTATAAAGTCGAAATCTTATATTTTGTTGAAATATTATTGTGCAAAAAACGTAGTTAGCTTGACAGTGTCGTTAGTTTGATATTTGCTATTATTGGTGGTGTGTGCCAATTTACCTATCGTAATTATTATGCAAAATGGCTCAACCAATTCAAAGGATTTCTGTTGATTGATTCTTTTGAAGAATTCTGTGAACATTTTTAAATTATAATCCTAGATCGCCTTGGCAAGGAAGCATTTAGATGCTCCCCCATGTATCTTACCACTGCAATTTTTACGTCTTTATCATTAAGCTGTGACGTTAAACAGAATTTAGAAAGAATCAGACGTTGGTCAGTTATGCAGAAGCTTTGATTGTACAGGGTATCTCAAACTCAATAGCATGTGCATAATGTGATGATACAAAATATTTAAATTAAATTTGGTACACGTGGCGTTAAATGGGATGAGGTAAACTGCATTTCCAATCGAGTAGGCATTATCTTTGGGATTTGACAGAAATTACTAATGACGTCATCGATTATATTTATTCCAGAAATATACTAAACATTTTTTTCAATTCGGACTGGTTTTCGTGATATGTCTAACAGGCCCACGTTATCATCATTCATTTTAAGTAATATTTGGAAATTGCAACTTGTTTTTCTTCATAATCTGTATAAAATGACGTTCGTAACATGCTTATTCCTGAAGAAAGTGTCTAGATTAAATATAAAGGTATCCTAAGAGAATTTTCTTCCTATTAAAGCCATCTTAGTATTGCCTTGTGGTCTCATAAGTCGTCAGAGATTTACAAGTTCTTTGTATTTGTTTAGGCAACTCAAGAAAAGTCGTCACAAGCTTGTAAACAGTATGGAATGGAATTGGTTAGCATATTGGACAAGCCCAAGAACGATGTCATCATTAATCTGATTCAGCAAGTTAGCGATTCTAGTAAGGCAATGCAAAATTTTAAGTTGATTTCACTTATTTAAGTTTGTAACTCACTTAATGGTTGCTAGGTATTCATTCTCAACTATTTTACACTCGGTTGCTCTAGGTGGCTCCTACTGGATTTCAGCTACAAAACAACCAGACGGTAAATGGATGTGGTGGGAACTTCAGCCTATGGTTTATAAGAACTGGAAATCCAATGAGCCTAATAACGTTGGAAATTCCGAACTCTGTCTTGAACTATTGTATCCTAATAGCCACTGGAATGGCTTGAAATGTGAACGTGAACTGTATTTCATCTGTGAAAATCGCGACTTCTTTAGTCCAAGCGGTGATTCACCGCCAAGAGTAAAAATATATTTCACTAATAATCAGGAGAGTGTTGCTTCAGGTGGACAGATTAAACAGTATAGGAATGTTTATCCATGAAGAAATGGCAATTATCAATTAGTTCAGATCAATAACAGTACTGTACCATCTGCATAATTATAAGATTATTTTTTTCACTGAATTGGTTTTCTATTTCTCATATGTTAGTAGATTACTGTATTATCCTAAATAATAAAAACGTCATGTATTTATTTTATTTTTTTTTTTGGGTACAATTATTGCCGAACAACAAACCCAATTACGAGGCAGAAAAAATACTGTAACCTCTATGTTAGGTTAGCGTGGAAACACGTCACGTAAACAAACAAACTTTATTGTCACTCTTGATCACACAAGAAATATCCTTCAAACAAATTTCACAACTGTTAACGCTTTACTTTGGCGTTTCTGCCACTCGCGTTTGGCTGCTCAATATAAACTGACTGTGTCAACTAAACCGATCTGCTTATATAGGTTTTTAGGATTCTACAAGTTTTCGGCGGTCTCGAGAATCAAATACTTCCTACTTCCGTAACAATACATTATATTTGAAATAATCCAACAATGTAAAAAACAAATAGTCAAAGAACAATTACGCTTACGGTTGACCAAAAATACATTTTTTATAAAATGAGCATTACAAATAAAGACATCAAATTTATCTTGGCAATTATGATTTTATTTATTTATTTATTATAATTTAGAGTACACAACCCGGCAGTCAGTACCAATTAGTGGGTGAGAAAAGCAGCTAATAATGTTACATACATAGAAAGAAAACATAAGTACATAAAGATAAAAAGCATCAAAATACATATGCATTAAACATTTTTTTTAATTCTACAAAAAAGACAAATATGGTTAAAAGTAAAAATATAAAAATCAGCTCAGCTGGTTGTGGCTTAAAAAAACTCTCTTAAAATGTGAAATATTATCAAAAAATATATCCACAAAGTTCTGCATCCGAAAATGAGTAGCAACCATTGTATACAATGGCGGAAATTTAATAAATTTGTTTTCGGAGTCAGTAAATGAAACAAAGATGAGCAACGAATTGCACAACGGGAAACATGACGACATAAGTCAATTAACAAATCCGGGCAATCAATTTTTCCGTTAATAATTTTTTGTAGGATCATTATAGAAGTATATAAACGCTGTGAAGAAAAATCGTTAAGATTGAACCGTCTAAGCAAAATATCTTGAGATATTCCTTGGATAGGGTAATAGTTGTCAGATTTAAACCACAGGTATTTCACATATTTACGTTGAATGTTCTCTAATTTATTAATATGAACTTCATAATGTGAATTCCAAACAAGGGAAGCATATTCCAATTTAGGTAGAACAAATGCGTTGAACAACAAATAAACTATTTTGGTTCCTGCAAATTGTTGTGTTTATTAATATCAAACCAAGATTTCTGTACGCCTCACGTTGAATGTTATTAATATGTTCTTTGAAACTGCTACATTTCTTTATTAAATTATTGTCCATATAATAGGATTAGTTTTCCTAGTAAAAGCCATCGAATAACAGTTAGAGAAGTTTAAAGGCAATATATTTTTAGTGCACCAAAGTTGAATTTTATCTATATTTGACTGAAGCAAAACACAGTCGCTCAAGTATCTCCCAGATAAATACAACTGGAGATCATCGGCATAGAGAAGTACCTTACAGTTTAGAGATCAAGTGATATCGTTTATAAAGATTAAAAATAACAATGGATCGAGAACTGACTCCAGAAGTGGCCATAATATCTATCGATTGGAAACCAAGACACTCTACCTCTCTGATAAAAATTAATAAATGAATTAGTTAAACCCAACCGATCAAAGGCCTTAGAAAAATCTGTATAAACGACATCAACCTGAACATCACCATACAAATGTTTAGAAATATATTGGGTAATGCATGTCAAATTGGTAACTGTCCCTGGAAAGAAGTCGTGCTGCTCAATACATATAGAAGGCTTTACGTGAGAGAAGAGAGTGTCATATATATGGACTTTTGAGGGATTACAAATAATAGTAATAGGACTATAATTTTCTACCTGACTTTTGTTGTCTTCTTTTAAAATTGGACAAGTTCGGTCCAATTTCCACATGTATGGAAATGTAACTACCTTAGTGACAAATTATATAAATAACATAAGGGTTTGGCAAATATTGAGGCACAATCCCTATAAAGAAAGGCGGGTAAGCCATCCAGTCCTGCTGTATTCATTTTTTTAAGGCGCATAAAACTTCATATTCAGAAAACCTGGGAATATTGCAAGAAAAACAATTTGCATCTGATGGATTGTCACAAACTGGAGTGGAAGTCATAATATAGTTAGATTCAAAATAACTAGCAAAATCATTTACATTATCATGGGGATTATTCATATATACAGGGTGGCCAGATAAAAACGAAACAGAACCATTTTCAGGAACTGCGTCAAGATTGTAGAAAAACGCTCAGACCCGACGATTTTAGAATAAAAGGGTAATTTTTGCTGGTATTTTCAACACCGCCACTTTCACCCCGAGCAAGGCTAAACATCACCCCAAAATATTTAATTGGCATTGGGGGTTGAGTAATATTTATTTTGAAAGTTCTTACAATTCTCCTTACAACAGACTTTAAATTTTATAATTCCACCCAATACTTAGTAAGATATAATTTCTCTTTACTTTATGAACAACAAATATGCGAATAGAACAGTTCAACTATTTAACAACATCAAGATCGACATGTCAGGAGGAAGTATGTTATAGAGTTAGTAAAAAAATCAATAGATAACGAACGTAGCCAATAAAAAACGAGAAATTGGAAAACCTATAGTTAATGAAGCTAGTGATGTTGCAGCTTTGGGACAAGTTCATCTTGATTCTACATTAGGTAGAGGCAACTGCCATCTATGTCTGGAATCAATCGAACTAGCATACAAACAATTTTGAAGAAGAATAAATTTTATATATACAAAATACAATTAGTCCAGGAACTTCATGAGGATGATTATGACTGCCGTTTGCAATTTTGCGAAATAATGTGTGAGTGAGAGTTTTCCACGAGGTGCATACACAGCAGTCGGAAAGATTAAATGCATGGGCTGGAATTTTCGGTGACCGGCTGGAGGGTCCTTTTTCTACCTGATAATTTGACTGACCAAATGTATTTGCAATTACTGGAAGACGCAATTGATAATTCCTATACTGATATTATTGAACATGTTCCAGAGTATGACGAAGATCATTTGATCTTTCAACAGGACGGTGCTGCTCCGCATTATGCGTTAAATGTCCATCAGTATTTGGACCAACGTTTTCCACGGAATTGGATTGGGAGAAGACGCATTGAGTGGCCTCCACGATCACCGGATTTATCGCCTCTTGATATATTGAGTATATTGCTTTAAATAGAAACTAGTTGTTGCATTGTGAAAAGGGCTGTCCTTAGTTATTTGAGTTTCTTCGCGAATAAACGAGTGTGACAACAAATATTATACTGTATTTGTGTCTAAGTACCTAATTTGCCTCACACTTAAGAAATGGACCACATAAACGAAAACTTAGATTATCCATTTGCTAGGGACACAGATCAGAGCGAATCTACTTCTTCGTGTCGATGGTCTTCATCAGCCAACGTAAATGCACGGTGAACTAGGGTCTCCATGACGGAGCGTTTTTGTAGCGAGTGATAATTAGACTTTCTATGGAGATATCTATTAATATGTGTCTTGTTCCTGTAGATATCGTATCCCAAGACGCCAAAAGATTTCTTTTACCAGAATGTCTAGAAACGGTAAGGCATTGTCTTGCTCACTTCCATGGTAAAGATAATCTTGTTGTGTTGCTGGTTAATATGAATGAAAAATTCTTGTAGGGTCTATTTCGTGCTGCCAAACGATGAAGGTGTCGTCCACGTATCTAAACCATCGCTTAGGTTTCTTAAGAGCTGATCGTAGCGTCTCTTTTTCAAAGTCCTCTATAAAGAAATTCGTCACTACGGGATCCAATTGGCTAACCATGGCGACACCATCCTTTTATTCGTACACCTGTCCATTCCAGACGAGGTATAAGTATAGTTAGGTCCATCCGTTAACACACTGTATATTACCGTAATGTTTATTCTATTCTTTTTCAAAAGTAAAGAATACATTAAAAATTAGTGGGGTTTGTTTCATAAACATATATGCTAAAGCCACTCTTTTGAGATACACACAAGATAATTTTAGAAAGTCATGGCTTTTTTGTACAAAATTAACTTTTACATATCTCTTAATTTACAATAGGAAAAACAAATCGACGCTGTTATTTTGAGTTTTATTTATATTCATTTACGAATAAATGACAGATAATTTTTTATCAAAAATAATGCAGAGAAGGCAGCAAAACAATTTATAAATATGAATTACACTGACCACAATCAACATTCATGTCTAGTTTGCATATAGAGAGCATCATGCGTTTTTTAAAATATCTGTTACTATGTTCCTATTATCTGTGTGACTACCTAGATGCTGCCACAATAGTAAATAGTGAAGACGGTAAGAACGAGTACTACATTTTTTATTGTCTGTATATAAGAAGATAACAGAGTTTGATTTTCGTTTGATTTTCCTTCACGTGACTGTTTTGTTTTAGCATGGAATAATGTATTTTCAAGTTATTCTTCATCTGTTCCCCTGTTTGAATTTGGAGAAAAGGGTTATTATGTTTCGAAATTTAGGGTACGTATGCGAAATGAGAAAACAACGAAATTTCAGTATTCTCAACCCCCTATGGGATTTATTTTATGATGATGGTGGTAAGCTATAAAAATATTAATTTCTATTTAAGAAAGAGGTTCAGATGAAACAATATATATTTTTCTATTATTGTAGCGTAAATAAATCATTCAGATAGTATTGAATGTTTTGCAGTAAATATTTAAAAAACAATGATCTTCGAGTTAGTATTACGTAAAATGCAAAGATGGGTTTATTCTACATATTTATTTTATATTCAAATCAAACATTGATGATATCGTATTTAGATGACGGTTACTGAAATTAATATTTTTAATGACGAGGTGATATTTAACAAAGTTCGGCACAAGGTTATCGAACGTTATTTTATACTTTACACCAAGAAAACATTTCGTTTTGAACATTGACTGTAAGGTCAGCAAGTACAATACATACATCTTATACTAGATCCCCCTCGACGAAGACCTTCTGATTATTGACGATGTCTTCGGCATCCCTCACCCCTTCTCTACCACCCTCTGGTCATTGATAGCAGTTTTGTTAGACCGAAACTGCTTACCTGTTTTGGTTATAACATCTGCAATTGGATGAACTTGGTAGAGTAGGTACCCCTACCGAATATCAGATTTATAGACATGAGGAATTACTTGTTATGGCAAACTAAATAAATAGCCAAAATCTGTATATCAGTTGCCAAGATGGTTAGACCCTCCAACAACAGCCTTTGTAAGATCGCCTAGTGTATGAAACATCTTGTATATACGAATATACAAGGCTTTTGATATGATTGCTGAGGACACCATAGCCGCATACTGCCTCCAATGATATGTGGATTACTTTATGTCTTTTTCTTTCAAATATAATGCGGGATTTTCCCGATATCCTGTAGATCTATATTTTTAAGGCTAAAGATTTATCTTCTCTGATGAGCCAATATCCAATATCTGAAGTAATATAATTTTAGGCGTAAAATAAGTCATTATGAAACGCTTACATCTTGATTCTTACTTTCTTAAATATTTTTCTGTAACAGAAGTTTTGTAGCTTATGTAGCTTATATTTAAATAATTTTTATTCAAATCATTATCTTTTACTTTACTTCTTCTTCATACTTACTACAGGTTCTATTTTAGCTTACGTTTCTAAAAGCTTATCAATTCTGTCAAGAAATACAGATGAAGTTAGTAACAATTCGTACATCGGAAGAGGTTGACGCACTCTCAAATTTTGTTCTTCAAGCAGGTGAGTTCAGCAGTCAGTCAATCAGTCATAAGTTATTTAATACTATATTTCTAGGCACGGAACAGGCCTTCTGGACTTCAGGATCTAGACTAGTGGACGGTAAAAACTGGATTTGGATGTCGACAATGGAAATTGTGGAATATACGAAGTGGAGTCAAGGACAACCTGACTTCCTAACAGAACAATGTATTGACGTATGGATTGAGGGTAACAGAGGACTATATTTTAATAACGAAGATTGCAACAGCGAGAAAGCCTTTATTTGCGAAACAGATAAACGTTCACCGCGAGTAACTCCTGAGATTAAGCCATCAAGTAAGAGTTAGCCATTAATTTTTACCACCATCAGAATTTTCACTCGCACATACAGGGTGGTCCGTAAATAATGGTACCATGGATACGTACTAGATTTTCCACTTCAAAATTTCATACATTCAAACACAGTGTAATAATTACAAAAACTCACTTTTTATTATTAATTTATTTTATTTATTGGCTTAAATCGTAATATTATCAAGTGAAAAATCTAATATGTCCCCATGGGTCATTACTTTTGAATCACCCTGTATCCTGTCACAACTGTTGTGGCAGTAAACGTTGTGTGTTTAGATATGACTTTCTGCTCCTTCTGTATATCTACTACTTTTATTTTTACCCTACACCATGCTGTGCTACATTTACAACACCAAGTATGTGTAAACAAATCTTCTTTTCCAGGTAACTTACCTTCTGGAAATAGTCAGTACGTATCGTCTAATATTAATTTCAACTTTGAAGGAATAGGTTATTATATAGGTAACTATTTCAAGGTGAGTTTTATTTAGATCCAAATTAAGAATTAATTAAACAACCCAGTACGCTAACCCAACTAGCAATTTAGTATTCTATAACAGCTACAAAAACGTTTTCCAAACAAATCTTATAAAACAGCGTAAGTTACAAAAACATTGTAAGAAAGTTTATACCGCAACTATTCAAGCAAAACTGGCACCTATAATATGGTGCTTTATAAAACACTAGTCGCCGTTGAGATTTTGTCTAAAAATAGTATATAATAGCAACAAATCAACTAAGGGCCCTACTTTGGTATCTTTAGAAGCAATCGTACGACACTTTTGTAGCATAAAATCCATCAACAACTGTGAATTATTTATTAACCGTATCGTAAAGTTATAAGTATTAGTAAAGTTATAAGTATCAGTTATTATAAGTATTATTAAGTATAAAGTAACGAGTATTCGTGTTCGATCATAATGTCTCCAACTAGAATGTTATGTGGTGTATTACGCGGTATTATTTTACGCGTTTTACTGTACTTTGTGTAAATAATTTTTATTGTGGAGAAAATTTTATTGTAATTTGTATGGCACATATCTAGTGAATTGTACATGCACCGCGTGATAAGTGACTATTTACAGTACAGTACACGGGTTTTTAAAATATCAATGTTTTTTGACGTTAAAACTAGTGCCAAAAGCATTAAAATAATCATATATCTGTCAAAACGAAGACAATTATGAAAATTCTCTTAGTTTTGAAAATTGAATATTAGAGGGAACTGTGATATTCATATAGTTATGTGCCACAATGATTTTCAGCGATGTGTCAAAAACTACCGTTAAATGACAAGATAATTTAGCGATTTCTATAAAATATTAAAAATTATGATTCTGTAAAGAATTTGTCACTGTAGGGTCGTATCGCAATGAAAAATAATATATGGAGGCATTTAGAATCATAGATTTTTCATATTTCCATAACATTCCAATGAAAAGGATGAGATAAAAATGGCAATTCTTTCAATGTCAAGATAAAATTTTTATTTTGATATAATTTCTTTAGGTTTATTCTAAATGCCTAATTTTTTATATTCTTCCACTAACATAAATCTGTCATGTTTATTATTATACAATGACAATGAAGGCTAAAGCAAAACGTAAAACTAGACTACGGTTCACTATGACAGAAACAAAACCAGGTTCCGTCATTTCAGTTTCAAATGTGTTTTATAGAAGTGTTTGTCAATGTAATTTTGCATCATAACATAAGATTCTCCGTTGTAATTGTTATATCACTATTTTTGTTTTATAACTAATAATATCATTACATATAACTATATTACAGTGTATAATACAGCTATTTGCTGTTAGAAGTTAAATTGTTTCTAAATATATTTTAATATAATAATTGTATAGGTTGATAACCCACATCTAAGAAACAATTATATAGAAAATTATAGCACGGTTAGAAATACTACCGAACATTACTAAATTAATCATTATAAAACAATTTAATTTTGTTAGCTAAAATGTTATATAAGCTTGTCACATAAATTTTTATAAAATTTATATGTCTGCTGTATAAGCTGTTATATTGTTTAACTGCCAAAACGTTCTTGCGATAAATTTATAAAATATCAGTTGCTGTAAACAAAATAATGGAACTCGCCATTATAATAACACAAATATGTATTGCGGAAGCAGTAATAATACTGAAATAAAACATAATGGTCAAATAACCTGCAAATATAAAACTGTTTTGCTGGTTGGGAATAGGGCCACTCAAATAAAAGACAATAACAAATGATATCACAAGATAAAGTAATAATAGTACATATATCCAAAATGCCTGAAAAATTCGAATTAGTTAAAGAAAAATGAAATTGTGAAGGCGATAAGTTTTCAAAGTGATTAACAACTGATTTTTAGGCCACGTTCCTTCAAGCAATCCAGTTCTGTCAAATAATTGGTATGAAGTTAGTTTCAATCGACTCTGCGGCAGAAAATAAGAGGTTGTACAAATATATTCGTGATACTAGTAAGTAATGCTCATATTTATCAAAAAAATACTATTTCCTTTGTCTTTTGTGTGCATAATGCATTCTATCGTGAAATCAGTAGAGAAGGAATTTAATTAGTTGCAGGAGATAACTTTTGGTCCTCTGGCTCCAAACTTGTGGACGGCAAAAACATAATTTGGCTCTCAAATGGAAAAGCAGCAGATTATACCAACTGGCTACCTAACCAACCAGACAATCCTAACGAAATGTGCATTGAGCTCTTGCAGAAGAAGAACAAAGGTTTATTTTGGAACGATTTAGTTTGCGATAACAGACTCTTTTTTATTTGTGAACAATATGAGAATGTTTTAAGTGGAAGATCTGAACCTGCCGTTAAAGTGAAACGTACTCTTGCCCAGTCAACTACACAATATGCCAGTAAGTTCAATAAAAAACTGTTCAACATGTTTCCCCATCTTTTATTAAATTCAAAATAAAGAACATTACAGAATTAGCCACCAATCAAATTTCCCTCAAGTTTTTTCGAAGAAGGGATTAGATCACAAGAAGTAGCTCCTTTTGTATAAATCAATAATTTGTTTTAAAGACTTACCTAAATTACTTCACAAATCATATTCTGAACAAATCTTATTGTTTATTTGAATAATTATTGTACTTTTGTCTTTATTCAGCAGAATCAGTGACTCAATATCCAGACAATCCTACCTTACCTGTGACGATCATAGATGGAGTAAAATATCGCGTTAGCAAATTCAAAGTAAGTATAAAGACACAGTTTAGGTAAGAGATAGAAGCATGTACAGATTGTTTCACGGCAAATATATATTAGACCACAGTATACTAAGCAATCAGTAGGGAAACTCAGCTTTCCGCGTCTTCCAAAAAATCCGCCATGTTGTTGGCGACTGACAGTTATTACTATAATTTCTCAATCAATACTTCAATTTATATGAAACTACACTGGATTACAACAGTTAATTAAGAATTAATGCAAAGTATTATAACTACGAAACAACTTTGGGTATGTTTACGCCAAATTATTAGCTATTTTTTCGTATGTTCTGTGGAATCCGCCATATTCTTGGCGACTTTTTCTAGAGTGGGGGTATTTAAAATCTGCCAGACGTATTTCATTCATAAATTGTCTAAGATTCCGTACTGATTGCTTAGTATACTGTGTATTAGACAAACCAATCCAAAATGATATCTGAAAATATGCATACGGGAGTTTCTAGCAATGGTCAGAATGAAATGAATTTATGTCAACTTCGTTATTTTAAATGCTGCATATTATTGCCGTTTGCGACATATTTCACATTTTGTGAAAATTTTAACGGTTGCGGGAACATAAAAAGCCACTACAATTTCCGTACATCTTGTAATGATCATTTGATTTTTAGCTATTGGGAAGACCGTATGGCACACTAAGTTATAACAATAAATTCAACTAATAATATTATACAAAGTGTACCAATAACAATTAATGATTTTATAGAATCGATATCTTTAAAATGTTTTGTAGTATTATTACTTTGCAAACAACGTAGTCTGATAACGCCGTTAGTTTGGTATTCGTTATTATTATTGCTGTTTTGTATCAATTTACCTTATAAAAATAAGAATCCTAGATCCTCTTATGCATGTGGCCAGGAAGTATTTATATGCTCCCCAATGTATCTCAACACTACAATTTCTACATCGTTATCATTAAGCGTGAATGAAAGCTTAGAATGATTCAGGCGTTGGCCAGTTACGTTTTCATGGTTCATATTTTTAAAAAATGTAACGAGTCACATGGTATACAATTGTTCAAGTTAAATTTATTGTTGCAGTTAGTGCGACTTATGTTCTTCCTATCTGCCAACAATAAAATGATGATTTCAAGAAATACGGAAGAAGTAAAGAATTTTGAAAAATTTCACAAAACAGCAATATTTAGACATGAAAAGGCGTAAACAGTGTTCGCTATTGTTATCAAATACAATAATATAGGAGGTGTTCCGTTTAAAATAACAAAGTTGTTGGTCAGACCATTTCAAGAAACAAACAAATTTCCAGATTTCAATTTGAATTGCTTTTCGTGATATGTCTAACACACCATTGTCATAATACATCTTGTATTTTAAGTAGTATTTTGCAAATTACAAATTGTTTTACTTTATAACCTGTATAAAACAGTTCTTATCATACAGTATACAGTACTGAAAAAACGGTCCAGATTAAACATATAAGGGATCCTAAATGAATTTTATTTCCAATGCTGATAAAGCCATCTTAGTATTGCTTTGTGGTCCCATAAGTCTTTATAGAATTACAAGTTATTTGTATTTATTTAGACAACTCAAGAAAAGTCGTCACAAACTTGTAAACAGTATGGCATGGAATTGGTTAGCATATTGGACAAGCCAAAGAACGATGTCATAATTAACCTGATTCAGCAAATTAACAATTCTAGTAAGGCATTAAAAGTTTATGACTCATTTAATGGTTGGCTATTCATTCTTAACTATTTTACACTTCTTGCTCTAGGTGGCTCTTACTGGATTGCAGCTACAAAACAACCAGATGGTAAATGGATGTGGTGGGAGTTTCAGCCTATGGTTTATAAGAATTGGAAATCCAATGAGACTAATAACGTCGCAAACTCCGAACTCTGTCTTGAACTATTGTATCCTAATGGCCACTGGAATGACTTGAAATGTGAACGTGAACTGTATTTCATCTGTGAAAATCGCGACAACTTTAGTCCAAGCTGTGATTCAAATCCACCACCAATAGTAAATATATATTTAGAAAATAATCAGGATAGTCATGCTTCAGTGGGATCGATTATACAGTACTGGAATACTCTTAAGTACCAATAAAAAATGGTGAAGATCAATCAGTTTAGATAAAAACCAGTACTGTACCATCTGCATCATTATAAGATTGTAGTAATAGTCGTATTCTGAAAACTTGTCAAAAAGTCTTATATGTATTTTGTCACTGAATTGGCTTTCTATTTCTCATATGTTAGTAAATTACTATTATCCTAAAAAATACAAACGTCATATATTTATTAAATTTCTTTATTTGGGTACAATTATTGCCGAACAGGTAAACAAATCCAATTACGAGCCAGGAAAAATACTGTAACATCTATGGTGGGTTAGCGTGAAAACACGTCACGTAGACAAATCAACTTTATTGTCACTGTTGATTACACAAGAAGCATCCTGCAAATAAAGTTCACAACTGTTAATGCTTATTTTGACGTCTCTGTCACTCCCATTATTATATCTTGTTTGTTGTCAATATTAATATTTTTTAACTGTTTAACTTATTATGTAACTGTGTTTTAGGTGTTTTAGCGTTTAGTTTGTACATTAGTTGTTTGTTATTTATTCATTGTATTTTAGATTTAATGTTAATACATTTTCTACTCTCACCACGCACAGGCTATGCCTATAGTGGTTGTATGTATGTTTATTTTATGTACTTGTACTATAGTGTTGCAGTTTTTAATTCCATATTGAATAAACATACATATATTATTATTATTATTATGGTGTCCTGAGTCTAAAACATGTTCTAATAATGAACAAGACCTCTTTTCATTTCTACAGTCACTCTTGTGTGATGTAATACCTGCATTAAGTGATGTGGATGTCTGACCAATATATCCCAGATTGCAATTATTGTAACAATGAATATGATACACTACAATACATGGGTTCTCTTAAGAACACTGTCTTTATCTTTAACTTACTATAAAGGTTCCCTATAGACTTAACACTTTTTTGTGCAGTTTTTATACCCCTCTCATCCCTGAAAATATGGATGACTCTAGTGGACATTTTCTTAACAAAGGGTAATGAACCATAAGTAATTTGGATTATAGATTATTTTCTAAGTAATTTTATTGAATATGAGTTATTTAGTAAAATTTCTGATAGTTTTTCTAGATTTTTATTCCTCAAAGAAGGATGACAAATATGTATTCGATTTTTCATTGCTAATACCAAATTGATTTTCATTTTCTCTGTGTGGTAAGTTATAATAATTAATATACCTCCCTGAGCTAGTTGGCTTAATATACCAATCTAGAATCACCTTGTTATCAGGTGTTCTGACCAGTTTTGTATCCAAAAAGTACACACTCCTTTCATATTATTGTTCGATTCTAAATTGAATATGTTGGTTATAGTTGAAAATTCTCAATCATCTGCTCCTCCTTGAGGTATAGAACAAATAATGTCATATACATATTTTTTTTAAAACGGTAAGTTAAAAGTTAATTTAGATATACAAAAATCAAGTAAATTATCCATTACAATCTGAGCTATAATCGGAGACACACTGGCACCCATAAGGTGTACCTAGAATTTGTTTATAATACACATTGTCAAAAGTGAAAAAGGTGGTGTCAAATATAAACTCAATAATCCTAATAAACTCTGAGAGATCAAAACTACATTAAATCTGGATTTTTCAACATAATTGTCTGGTAACTGTTTTTGATTGATAAAATGATAAATGCAGGGAACTGAAAAGGATCTTTAATAAAATATCCGTTCTCTTGATTATAAGACAAAGTTAATATATTAGCAACAAATTGAGCAATTTTACTATTAGATGTATTGATACAAGAGATAATCGGTCTAACACTCAGTATAGGTTTATGTATCTAAGGTAACCCATAAAATTTTGTAGAGTTGCGTAATTGGTCTGTAATTGTCAACCGACGTAGTATCAGGTTTTTTATGAAAAAGAACGATTTTACCAGTTTTTAAATAATCAGGAAATTTGGCTTTACAAAACGACAGGTTAACTAAATACGTGAATGCTGATATGATAAAGGATAGTATTTTATTAACTAAAAACATTGGAGTTTCATCAAACCCAGACGACTGTTTGTTTTATAGTTGCCTTTTTAAAAGGTCAAACAATTCATTATTTGTATACGGACAAAGTAGAAAATTATTTTTAAATTGAAAGTTTTTTTCAGTGGCATCCAATCTATTATTTGTAGTAGAAATTTCTTCAAGAATATCAATAGGAGCCTGTTTAAAAAACGTATTAAATATATCTGCAACCATATTGGGATCACTTACTACTTCGTTTTTATATTTTATCTTCAAATTTTCATGTTTATATGTACCTGTTAATTGAGATATTATTTTCCATCCCGTTATAGTAGGATTCACCGAATTTACAATGCAATTTTGATAATATTTTGTTCTTGTTGTTTTAACCAGATTGTTGTGAGTAGTTTTTGCGCCCATATAACACTGTTTCAACTGAATGAAAGTGTCAATGCATGTAAGTCTCTCAGGTTTGCACTTGACTGTCGAATATCATCAGTTATTGTTACTTTGAAAGAGGCATACGATCTAGCACTCTAGTGTCCTTTAGATTCTGTGTCCCTCTTTCCAAGCATGTTCAACAACGGCGGATTTTTCAGACTGGTATAACGGTATGTGCCTTTCGTGTTTTTTTCCTGGTTTCTATAGTTCCTTTGGACATTCTCACGTCACAGTAGCTGTAAGGCACCAGATACACTCCCGGAGTTTGTAACGGACTAGATTGACTTATTTTCGCACTTTCGCACTATCTGTCGCATTGGGGATGTATGGTAAAGTGGTGGTTGTAGTGACCAACTCCATGGGCCTTGCTGTTTGTTCACGCCGACGTCTAATGACTCTATCAATGTCCTTCTTAGAGTATCCATTTGCTAGGGACGCAGATCAGAGCGAATCTATTTTTTCGTGTCGATGGTCCTCATCAGCCAACCTAAATGTACGGTGAACTAGGGTCTTCATGACGGAGCGTTCCTGTGACGGATGATGATTAGACTTATTAGACCATGGAGATATGTATTAGTATGTGTCTTGTTCCTGTAGATACCATATCCCAAGGCTCCACAAGACTTCCTTTTTACCAGAATGTCTAGAAACGGTAAGGCTTTGTCTTGCTCCACTTTGTTAATATGATTAAAAAGTTCTTGTAGGGAGTCTATTTCATGCTGCCAAACGATGAAGGTGTCGTCTACGTATCTAAACCAGCATTTAGGTTACATAGGAGCTGATCGTAGTGCTTCTTTTTCAAAGTTCTCGATAAAGAAATTCGCCACTACAGGACCGACTCAGTGGACTAACCATGGCGACACCATCCTGTCATTCGTAGAACTGTTCATACCAGACGAAATATAGGTATATTTACGTTCATGCGTTAACACACTGTATATTACCGTTTTTGAGATCCTTCTATGGTACTGTATATTTTTTTTTCAAAAGTAACCAAAACATTAAAAATAAGTTGGGTTTGTTTCATAAATATATATGCTAAAGCCACTTTTTTGAGATACATAATAAGTTTTACATATCTCGTAATTTACTATGGGAAATCAAATCGACATTGTTATTTTAAGTTTTATTTATATTCATTTAATAATAAATGACAGATAATTTTTATCAAAAATAATTAAGAAACGGCAGCAAAACAATTTATAAATATGAATTGCACTGACCACAATCAACATTCATGTCTAGTTTGCATATACAGAACGTCATGCGTTTCATTAAATATCTGTTACTATGTTGCTATTATCTGCGTGACTATATAGATGCTGAAACAATAGTAAAAAATTCCAATGAAAATGGTAAGTATGAGTACTAAATTTTTTATTGTATGATACTTTATATAAGAAGATAACAGAGTTTAATTCCCGTTTGGATTTCCTTCATGTGACTGATTTGTTTTAGCATGGAATAATGTATTTTCAAGTTATTCTTCTTTCATTTCAATGTTTAAATTTGGAGAAAAGGGTTATTATGTTTCGAAATTCAGGGTACGTATGCAAGTCACTAATGAAAAAACAACGGAATATCATTATTCTCAACCCCGTATAGTATTTATTTTATATGATGGTAGTAGGCTTAAAAAATATTAATTTCAATTTAAGAAACAGGTTTGGATAAACGAATATATATTTTTCTATTATACTGACGCAAATATATAATTATTCAAATAGTTTTGAATGTTTTGCAGTAAATATTTAAAAACAATAATCTTCAAGTTATTATTACGAAAAAATCCAAATATAGGTTTATTATATTCTACATATTCATTTTATATTCAAATAAAAAATTGATGACATCGTATTTAGATGACGGTTACTGAAATTAATGTTTTTAATGACAAGGAGGATATACTGTAGTTTGGCACAAGGTTATCGAATATTATTTTATATTTTACACCACGAAAACATTTCATTTTGAACATGGACTGTAAGATCAACAAGTATGCATACCCCCCCTTATACTATATCCTCCTCGACGAAGACCTTCTGGTCTTTGACGATGTCTTGGGCTTCCCCCACCCTTTGTCTACCTGGTCATTGATAGCAGTTTTGTGAGACCGGACCTGTATACCTGTTTTGGTTATGACGTCTGCAATTGGATGAACTTGGTAGAGTAGGTACCTCTACCGAATATCAGATTTTAGACATGAGGGATTACTTGTTATGGCAAACTAAAGAAATAGCCAAAATCTGTATATTAGCAGCAGATGGTTAGACCCTCCAACAATACCCTCCTTTGTAATATCGCCTAGTGTATGAAACATCCTGTATATACGAGTATACAAGGTTTTTTATAGGATTGCTGAGGACAGCATAGCCGCATAATATCTCCAATGATTTATGGATTACTTACTTTTTCTTTCAAATATAAAACGGGATTTTTCCGATATCTTGTACCTCTTTATATTTAAGGCTAAAGATGTATCTTCTCTGATAAAGCCAATAACCAATATCTGAAGTACTATAATTTTAGGCGTAAAATAGTTTGCGATCCTGAAACACTAACACGTTGATTCTTATTTTCTTAAATATTTGTCTATAACAGAAGTTTTGCTGCATTATGTAGCTTATATTTATATAATTTATATTCAAAAAAATATCTTTTACCTTACTTCTTCTTCTCCATACTTACTACAGGTTCTATTTTAGCTTACGTTTCTAGAAGCTTATCAGTTTTGTGAAGAAATACAGATGAAGTTAGTAACAATTCGTACATCGGAAGAGGTTGACGCACTCTCAAACTTTGTTCGTGAAGCAGGTGAGTGCAGCAATCTTGAATATAATCAGCGATAAGTTATTTAATCCTATATTTCTAGACACAGAACAGGCCTTCTGGACTTCAGGATCTAAACTAGTGGACGGTAAAAACTGGATTTGGATGTCGACAATGGAAATTGTGGAATATACGAAGTGGGGCCAAGGACAACCTGACTTCCTAACAGAACAATGTCTTGATGTATCGATTGAGGGTAATAGAGGACTATATTTTAATAACGAAGATTGCAACAGCGAGAAAGCCTTTATTTGCGAAACAGATAAACGTTCACCGCGAGTAACTCGTGAGATCAAGCCTTCAAGTAAGAGTTTGCCTTTAATTTTTACAACCCACAGTTTTTACACACACACACACACACATACAAGGTGGCCCATGGAGACGTACTAGATTTTCAAAATATTACGATTTAAGCCAACTTAATAAAATGTTAATAATAATAAAGATACAAGGTGACAAAGTTGGAATTTATACTGCATTTTAATGCATTAAAAATTTAGGAATAGATGTTTTTAGATATGAGAAATCATAATCTGTTTCTATTTGGACGTCCGCCATATTTGTGGCGCAAACGTGAGCGAAACATTTTTGGCTCTAACGTTATCACGTTTTTTATCAAAAAATCTTGAACCTGCATTGGTTTTGAGAAAAAAGGTATACTTGTCATTATTGTCAAAAATTGGCTATTTTCAAGAAAATAGCTCTTCAACAATCAGTTGCATAGTTCATTGTACAATATTTTAACGTAGTAGGCACCAAAATTCTTTTGCAAATTGAATGTATTGAAGGTAAATCGACAAGCAATAAAATTTGCACAGGGGTAAAATAATACGGACAATATTTTTCAACATGCAACGTATTTAAAATGGAAGTCATAATGAATCTTGCAACTCCAAATTGTTCTAAATTATTTTATAGATATCTCTCAAAGTGAACAAAATTTTCGTCTTTTCTTATCTAAATTTCTAAGCAGATTTTTTAAATGGTTGATTATCAGGTTGTAATCTATTTCGAAATCCTCCCAAATATTCATGTTGCTTAGTCATCTCTTTCATTAGTGTGGTATCCACGTTATGATAATTGAAACTTTGTTTAGAAAGTATCCAAAGAAAATTTTTAAAATTAGTTTCACTTAAAACTGATAGCCTTTATCCATAAAAAGGTTACGACCATGATATTTTACTTAATGGATTTGATTTTCCTTCTTTAGGGTTTAGCAGGGTTCTAGAAAGTATCAAAGTTTTATACAATTTATTTCAAAATAATTTAGAATGTCCGTCTCTATTATGTCAGTTTTCCTTTCATATTCCACAATTAAATTCTCGCCAAAATTGTACATTCATTGGTACTAGAGCAAGGTCTCACTGTCCTAAAATGTCTCCAGTCCATATTATATGTCAAAATTTCAATACTATTTCAGATGTATGTGATATTAATTTTAGCACCCTTAATCAGATAGTTGAAACTATTGGTCTAAGATTTAATAGCAATAATAGTTAATATTTAAGTTTATTTATATTATGGTTTCCAGATCTATATACTGCATCAGATACTATATATGTTTTAAGCAATTCACTTTAATTTTAACAAAAATGTTAGCTAATAATTATTAAAATTTAGCTTACTGTAGGTGCCTACTACTTTAAAATATGTACAAAGAACTTTGCAGCTGGTTACGTCACAAATATGGCGGATGTGGCTCCTTTTAGATAGTACGTCGAATAGACAAAGAGATTATGATTTCTCATATCTAAAAAAATCTATTCATAAATATTTCATTTCTTCAGTCAAACACAGTATAATTAACAAAAAAACACTTTTTATTATTAATTTATTTAACTTATTGGTTTAAATCGTAATATTTTCAAGTGAAAAATCTATCCCCATGGGTCATTACTTTCGAATGACCCTATATACTGCCACAACTGTTGTGACAATATACGTTGTGTGTTTAGATAGGACTTTCTCCTCCTTCTGTACATCTACTACTTTTTATTTTTACTCTACACCATCCTGTGTTACATGTACAACACCAAGTATGTGTAAACAGAACTTCTTTTACAGGTAACTTACCTTCTGGAAAGAGTCAGGACGTATCGTCTAATATTAATTTCAACTTTGAAGGAAAAGGTTATTATATAGGCAACTATTTCAAGGTGAGTTCAATTTAGATCAAAATTAAGAATTAATTAAACAAACCATTACGATAGCCCAACTAGCAATTTGGTATTTTATAACGGCTACAAAAACGTTTTCGAAACAAATCTTATAAAACAGCAAACAAGCAAGTCACAAAAACATTGTTTATATCGCAAATATACAAGCAAAGCTGGCGCTTATAATATGGAATTTTATAAAACATTTTAGTCGCCGTTGAGATTTTGTAAGGCCTGTCTGAAACGACTAAAAAATAGTATATAATAGTAACAAATCAACTAGGGGCCCTATTTTGGTCTGCAATTGGAATGTTATGTGGTGTATGACTCAGTATTATTTTACGCGTTTTACTGTGTGATTGTGATTTGTATGGTACATATCTAGTGAATTTTACAGCGCCGCGTGATAAGTGATTATTTACAGTATTATCATAATTAAAATAAAAAAAATTATTCTTGAACTTTTATGTCTTTTGACGTTAAAACTAGTTGCAAAAACATTAAAATAATCATAACTTTATCAAAGAAAAGACAATTATGAAATTTCTTTTCGTTTTGACTATTCAATATTAGAGGAAACTGGATAAATTTGTGATATAAGAATATGCCACAATGATTTTCACGGTTGTGTCAAAACCTAGCGTTAAATGACAAGTAAGATTATTTATCGATTTCTATAAAACACTAAAAAATATGATTCTGTAAAGAATTTATGATACTTGGGCCGTATCATAATTAACTAGAATCATAGAATTTTAATTTTTTCTATAACATTTCAATGAAAAGGGTGAGATAAAAGTAGGAATTCTTTCAATTTCAAGATAAAATCTTTATTTTTTATTTTTAGTTTTGATATCCTCTCTATATATTTTTTTCTAAATGCGTCATTTTTGAGATTCTTCCACTAACATAAACCTGCCATGTTTATTATTATACAATGACTATCAGGACTAAAACAAAACGCAAAACCAAATTTCTACGGTTCACTATGGCACAAACAAAACCAGGTTCCGTCATTTCACTTATCAAATTTATTTTACAGAAGGGTTTGTCAATGTAATTTTGCATCATAACATAAGTTTCTTCGTTGTAATTGTTATATCACAATTTTTGGTTGACAACTTATAATATCATTACATATAAATATATTACAGCGTATAATACAGCTAGTTGCTGTTAGAAGTTAAATTGTTTCCAAGTATATTTTAATATAAAGTTGTATAGGGATAACACACATCTAAGAAACAAATTATGAAAAAATGATAGCACGGTTAGAAATACCACAGAACATTACTAAAAAAATATTATAAAACAATTTAGTTTTATTAGCCAAAACTTGTCACATAAATGTTTTATAAGCTTGTCACATAAATGTATGTTGTATAAGTTGTATAAAACAACTTATGTTGTTTAGCTGCCAAAACGTTCTTGCGAAAAATTTATAAAATATCAGTTGCTGTAAACAAAATAATGGTACTCGTCGTTATAATAAAGCAAATGCTGAAATAAAACATAAGAGGACATCACCTGAAACTGAGAAAAGAGAGCTTCAAGACATCTGTTTGCCAATCATTTTTACCAAACCGCGTGTTCTCAGTATGGAATTCTCTTCCTCCTTCCGTAGTTACTGCACCCTCCATCAATGCTTTCAAGAATCGCCTGAATGCTAGGCGGAGCACCTTATACGATCGATGAACATTCTGTTATTTTAACATTCCATTGTCTTTTTGCTGTTTTTTTATTTTTGATCTTTTTATTTTTTTTTCTTCACTTTAATAATTATTTGTATATTTGTCAGGGCTGTACAGGAATCTCCTTAGCCCGTAGCTTCATTTGTAATAATAATAATAATAATAATAATAATAATAATAATAATAATAATAATAATAATAATAATAATAATAATAATAATAATAATAATAATAATAATAACAATAATAATTGTCAAATAACCTGAACATTATAAAACTGTTTTGCTGATGGGAATAGGGCCACTCAAATAAAAGACAAATCATATCACAAGCTAAAGTAATAAGTACATACATCCAACATGCGTGAAATATTCTAACAAGTTAAACAAAATTTAAATTGTGAAGGCAATGAGTTTTCAAAGTGATTAACTGATTTTTAGGCCACGTTCCTTCAAGCAATCCAGTTTTGTCAAATAATTGGCATGAAGTTAGTTTCAATCGACTCTGAGGCAGAAAATAAGAGGTTGTACAAATATATTCGTGATACTAGTAAGTAATGCTCCTATTTATAAAAATACTATTTGTTTGAATTGTCTTTTGTGTACATAATGCATACTATAGTGAAATCAGTAGAAAAGGAATTGCATTAGTTGCAGGAGATAACTTTTGGTCCTCTGGCTTCAAACTTGACGGTAAAAACATAGTTTGGCTTTCAAATGGAAAATCAGCAGATTATACCAACTGGTTACCTAACCAACCAGACAATCCTAACGAGATGTGGATTGAACTCTTGCAGAAGAAGAACAAAGGTTTATTTTGGAACGATTTAGTTAGCGATGATAGACTCTTTTTTATTTGTGAACAATATGATAATGTTTTAAGTGAAAGATCTGAACCTGACGTTAAAGTGAAACCTACTCTTGACCAGTCAACTACACAATATGCCAGTAAGTTCTTAAAAAAACCGTTCAACATTTCCCCCCATCTTTCATTAAATTCAGAATAAAGAACATTTACAGAATTCTCCACCAATAAAATTTGAACTTCGGAAATGAACTGTATTCAAATTGAGATATTTTACGATGATTTTAAAGGATTTTTATTGAAAATTGAGGTATAATGAATAATATTTACACAGAATGTTTATTAAAAGTGGGCCATATTTTAAGGCTAATTTCCTTGGAAAAATAAGGTGATTTAAGTCAACTTACCTTAGTACCATATTTATTTATTTATTTATTGCTTCCAAACAGGTATCATTGCCTAATTACATGGAAAGTACGTAAGTAATAGCAAAATACAATACAAATAGTAATATATCATAGCACAGGTACAGTATAAGTACTTAAAAACTAGCAGAATTTAAACATAAATACAGCAGATAACACAAACAGAGGAGTAATTACAGATTATCAATCGAATATATATTTTTTATAGTTTTTAAAAAAACACCAAAAGATCCAAAGGGATCCACACTATTCTTGGAGGAAACCTGGTTAACTAGACGAAACAGTATCAGAAGAGGTGCAAACTGGGTTGTTTTACGAATGGGGATGTAGAGAAGTTCATGCATTCTAGTATTTCTAAGATGGGTATTAACACAAATCAAGGACAACAAATATGAGTCATCGATAAGAGAGTTTATTATTCTGTATCCAAACAGGAGCATTGCAATGACACGTCGATTATATAATGTATTTACATTAAACTCTTTACACAAATGAACAGTCCGAGTAACATTATAATCTGGAGGTCTGTTATATTTTTTAAAATAGATGAATCTTAGAAACTTCTTCTGAACTTTTTCTACCTTCTCTGTATATATACCAGGTTGTGAATGCCATAACAGCGAAGCATATTCAAGTTTGGGCCTAACTAAACTGTTATAAAGAGAGATAATTGAATTGATGTTCCGAAAATTTTTGATTCACGTGTCACGAAACCTAATGCTTTATAGGCTGAGGCGGTTATATTTTCAATGTGCATTTATATGATAGTTTGGAATCCATAGTTACACCTAAATCTTTGACAAAATTTTGTTGAAATCAAGTTTATTAGTACGACTCCATTTAAAAGCCGCATCAATATCATGTTGTAGTAAAATGGAATCATTAGGGCATTCGATACGTTTGTAAAACTTTAGATCGTCTGCAAACATCAAGCAATTCGAATTTTGTAATACGTCAGTTATATCATTTATAAAAAATAAAAATAGAAGTGGCCCCAAATTAGACCCTTGGGGTACACCCGAATTAGCTCTACATTCATCAGAAAAAAAACCATAGTATTTCACAACAAACTTTCGATCTTGAAGATATGATATTATCAACGCGATCACAGAATCCGTAACTCCACATGCGCAAAACTTATTTATTAACACCTTATCAAAAGCCTTGCGAAAATCCGTGTATATCGCATCCACTTGCACCCCCTGCTCAAAAGCCTCCAGAATGTAATGGGTAAAATTTAATAAGTTGGTAGAAATCGAGCGTTTTGGAACAAACCCATGCTGCCTTAAACTAACAATATTACTAAAATGATTCCATAATAAAGAATACAATATTTGTTCGAATACTTTAGCAGGGGCTGGAAGGACTGATATAGGTCTATAATTTTCAACACTTATCACCTGATTTGTGTATTGGACTATTGAGGACTTCCACAATGTAGGAAATTTATTGTATTTTAAGATTAGATTATAAATAAATAGAAGAGGCTTTTTGAGATAATCCGAGCAACCTTTCAAAACATATGGTGGTACACCATCCGAACCTGCCGATCGCTTAGGTTTTAATTTCTTAACAGATAAGTTATAATCAATTTCAGTAAATTGCTTTATACTAGACATATGGTGGTATGATAATATATTTTTATTATACTCGTAAGTCGCAGGTTGATCAGAATACACAGATAAAAAGAATTTGGCAAAGGAATTACAAACTTCATCGGCTGGGATCATACCATCCCCATTATAAAAAGCAGACGCTGCTGAACATGTCGATTTTTTGTCTTTAATATATTTAAAAAAGTTTTTATAATCCGATTGTATACCGTTTTCTATATTGCTTCCTTAAGAAGTTATAGGCCTGAGAAAGTAGTTTTAACAACTTCTTCGGACGAAAACAAGGTGATTTAAGTCAATTTCTATACTATAATTTCTTAAGAAAGAAAAGTTGTACTAGGGTAAGTTAACTTAAATCACCTTATTTTCGTCCAAGGAAGCTAACCTTAAAGTATGGCCTACTATTTAATAAATACCCGAAATTGTAGAGTAATTAATTGATTTACAACTTAAGATTTAAATGCAGTTTTCTCTAAAATGGTGCATTTTAGTGGCAAGTAACAAGTAAATTTTTTTTTAAAAAACTAATAGAATGCTGCTTCAAAATAACTAACCATTTTTTAAAAATCTCTGTCTTTAAAAAATCTGAGAGAAACTATATAGTGTCACAGGCGTTCAGAGCACTCAGTACATTTTACAAACACAAAATTTTAATACAATTATCCAATAAATAAATAAATTAGCTTAAACAATTTGAATGAGACTATTTTCTCAGAGAATAACTTAAGCAAGTAAGATGGTACTAAGATAAGTTGATTTAAATCACCTTATTTCCGTCCAAAGAAACTGGCCTTAAAGTATGGCTCATTCCTTAATGAACAGCCTATATACTAAAACAATATCTGTCAAGTTCCATAGATGCTACTGTATTGTTAGACTTACCAATAACATGTTGAAATAATTATGGTTATATCACCCATCGAACAACCTGGTTCTTCAAATCAGGAAATGATTAATGCGTGTATACTTTTTTAACAAATGAATTGCAACAACTCCCTCAAGTTTCTTCGGAGAATGGATTAGATCACAAGAAGTAGCTCCTTCAGTATAAATCAATAATTTGTTTCAAAGAATTACATAAATTAGGTTGACAAATCACATTCTGAACAAATCTTATTGCTCATTTGAATAATTATTGTACTTTTTTCTTTATTCTGCAGAATCAATGACTCAATATCCGGATAATCCTACTTTACCTTTGACGATCATAGATGGAGTAAAATATCGCGTTAGCAAATTCAAAGTAAGTATAAAGACACAGTTTAGGTAAGAAATAGAAACATGTACAGTGTTTCACGACGAGATCCTGTTAGACAGACCAATGCAAAATGAAATCTGAAATGTTTTGTAGAATTATTATTTGGCAAAAAAAAGTAGTTCTGATAGTGCCGTTAGTTTGGTATTTGCTATTATTATTGCTGGTTTTTATCAATTTACCTTATAAAAATGAGAATCTTAGATCCTCTTATGCATGTGTTAAGGAAGGGTTTATATGCTCCCCAATGTTTCTCAACACTACGATTTTTACATCATTATCATTAAGCTGTAGCGTGAATGAAAGCTTAGAATGATTCTGGCGTTGGCCAGTTACGTTTTCGTGGTTCATATTTTTAAAAATGTGTCGAGTCGCTTGATGTGCGACTTGGTCTTCCTATCTGCCAACAATCAAATGATGATCTCAAGAAATACGTAAGAAGAAAAGAATTTCCAAACATTTCACAAAACAACAGTATTTAGACATGAAAAAGCGTAAACAATGTTTGATGTTCTTTTCAAATACTTACTTGCAATAATATAGGAGGTGCTCCGTTTAAAATAACGAAGTTGTTCCAAGATATCCCCCACTGCAAATTTCCAGATTTCAGTTTGGATTGCTTTTCGTGATATGTCTAACAGGCCGTCTTCATAATACATCTTGTATTTTAAGTAGTATTTTGAAAATTGCAACTTGTTTTACTTTATAGTCTGCATAAAATAATTCTTATCGTACAGTATACAGTACTGAAAAAAAAGGTCCAGATTAAAAGTATAGGAGATCCTAAATGAATTTTATTTCCAATGCTGATAAAGCCATCTTAGTATTGCTTTGTGGTCCCATAAGTCTTTATAGAATTACAAGTTCCTTGTATTTATTTAGACAACTCAAGAAAAGTCGTCACAAACTTGTAAACAGTATGGCATGGAATTGGTTAGCATATTGGACAAGCCAAAGAACGATGTCATCATTAACCTGATTCAGCAAATTGACAATTCTAGTAAGGCAATTTAAGTTTATGACTCACTTAATGGTTGCTATCTATTCATTCTTAACTATTTTACACTTCTTGCTATAGGTGGCTCGTACTGGATTTCAGCTACAAAACAACCAGACGGTAAATGGATGTGGTGGGAACTTCAGCCTATGGTTTATACGAATTGGAAACCCAATGAGTCTAATAACGTTAGAATATCCGAACTCTGTCTTGAACTATTATATCCTACTGGCCACTGGAATGACTTGAAATGTGAACGTGAACTGTATTTCATCTGCGAAAATCGCAACTTTAGTCCAATCTGTGATTCAGATCGACCACCAAACGTAGACATATATTTCAATAATAATCAGGATAGTACTTCTTCAGCGGGATCGATTATAGAGTATACGAATAGTCTTTCATTAACTGGCGAATATCAATCAGTTCAGATCATTAACAATACTGTACCATCTGCATAATTATAAAATTATAGTAATAAGTCGTATTCTGAGAATTTGTTAAAAATTCTTCTATGTATTTTTTCACTGAATTGGCTTTATATTTCTCATATGTTAGCAGATTACTGTATTATCCTAAAAAATTAAAACGTCATATATTTATTGATTTTTTTTATTTGTGTACAATTATTGCCGAACTGATAAACAAATCAAATTACGAGGCATTAAAAATACTGTAACCTCTTTGTTGGGTTAGCGTGGAAACACATCACGTAAAAAACAAACTTTATTGTCACTCTTGATTACATAAGAAATATGCACACAAATTTCAAAACTGTCAACGCTTCACTTTGACGTTTCTGTCACTCGCGTTTGACTGATCAATATAAACGGTGTCAGCAAAACCGATTCGCTTATATAGGTTTTTAGGGTTCTAGAAGTTTTCCGCGGTCTCGAGAATCAAATAGAATGTGGCCGGGAGTGTTTCAGAAAACGTGAAAATAAAGGCATCACAAAAATTATAAAGTCTAACATAAACAGCAACTTAATTAACAAACTAAAGAGGTAGGTGAACTTCCGTAACAATACATTGTACTTCAAATAATCCAACATTGTAAAAAACAAAGCAAAGAACAAGAAAGCTTACGGTTGACCAAAAATATATTTTTAATAAAATGAGCATTGCATCAAACTTATCTTGGCAATTATAATAAATGGAGTACATCACACTTAAACGAGTATATTGCAATATATCATGGCAGTTAATTTTACTATTTATGATTTTAAATGAAGAGATAATTGAATAGTAAACAACTCTGATCAATACCATGAGGTTGGTAGAACCATCTAGTTTCAAACTTAGATATTTAAGAGAAAATGGTTTTGTATCCTCTCAATACTATTTTTATAAACGGCATACATAGGGTTCTACACCACATTGACATATTTCAATTTGGATCGTATAAATGAGAAATACAACAAGTATATAGTACTTATCTCCGAAAACTGTCTGAAATTTCGAATGATGAACTCAAGTGATCTAAAGGCGTGTCCAACGATATGATTTATATGAGGAGCAAATATTAATTTCGAGTCAAAAATTACACCTAAATCTTTAAAGTGCTGACGTTTCACTAACGAAATATTATTTATGTTATAGTCCAAATTAATTATGTTAATAACCCATCTTCTGGTAAAAGTTTGGTAAAACTTTGAGCATTTACTAATATCACAGCCACACAAAAGAAAGTTCTGTGCCCGAGCTCTGACCTATGTTTCTCCATGTATTTTGCCGAAACCGATCCCGGTGTCGGTATAGCCCAGACGTTCCATTTTTGCGTGCTATGGTCAAAAATATGACAAAAATTTGGCCATTACCTGGAAATAAGCGCAAAGCTTTATCTTCGTGCCATTGAAGGGCCCAAACATGAATTAGTTGTTGACGTAGGAAGTATTGTAGCTCCTTTCTTTTTTTTTAAATTTTTATTTTTTTTTAATTTTTTTACTTTTTTTATTTTCTTTATTATTTTTTTTATTTTTTTGTCTATTCACCTTGCAATGCTACATGAAGACAATCCTCTTAAATCAATTCGTGGCCTTCAAGTGACAATTGGGATGTGTGAGGTCCTATCCAAGAACTGATTCATGTTTGGCACGGAGATAAAGCTTTGCGCTTATTTCCAGGTAATGGCCAAATTTTGGTAATTTTTGGCCGTACCGCGCAAATATGGAACGTCTGGGCTATACCGACCCTGGGGTCAGTTTCGGGAGCCAAAACTACATGGGGAATCATCAAAGGTCAGAGCTCGAGCACAAAACTTTTTTTCTGTGCCTGTGATATTTAATGTTGACAAATTGATTTTACACCATGTATTAATACATCTGAACAACTTTACATCATCAGCACACATCAGTGTGTTTGTACCGAGATGCAGATTCAGGTTGATATCACATATACAGGGTGATCCTGAATAATGTAAAAAAATTGTGGCTAGATTGCACGACCGATTTTAATAGGGTTTGTGTATAGCCGTATGTGCCTTTCGTGTACTTTTTCCTAGTTTCTATAGTTCTTTTGCACATTCTCACGTCACAGTCACTGCATGGCACCAAATACACTCCCGGAGTTTTGTAACGGACTCAATTGATTTTTCGGGTTGCGGTGATGCTGACTTATTTTATATGTTGGTGAGAAAGTAGTACGCATGCCTTTTTTACGTAGTATTTTCGCAATTCTGTCACATTGAAGATGTATGGTAAAGTGGTGGTTGTAGTGACTGTCTCCATAGGCCTTGCTGTTTGCTCAAGCCGACGTTTAATGGCTCTATCAATGTCCTTCTTACAGTATCCGGTTGCTAGGGACACAGATCAGAGCGAATATATTTCTTCGTGTCGATGGTCCTCAACAGTCAACGTAAATGCACGGTGAACGAGGGTCTAATGATTAGACTTTCCATGGAGGTATCTACTAGTATGTGTCTTGTTCCTGTAAATACCGTAGATCCCAAGACGCCAAATGATTTTTTTTTACCAGATTGTCTAGAAACGGTAAGGCTTTCTCTTGCTCCACTTCTATGGTAAAGTTAAGTTTGTTGTGTTGCTGGTTAATATGATTTAAAAATTCTTGTTGGGAGTCTAGTTCATACTGCCAAACGATGAAGGTGTCGTCCACGTATCTAAACCAACACTTATGTTTCTTAAGGGCTGATCGTAGCGTTTCTTTTGCCATGTTCTCTATAAAGAAATTCGCCACTAGACGACCCAGTTGGCTAACCATGGCGACAACATCCTTTTATTCGTAGAACTGTCCATGCCAGACGAAGTATTGGTATAGTTTGGTCCATCCGTTAACACACTGTATATTATCGTTTTCGAGATTCCTGTACTGTAATGTTTATTTTTTCTTATTCAAAAGTATAGAAAACATTAAAAATAATTGGGGTATTGGGGTTTGTTTCATAAACGTATAAGCTAAAGCCACTTTTTTGAGATACATACAAGATAATTTTAGAAAGTCATGGTTTTTTTTGTACAAAATGAAGTTTTACATATCTCGTAATTTACAATAGGAAAAACAAATCGACGCTGTTATTTTAAATTTTATTTATATTCATTTAATAATAAATGACAGATAATTTTTATCAAAAATAATAAAGAGACGGCAGCAAAACAATATATAATTACGAATTACACTGACCACAATCAACATTCATGTACAGTTTGTATATAGAAAACATCATGCGTTTTTTTCAATATCTGTTCCTATGTTCCTATTATCTGTGTGAATACTTATATGCTGCCACAATAGTAAATAGTTCCAATGAAGACGGTAAGTACGAGTACTAAATTTTTTATTGTATGATACTGTCTCTATATGTATAAGAAGATAATAGAGTTTGATTCCCGTTTGATTTTCCTTCATGTGACTGTTTTGTTTTAGCATGGAATAATGTATTTTCAAGTCATTCTTCTTCTATTCCCCTGTTTGAATTTGGAGAAAAGGATTATTATGTTTCGAACTTCAGGGTACGTATGCGAGTCATTAATGAAAAAACAATGGAATATCATTATTCTCAACCTCCTATAGTATTTATTTTATATGATGGTGGTGGTAGGCTTAAACGATATTAATTTCAATTCAAGAAAGAGGTTCGGATGAAACAATATATATTTTTCTATTATAGTAACGCAAATATAATTATTCAAATAGTTTTGAATGTTTTGTAGTTATTATTATGAAAAAATCCAAATATTGGTTTATTATATTCTACATATTTGCTTTATATTCAAATCATAACTTAATGATATCGTATTTAGATGACGGTTACTGAAATCAATATTTTTAATGACCAGGAGATATACTGCAGTTCAGCACCAGGTTACCGAATATTATTTTATATTTTACACCAAGAAAACATTTCATTTTGACCATTGACTGTAAGATCAACAATTTGACGATGTTTTCAGCTTCCCCCGCCCCTTCTCTAGCAGCCTCTGGTCATTGATAGCAGTTTTGTGATACCGAACCTGCATACCTGTTTTAGTTATGACGTCTGTAATTGGATGACCTAGGTAGTGTAGGTACCCCTACCGAATATCAGATTTTTAGACATGGGGGATTACTTGTCATGGCAATCTAAACAAATAGCCAAAATGTAGTATATCAGTAGCCTAGATGGTTAGACCCTCCAACAGCAGCCTTTGTAAGATCGCCTAGTGTATGAAACATCCTGTACATACGAGTATACAAGGTTTTTGATATGATTGCTGAGGACACCATAGCCGTCTTTTTCTTTCAAATATAAAACTGGATCTTTTATTTTACTTCTTCTTCTTCTCCATACTTACTACATGTTCTATTTCAGCTTACGTTTCTAAAAGCTTATCAGTTCTGTCAAGAAATACATATGAAGTTAGTAACAATTCGTACATCGGAAGAGATTGACGCACTCTCAAATTTTGTTCTTCAAGCAGGTGAGTTCAGCAATCTTGATGAAAAATAGATATAAGTAATTTAATACTATATTTCTAGGCACGGAACAGGTCTTCTGGACTTCAGGATCTAGACTAGTGGACGGTAAAAACTGGATTTGGATGTCGACAATGGAAAGTGTGGAATATACGAAGTGGGGCCAAGGACAACCTGACTTCCTAACAGAACAATGTATTGACGTATGGATTGAGGGTAACAGAGGACTATATTTTAATAACGAAGATTGCAACAGCAAGAAAGCCTTTATTTGCGAAACAGATAAACGTTCACCGCGAGTAACTCCTGAGATCAAGCCTTCAAGTAAGAGTTAGCCTTTAATTTTTACCACCAACAGAATTTACACTCACACATACAGGGTGGCCATAAATAAAGGCCCATGGAGACGTACTAGATTTTTCACTTAAAAATGTTACGATTTTAGCCAACTTAATAAAATGTTAATATAATAAAAATACAAGGTGACAATGTTGGAATTTATACTGTCTTTGAATGTATTAACAAAAACGTTTGGGAATAGATGATTTTAGATAGGAGAAGTCATAATCTGCTTTCTATTTGAACGTATTTACTAGAGGGTGCCACAACCCTTATATTGGTGACGTAAATGTGAGAGAATTTTTTTTGGCTCTAGCGTGATCACATTTTTTATAAAAAAATCTTGAACCTGTATTGGTTTTTAGAAAAAAGGTATACTCGTCATTAGTCTCAAAAATTAGTTAGTTTCGAAAAAATAACCCTTCAACAATCAGTTGCAAATTCTTTTTTAAATTGTTGAATATCAAGTTGTAATATATTTCGAAATCCTCCCAAATATTCTCATTGCTCAGCACGTTCATTGTAATTTCTTGCCTGCTAAGGCAAAATAGTATATGTGAAAAAATTTCGCGCCGATATTATGTAATTTTTCGGCTCTTTCTCATGCAATTTTCACATAGTTTCTACCTTATTTAGTTTTCTAAATAAATCACTGGTAAAACAGTATATGAGATGTTGAAGTTGATTTACTGCTGTGGCAAAAAGTATACTCTGCAAATTCTACCATGCCAGAATAGTATACGTTGTCTTAGACTGCATTGATTACAACTCAAATTAAAAATTTGTATGGCAAAAAAATATATAAATACATACATAATACGTTCTAGGTTATTTTGAATTTCACAATGGTAAAACAGGATATGTTTGCTATATACTGTTATACACTAACATATTTCTTTAGAACATGGAAGCTATTGCAATTGTAAAACAGTATAAAATTACATATACTATTTTACCGTGGTACGACCGGAAATTAAATATACCTGATACGATGACCAACTACAGAGGAATATCTGTAAGCAAAAAATCAAAAATTGTTACTGACCTTGTGTCTAAAATGCCAGCAAGTAGGAAGCAGTTCTGGGTCGAGCTTCCCGAAAATGACACCTCAGCTGATTTAATTGCAGAAGGTCTTTAGTCTGCCTTTAGTTAAGAGACAATGTATATTTTGTTTTGTTTTTTGCATTTAAATTTTAAAAATACATCGTTTTATTAAAGATATTGCTAATTTATTTCCATGGTAAAACTGTTTATCAATTGTTTATACTATTTTCCTCAAGTAATAAAACATAAAGCATGTTACATAAAACAGGGTAAAACAGTATACACTACTTTACCAGCACATTTTCAAAAAAATTAAGTTATTTTTGTTACAAGATGTATGACAACGTACCAGTCATTTTACACCCCAAATTTCGTTAATATGTCTTTTAAATTGACAAAAAGGCACTGCAAAATTGCAAAAAATGTTTTTTCTCAAAACTTACTTTTCTCACATATAATGTTTTTCCTTTGTAGGCAAGATTTTATTCCCAACAAATAACAGTCATCTCTCATATCTGATTATGAAATATTATTGTCTCAAAAATTTTTGCTATTGTAAAGTAATTGATTCAAATCAAAACTGGATAAATATCTTAGATTTAGAAATACTTATTAATTTTAACAAAAATGTTATCTAATATTTGTTAAAATTTAACTTACTATTGATGTCTATTACATTCAAATATTTTACAAGGAACTATGCAGCTGATTGGTGAAAAGTTATTATCTTGATAATGGCCAATTTCTAACTAATGACAAGTATACCTATTTTTCTCAGAAACAATGTATATTTAATAATATGATAACGGTAGGACCAAAAGAGTTAACGCCCACATTTACGACACAAATGTGGTGGATCTGGAGCATTTTAGAAAATACCTCAAAATATACAGATTATGATTTCTCATATTCAAAAACATCTATTCCCAAATATTTAATTTGTACAGTCAAACACAGTGTAATTATTAAAAAAAAACACTTTTTATTATTAATTTATTTTATTTATTGGCTTAAATCGTAATATTTTGAATTGAAAAATCTAGTGTCCCCACGCGTTATTACTTTCGAGCCACCCTGTATACTGTCACAACATATATTCAACTGTATACGTTCTGTGTCTAGAAAAGACTTTCTCCTCCTTCAGTATACCTACTTACTACTTTTTATTTCAACCCTACACCAAGTATGTGTAAACAGATCTTCTTTTACAGGTAACATACCTTCTGGAAATAGTCAGTACGTATCGTCTAATATTAATTTCAACTTTGAAGGAAAAGGTTATTATATAGGCAACTATTTCAAGGTGAGTCTTATTTAGATCCAAATTAAGAATTAATTAAACAAACGATCACGCTAACCCAGATGGGTTAGCAATTTATTTTATAACAGTTACAATAACGTTTTCGAAATAAATCTTATAAAACAGCATAAGTCACAAAAACATTGTTTATATCGCAACTATACAAGCAAAGCTGGCACCTATAATGTGGTGCTTTATAAAACAATTTAGTCGCCGTTGAGATTTTTTAAGGCCTGTTTGAAACGACTAAAAATAGTAAATAATAATAACAAATCAAATAAAGTAACGAGTATCTCTGTTTAATCACAATGTCTGCAACTGGAATGTTATGTGATGTATTACTCAGTATCATTTTACGCGTTTTACTGTACCTTGTGATGATAATAATTTTTATTACGGAGAAAGTTATATTGTGATTTGTATGGCACATATCTACTGAATTTTACATTCACCGCGTGATGAGTGATTATTTACAGTTTTTGCGATAAATTTATAAAATATCACTTGCTGAAAACAAAATAATGATACTCGCCGTTATAATAAAACAAATATGTATTGCAGAAGCAATAATAATACTGAAATATAACATAATTGCCATATAACCGGAAAATATAAAACTGTTTTGATGGTTGAGACTAGGACCACTCAAATAAAAGACAATAACAAATCATACCACAAGTTAATGCAATAGTACATACATCCAAAATGCTGAAAAATTCTAACCAGTTAAAGAAAACTGAAAATGTGAAGGCAATGAGTTTTCAAAGTGATTAACTAATTTTTAGGCCACGTTCCTTCAAGCAATCCAGTTCTGTCAAATAATTGGCATGAAGTTAGTTTCAATCGACTCTGAGGCAGAAAATAAGAGGTTGTACAAATATATTCGTGATACTAGTAAGTAATGCTCATGTTTATCAAAAACATACTATTTCCTTTAATTGTCTTTTGAGTGCATAATGCATACTATCGGGAAATCAGTAGATAAGGAATTGCATTAGTTGCAGGAGATAACTTTTGGTCCTCTGGTTTTAAGCTTGTTGACGGCAAAAATATAATTTGGCTCTCAAATGGAAAAGCAGCAGATTATACCAACTGGCTACCTAACCAACCAGACAATCCTAACGAAATGTGCATTGAGCTCTTGCAGAAGAAGAACAAAGGTTTATTTTGGAACGATTTAGTTTGCGATAGCAGACTCTTTTTTATTTGTGAACAATATGAGAATGTTTTAAGTGGAAGATCTGAACCTGCCGTTAAAGTGAAACCTACATTTGTCCAGTCAACTACACAATATGCCAGTAAGTTCTTAAAAACACGGTTCAACATGTTTCCCCATCTTTTATTAAATTCAGAATAAAGAACATTACAGAATTCTCCACCAATCAAATTTCCATCAAGTTTTAAAGAGTTACATAAATTACTCACAAATCACATTCTGAGGAAATCTTATTGATCATTTGAATAATTATTGTACTTTTTTTCTTAATTCTGCAGAATCAGTGACTCAATATCCAGATAATCCCACCTTACCTTTGACGATCATAGATGGAGTAAAATATCGCGTTAGCAAATTCAAAGTAAGTGTAAAAACACAGTTTAGGTAAGAAATAGAAGCATCTACAGAGTGTTTCACGGCAAATACCTTTTAGACAAACCAATCCAAAATGAAATCTGAAAATATGTATACGGGAGTTTCTTGCAATGATCAGAATGAAATGAATTTATGTCTTCGTTATTTGAAATTCTGTATATTATTGCCATTTGCGACATATTTTACATTTTGTGAACATTTTGACAGTTGCAGCACTATACTTCCGTACCTCTTGTAATGATCATTTGATTTTTATCTGATGGTATGATGATAAGACGCACTAAAGGTAAAGGTAATTCAGCTTACTGGTAATTATGCCATATTTGGCCCTTTTTACCTACTAACTTATACTACCCTCCACCCTTACAATCACAAACATCCATGGGTAGGACAGAAAAATTTCCTGCCCCGTGTTGGATTCGAACCAACTTCCGGCCGCTCGTGCTTGCCCTGGCAGCGACTACTCGTCACCGCCTTGGCCGCTCGGCTACCGTCAGCCCATAAGACGCACTAGGTATAACAATAAATTTAACTAATATTATTAAACAAAGTATACCACTAACAATTAATGATTTTATTGAGCCGAAATATTTAAAATATCTTGTAGAATTATTACTTTGCAAAAACAAATAGTTAGTCTGATAGTGCCGTTAGTTTGGTATTTGCTATTATTATTGCAGGTTTGTATCAATTTACCTTATAAAAATAGGAATCCTAGATCCTCTTATGCATGTAGCAAGGAAGCATTTATATGATCCCCAATGCATCTCAACACTACAATTTTTACATCATTATCATTAAGCTGTAACGTGAATGAAAGCTTAGAATGATTCAGGCTCAGTCGTTGGCCAGTTACACTTGTATGGTTAATATTTTTAAAAATGTAACGAGTCACTTGGTCTACAATTATTCAAGTTAAAATTATTATTGCAGTTAATGCGACTTATGGTCTTCCTATCTGCCAACAATCAAATGATGATCTCAAGAAATACGGAAGAAGAAAAGAATTTTCAAACATTTCACAAAATAACAATATTTAGACATGAAAAGGCGTAAACAATTTTTGCTGTTTTTATCAAATACAATAATATAGGAGGTGTTCCGTTTAAAATAACGAAGCTGTTGGTCAGATCATTCCAAGATATCCCCCACTGCAAATTTCCAGATTTCAATTTGGGTTGCTTGTCGTGATATGTCTATCAGGCCGTCGTCATAACATATCTTGTATTTTAAGTACTATTGTGAAAATTGCAACTTATTTTACTTTCTAACCTGCATAAAATAATTCTTATCATACAGTATACAGTACTGAAAAAACGGTCCAGATTAAAAATATAGCGGATCATAAAAGAATTTTCTTTCTAATGTTGACAAATCCATCTTAGTATTGCTTTGTGGTCCCAAGTCTTTATAGAATTACATGTTCTTTGTATTTATTTAGACAACTCAAGAAAAGTCGTCACAAACTTGTAAACAGTATGGCATGGAATTGGTTAGCATATTGGACAAGCCAAAAAACGATGTCATAATTAACCTGATTCAGCAAACTAACAACTCTAGTAAGGCATTTTAAGTTTATGACTCATTTAATGGTTGCTACCTATTCATTCTCAACTATTTTACACTTCTTGCTCTAGGTGGCTCCTACTGGATTTCAGCTACAAAACAACCAGACGGTAAATGGATGTGGTGGGAACTTCAGCCTATGGTTTATATGAATTGGAAATCCAATGAGACTAATAACTTTGGAAATTCCGAACTCTGTCTTGAACTATTGTATCCTAATGGTCACTGGAATGACTTGAAATGTGAACGTGAATTGTACTTCATCTGTGAAAATCGCGACAACTTTAGTCCAAGCTGTGATTCAACGCCAACAGTAAACATGTATTTAAATAATAATCAGAACAGTCGTGCTCAAGTGGGATCGGTTATACAGTATAGGAATACTCTTACATTAAAAAAGGCGAAGATCAATCAGTTCAGATAAAAACCAATACTGTACTATCTGCATAATTATATTATTATAGTAATAGTCGTATTCTGAAAACATGTCAAAAAATTTTCAATGTATTTTTTCACTGAATTGGCTTTCTATGTCTCATAATATGTTAGTAGATTACTATATTATCCTAAAATATAAAAACGTCAGATATTTTATTAAATTTTTTTGTTTGGGTGCAATTATTGCCGAAAAGGTAAACAAATCCAATTACGAGGCAGGAAAAATTCTGTAATCTCTATATTGGGTTAACGTCACAAATATATTACACAACTGTTAACGCTTTTTTTTACAGCGAAACCGATTTGCTTATATAGTTTTTAGAGTTCTAGAAGTTTTCGGCGGTATCGAGAATTCAATAGAATATGACCGAAGTGTTTCAGAAAACATCAAAATAAAGGCACTACAAAAATTATAAATTCTAACGTAAACAGGAACATAATTAACAAACTAAACAGGTAGGTTAGCTTCCGTTACAATACATTGTATTTGTAATATTCCAACAGCAATGTAAAAGACAAAGGAGAGAACAAGAACGCTTACGGTTAACCAACAATTTTTTTTTATATAAAATGAGCATTACAAGTAAATACATCAAACTTATCTGAGCAAATATGTTAAATGGAGTACACTACACATAAAGGAGCAAATTGCAATATTTCACGGTAGTTAATTTTACTATTTATGATTTTAAATAAAAAATACATGAGATGGATAGAAACCATCTACTTTAAAACTTAGATATTTAAGAGAAAAGTTTTTGTATCCTCTAAATACTATTTTTATAAACGTCATACGTTCCACACCACATTGGCATATTCCAATTTGAATTGTGTAAATGGAAAATACAATAACTTTATTTATCTCCGAAACCTGTCTGGAATTCCGAATGTTAAATTCAAGAGATCTAAAGGCGTGTTCAACGTTGTCATTGATATGAGCAACAAAATAATTAATTAACAATAACTATGATTTATTATAACAAATGTTGGAAATTACCACTTCTTGCAATTGCATCTCGAACAAAACTGAAAAATCCAATGGCAAAATTGTAGGCGTCCAGAATAGTCTTGGAGCAGTAAGGCTTGAACCCTTTGTGCGTGATACGGGTATAACTATTGATGCTTCAGAACGTACCAACCCATTTTATGGTTCACGTTAAGATTTGCAGCGATATTCCTAGTACTGGCTTCTTACAATTCAAGTGTTCTAATAGTCGAAGGTCTTCTGGGAAATGAAATTTTCTGAAAGGAGCCTGACTACGAATGATATTGACAAACATTTCTGGACATTCTTGGAATTGGAGTTGGATGATTTGGAAATCTTATATAGCAATCTCCATATTAATTCGCCTAACTCCAGTACCATTTCCATCTGCAAGGCCATAAACGTAAACCATATTGGTCATTTCAGCATTTGAATATGCATAAGCCATTATTAAAACTTAATATTATTTTAAAAAAAGCTTTATTTAACAATACACAATATTAAATAAGATGACGGCTTTTACTTATTATTGTTTTGCATGGCCTCCCTAAGATCTGTTTTAGTAATTTAAGTAATTGTGTAAAGATGGACTTGATCAAATAATTAAATAAATCAATTTTGTTGTTAATTGGTTTTGAATTAAAAAAATTGTATATATATATATATTATCTAATCATGATCGATGATACCCACACCTCCGCCACCGGTAAGTTTCTAAAGCTAATAATTGTATGCTTCATACCTACTCTCACACTAAATATGCACACCGAACTTGGTTAAATTATCTTAAGTGGTTCAGAAATTAAAAATTAAAAATTTTGACACGCAATTTATGCAATTTAGTACAAATATTTTGTCGTTGTTTTGTAAATTTTTTAGTTATTTCTAATTAATATTTTATAATCATTTTTTCTTCAATATAATTTATTTAATATAACGAATAATATACATATAACGATGTACTGCTATTTGGTCCAGGAAGCTAATACTTGCAAATAGCCTAGTTATAGCTAACTTTGCTGGCTAAGGGTTAAGCGAATCAACCTGCCTAATATACTGTTTCACTAATTATGCATAAATATTTAAAAGTATTTTCAGTGACCTTAACACTTTATATTAACCACAATCATCTTTCTGGCTTCAACCTTAGTCCCTAAAACCTACAATATCTGTATCTTACAGAACGTATGAGTAGCGTGTGCATCAATCTTCCTTTTGTTTACCATATTTTCCAGGCCGTCTGGATCATTTTTTTGTCCGGAACTGGGTCATGCGCTTATCGCTATACGTACATTTATACAAGTAATAAATAATCGCCCCGATGAATTCAGCGACATAAAAAATTAAGGCGCAGGGATAAATAATTTGAAGGAAACATACGCATATAATGATAAATAAACGCATAAAATGACAGTTCCTTTATACGAAACCGACTGGGTTAACCAGAATTATAGACGGTGACGATAGAAGTTAGTCTGTTTTTCACTGTTATAAACTGCTTCACAAAAGTTAAGGAAGTTCACAAATCATGACTTTCTTTTAAAAGTTGACAACTACTGTTCAAAAACATTTTTTGATATGTTATCTTGAATGTCCCACTCTTGCATATGAGTGGCTTTTTCTGTTCCTCCTTCGAAAGCATTTTCAGTCTTTGGCAAAGTTTTATTTTTGGTGATTTTAATACAAAATTCAAATTCTAAAAACAATGTACTATCTATCAGTTTGCTGAAGTAGCCTTAATCAATTTCTCGCCACGGGCGTGGTAAAAGTTCTATGAGTTCCTCAAGTATATGTGAGTTTGGTTGATCCCAATATAAGGTTCCTTGTAGTTGCTCCCATGCGTGCTCAATTGGATTGAGGTCTAGCGGGAGAGGCGGCAGGGCCAAGTGCAGAATACCATAAAATTCCAGGGCATCGACAACAATTCTCGCACGATGAGGTCTCGCATTACCGTCGAGAAATAAAGAATTTGGCCCAATTGCAGCATGAAACAAAGGGATTACATTGTTGATGACTTGTTCGAGGAAGATGTGTGCGTTCATATTTCCATCAAGCACCAACAACTCTGTACGCCTATTAAAATAAATGCCTCCCCAAATAGCAACTGTACTACCTCTGAATGGATGAACTTCCTGGATGGTTCTACGATTTCTGGGTACCAAAGGAAGGATCCAATAATTAACGCAGAAAATAATGTTTTTTATTTGCTACAGTTTATTTCCCAGTTATAAGTATCTATAAATGAGTAATATAGTCTGTATAAAAATGATACTTACAATGGCTAATGAAGGATCACAATTCAGCTTGTAGATAGTATAAAGAAGTGCACCCAAAATAGATCCTTGAGGTACTCCAGTTCATATTCTGGCTTTATCTGATACTTTATTATCAACAACCACATATTGTGCACGATCACTCAAGTAATTTCTAAACAGTAATATAGATTGTACAGTAAGGCCTACAAAATGTAATGTGGCTAATAATGTATCATGGTCAAGTGTATCAAAAGCTTTACTAAAATCTAGCAAAACTAATGCGCTGATTTTACCGATATCAGCTTCACCAATAATGTCATCTGTAACATTTAAAAAGGCAGATAACCAACTGTGTTGTTTATTAATATTATATATTATTTTCTATTTTATTTTCTACGTATCCACTTTCTAATCTTTCGTTTTCTGTCTGTTTTTATTATTGCATTCTGTTAATATAACGTGAATAATATAAAACCGCCATTTTAGATGTCAACTTGCATAACAAAGTTGATTCAATAAACTGTCCACTACAGTCCACTAGTAGATTCCGCTAAAATTTTCCAGTGAAACGCAGCCTTCAGTTATATCTGAAAGCGCTTTGTTACACCGTGTACAATATTTAATTGTCAACTAAATAATACCCTCCATAATTTTAACATAAATTACAAAACAGCATTAAAGCAGCCCATCCCTTCTGGTTTACTAATAAATCGCATGCATTTGCGAACTGCGTATTGTAATTTGGTATTTAAATAATCCTTTAGCATATCTGCTCCTATTATTATTCTAGAATTCAGTGAGATAAAGGAGACAAAACTTGTTCTCCAATCTACTTGTATTTATCTTAGTTGCAAAGTTAACAGCACACAGAGGAAGAAATGTAAAGTAGATTGTTTGAATTACAAATATATACCTTTCGGTGCCAAAGTTATTACCGTATATTCCGCAGTTATTACTTTGATATATAACTTGCAGTCAGTATTCGGTTTGTCTATGCCTAGCGGTCCTGCCTTTTTGTCAGCAGTTTTTTGAAACTGGAATTGATTTAGAAAGTCTAACAATCAAATAGACCCCTGTATTTAGAAACCGATATTAAGAAAACGCAGAGGCAAAAAGTATTTAAAATTTGGACTATACAGGGTGAACCTTAAACAACCACAAATATTTTAACTGGAGGTGTAATTCGTAATATCAAAATGTACTGAATAAATATGTTATAAGTTATAACACACTCTGTCGGATGTTTTGAGATCAAAGCCGTACCGCCGCACGTAAATACTGTCGCAAAAAATGGCCAAGTACGAGGGACTTATAAAGTAGTTTCTTTACAATTAAGAAATATATAAATATACATTATTTTAAAACTAAAATAGGAAATAATATAATCTATTTTGTTTGCAAGTTACAAATACTGCAGTATAAGTTTTTACTTGCTCTTAAAATGCAGCTTTTCTTGGACTCACGAAAGTGTTTGTGACGTTTGGCAGTCTTGATCTGAAATATAATAAAAATGCATTATATTCTTGTTTTGTAATTTAATAAGCTATATATTATTTTCAGTAAAAAAATTACTCAAATGAAAACCCAATGTATAAGTATGTCCAGGTCATTTTTTAGTACTTAATATTATTTTAGTGATTTGGATATTTCTATACGTATATTAATTAATTTGAGACAAATTATTTTAATTTATTTAAAGATGTTACTGTACATACCATTTTTATTATATACTGTTTCAACTTCAGATCTTGAAATTTTGCGTCAAAATAGTTTTGGTATTATCAGAAACTCCGCATTAATCAAAAATGCTTTAATGTAAAATTTACATGACACAATTAAGTACCTACTTACATAATTATTGCATATTACACTTTTTTAATAAATACCAGTACAAAAAACTTACTTTTTGGTTCATACAAAAACAATGTTTGATGTTTCATTTGAAAAATGTTGTCTTCACATTTTAATTTTTTTAATAGCATTGATAAGGACAATCTTTCAAGTGAATATTCTAATTTTTATCGGCGTACCACGTAAAATTTTATATCGTGACCTATTTCTCTATATTAGTTGAGGAAATATAAAACACATACCATGAACAATGGAAACAGGAAGAGGAGCAATTGCAATTGCAAACACGGAAAAAAAATGTCGATGAAATTATCGTTTCTCGCCGATCGCGATAAAGGTCGACAGCTTTCAATGGTGTCTACTGCATGTAGAACGCTTCGTGTCTGTGACATTTTCAGTCCGGCATGGAGTAGCGAATGGCCGATAGATGTAGTTAGTTCTACACCGCGTACTCATGGTCCCTTCTGTCGGGTTAGACAGACTAAACAGCTAGGATTATTCGTCGGATACCTTACCTATGGCATACTGATGAGAGCTAATAAGCTCGAAACCGGTATATGTCTGGTGGGCTTCTGACGAATGACTCTAGCTGTTGCTATAGGTTTTCCAGGTGTAATTCAATGCTGGTCGGGGCATTAGCCCGCAGAGTAGTTGTTTCCTGGAATTCCGTGTTTGGAAAAAAATATTACTGAAAACATTTGAATTCGTAAATAGCAGAAATATGTGCCAGTTTTAAACAAAGTTTTCCAAACGTAGGTATCTACAGAATAAGAATAAATAAAAATTTAGTCCTGAAATAGGTTGCCACCAAATATAATCAATACATAAGCTGCTGTGGCGTTTGCACAGCCACGGAAAATTGATATGATTTATTATTTCAAACCTCTTTTTCTTCATTTAATATTTTTCGCTTTTTTATACTCTCATATCTATCTTTTCTAGATTATTTTGATGAAGTACCAGATGTATAACTCATATTCACAGTGGGGATCCAATCCGGATTATTTTACTCGTGCAAATTTGCAGGTTTCCCTAAGGTATAACAAATGTATAATTTTTGCTCTTTAATGTTTTGAACATATTCTTTCAAATTTAATTTTGGACTCTGTAAGGTCAGCTCTTTTTAAACTATTCATCCAAGCCTTTCGCTTCTCAGATGCTAATTGGTTAAATTGTTTATGTCTGTCGAATTCAGAACGAATTGTCCCTTGCAGAATTACTGAAACAGTTTACTACCGTACAATAATTAGGCATTTTATAATACAAATAACACTCAAATATTTAATAATAAATTGGAATAAATATAAGGTTATACTTTTGTTTCTCCTCCAAACAACGACCTTGAAAATCGTGACGTCGCGTGCAGATGCCCTATTCGCGATTTTCACGGACGTTCAACACTTGTTTTTCAGCTGCTAAAATACGTTATGGTCACCCGGGGCCACCATCTCATCCACGATTTGCACATAAATTACCAGTATCACGTCTACATTGCATCACTGCCGTAAAGAATTCATGATTTAGCGTGTGTCGATCGGAAAATCGATCCGCATACAAGAACGAGGCTGCCAATGCATTTTGTCTAACTCCATCATAAATAAAAATGTCCATTAAATCGGCATTGTTGTACACATGAGACATTTCGACCTCGTTCATTTTCCACCTAGAGAACATATCCCCACTTCAATTGTATTCGACAGGCACAAAACTTGTTCACTTTTTTGTATATCAGTTGCCGTTGAAGTACAGTTGTCCAGCAACGTACTAATTTTTACGCTAAATTTATTCGACTTTTATTATATTTTTATGGTGATATTGACTTCTTATTTAAGAGTGCACATAACCTCAAAGTTTTTTTGGATATGTTCTGAAAAACGGATGACCCTGTAGAATGATATATTTTTAAATGGGATCTTTAAGAAGGAGATAAATACCTATTACCATTTAGATAAACTAAGAGCATGCAATATAGTGTGGTCATATTTCTGCAAACCGTCCTCATATAAATTCACTATCCCGAACTTGAACAAGAAACTCGTGCCAGCATTTGTTTCACAAATGCAAGTTATAGCCAATATAAATGTCAATAACATACCCACTTGTTGCCGACCCACCAAACTTTATTTATGTGCTGTGCTGCACTTACAGTCTGTTCTTCATCCAACAGCAAACGCTTCGCCAAAGTAAACTCTCGCTAGTAAAACTATGAATTCCTTAATTCAATTATACATAGGTGCACTGAATTATACTATTTCACATCAAATTTAAAGATCCAGACAGATTGAAAGCAGGTTTTCTGCTTACCGAAAACTCGCGCTTATCGGCGCTGTTTTCTCGCGCCAAGACCACACACAGTAGAAGCTGTCAAAAGCGGGAAAAGAGAAAATTTATTCAGTACGCCTTAGGTGGTACTTCCTTGCAAAATGTCATCGTCACTGATCGTTTTGGATTCTATACTTTGTAGGAAGAAGATAATTTAGAGTCCACTCTATTAATCGCAATAGAAGAAATTATGGATAATTCATCGTTTATTTAAAATATAAGAAACGACAAGAATGATTTTTCAATATAAGAGCATGACACAAGACTCACTACAATATTCGCTACATTTTAGATAAAGTAAAAAGTTGTACAACGTAAAATTGGTGTAATCTGCATAAGCAACCTATTCCATCGCAAGAAAGACTTATTATTTTGAGGTAAGTAATTTGTTTACTTTAGTTTAAAGATACCCACTTAAGAAACTGCAAATCATTTTTCTATAACTTTTATTAATAAAGTCATATGTAGGACTCCAGGTTGCATAGCGTAAATTAATCTAGTTAAATTTTTAACGAAAAGACATACCTAGCATAATGAAAGTATTAAATAATTTTCAAAACCTTAATAAAAATGTTTGGAAACTACTACATTATTAATACACAGGATGTCCGGAATATAAGTGTCGATACTGAAGAGGTTTGTATATATAGACTAGCTCTGCAGTCCTAGTAGGTCCATGGCTTGATTGACTACTTTCTTCCATTCCCGTCTGTTTAATACTTTTTCTCCACCCATGCACTCCAATTTTTCGCATGTCCTCTTCCACTTCTTTCTTCCACCTCACTCTCGGCTCTCCTGCCTCCTTATGTTTCCAATCTTGCAATTTTCTACTCTTATTGGTACTCTAACGAGTTGTCTCCTCATGATATGCCCCAACCATCTAATTCTCTGTGCCTTTACTACACTTATTATATATGGTTCCTTGATTAATTCTTTTTGGTTCATCATTAGTACGTCTTTCCCACGTATCGTTTATTTTCTTTCCTCCATAGATCTCTCTTAATATTTTACGCTCCCAGATCCTTAACCCTACTCTTCTTTTCTTGAATCCCACGTTTCACTTGTAAACAACACTATAGGTCTTATCATTGACTTGTAACTTTTATTTTTAGGAACTGAGCTATTATTTTACTTTTCAATAGCCTTAACAATGCATGCACGCATCTATTTCTTGCCATCAATCTCGTTTGTACCTCTTTTTTATATCTGGTTTTCTGGTGCATACCGTGCCTAGATATCGGAATTATTCTACTTTGTGGAAATTATATACTCTATCGTTTTCTGTTATTACCAATTTATTGCCTACTTTAAATTCTTTAACTGTCCATGTCATGTATTTTGTTTCATTTATCTGTTATCCTACTTTTCGGGTCTCACCTTCTTGCTGTTTTAGTTTTGTTTTCAGCTCTTGTTATAATCACAATATCGTCAGCGAAAGCTAAACATTGGTACCTTTTGTGGAAAAGTAAACCAGACCTGTTCATGTTTGCATCTCTCATTATTATTTTTTATAAATTGTTAAATAACACTGAATAAATCGGGTCAACTTGCCTTACGTCTTTTTTCACTTCAAATTTTTCTGTTATGTTCCCTTGTAAATTCGCTTTATTTTCAGTATGTTTAGGGTTAATTGTACCATCTTTAACAACTTTCCTTTGATTGCCAGTCCTTCCAAAGCTCTACATAATTGCCTTCTATTTATTCTGTTATACACTTGTTTAAAATCCACAAATATCAATAATGTGTCTCTCTTATATTCGTAGCTTTCTGCCTGTATTTCACGTAAGGTAAATATTTGGTCAGTTGCAGATCAAAATTTTCTAATACTACTTTGGTATTCTCCAATTGTCTCCTCCATACGATATGTTAAAATTTCTTTTATGTACGAAGCGAATATTTTACAAGTCGCATTGAGTATCGTTATTCCCTTGTAATTTCCACATTGCGTTCTATCGCCTTTTTTATGAATGGGGAGACCGCCGCCACTGTAAATGCCTGCGAAATTTTTTCTTGGATCCAAATTTTCTCTATTAATTTATGGATTTTAACAACTCTTCTCCCCCATACTTAAAGATTTCTTTGGTTATTTTGTCTAATTTTGGACTTTTTTTACTCTTTAAATTCTGAATTATCTTTCCCATTTCTTCTTTGGTTGGCGGTCTTTCGTTTTCATCTTGTATTTGTCTTCTATAATTTTTCGTCACTTGTTCTTCCTCGTTTACATCATCTTGGACATTCAATAGCTCATCAAATAATTCTACAAATCTTCCTACTGCCTTGCTGTTGTCTAATATTAGCTCCCCGTTTTTATTTTTGTATGCAATTGTTTTAGGTGTAAACCCTCTTTTCTCTGCTCTCAGTCTTTGATATAAATTTCTGATGTCTTTTGATCTAAATTTTTCTTCCATTTCCGCGCAAATTTCAACATTGTATTTTCTCTTCTTTTCTCTAAGTACTCTCTTGCAATGTTGTATTTGTTCTATTTACTGTTGTTTTATTTCTTCCGTTTCTGACACTATCAATTCCAATCTTAGTTTTCTCTTTTTTTATTCAATTCTCTTTTACACTCCGCGTCAAACCAATTTTTCTTGGGCCTTTCTACTTCCATTTCTTTGCGGCTCTTTACAGCTTTCTGCATTTTCTCCTTTATATTTTCCCACGTTTCCTCTACCGCATCTACGTCTTTTAAATTTTTCAGACTATCATTAAGTTCTTCCTGATATCTAGTTCTTACTTTTTTACTTCATCTCCTTCCAGACTTGTGCATTTTTAAAATTTTTATTCTTCTCTTCTTTAATTTTTCTTAATCAGTATTGTTTGTCTCACTTTTATTCCAACTATGAAATGATCTGAGTCTATATATAATCCTTTGTAGCTTCTAATGTCTGTTAATATAAAGAAATATCTTTACTGTCTTTCGACTAATGCATGGTCTATCTGATTTGTGTACCTTCCATTAGGGGCTCTCCACGTACCTTTATAAATGTCTTTCTTTTTAAAGCATGTACATTTATTCTCATATTTTTGTCCATAGCAAAATCTATTAGCAATACAATACAACAATAGAGCTTACCAAGAAATTCTTAAAACCTACTGGAACTTATGTCAACATTGTATTCATTACCTGCTGCTGGTAACCTCAAATTATTATAAGTAGTAGTAATAGCACTGCGGCTAATGCCTTTCTTTTTTTCTGTACTTAGTGTTTGTATTTGCGTTCATAAAAGTGGAACAATTTGTAGTAACCGCGGCGAATCTAGGCAAAACTCTCTGACTACGAGACATTTGTACTATAAACCCTTTTCACAAGCAACGATATTAATTTGGAACACTTATAACTATTTCACATTTTATTCTGTGTTGTGAAAAGAGCTCTAAGAATAGCGTTCACACTAAGTATGTTTATTACGTATGTTTAATATATGTATTTGTATTTATTATGTACACACATCTGAAATAGTAGGCGTGCGACGTTGTCGCATATTCAAAACGTCTTTGTTCTCATATACCGTAGGTCAGAGAAAATTGTTAAAGCAAATATATTTTGTTTGGTACAATTATTTATCATACAGCAAGGCACTCGTATTTCAGACACTTTGTATATTTTAATACTTACCTTGTTCACTGATTCACTTCGGAAGCAAGAAACCTCTTCCACTGTGTTCGCTTTAGCCTGCTTTAACCTGCTGGTTTTATGTCAATTTAAATAAGCGGAAAACCTTCTTCCAGTTTGTCTGTACCCTGAGATTGTATATTGTTTCTGTGTGGGAGCTACAAAAATAGTCTTTCTTAGCTAAACTCCCACGCTTAGTCCATGAAGAAGAGTGAGGTTACATCGGAGCACCTGCTCATTACATTTCATCAGAAAAACTCGTCTGGTAAAGTGATACTTAAATTCTATTAAGTTCCTTTACTTATTACATGTCGAGAAAAAAAATGTTTGTCAGTCGAGTCAATACAGAAATAGCCGTGTTCACGCCTTTAAATTGGCGTAGTGGAAATTAAAGCCTTGCTGTAATTGATTTGTATCGAAAAAAGGAATTGAAGAATTTTCATTTGAATGCAGTTTAATTGAGTTTCGAATTTGTACAAACTAGATTTGGACAGGGTTATGGAAAGTAGTTTACCTAGATTTCGTTTTAATTTGTGTTAATAGTAGGTTATAACATTACACAGAAAAAAAAAGTTTGATGCCTGTAAAAAAATTGATTCGTGGAAATAAATTATTTGTTTGTATAGGATTAAACAAATATTTATTTCTCGATGTCAAATATTTTTTTTTGAAAAAGCAAAAATACAGTTATTTTGTGTAAAGAAAGCATGTTTCCACTAGAATACATTATTTAGGTTTTTCAGTGATAATCTTCTGGTGATGATTTAATTATATTCCATGATAAAACATATTTGAATATTTCAAAGATTTTTTTCCAACTAAACAACTGCTTATTTGAGTCAACAACTTATTGTTCAGGAATATCAGGAAAAAACTGCGGACTGCGGGCTAATGCCCCAATGAATATAAAATTACACCTGAAAATTCCATAGCAAATACTCAACATATAACGGTTTCGAGCTTACTACCTCTCATCAGTACAGGTGAGTAGTGAGTTAGTGACGACTAATCTGTTCATGTCCTTCAAAGCCGACAGACCTGAGTGTACCCAAAATATAGCACAGCTACATCTGGAGACCTATTGACAATTATTTTTTGTTTATAGGACACACTTCAAATTTTTCTTCTCAAACAAATACTTTTTTCAACGATACGACTATATTAGAAAATTTATTTTCTTTAATTTACGGGTTTTCAAATGATTATATGTATAACTCATCAAAATATTTTTTTTTAAATATGTTTTCATAAGATGTGTTCAAATGTAACAACTATTTATTTCATTTAAATAAATACTCGTAAAAGATATGACAGTTTCTTACCAAATAAATCATTGCAAAAAGTGATCATTAAACCAAAAAAGATTTGTCTCCCGAGAATGAATTATGTTCATATAAATTGAATTTTTTGCTGGAGAAAATTATTTTTGGTGTACTATAATGGTAAGCGGGTTTTACTGGTGAGTCGTAGACCGGCCTGTCACCTTCTTTCAATTAGGACATTTCTGTGTAATACAATATGTAAAGTATAATTATTTTGTTTCAGTGTCTCTATAAAATCAATATTTAAATTTTCCTACACATCTTATTCTAAATGCAAGTAAACGGAAGCGAGCCCAACTCGGCATGCCATAGGAGGCAGTGACGTCACGTAGCGATTTACGCAAGTCTATGCTTTAAAATTATTTTGAAGGCTTTAAAGGCGTCAGAATTTTTTTTTCAGATCGTACTGAAGTAACAAAATCATCAGAGAGTGCAATAAAAAATCCTATTGCCATAATATATAGAGATGAATCCATCGGTTAGCTTCTCGAATTTTGATATTCCAACTCGAAATTGTTGGTTACAAATTATTAAAATAAAAAACGAAGAAAATGGCAATAGTCTATTAACTCGTTAAATTATTTTTACCAATTTGAGACCGATTTCGTCAAAAAAATTTTGCTTCACTAAAACAATTAAGGAACTAAGTATACGTATTGTAATACATGCATACATAACATAGAGGGAGAGACAATATGTTTTAATAAAAAAGTTTTTTGAAAATTTCAATGTCAGACAACATCAAAGATGCTTCTCCCTTTATGTTATATATGTAAGTATGCTACATTACTTTTACTTTGTTCCTTACTTTTTTAGACTTTCCTGATGATGTGAAGCAATTTTTTTTCATGAAACTGGTTGCAAATTGAAACAATTTTGTGAGTTATGACCCAACTAGAAATTTGGCATTTTATAGTAACTACAAAAAGGTTTTCAAAACAAATCTTATAAACCAGCAAGTCACAAAAACATTGTAAGAATAGTTATACAGCAACTATACAACCAAAGTTGGCATAATATTGTAAACTCTAAATTAAGTTATCGTAGAAACACGTCACGTAGACAAACAGTCTTTATTATCACTCTTGATAATACAAGAAATATCCTTCAAACCAATTTCACAACTGTCAACGCTTTACTTTGACGTTTGTCACTCGCGTTTGGCTGCTCCATATAAACTGGCTGTAACGACGGAATTGATCCGCTTATATCGATTTCTAAAGTTCACGAAGTTTCTGCGATTTCGAGAACATGTCGAGAAACAAATAGAATATAGCCTGGAATATTCCGGAAAACGTCAAAATAAAGGTATTACAAAAATTATAAAGTCGAACGCAAACAGGAACATAATTAACAAATCAACTAAACAACAGGGCTCCATTCTGGTATCTTTAGTAGCATACGACAATTTTGTACTATATACGTATGTTTTTTAATTTCATGGGTTTTGATGTTAAAACTAGCGTTAAAAGCAAATTATGATAACTTTTCATTATTCTCTTTGTTTTGGCTATTATATAAACACAATATAGTTATACTGCCTCTTTTAAAATAGTTGGTTATAAAAGCGTTAAATGACAAGTAAGATAATTACGCGACTTTGCTGTTTAAAATTTGCTTTATTGAATGGTTTGTCAATGTAATTTTGCGTTGCTGTTGTAACTGTTATACCTATTGCTATTTTTGTCTTAATATGATTACATAATTACTCTATTACAGTGTATAATATAATTACTTCAAATATTTTTTTTTTCTCATATATTTTCAGGTATTAACAATATTGTGTGAAACTAACTACTCAGTGGACAAAAGCCCCAACCTGCGTTGAATTACACCCACAATATCTACCCATATATTCCTTATTATTAGCTTTTGTAACATTTTTTACTGTTTAAGAAAGGTATTTTAAGCTAATATGTATCATTGATAGGAATTGTAGGAGATTTGATACATATTAGCTTAAAATACCTTTCTTAAACAGTAAAAAAATACTTCAAATATCTTTTAATATAATAGTGTTCTAGGTTGATAAGCCACATCTATGAAACAATCGTATTTTTTATATAGCGCGGTTAGAAATACTACGGAACATTAATAAAGAAACACTTTAGTTTTATTAGCTAAAACATTTTATAAGCTCATCACAGAAATATTTATAAAATAGTTAATATAAGCTGTCTAACAAAATAATAGTCTTTTAATAAAGCAAATATGTCTTTCGATAGCAATAACATTAGGGCAGTAAAACGTAATTGCCGGACCACCTCAAACTTATAAAACTGTTTTCTTGGTTCGACATACTATTACGATTCTATTGGTTTTTTGTTTTAGTATGTATCACTCACATGGGATTGACTTATCTACTTTAAAAATCGTTGTATATGTTGAGAAGCATCCCCATATGCAGCACATTTTTAAGCTTAAAAAATGGTAATAACCTCTTGAATGTATTTTATTGCAGACATTTTAACAATACGTGATAAATTATTCAAAATATTCATATCGTTCTCCACTGAGACGTGCACTGGACATCCGCTCTATGCATTGCAAGCCACCCGTCCGAACGCCATTCATGCACGACGTTTGCACGACGTCAAACCAAACAGAAAAACAAAATCGCTTATTTGAAACACTTGTACCGTAGCTACGGCGTTCAACTGGGCCAAGCCATGTAAATATCGTACGGACAATTTGCATTCGGTTTAGCATAATTGAGCAAAGAGCTAAAAGACCGTGAAATCGACGATTTCTGACTCCCAATAGCCGCGATGCGATATTAAAATTAAAGCCGTATTCATATTCAAATTGCATTTCTACCCACTTATGTGATTATACGTATTATGGTTCATGTATTTTGCGGCACTTATTAAATTTTGCAGAGATTTGCCACCAACGTTAATTTCAGTTGATGGCCTTTAACATTTTGATTTTATTTCAATAATTTCACTTATGTACAGGACGGTGATAGTGTACAAAGCGTGGTGTCTTTAATGCAGAAATAATAAAATACAGGTTCCTAGAAATAAAAATAAATAAATAATAATAAAAAATAAAAATAATAAAGAAATAAAATAAATAGTATATCAAAATGTTCTATAAAGAATTTATCTAAAAAAAAATTTAGAATTTTTTTTTAAAATTATAGTATTTCAACCTGGGCCACTGTAGTCTCTAGCCAGGAAATTTCAATATCCGATTACTTATCGTATTAACATTTTTGTGATGCTAGTATTTTACGTTAGTTTTTCAGACGTCAAAAATGGCTTAAGTGCATAGCAACTTGCAGTTGACGGATACTGTTTTAATTTAGGGTGAAGCGAAAATGCTCTTTCAGGTTTACCGATATGAAAGTATATCTTTTAATTTTAAATGTAAAATTATAATTGTTGTATGTTCCTGATAGATTTAACGGCAAATGTTGATTAAAATCCTGTTCTACAACAATGTCACTGGAAATTAAATTCTGTCTCTAAATGTTTGCTTTGCTGAATAGATATCGATTTTTCGAGCATGATTTTATTGGCAACTTCTATTTTATGGGTCTCTGAATCTACTGTATATCCTTAAAATATCAACACCTGGGGCATTTGCTAGTAATGTGTGTTTTACTTTACTTAAAAAACTTAAACTTTATATTGAAGAATAATTATTTGATAACTGCCAAAATAATATCTTTTATTGACAATGTTACCAAAGTATGTTAACAATAATACAGTGTGATACTATTTTTAGGGCAATAAAGCGCCTTTCACCCATTTTATTACAGTCTACAGAGAATTTTCGGCATTTTTAAATTTTGTGTTTTATATAAAATAGAGGGGAGAATGAAAAGTTTAATACACTACAAGCTGAGAAAGCTTACTTTTAGGTGCGAGGTATATTTAAAAAGCCGAAGCAAAGCGAAGCAAATGTATCATAGCCGCTGTCAATAACTTACAAGTTCAAATGGTCAAGAAACAGAAATGTTTGTGATAGTAGTCTTCTTTCCGCAAGTTACCCCTATTTTCTGTTTCACAGTTGTACTTCTTTGCCACTCTTTATTCCACTATACATATACACTACTCACTCATATTTTTGTTAATGAACTACCTACATATTTCAACCACATCATTTACATTCATATTTTGATCTGGCGCCCTAATTCTTTCATACATATCATCATCCAATATTCCTCACTTGTCAGATTATGGCTTTCACGATTTTGAAAAAAACTCTGTAGATCGTGAATCATTTTCCATTCTTAAGAATATAAAATCACTAACAAATTAATAACATTCATAATTAAATTAGCGAAAGGATATATCCTAAAGTTCCACGCACACGCCCATGATAGCTCTGGGGATGGAACAGGTGGATCCAGCAATTCGTCACAACCAATGGAAATCTAACGCTTTCAATCTGGCGCATGCGTATTTGCTGCAGCTGTGTAATCGAGTACGTTCTCAGAAATATGTGGCACACGATTTTGTAAGAAAAATATACGTGCTGCATGCATATTTCTTTGTGCCGACTGTTACAAATTATATATAAGTCACTCTCTAGATTTTCAGCGGTTGACGAACACATATACTACATTAAAATAGGACACTAAAAAAGAAACAAACATAACTGTTTTGAAAAAATGCCCATTGGCAGAGAAAAATTAATCTAAAATTTAATTTTTCAGTAATAATTACTTTAGTTTTTGTTTTACATGAAGTCTTATTAAATGCAAAGACACCATTAAACTCCCACTTTGACATTTGCCAGATTTTTAAACTTGTTATCAAGCACTGTGTCTAAGGAGTTCTCTGTTGAATTGCAAATGCATTATCCAAGATTAATTTGTATATAACTTTGTTTTATTAGATATTTCCGTTCTCCAGACGTATAATAGACCTATAAAGCACCTAGTTGCAAAACAGGAACCGCAACAATTCCAATCGTTACAATTTATAGGCGATTTATGTATTAGACTGTTCTTAAGCGAAATGTATCCCTAAAATATTCCACGTTGTTTCCAGAGTACGTTCAAAGACATATTTTGTACAATCTAACAAATTTGTTCAAATCTTAGACAGAATCATTTTAACAGTCTAAATACATATTAAAAAGTATACTGAATTTTTATTTTAAAATTGTTTTAAATTACTGGATATGGTAGATATTCAGATATACAGGGTGTTAAAAAAAGAGTGTAAAATATTTCAGGAGGTAATAGTATGAACCAAAATAAGTCTTAATAAACATGGGTTCGCAAAGTAACGGTTGCGGAGATATGGACCACTATTCGTTTTTCAAACGTTTTATTTTATTACAACAACGATATTCGAACTCTTTCGAAAACACCTTTCTTGGTTTGTATTTCTTGATACTTTTGATTAATCCGTAGCTGCAGCTCTTCCAGGCTATTTATAGGAGTACGCATACACTAATGTCTTCAAATATCCCCAAACAAAGAAATCTAGAGGTTCAGATCAGGCGATCTTGGAGGCCATAAAACAGGTCCTCCCTACCCATCTATGTGGAAAAGTTTGGTGTAAATGCTCTCTAACGGCCATGGAAAAATGAGCTGGAGCACCATCATGTTGGAACCACATTTGTTGCCTCTGATTCAAAGGAATGTCGTCCAAAAACTCATACAGTGTGTTCTGCAGAAAGTTGAGGTAAGTAGCGCCTGTTAATCGGTTCGGTAAAACAACAGGACCTAGAAACCTGTCACCTACAATAGCCATTCAAATGTTTAATAAAAATGTGCCTGATGTCTAGATTCTATTAGAGCATGAGGATTTTTGTCGGCCCAAATATGCTGTGAAAATTAAACACTCCAATTCTTGTGAACCCGGCCCCATCAGTAAAAAGAATGTTTGCAAGAAAACTAGGGTCTTCAGCAGCATGACGTAGAAACCAGCGGCAAAAAACCAAACGTGCTTGATGATCATTTATTGGATTTAAGGCCTGTACTCGTTGCACATGATATGGATAAAGCAGTTGCTCGTGAAGGATTCTCCAAACAAGAGAACCACTAATTCCTACCTCGGCTGATATTCTCCGCGCACTCGTACCTGGATTCTGCTCTACAAGTGCTAGAATTTCTTCTTCTGCTCTAGGAGTGGATACCGACCTTGGTCTTCCGGATAAATGGCACTGTTTGCTCAAGCCGGTATCACGCAATCTTTGGTGAATTCTTCCAAACATCCGTTGTGAAGGAATCTGGCGATTTGGATAAGCGTCAACATAAAGACGTCGCGCTTCGATGGCGTTCCCATTAGCACGACTATACATGAGATGCATGTCTGTTAATTCTGCGTTAGAGTAACCAGCCATAGCGAAAGAAAACTTGTGCACCGAGAACAACTGTCAAATACGTACTGTTTATTTCACTAAACATCAACCAACTATTATAAGAAAATACACAACGTTTTTGCAAAATAAAAAAGGGGCTAAAAAACATAGAACATTCCATATCTCCGCAACCGTTACTTTGCGGATCCATGTCTCTTGAGACTTTTCTGCTTATTTTGGTTCATACTATTACCTCCTTAAATATTTTACATTCTTTTTTAACACCCTGTATGGGAATCTGCTAATGTAATTCCATTATGAAAAATTGCTGCTCCTACATCATTTAATGGTTTGCGGCCTATTAGTATATTACGAGCATTCTCAAAAATTTTGGAATGTTTAATAGCCAATCAGGTAAAGAATTTTTCGATTGCCAATAGTATTCTTCCCAATATACAGTCAGGATTTCGCTTGAAACATAGTACAACATCAGCATTATTAAAAATAGTTAATGATATAACAACAGAGTTAGATAAATCTAACTGTACCGTATTGCTTCTTTTAGATCAAAGTGAAGCTTTTGACTTGGTAAATTTTGACTTGCTTCTGAGTAAATTGGGGTATATAGGTTTTGATTGTGACGCTATTAGTTGATTTTCTGCTTATCTTCTTGAACAAAGGCAAAGAGTAAGAATTAATGATAACCAGTATCCTCAGTTTAAAACAACTAAGTGGCGTTCCCCAAGGAAGTATTCTGGGGCCATTACTACTTTTAATATTTACATTTTATTTGCCATCAATAATAAAACATTGTGAGACGCGTCCTTATGCCGACGATGTCCAATTATATATGTCCTTCTCTGTATGTCACAGTAATGTGTCTATGTCTCTCTTCAATGAAGATACCACAAGCTACTTTAACTGATGCAGTGATAATGGCTTGCGAGTCAATCTGAATAAAGCAGTTGCAATGTGCATTTGCAAGAAGCCTCAAAGAGAAGTGATATCTGCCAATAATTACAATGTTGTAGTAAATGACTCAATCACTATTGACTCGCTAAAGTCAGCCAAAAACATTGGTATTAAAATTGACAATAAGGTGAAATTTGACGAAGATATAAGATGGGTTTCTCAAGTTGTTTTCATAGATTGAAGTCAATATATCATCTGAAAAATATGCTTGATGAACAAACAAAATAATTATTAATGCTATAATGTATACTAATATATTTTATTGCTGCCAAGTTTATTATTATTTTTGCCAAATTACAACAAGAAAAAAATTCTAAGAATTCAGAATACATGCATTATGCTTGCTTGTTATGTTATAGACAACACATTACTCCTTACTTACGTAGATTATCAGAACCAAATATTTTGCAAATACGGAATTCCAGGAAACAACTACTCTGCGGGCTAATGCCCCGACCAGCATTGAATTACACCTGGAAAACCTATAGCAACAGCTAGAGTCATTCGTCAGACGCCCACCAGACATATACCGGTTTCGAGCTTATTAGCTCTCATCAGTATGCCATAGGTGAGGTATCTGACGAATAATCCTAGCTGCTTTCGTCTGTCTAACCCGACAGAAGGGACCATGAGTACGCGGTGTAGAACTAACTACATCTATCGGCCGTTCGCTACTCCATGCCGGACTGAGAATGTCACAGGCACGAAGCGTTCTACATGCAGTAGACACCATTGAAAGCTGTCGACCTTTATCGCGTTTGGCGAGAACGATATTTTGCAAATACGGAATTCCAGGAAACAACTACTCTGCGGGCTAATGCCCCGACCAGCATTGAATTACACCTGGAAAACCTATAGCCTATAACCTATATATACTGATGAGAGCTAATAAGCTCGAAACCGGTATATGTCTGGTGGGCGTCTGACGAATGACTCTAGCTGTTGCTATAGGTTTTCCAGGTGTAATTCAATGCTGGTCGGGGCATTAGCCCGCAGAGTAGTTGTTTCCTGGAATTCCGTATTTGCAAAATATCGTTCTCGCCGAACGCGATAAAGGTCGACAGCTTTCAATGGTGTCTACTGCATGTAGAACGCTTCGTGCCTGTGACATTCTCAGTCCGGCATGGAGTAGCGAACGGCCGATAGATGTAGTTAGTTCTACACCGCGTACTCATGGTCCCTTCTGTCGGGTTAGACAGACGAAAGCAGCTAGGATTATTCGTCAGATACCTCACCTATGGCATACTGATGAGAGCTAATAAGCTCGAAACCGGTATATGTCTGGTGGGCGTCTGACGAATGACTCTAGCTGTTGCTATAGGTTTTCCAGGTGTAATTCAATGCTGGTCGGGGCATTAGCCCGCAGAGTAGTTGTTTCCTGGAATTCCGTATTTGCAAAATATCGTTCTCGCCGAACGCGATAAAGGTCGACAGCTTTCAATGGTGTCTACTGCATGTAGAACGCTTCGTGCCTGTGACATTCTCAGTCCGGCATGGAGTAGCGAACGGCCGATAGATGTAGTTAGTTCTACACCGAGAACCAAATATGTCTACAATAATCGAATATTTGTTTCCATATCTACTTTGTAAAAATAAAATGCCTGTGTACTTATTTAATTTACTGTCCAGGAATTCTGATGTGCACGATGTTAATTTCAGATTAAATCTTTACTCTATTCCTCGGAATTCAAATGCTAAATTTTTGGGATCACTCCTTTATTTGGCACCTACATTCTTAATAGAGTACTGAATTTTCTTAATTTACCACCAATTACTACCATTATTTACCAACTAAATTGTCAAAAAATAAATGTTTTTGTTTTCTTTGTACGCACTGTCTTATTTATTTTTTTATTTTTTCTTTCCTACGATTATACTATTGACTATTCTAAATCACATACTTTAGCATTCATTGTTAGTTTACTTTAGATATAGGTAGAGTGAAAGAATGGCTTGCGCTAAAATTCTTATCTTTTGTGTAAACTTGAACTTTTCTTGTTTGCACAATGAACATTATTATTATTATTACCTATTACTAATAAAAATCAGTTACGCGTGTAAAATATATCTCAAAGATCTTTCTCCTAGTGTAGAATTTAGAATCTATAAACTTTATTGTGCTTGTTTGTAATTTAAATATATTAATAATGCATTTATTTTAATGTCTCTTGAAATTGTTCCCGATATTCTGGAAAATAATGACGCAAAGTTTCAGTAAGTATAAATGTAATATCTTTCTAGATTTATCTCTAGAGACCCTTAAAATGTCAATAACAGCGCTTTGTGTGACATTTAAAATTAATGAAAACGATATGACATATCGATATGTTATATAAATAAATAACAACTAAGGTTAAGTGAAAGCTCTTGTAACGTAATTTGTTTTTTTGTTTCAAAAATAATAAAATAAGCAATTGAAGTTTCCCAGAAAATCTTTGAAACTGTAACACACTCAATTTTTTTATGGGGGTTTTAAAAATATTGTTTACAAAACACTTTCGCGAGATATCAGTCATTTGAAATAAAAAGTCACAAACGCTTGTCAGGCGAAGATTACATATGAAGAGAGGGAATATATTGTAATATGTACGTATGTAGTATAAGGGCGTTTGTCTCATTTTTTAAGTTTAGTTGTTGTTTTTTTTTTCTGTATTAAAAAGGCTATATATATCTTCGTGGCCGAAGGTGGCTGTGTTTAATTCACTGCTCTCTATAAGTGTTTCTTTTCGAAGTCTTCTTGTAAATTCAAAGTGTAAATTTGTACGTATGCATAAGGGACGTGCATTATTGTCGATGGTTTATTGTGTGCACTCTTAAGCAGGATTAAACTGTTGTGTTTTTCAATTTTAAAGTTTATTTAATTTACGTTGGAGCTGATTGCCATATATTTGGGTCGCCGCCAGTGGCGTGTTCCTCTGCCATGTCGGGTTGTTCAAAATGCAAATTAGACAAAAACGAAGGAGTGGTTGGATGCGAAGGAACATGTAAGAGATGGTTTCATTTTTCATGTATTGGTCTTAATAATGTCGAGTTTAATATGTTAAGCAAGAGCCATAATTTGTTCTTTCTCTGTGACTCCTGCAAGAAAAAGTGTTCCATATTGGAAAATAATACTGCAAAGGAGTATACAGCTAATCTCGCACGTGTTAATGAGGGTTTTGGTAAATTGTGTTCTTCCGTTGATCAAAAATTAAAGGAAAAACTAACCGAGTTTTCCGATCTCTTCAATAAATTCAAATCTGAAATTGTAGCCCAGTTTGTGAATGAAATCCAAAGCACCATACAAACTAATTTAGTGGATGTTATTGCTCCAAAAATCGATGAGCTTAAGCCAAAAATCGACCGAATATCGGAACAGGGAAATACGGAAGCCAGTTATTCCAGTATAACTAAGAAACAGCCATCCCTTGTTGTTAAGCCTAAAATTAAGCAGGATCATGCGACAACAAAATCAGACATGATAAAAACTGTAAATCCTGTCGAAACCAGCGTAAATATTACAAAAGTAAAGGGAGTGCGTGATGGTGGTCTGCTCGTTAGTTGTGGGAGCTCTGAAGATTATAATAAGTTTAAACGAATTGTGGATGACAAATTGAGTGATAGCTATACCATAAAAGAAGTTCCAGTTTTAAATCCAAGAATCAAGATAGTAGGATTATCCGAGAAGTTAGAGGATGATGTCTTTATTAACTATGTAAGAACCCAAAATAAAAGTATTATTCACGAAAACAGTGTTCTTAAGGTAATATCTTATACGCAATCAAAAAAAAATAGCAGGGTTTATCATGCCGTGATTCAAACAGATGTAACTACGTATAATAAGTTGTTAGATAACGGAAAGATATATGTTGGCTACGACTACTGCAGTGTTTTTGACGCAATTGAGTTACGTAGATGTTATAAATGTTGTGGATATCACCATTTGGCGAAGCGGTGTACATCTAGTGTTGATATTTGCCCACTGTGTGCTAAAAATCATAAACTCGAAGAATGTCCCAGACCAAAGTCTTACTCTTGCATTAACTGCCTTAATTTTAATAAAAGCAATAAAGACCCCGTTAGCGCAGACCATGCCGCTTGGGACAAAACCTGTCATGTTTATAGTATGTCTTTAAAAAAATTTAAAGATAACATCATATCAGCTCAATAGCAATTACCTTTTTCTGAATTGAATAGTCAGAAATACGAATCCTCTGCCGCTCGTCAGCCTACTTTTAACTTATACTACCAAAATATTCGAGGAGCTCGCACAAAAACAACCGATTTGTTCATTAACTGTTCTGTTTCACATTATGATATCATTGCGCTCACTGAAACCTGGCTAAATGATGGGTTTTATAATGATGAATTAGTTAATACTACTCGTTATGATGTTTTCCGCTCAGACCGTAATTTTGTTGAAACCAGCACTAGTAAAGGTGGAGGTGTTCTATTGGCAATTGATAGAAAATATAATGCTTGCCTGTTTGATCACAAATTGAGTTGTAATCTTTTTGATGGTTTGTTTTCTATTGATATCGTCTGTATAAAAGTTAAAATTAACAGTCGCAGTTTATATATATTTGTAATCTACATACCTCCGAAAGTAACATCAGAAACCTATGAAACGCTTTTTCATGCTTTCGAATGCATGCATATGATTTATGATTCGGATATAATAATGGTAGGCGACTTTAATTTACCTAATTACATTCAAAATACTTCCACTTCAGAAAATCCTTCACTTATCTCTTTGAATAATTTTATAAATTTTTATGATCTTCGTCAATGCAACGATATTTTAAACCACAACAACAGAGTGCTTGATCTAATTCTTTCTAATTTGAAGTGTTCTGTGCTCCATGCTTCTGAACTGCTCCTACCTGAGGACTTGCATCATCCAGCTCTAATATCTGACTTTTTTGTTCAGCGTGACGTGAGGGAGGGTGTGGAATAGTTAGTTCAGATTTCAACTTCAGAAAGGCGGATTTTCCTGCGTTGTATCAGGAGATATCTTTAATTGACTGGTCTATCCTAAAGCAATTTGCTTGTGTCAACGATCTCGTTTTGAAGTTCTATGAAATTTTAAATTCGGTTTTAGCGAAGCACGTACCCAAAAAAATAGTTTCTAATAAAACATATCCGCCCTGGTTCAACAAAGATCTGATTATGTGCATAAAAGAAAAGAATAAGGCCTGGCATAAATATCGCTCCACCTTAAATAATGAAGATCACAATTTATTTAAGCGACTTCGGTTATCCGTAAAAAATAATAGTAGGTTAGCTTATAATGCATATATTGTTAATATCGAAAGTGAAATAAAATATAATCCAAACAAATTTTGGTCATTTATTAATTCAAAAAAGAGTCAAAACAACATTCCTAATATCATGAAATATAACAATATTATTTTAAATGATTCCAAACAAGTTGCCGATAGTTTTGCCGACTTCTTTGCTTCTTCGTTCATAACTTCTCAAAACTATAACCCTACAGATGACATTTGTAGCAACACTAATACGCTCTCTAATATAGTCTTTTCCTCTGAAGAGGTGCTTAATGCCATAAAGCAGTTAAAACCAAAAATGACCATGGGGCCGGATCTCATACCGGCGTTTCTGATTAGAGACTGTGCTTCTGTTCTGTTAGAACCTCTTCATGTTTTGTTTAACTTAATATTATCTACACATACATTCCCGATTGTTGGAAAATTTCTAGAATCTGTCCCGTTTACAAAAAGATGATAAAATGACGTCACGAATTATCGGCCTATTACGATATTATGCAACTTCAGTAAAGTTTTGAAATTGCTTTATATAATGTCTTATCATTCCATTTTAAGAACATCATTTTACCAGAACAGCATGGCTTTGTAGAGGGACGGTCAACAGTCACTAATTTAGTATGTTTGACACAGTACATTAATGAGACCATTGATCGGGGTGGTCAAGTAGACGTCATTTACACAGACTTCTCGAAGGCATTTGACCGACTTGACCACGGGTTACTATTATGTAAATTAAATACTGCAGGGGTGTGTTCCTCATTGATGAGACTTATGACCTCGTATCTTACTGGTAGGACGCAGTTTGTTCAAATTTCAGGAGTCAAGTCCACTGAAATTTCCCAGACCTCAGGAGTTCCTCAGGGTTCTGTCCTGGGACCTCTAATGTTTACACTTTTCATTAACGACATGGTTTCTGATTTAAATGTGCGTTATTTGTTGTACGCTGATGACCTGAAGATATTTTGTTCGGTAGATAATGAACTTGATGCTCTTAATTTGCAGCAAAATTTGGATTTAGTAAAATCTTGGTGCACTGTTAATAGACTAACTCTGAACGCCTCAAAGTGTAATTTGATGACTTTTAGTCGGCAGATGAATAAAATTTTGTATGACTATGTACTTGATGGGTTTGTCCTTCAGCGGCCTGAGCTAGTTAAAGACTTGGGAGTATATTTTGAACCCAAGCTCTCCTTTGCTAAACATACTGAAAACGTGCTGAAAGCCGCTTATAAAAATATGGGTTTTATTGTTCGAAATATGATGAATTTCCAAAATTCTGATACACTGATCTTATTATTTAATACATTCGTTAGATCTAAGCTTGAGTATGCATCCTTGGTTTGGGCACCGCTCTATGCAAATAGTATAATGTCAATTGAAAAAGTACAACGCCGATTTTTAAATCAGCTGCATTTGTGCTTGATGGCCATTACCCGCCGAGAGGTGTTCCACAAGTGGCATATTATGAAAGATTTAATATGGGCAGTCTACTGAACAGGCGCAAAATGGCATCTGTGGTGTTTTTGTATAAAATTTTGAGCAATATAATAAAATGCGAGGACTTATTAGGAATGATAAGTTTCCATATCCCTATAGCAAGTACGCGGCAACAACACCTCTTACATATGAAAAATTATCGTACTAATCTATATAGAGCCTCCCCAGTTTTTCAAATGGTTAGTAGTTACACCGAAATTGAGTCACGGTTGGATATTCTCTGCACGACTGTTAATCAGATAAAGAGTTTATATAATGCACCTGCTTGATTTAGATTTTTATATATAGCTTTTATTATAACATATTTAGTATTTTGACATATTTATTATTTTAACATATTATTGACTTGGTTAGGTTTTAATATACGCTTCTTTCTGATATGTATAATTTACCTACTTGCTTTTATCTGTTGCTTTTAATGTTTGAACATATCCATCTTTTTAACATACTATTTTAATACATTCGTTATTTGTTTTGTTTGTTTGTTTGTTCAAGTAGGTACAGACATGTTTGTAATTTACTTTTATTGTTCAAGCTTTATGCGGCTTTTTGTTTCTGTAATTGCTTTATTTTTGTACTATTTTGTTTCTTCCTTATCCTGTAACTGGGCAACTTGCTCGTTGGATATTGTACTGATAAATAAATAAAAATAAATAAATAAAAGGCTGTATTTTAAGCTAATATAAATGAAATCTCCTACAACTCCTATCAATGAACTCATATGTATCCTCTCGGACATCAAACATCTAGGTATGCTAATGAACAATTCCACAAAGCTGTATTTAACAATTATCTAAAATAAAAATGAATCTAGCTAAATTTACTAAACCTTGTCTATCGCACGTATTTCTATACTTTACTCCGTCGCTTTCATGTAACGGCAGATGGACCATCACCGATTTCCAACCCTGTATAGTGATTTTCCGGGTTGTTCTGCCACGACTTTGGTAACTGATCGCTGCCCGTAACATAATTAAAGAGCGCATCCCCAGTTTCGGCTGGTATTGTTTGACCTTGTTGTTCTTGGGTTAGGTTCTGTAGGGGCCCGAACCGCTATCTGTATCTCGTCCCGTCCAAATATTGCTTTCGGCTCCTGTTGTTGGTATTACAACTGCTATGGTTGGAACCGTTCTTCTGGTAATACATGGTCTACTAAGAGTATTTGCGACTGAGAGTTCAGTAGCTTTTGCAAAGTTAGCGACGAAGAAGAGCGGCGAAACGTTTGGAATACGACCAGTTACAGAAGGGGCTACGGGCGGGATGTTTCAGAAAACTACCATTTTTCGAGGAACAATTCCAACCGTGGCAGCCGTAATACCAACAACAAGAACTGAAATCAATATACCTATGCACGGGCCCAGGGATACCGATAGCGAAGCTGTCCCCACAGAGCCTAGTCCGGTAACAACAAGGGCAGGTCAAATAATCCCAGCTAGAGCTAGGGATATGCGCTTTAATTCTATACTGGCAGCATATACCAAGGTCACGGCATATTAACCCGGAAAATCACTATATATCAAATAACACTGGCTCTGAAAGCCTAAAAACCTTATTTTTGCGTTGTTTATTCTGAACGTGGTACAACGTTTACGGTGAACAAACTTGAACTTTATCTGCCAGTACAATACACTCCACACATGACATGACAACCATTACACAATAACGAACAACATGCAAATTTTCAATTTTGGGAAAAAAAATATTGAAACCTGATTCCCTATGTTCGGTCCTTTTATGCACATATTTACCAAGTCGCGTTGATGAATAAGTATTTCCCCTTTCTGCTTTTGTTCAAGGTAATTCCTTTAACAGCGCAAGAGCTCTCACCTTTAAACCTATTTCTCAGCCATTCAAAACATCGACGTCTGCAAATACCGCCGTATATCGTCTATTCAGGATACGCGGTATACTGGCCTTGCATCACTAATTTGCAGAGAATTATCATAAATTTGCATCTGCGAATGTGCAAATTAAAGCACAGATCCTACTTCATACTTGGTTTAAACTTCTAATCTTGCCGTCTCGAATTGTTTGCTGCTGACATATTGCATGCCAAGCTAAATTCAATGCTAGCTCGAGGGATATGATTTTATATAGATACGTTTAACTTTGAAATATAATCCTGTGAGCCATATTAGAGCCTCTTTGATAATTTGCTCGTTTGATTTACGAATTTTTATTTAAATTATCGAAGCAGTAGAATCGATTTCAGTAAAATAACATGATAGATTGGCTAAAATTGCTTCTGTTTTAAAGGTAATACGCTATCTAATAGTGTTATTTAACCTACTACTAGAATAAGCCATACGAGATGCAGGAGTCAATAGATCAGGTATTATATACCATAAAAGGCTATTTTGCAAACACGGAATTCCAGGAAACAACTACTCTGCGGGCTAATGCCCCGACCAGCATTGAATTACACCTGGAAAACCTATAGCAACAGCTAGAGTCATTCGTCAGACGCCCACCAGACATATACCGGTTTAAAGCTTATTAGCTCTCATCAGTATGCCATAGGTGAGGCATCCGACGAAAAATCCTAGCTGCTTTCGTCTGTCTAACCCGACAGAAGGGACCATGAGTACGCGGTGTAGAACTAACTACATCTATCGGCCGTTCGCTACTCCATGCCGGACTGAAAATGTCACAGGCACGAAGAGTTCTAAATGCAGTAGACACCATTGAATGCTGTAAATAAAGCAGAATAATTGTATAACGTTTTTATAAGACATTATCATGACATGCTTTGTTGGAATCGTATAGTTTGTTGTAACAATGCTGTAAGCTAATTCCTAAAACATATCTTGTTTTTATATAGAACTCTTAAAACACAATTATATAACTTTTATACAGCAACTGTGTTTTATAAAAATGTACCTATTTCACGTTATTAGCTGCTGTGTTAATACCAATAAGATATTTTATGCGACTAAACCTTGTAACTTTAACTCTGTAAAAATTAGTTACAGGAAGATTCTTAACCACTGCTATAAAATATCTTGTGTTACTTGGATAGAGAGCGTGGTAAGAGCATAAATATTAAATTGATAGGAACATATTGACAAAATGGTTGAGAGAAGGATGCCAAAAATGGCAATGACACGAACAATTGAGGGTAAGAAGAGGAGAGGGCTACCAAAAGCAAGAAGGGAAACAGAGGTGGAAAAAGACCTACAACAACTACAAATTTTGATATTGAATGATGGATAGAGGGATGACTGAAAATTGGTAGTTTTGGGCTTCTGCTGTGATAATTACGAGCTAAAGATTTATTTTGACGTTGCACCTAGAAGTCGCTAGTTTTACCGTATTATTCATTTCACTGTTGGAAAAATTATCATGTTGGGGCATTTTTTTATGACTAGCTAAACATTTTACACGAGTAATAAATCACACATGCAAAATACGCTAATATTTATTGACATTGCCATTGAGATAGCAATATCAGTGCCTGAATGAAAATCACCACAAAATACATTGAAACTTTTAAATGCAAATAATTCAGAACTCGAGGAAGTTAGGATTTCAAATTCTTTCCACCACTTTAATAGTCGGATAATATTACTTGCAGAATTTTTTAAATCTATGATACTGTTGCTATATTTTGTATTAATTTAAAATAATTTAAGAAACATTTATTTTCTGTGCTGCAGAACTGAAAACGCTTTTATTGCTTTTGTTTATCTTTTTCATATTGATCATTTTAGTAGTTTTCTTAATATATTGTTTTCCGACAATCATATACCTTTTGACACACTCCTGTAAATGGATGTTTACTTGCTGAATGTTGTTTATTTAAATAAATAAATCAAATAAATATGTCAGTAATGCAAGTATTTCTCTTATTAACACTATCTTGTTAGAACTTTCAAGTCTCGTTTAATTTTATTGAAAGCACCTACTTCTATAGCAGTTACTCCAGTTTTGAAAACTTACGATTGAAAACAAACTACAAATATATTTCATTTACTATCCCATTTTATCTCACAGATATGTTTATTGATCTCTTTAACAAGCTGAAATATAAAATTCGAAAAACATGTAGCAGTTTATTATATGCTGAAGAAGGAAAATAAAATCCTTGTTATTTCTCGAATGCACGGAGAAATCTGAGAAAATTGCTGAGCTTTAACGATCGACGTATTAACTTAATACCTATTTGGTTATCGGAATGACCCTTGCTGTATTCATAAGCTGTAACAAGGAAGATAAACTTGTTAAGTACTGTACTTTTATTTTATAACAGTCATACTTTACCCGTTATACAAGAGTAGTCCAAGAAGTAATTGCTTCTAACACAACACACAAGATAAAATTAAGAAAATAGGTTGAATTGAAAATATTTTGATGTGTGCTGAGTGGATGATGATCAATAGATTGTAGTTATAATAATATATTTCTGAATGAATATTGAGCAATGTTGCTCTACAAGTTTTTCTTTTTGACAAATTTATTTATTACATTTTGCACTGTCACTCCATGACAGTAGACCAGATTCCATCTGGGTACAATTATATATTTTTAAATAGTTTTCAGAATCACTGGAGAGATTTAATATGTCTCGTGTTTAAAATTGCTTTGAGCTATTATGTAGCTTCTGTGTAAATCTGTTCGAATGTTAGCTTATTACTAATGACTTGTTTAAAATGATGTTTAATTGATTAGAGCTGTTAAATATGGAACGCGCTCTTTTTGGATGTTGAAATCTAGACTTATTTTTGATGGTTTGTAGTAAAAAGGCACTGAATTAAGGAATATGTTATTGATGTAAGTAAATGGCTTTTTTACATTAACTAACCTGTTATATAGACGATTGCAGACGTGTATCTGATCAACATCCGCCACCATAGACCATAGAAAGCTTGTGTATAAATCAGATGGATCTCGCTAATTCTATTGCATGTGATATCCATTAATTATTGTTGCCATCTTGGTGATGTTCAAAATAAATTCCTTATAATATTAAATTTATAAACACACTCGATGAGAAACTATGAGTATAACTGCGCCTTGTTCAGTATTAAAAACATACATACAACAGTGCATTCACTGGAGGATACTTTTCAATTTTGCATAATTCTATACAGAAAATATAGTAATTACTATATGCAAAATTTCCATCTCTATAATTACACATACATTATACCCTTTATAAACGATAAAAATGGAAAGTTTGCATTTCACTGAAATTGCGTGGAATAATAGTGGCTGAATATTTTTTAATTTATGGCATACATTTTCTGAATCGGCTTTAAACGTGCGGGAATTACGGTTTTCCTTTCCCGTTATTGAAGTTCATTATTTAAAATATATATAGTACAATGTACTCTTCCTATTGCTGCAAACCGGGAAGTACAATTGATGTAGAAAAAGTTAACGTAATTTAGATAGAAAATTTTCAGCAAATTTCACCGGAAGACCGTTTTCCATATAAAATTTGCGGGGTCCTTTCATTTAGCTTTAAAACTAGTTTGTTTAGTATAAAGTCTTGTATTGTTTACTTGGTTTTAAATATTATACTGTTTCTTAATTGGATGATCCACAACACAAGCCTCGCTTATAGTGGATCATCTTAAACTAGTAACATATACATAAGCATTTTGTAAGAAAAGTTCAATTGTATACCTGCGTATGTGAAATAAACTTCAAGGACTTCCTACTGGTTATGCGAGAAGAATTTAAAAACATGTTCAGTGGAATTCATAGTTAAGACACCATAAAGCTTTATTATTGTTGTTGGCCTTTTCCTAGAGCCGCAATCGCAAATAAAATGTCACTTTTTCATCTTTCTGTTGACTACAAACTGGCTCAGCTCTAATAGAAAGACAACTGAGAAATATCTGGTATCTATTTGTGTATGCTGATTTAATGCATATGGTTGGACAAAATTGACGTAGTGTATTACGAATTAATTCTGAGAAATGTTACCATCACTACAGGGGTTTGTTAACAAAAATTCCGTCTTCTACTGAGGTCTTTAATCAAGAAAAAAAACAGGAAGACATATTAACTAACTTTGCATTATAATGTCTCCTTTTTCATACAGGTAACATCGTAAAAGTGGTTATTCAAGAACTCGGTTCGAAGGCTATTCTGCTTCCGTTTCATTCTTCTGAACTTGATCTACTATCGATGAATAATCTGTAATGAATCTCTTCAAAACAGATTTGGTAATTCTTCACATTCAAACCTCTGAGATTCTTGTGACATGGAATGGAAAACAACAATGAAGAATATACCCTTGAATGCTTTAATTTTGATTGCAATGAAAACTTATGCACAATATTTATATTGCTTGCTACTTAAAAGTCCTTGTATACTCTTCTAGTTTATTATCCAATTACATTATTTTCTGTTGAAATTATTATTGATGCTTCAGGTCACATACATTGTGACACCTCATTAATATTCCATAATTAGTTGATATGTCCAATGTAATAATTCATACAGATAATGGATTTACCCTGTTAGGTCCACCCCACTGCGTGAGGTGCGATCGCTCTGTTTGATTACAAGGAAATCAATATTAATTCTAATGTGTCTTACTTTCACAGATCATAAATAAATTCATACTATAAATCATTTTATTGATCAAGCATTCATAATCAGCAGCAGAAAAAGTTGTAAAATAAATCCATATTGAATGGAGGAGGATGTTAATTATCGAGGGCAACAGATTGTTAATTTACTCGAGATTATTAACATCCAATAACTCACGTGACAGATAAAGATTTTTGTTTCTTACTAATAAAATATGAAAACCAAGTTTTGTTGGTTATCAAAATTAAACAAACGTATTTTACTTGTTAAATAAGCATGATTATCATGGATATATCAACTGACAAGTTTGTAAATAAAAATTTATCAAATTTACTATTTGTGAAAAATGAAAACCTGGAGAGAAGTGAGATTTCAGGCGATTTGTTACAAAAAGCTAAGAGAAATCGTGTCGCACTACTACCAACCGGAACCAAAGTGTAAAAGCGAATATGACAAATGTCTGCAGTGGCTAAAAGTTAACTGTATTGAACACAAAAATATAAGTGAAACTATAATGTTGGCTTACTTTCAAGACATGGTATGTATTTATTCTTTCAGGTTCTAGTATAAGTGATATTGATTTATTTTTCTTACAGCCTGAACCATACAGGCCTAATTCCCTGTGGACTAAGTGGTCAATGTTAAAAACAATGATGACAATTTATAGCAATACAGATTAGAGCAAGTTTCCTGAACTGGAAGCGTTTCTCAAACGAAAAAGTAAAGCTTATGAGCCAAAATAGTCTAAGGTGTTTAGTCAGGATGACATTGTCAAATTTTTGAAGAATGCTTCTGATAAGGAACATTTACTAAATAAAGTAATGCATTAAACTTTAAAAATTACACATTTATTGCTCTATTGTAAAGGTGGCTCTGATTATGGGTTATTTGGGGGCTGTAGAGGTCAAGAACATTTGAATCTGGAGAATGATAATATTGAAGATAGGGGCTCGGTTATGGTAGTTGGCATTCTGAAAAGTATAACAGATATCCGTAAGAAAATTACACTTGAGAAAGAAAACGAGTTCTCTGCATTGGGTCTAATGAGGAAGTATATGTCTTTGCGTCCGTCGGGTTCAGAAATATTTTTTCTAACGTATCACGAAAAGCGTTGCATAGTTTAGACCGTTGGTAGAATACATTTGGAAAATTGCCAAGCAAAATTGCTAGTTTTCTGGATTTATCAGATCCAGAAGCTTTCACGGGACCTTCCTTGTCTGCGGATGACTTCTACGACTGTTTGATCAATGCAAGAGCAAATATGACTACATTGAAGAGACATGGTGGATGGAGAAGTTCCATGGTAGCAGAAAGGCCGACAGCATAGAATTGAAAAATAAAACTGCAAGAATGTTGGTTAGCATGTCACATGAAAGACGTCGAACATCAACTTCATGTTTGACTACAGGCATAGGCAGTGACAATAGTTTAACGGAAAATTCTTGCACTTTGGGAAATAATTGCAGCAAAAAGACAATTGTCGGTTTATTTTTATAAATACATTGTAGATAGTTAAGGATCTTAACTATTTAGTATAACTCCCAAGAGAGTTATGAACATGTTTATAATTACGATAACTAAGGGTTTATTTGTTTATAATGTATTAGTATGAAATGATAGTATATTAAACAACAAGGTTTGAAAACGATTCTTTGCACACGAGCGAGACATATTGGCACAAGTCGAACGAGTTTTTTACGATACTTTTTATATGACTCCAAACAGAGACCACAAAAATCATATTTTAATTTAAATTCAGCCAACTTGAAACATTGCATAATTTAGGTGACAACATCAAACAAACATCACAATCTGGAGACGCGTGTGCAAAGATAATATAACAGTGTGCAAAATGTTTAGCAAACGGCGTGTGCAAAATACCATTTTCAGAGCGTGTTTTCCATGTGCAAAACCCCCTTTTGCAATGCAGCAGTATAAAAAAGCAATTATCACCTGCTTGTGTAGTATACTGCTCACCTACTATGGCCTTTAGGGTTGTGTTGTTGTGGTGTGGGCCTGACAGAGAATGACTATACACTTCCCAAACCTTAGCCAGCAATCTTTCACCTACCCTTGAATTTTAGATCCTATTGTTGGTTCTCAGGCTATTACTGTTGGAAGCGCTTCTGAGACAACCTAAGAGGACGTACATTAAATACTAAATCAGTTATTTTAAAACGTTTTACTGTTGAAGCAAATACGTATGAGCCAAATCAGAATTTCAATTGGTCCATCTGGACAACTACCATGGGTGTGCGCGTAGATAAATTTCGAGTATATCTTAATTTAACTGCGATTGTAATTAATTTATAATCAGTGTAAGTGGTGGGATTGAAATACCTAGTTCATTAACCAGAGTGTCCATGAGCAGTGTATATCGTGCAATAAAGTGTGGTAAAGAAAACACATAACTGCGAAATGAAAATTGTGGAAACTCACAGAAGGAAGAAGATAGTAATGGATGACGACATAACATATGGTATTTTATAAATGAGATTCCAAAAATAAAAAAATTGGGTTGTTATCTCAAGGGATTAAACTTTGTCTAGAATATCTAGAAGCGCGTGTTTGCCAATTAGGAGTGACATGTCCGTTTTATAAAATGAAACGGAAGGAGTATGCTGATAGAAAAAGACGAAATGGTGATAGGGCGAAGAAACTATTTAAGACAAATATTAGGAGATTGAAATCCGAATCATAGAATATACAAGGTTATCGAAACAAATAAAGTAATTTTTATATGTCAAGGTTAGGACAAATATATTCAGTCAAAAGTCGCATAAAGTGTAGCACAAAGTTGGAACCATTCAAACCAAAATAAAGGCTCGTATGTGGCGCCCTTTACAAAATGCGGAAAAACGGTGGAAAAATGTATAATCCTCATCCTGAAAAACTCCCATATCCGAAATTTCATCAAAATATTGTGAGTGTGGCAAAAGGTATTGCAAAAATGCTGCAAATAAAATTTAACTTTAACATCCTGTAACTCCGTTAATAATAATAGTTAATAATCAGTTTTGGAAAAAATTTTATAGAAAGAGGTAGCATTTATTTTCGGTCTAGAATTATGCCCTGAATTTTTTGCTTATCATTTCCGGACACCCTGTATAAGTGAAGGTGCTTTCGAGACGACAGCTCATGATGGATGCGACAGTTCTAGTTATGACAGTGATAGTGAAAGAACTAGCTAGTGACCAGTAATGTATAAGTATTAATAAAGTGTATAGTACAGTGTATAACAAGTGTAGCGTATAGTACCTGTTAATGTGTGGGCATTTTAGTGACAGTGCAAGTAACCAGTAGTGCATAGAGAGTCTGTATGGAGCAATATATTATAGGTATTAAAGTGTGATATCTGTAGAGTGCATATCAGGGTTTAAGTGGGTGGTGATGGCCATCCCCGTCAAATGGACGGCGTTCTACAATAATTGCTAAGAGGGACATTGACAAGTTTATAAACTTTTAAAAGTAAATTATTAAAATGCTAAGTTCACTCGGCACTATTAACTATTTTTGATAATTTTGTGCTTTTTGAACACTTCTCAAGTGGCACGCCTATGGAATCTTGTCCCCTGCAACCCTCACCTCCCGCGCTCATCTAAGTGCTGTGAATTAGTCACTCTTTTCTATTTTGGAACTCGAGTATAGCGATATTTAACATCGTCGATGATATTTAACGATCGATAATTTCCTGCTATTCGTGTTTTTCAGGTTAAATACATCCAAACAAAGCTCGGTCATTGGAAGTAAATAAAGCTTAACTGTTACTCTGCTCCGGAAAAAAAAAAGAATAAATAGCTGCCGTAATGTCCGTGATTGATAACCCATTAGTGTCGAGGCTGTAATCAGTTGGATTAAAAATTATTTTCGAAACCTGCGATGGCAACGATTTCTGTGTCGCCGTGCGAAGGTGATTTGTAATGGACTTTGCGAGATAATAGGTTCGTTAAACAAACGCTTATAGTGGCAGAACGGTGGAAGATCTACACTGAGAGATCTGTTATACATGTTTTCAAAGAAGTACAAGGTGATCGAGAATGATTAACCGGATTCTGAATCCCTGCCTCAATTGCTATCAAAACTAATTCCCACTTGGTAAATTACTTTTTACAGATCGATATTAAAAGCGTAGTTTTAGTGACAGCTGTCACATTTAATGCCTAGGGTAATTAAAAAATAAAATTAGGGCTTTAAGGAAAGTAATTTTATTTATTGTAAACATTTATAGTTAAATTAGAACAGCGTATAAGGAATATCCCTTGTCCTGTTTGTTTTGAAACATGTATTTTGTCTGTCACTTGAAGTGTCTTCACTAGTACATGGTTTATGAGCAGTTGAATCCACCAAAGTGGTTGAATTATTTAAAAAATCGATTCCAGCACTTGATGTACTTGGAGTAGAGGAGGGTTTTTTTTCTAACTGATTTGCGAGTTATGAACTGCTCAATCTAGCCTTCAACTACTGTTGAAGATTTTCATCCCCTATGTATTTTAAAGATATCAACTCCTGAATGTATTAATAGTGCAGCTCAAGCTCTACGGATCATCATCCAGTTTGAGAAACGCAGCAACTTGTTTTACATTTTCCCAATTGTATGAATTCCTACTAATTGGTTATATGATTTACCATTTGAATATAAAAAAACTTACTATATATTAGTGGAGGTCTTGCATATATTTTCGATATATGACTAAATATTCGCTTACAATAAAGTATCTTTTATTTTTGTAGTTGGCAGAGTGATCAACAGATGTGGTAAAAATTATTGCCACTTAAAATAATAATAATCCTAGTAGTATTCCTCGTTTACAAAAATATTTTGTTTATAATCATTTTTCTTTTAAGTACGTATCATCGGAGGCTTCCATTTGAAATTTTTAATTTGTTCATTTTCTAAATCGCCTGGTTTTTAGCACAATATCCATCCGATTGCCGTTTCAAGAATGCCTTTAGTTTTAGATACTTAGACATTTAAAAGTACACACAGATATTGACCATAATGAAAAAGATTTAATTGCCTAATTCAGAAAAATATACTTACTAGCAGTTAAGACAATCCATTCCGTGCGTTCAGAAACAGGTCAATCATTCTGGATCTCCTGTATTTTCTGCTGATGATAGTCATGATAATTAATAAGTGATAACAGCAATGATAATATAACTCTTTCTGTTATAAGTACAGTGAATCCAAAAGTCTAGAGTCTCATGTGAGTAAAACTGTTATTTTTTATTGTTTATGTCGTCATCAAGTATGCTGACAAAGTCAACAGGCAAGTGATCTGGTGTAATAACTTTAATTATTCATTTAATCAGAGAGTTTAAATGGAAACAACTACATACCTTTATAATATATAAAAGTACAAATCACGCCAAGACGAAAAAACCGTCGTTACAAAATGGTTAATTCATTAGTTAAATTGCGGGATGGTCACAATGTCATTGGTTTAGACTCTTTAATCTTGAGTAAACCACAAATTAGCAAAACAGAAGTCACTTAAGTCACACAATTTATTAAAGTACAGATAACTTTAAGCAGATATTTGTTTTTCAGATGTTAAGGGAAAAAGTTTGTGTACGTGTAAAATTTCATTTAGATAGATTAAAAGAAATTTGTGACAGAAGAATAGAAAAACTTGTGAATATAACAGATTTTTTCTTAAGTCCAAACTGGTAACACTAAATACTGTTAGTATTGTATTCTAATACGTTATACCTTTTTGGCTAAACCGTCAAAAAGGACAACAAGGTCTTTGACTGTAAGGTAATTTTTGTTGGTAAAAGAAACAATTTTGCATTTGGATACACTGGGATACAATTTATTTTTAGCACGCAAAACCTGTAAATTATGTAAATAATTTAATAACAATCACCCATTAATAAAACTGAAGTAAATATTTCCATATCACTAATAGTTTATTTCAATTAATTGCTTAACGTATAATATTCTTGTAAGAAATATTTAATGTTGTCACTTTCAATTCTATTCTATTATTACGACTGAACTTTCCGAACAATGCCATTGCTGCTACTAATAAGAATATTGCACATGGTTTTATAAAGAAAAGTCTGTAAAAATATTCACGTCTAGCAATGAGTGGAGAAATAGAAATTGAACTAAGTAAATTATAGTGACAGACAGATAAATGCTATTCGTTCTAAAATGTGGCAGTTTCTAATATTTGCGTAGAACATATTTGTACGAATCTTATAGGTAGGACACTTAACAAATGACACACATCCAAGTTTACTTCTAGCAAAGGCAAAGTGAAGAGTTTTCGAAATATTTATATTAAAAAAAAAACGTCACTGCTGAATCATTTTTAAATAATACATCTAATTGAAAACACATTAGTGAACAAGCTTCTCGGTGTATCCTCGCCTAATGGCACGAATCTGCATGAAATCTATTGACTGTTGTTACCATCCTGCTATCGCTCATACTAAGCGGTCGTTTGTAGGGTTCGATCCAACGTCCTCAATATGGCGTCGGCTAATCGGGAAGGACGAGGTGGTTATAGCAATCCGCAGGTTGATGCTCCATCGGTGATTGCTGCGAGTTTCAATAATAGACAATTCCTATTTACTCTGAATGGGATATCTGGGTATAATCGCATAACAATGGAGGTCAATGGCGTACAGGCCACATTCGAAAGCTTGTTTCCTTTATCTGAATAAAAGTATACCAAAAGAGGTACTTTCACTAACACAAGGATGTAATATCTTTAAGATTAACTTTTACAGACCTCTTCTTTTTCGAGATGCAAGGTAAAACCTTAAATTACTACTTTTAAGGAATTATTTATATCTCAGATATCGGAAAGGTGAACATTGCCTTTGTTAAAGTTTTTTACTTAAAATTCAGTAACGTAATTGAACTTTCTCCACAAAGTGTCTCCTTTAAAATATGACCCAAACATACATTGAATAGAACACCCTGTACAGTTTTTTCTATATTTTCCCTTTATAATGATATATAGTAATTACAAATGTATATTTTCGGAATTAACAAAAAATGTAAAAAAATTGACAAAATGTTGCATAGTGCATAGTTGACCATGTATTTTAATATAGTTACACAACATCGATTCATGAACTCTACCTCAATTACTTTAGGAAAAATATATGCAAAATAAACAGTTATTTAAACAACTGAGTTACATAATAATGGTTAATCAATATTTTGTATGCTACATCTAATGGATCTTTAGCACGATAATTAATAATATCCTATAATAATACGGCGTGTTAGACTCCATCAGACTTTTTAAAGCATAAATCCGTTTGCTTACAAGAGATGACCTCATAAAATTCTTAGATACGGGCCCTGATATCAATTACTTATTGCTAAATGTGACTCTAATTATGTAGTTTCTGGAGGTAGTAGAATTGGAGAACTTGTAGCTGTATATCGATGACCTCGAAGACAGGATATGTATTAGTTCTCATAATTCCACATACTAAGACTTATAAACAAAGAATATTCACTGTTGTCATACAATTGACTTATTTCGAAAATATATCGAACAGAAGGGGTCGCCTAGCTCACATTGACCGGCTGAGAGGTCGATCTTTCAAGTTAAGCAGCGTGGACGCAGGCCGGAATTTGGATGGGTGACCAAACTTGGGCTGAGCTGAGACTGTAGTCCGCCCGAGGTCTGGGGTCTGGCCGCTCACCATGTTCCGCCGGTGCGGTTGCTTGGTTGGGAGATCGATCTTTCCGGTTAAAGAAGCGTGGACGCGGGCTGAGTTTGGATGGGAGACCAAACCTGGGCCGAGACTGTGGCAGTCCGCCCGGGGTCTGGACACTCAACATGCTCCGCAGGCGCACGCACGTGTGGCAAGGCAGAAACCCCGATAAATGGAAATAAGGACAGAGCAACAAAAAATCTCTGTAACTCGGACCCATACTATCACACATAATCTGTAAGAGACTTTGCCACCGAGCCATCCATATTAATTGGATGGTTTGAAAGAAGAACTCTCTTAGTTTGGAGGATGTACAAAGGGCCCAAGGGCCTAAGTGCTGCACTGGGAAGCAATTTCCGCTGCACCTCCACACAATTACATACATACATACATATATCGAACAGAAGCTAAGAAATGTACCCCATCGACGATTCTTTTTTACCTATAAAAATCAGAAATGCACAGTGCAGCCCGTAGGTTTAAATACATTCTCTAAGATGCTATAGAAGAGATCAGAGTTTCGTGGAATTGAGAATGCACATATGTATACTGGGCATAGTTTTTGACGATCTTCAGCTACTTTACTTGCTGAAGCAGATGCTGATTTGTCAGTATTAAAAAGACATGGTGGATGAAGCTCTAATTCTGTTGCGGAAGGCTATATAGAGCAGAAATATATTAAGCAATAGGGTTGCATTTGATACATTTGGGCGTCCTAAAAATAGCTAAAAGAATTTATCAACTATAAGAAGATAAGTTTCAAGTTTCTTCTGCTGAAAATGAAATCGTTAAAAATATTGTTTCTAACGTTTCGGAGCAAGTGGGTATCCATTCCAGTCGGTAATTGTATCAGTCTCAACTTCACTTGCAATATTAATATTAAGTATATAGATTAACTATGTATTTCGTTGGTGTGTTTAGATAATAAAAGTTTCCAACCAAATTGCACTGATGTTACAGTTGTTATGGAGTTAATAAAGTCGTTTGAATCTGTCACAGTTGAAAAAAATAATTTTAAATAATTGATTCATATGAAAATAGTAATGAAACTTGCATTAACAAAATATATTCAAAACTTCTCGACCGAGTCATGGGGACAATGCCATTGGTTATGTTCAAATAAAACAAGAACCTTGTTCATTTGAATTGAAGGCGCAAATCACCTCAGATGACATGAAACATGAATTAAAATAAACAAATTATACCGTATTGTTGAAAATTTCTTTAAATAACAAAAAATACTTCTGATCTAATCTGATAAATAGCTATATGTTTAACCTTAATTTTAATTTATATAACTCAACTTAAAGGAAGCCACCTGAAGAAGCAATCCTAAAAATGCAGAAATAGGTCAGATGCCATTTATTGTGGTTGAATTTTCGAGTTCCCACTGTCAAAAGTGAACTTAGATATTTATAGAGTGTTTTCATTAAACCAGGTTAGTAAATTTAGAGAGATTATATTCTTTAGATAATTATTGAATAGAGCTTTGTCTGTGGAATTGTTCATGAGTATACCTAGATGTTTGGTATCAGAGAGCATCCATATGACTTCATTGATAGGAATTATAGTAGATTTGATTTATATTGGCTTAAAATACCTTTCTAATACAATAAAAAATGTTACAAAAGCTAATAATAAAGAATATATGGGTAGATATTGTGGAAGTAATTCAAAGCTGGTTGGGGCTTTAGTCCACAGAGTAGTTAGATTCACACAATATTATTAATACCTAAACATAGATAAAGGAGAGAATTAATCAAGTTTCCAAATATGCACCTTATTCGACTGAAACTTCTACATGATATATTAAGAGCAACATCTTTTCTCTTTGACTAAAAGATTAATCTTAACAGATGTCCCGAAACTTATTTCCATTTTCTTCACTCCTCCGAGTTGAGTTTACTTGGCCCCTCTTTACAAGAAATTTTAAAGTTGCGGGTTCCAAGGACAAAATTATGAGAACCCCGGACTAAATTGATAAATTACGAAGTTTAGTTTTCCATTTCCAATGCAATTTCCTGCTTCCCCGGCTCCTTCTTCGCAGGAATGGCTAGCGATCGTTCTTATTGCACATTTCTGGTATGAAGGCAGCACTCAATTTACCTTTTTATTGGCCCTTAACATAGATAATAAAATGCAAAACACTAAGTTCGTGTTTCAGCTTCTACGAGGCGGATTGTCAGTTAGTGAGACCGTAAAGTTTTAAAGGAAATCGATTGCATTGGGAGTGAAAATTCTCAAGGATCTGGAATGAGGTGAGAACTATGTGAAGCGTTTAGGTGCCCCTAAAGTGTTAAATTAGAAAGCAGTAGTATAAATTGCAACGGAGTGTACTTTAAAAATTTAAATTCCGGCTATATTGTTAAAGTTAGTGTCATTGTTTTATATTATTTTCCGTTATTTTCTTTGCAGCTAAAAGTACACGTTTCTGCATGATTTTTGTTACATTATGCAGTAGGCTTATCGTACTGTTGTGAGAATGCTTGTGTCCAACGTTTTCCTGCAAAGGTAAAAGAGTCTATTTGCAAAAATATGATTTTGAGAAAATCAGCATTTTATAATTTATCTGAATAGAATCTGATAAGAAAATATCTATTAAATTGATTAGGTTTTAAACTTTTTCTACGATTCATAATTGTTTTGTCTTAGTTTTTTTATGTATATATAACTTTATCACAAAAAGTCAGAAGAATCTATTATATACAGGGTGTCTGTAAAAGGTCTTTACAAAAACATACCACATATTCCTTAGACCAAAATAAGTCGATTTAAGTAAAATTACCTTAGTACAAAGTTGCTTCGTTTGGGCTCCAGAGGGCCTTGAAGTTACAATTTTTAAATCGTTTTTCCCATATAAATTTAAAACGGCATATGCGATTTTGCTGAAATTTGGTATATTGGTAGAGTTTTATGTGACCAAAAAAATGGTGTTAAATTTTTTTTCGATATTAATCTATAGGCGTAGAACTTGATTTTTTTAATAATTGCACCTTTAAAAATTCTACGGCAATGGAAGAAAAGGAGTTTGAGTATGAAATTTAGATTGCTCAACTCATTTACTTTAAAAAAGGTACTCTTGATAAGACTCGATTACTCTCATGGTTTTCGCTAAATTTCTGTTTTAATAATTTAGAGTGTATAGGTTTCACAAAAATATTTATTTACAACATAATCAAAAAAATCGTACATGGCAAGAATCGAGTATTTTTGTTAAAAGTCGCAATTAGAGGTGTTGAAAAAGATATGAAAAAAGTACATTTTTATGTTTTTCATCGTATAAAATTTTGTCCGATAATAATACATAGGCGCAGAACTTGATTTTTTAAATAATTGCACCTTTAAAAATTCTACGCCAATGGCAGAAAAGGGGTTTGAGTATGAAATTTGGATTGGGTACTCATTTACTACAAAAAGGTACCCTTGATAACACTCGATTTACTCAAAGTTTGTATTTTAATAATTATTGTTTATGTTCTAAAATGCAAATTTCGTCAAAACCATGAGAGTAATCGAGTCTTATCAAGAGTACCTTTTTTAAAGTAAATGAGTTGAGCAATCTAAATTTCATACGCAAACTCCTTTTCTTTCATTGCCGTAGCATTTTTAAAGGTGCAATTATTAAAAAAAAATCAAGTTCTACGCCCATGGATTAATATCGGACAAAAATTTTACACCATTTTTTTAGCCACATAAAACTCTACCAATATACCAAATTTCAGCAAAATCGCATATACCGTTTTAAATTTATATGGGAAAAACGATTTAAAAATTGTAACTTCAAGGCCCTCTGGAGCCCAAACGAAGCAACTTTGTACTAAGGTAATTTTACTTAAATCGACTTATTTTGGTCTAAGGAATATGTGGTATGTTTTTGTAAAGACCTTTTACAGACACCCTGTATAAGATTATTTTACCTTTGTATCTAGGAATGTTATTGTTTTCACAAAACATCTGCAGTAATGTACATTAGAGCTATTTCATAATCTTATAGAATGGTAATAGATTTTGAAACAAAAGTGGAAAATATCTTTATTAAAATAAATCTAAATTCAGATTGAACAAATAATCTTAAACAAAAGAATATTTTAAATGCTTTCAAATGCCTTTATGCAATGCATTTTTTAACAATACTAATTTTCATTCTGTTTCATAGACAAAAGAATCTAATGCATACATTGTTGGTCTAACCTAAGGCAAAACAGTCTAATGTACAATAGGTTTTTCGTAAATATTCATTCAATCAAAGACAAAACGATCTAAAGTACATTAGCCTGTTCTGCCTTTGTTTATATGCACATTCACATTATTAAAAATCTAAAGTACATTAAACTGTTTTGCCGTTGAAATTTCTAGCAATATATGTTCATTAGACTCTTTTGCCTTGGAATGGCCGGCAAGTTCATAACAATAGAGTGTTTTTTCAATTTTCTAATTTTAAAACCCCTTAGGTATCCTAGGAATACCGTTTTTGCACCAAAACGTTGAGCTCCTTCTGCACATTACATTTATGTAAAAATATTAAAATAGACAATTTTGTGATTAGACCCTTTTGCCTTTGCAGGGAAGAACGTATTTCAGCGGATGCAGGCAGCATTAAGCGAAAAAGTTAAATTTTACTCAAGGTGCTTATGAGTTCCGCTCGAAGCAGCTTACCATCTAACGGTAAATAGCAGTAAATCTGTTACGATTCTGAATTACGCTGAACACAAGTAATCTCTCATTAACTATTTTAACCCATCTCAAATAATATAATAACTTTTAATATGCATTTTTATGACACGTTGTTTCGCTATTCTAACCCCACATTTTAACAATTATTTTCACATACTTATAATCAAATTATTTATTAATTGATATATTGATTTTACTTCGGTACTTTTGAACATTCGCAGGTGACATGAGATACCATTCTTGTTATTTGTTAAATTCTATATTATTAAATGCAAACACGGAATTCCAGGAAACAACTACTCTGCGGGCTAATGCCCCGACCAGCATTGAATTACACCTGGAAAACTTATAGCAACAGCTAGAGTCATTCGTCAGAAGCCCACCAGACATATACCGGTTTCGAGCTTATTAGCTCTCATCAGTACGCCATAGGTAAGGTATCTGACGAATAATCCTAGCTGTTTAGTCTGTCTAACCGGACAGAAGGGACCATGAGTACGCGGTGTAGAACTAACTACATTTATCGGCCCTTCGCTACTCCATGCCGGACTGAAAATGTCACAGGCACGAAGCGTTCTACATGCAGTAGACACCATTGAAAGCTGCAATATATCGCAACTATCCATTATTTAATAAATAAAACGTTTAAAACTGAAACTGTCACTAAAAACTAAAATTACAATGTCAACACAACCGTTCAGTCTTTGGTCCGCCACAACCGAGAACCTAATATTCTTCAGATAAATATTCTTATGGCAATGAATATAATCAATATTCTATTCTTTTGTGTACAATCGTGGGTTATCTTCATCCTAGTATTGTTTTGACACTTCCTCCGTGACACAGGGTTACACGCACATAGCACTTGTCAGTCGATATAAACTTATGCTGTGTTGTTGGTTGCATTGTTTCTAATACAATACTCTCCAAATGCCAAACAGCACTAGTGGTCAGAAAAGTAATATTACAGAGCACTGTAAACGCCTCGGGAAATTTAAAATAATAATACTACAATATTATTATATGCAATCATGGTCGATTCTTGTTAATATCGGTACTATTATTAGTATTATTATTATTTAATTCTATAATAAGTTAAAAAGTGGCACGAGCTTTAGTGTACTTTGCGCCTTTACCTACAGATGGCGCCAGCATTGGAAGATCCGTCAAATGTCGCAAATATTTTGATATTAGTTTTCAGTATTTACTTTTCGCACATTCAAATTCGTGTAATCGCGGAAATTACGGATATAGTACTAATTTATGGGAAGGGCGACGAAAGTGCATATCGTGCAGCAGCAGAATATCAAAGACGTTTTCCAAATAGACGGAATATGCCAAATCCTCGTACATTTGTACGAATTGTACAACGTCCACGAATGTTGTTTTACACGTGCTGGAGTTTTAAATACGTATATACCGTAACTTGAAAATAAAAAAGAACCAATTTCATACTTTTAAAAATTCCTTGTAACTTCTTTTTTACTTAGTGACATAAAATAAAGTATTTTTAAACTACAATAGATATACCTACAGAAAAAAAGTATTTTTTTATTTATGAAAAGGTCGAGGGAAACCAAGAGGTCCCCAGCAAGCACAACAATTTTTACAACAAATTATAGGTAATGTAAACAAGTTAGAAAACAGAAAATAATTCAACTTTCTTGAAATCTCCAAATATCAGTCCTGGAAGTATCAGTAAGGTAGGTTTTACTCTCAGTGCTACCATATCGTGTTTCTCATTAAATAATCTAGTATTTTGTAAATAAACCTTTCTTTAAAAGCGCCGTAAATCGTTACACGTGGCAACGGGATGCTCTGTCACTACCTTTGACAACTTTCACTTTGACAGAACATACCTAACCTCGCAGCTGACAGGCGGCATAGTCGCCGAGAAATTAGGGGCTAATAAGGTTTTGAAAATAATTTTTTGGCGCTTTATAAATAAGTTTGGAATTTTTTTGAAGGGTGATACCGTTAATTGTGCTTTTTCCTATACCCTCTTAAAATGTTTGTACTAAGTCATAATTAACTCTGTATACTTTAAATATACCTCAGTGACCTCTGTGAACGTTGAATACACGTTTTCGAAACCGAAATGGAATATCAACGACAAACGCCACAGCCTAACACCGGAACATTTACAGCAGTTGCTGGTTATTCAGTTTTATTTCATTAATCCAAGTGAATAGTTGTGTTGTGTTTTGTAAACTAATAAATTTAATATGAATAATGTTGGATACTATAAATTAACTGCACAGTATAATAGTTATTTCAGTACGTTTACTTCTGAAATTAATATTATTTCCTTTAATTAATAGTGTGCCAGCAAATTAATGCACAAATTTTTTTATAAAAATTCACGAAATAAAATATATAGGTACCAAAACCACTCAGCCAAATAATCTGGTTTTGTTCTCTAACTTTCTGCACTGCTGTATAACACATAATTAAAATTATTTTTAATGCGCATTTGCAAACCAAAGTCGAAATAATTAAACCAAATAATAACGAAGTTTATGCCACACTCCCCTAAATTTGTTTATATCCGGTCTTCCCCGCTTTTTTATTTTTACTTTAACGAGAATTAAATCCGCCAACAAAAAAAGAGCAGGCGTAACACGGGGAATCACAATCGTCCAATTAGAGTACTGTAATTGCCTCGAAAACAAACAGCTATAAAGCGTTCATATCCCAACGCCGAGCCATTGTTATCCTTGTTTCTTCTATTGTATCATAAAAAGTCATCCGGATTCGTTCATCAAGCAGGATGAGATTTGAAAAGGATAATAAAATGTTCATCCATCTGTGGACGCTATCTGAGAACGATTACGCTTTGTTTATGGGAACTTCTCCCAGTGAAAAATGTTACTAAATAGAATTCAATTTTTCTTTTATAGTATTTCCGAAGTCAGTTGGAGCGTAAAAACAAATTCGCTCATATCCACGACAGTACATTTATAGATTTAAAAGTGTTTTACAATTTTGAAATGTTTTTTACCATATCTTCTACTTTATGAATGGAGCCTGACGATATACAGGGTGATCACTTTTACGATACCCGATACATAAATCTCGGAAACGATATATATACAGGGTGGCTTAAATAAAGTTGCGCGTTTTTTATGTCTTTTAATTATCTCAAAAAGAGTATAAAGTATTTTGCGTACTGAAATAGCGACTAAACAATTGGATTTTAATTTTTTAAGAAAATGTTATACAGTTTAGTACTTTTATGTGTGGCTCTGACTAAGTACTAATATTGTAATAAACGTTTGTTCATATGAAGTGCAATCATTGAATGCCTGCCACTGGTATGCAACAGGGATACATTATGTTGCATCTTCTATAAGACGGCTCAAAAGTGATGTAACATTTAAATTTAGCACTCCCTAGAACCCATAGACATCAAATTTGGCATCAATACATCAACAACTGCACCTTGTGTCTCTGTTATTACTTTACACACCTAAATGTATTCTTAATATTTTAGCCTAAGCTGTTAGCAGATAGTCTGTGATCTATTATTTATGAATCACGCTGTATAGTAATGGAAGTTCTTACATATTCTCATGGTATGAATTTGAGTTATTTGTCTCTAAATTCATCTGGCATCTAAAATTTTTGGCGTGGTCTATCATAACCCTCTTCACGCTGATAATTTGTCTCAAAGTAACGCTTTTGAGATAATATATTGACAGTTACCGAAGGTGATAGGGGAATATTTTATATAACCGCATCCAGACTCCTTTCTTGGACCTCTCAGAGTTTTACCCTCTTCCCAATCACAGTGGTCAGCCGTCCACTCTACTGATTAATGATCGGTTCGCAGACACGATCCCCAACATTTGTTGCTTAATTGCATCAAATTTACCTGCTAGCCGGCGCATACAGCCATTCGTGTTTGACTGGTGCTCTGCACGGTCTTCATTAAGGGAATGGAACTGGTCCATGCCAACTGATTCCTGAATTTCGCTTTAGTTTTGATGTTAGTTTTGTGTGTGTTTGTGAGTGTTTATTTCGTTTTTATTGCATCTAAAGCGACTACAACCCTTAATAGCTCTTACAGATTTATCAAAATAAAAAAATCTATATCCAACGACCAAAATAGTAAGGGTGATTAATTCACGGCACTTAGTATTAATTGTTGATATAATCTGTACGGGTGAAGACTGCAGAGAGCAAGATTCCATAGGTGTACCACTCTAGAAGGGTTCAAAGAACACAAAATTACCAAAAATAAATTGACGTTCAGTGAATCTACCACTTTAAGTGTTTACTTCAACTCGTCCTTTTTGACGGCGATGGCCTACCACCACCCCGTTACCTCCCTGATGCGCACTCCGCGGATATCACACTTGTATGTGGCAAAATAGTAGCATACTTTTGGCATCGTATTTATTTTTCCATATTCCATCAGTGTTTATATGAACTATAAGTATATCAAACATATTCCTCGATTCAAACTTCGATCTTCCAACAGTTTCTCCGCCATATTATTATTTTGTCTTTTTATAACAGTATACTTCTTCTGTTTCGCAAAAGCACTGCTCTAGATATTCTAGGCAATGTTTCATTCTGTCAGATAACAACCTGATTTTTTTACCATCTAACTATAAATTGTTTGCATATTTTGTATCATCCACCTGTATTTTCATCCTTTCGTGAGTGTCCAGTGTTTCCTGTTTCACAGTTGTATATTCTTCGTTGCCATTCTTTATTTCACGATATTACACTGTCTTGTTAACGAACTGCATCACTGACTCTCATATTTTGGTGTCATTTGCCTTGATAGGTGCGACATTACTCTGATGTATAAAGAACCGTTGTAAAGGGGCGAAACATTGGTTAAAAAATCTAAAGAAAATATTTGTACATTTCGAAACTGCTTATTGAATAAAATCATGGATCATTTTCCTTTACATTTTTTAGTGCTACATCTCTCCCACACTTAAATCATGTTACAGATAGAAAGAAATCATTCGTAGATTGTCGTATTGCGTACTAATGACAATAACTTTTCAAATTGAGACAGTTCCTAAGTTGATCACCTTGTTACTGACGTTTAATTAGATTTGAATTAATGACGCCAGCTATTGGCCACTTCCTAATTATAGAGGGTAGTTAAATTTCAAAGCTGGTCGTACATATACAACATCAAAACAACACCATTAAATCTGCTTTGAACGTATCTGACCCACATCGGCATGTTGGTGCACGCTAAAATGTAGCTAATTGTTAATATATTCCATAGAGGATCAAATTAGTAATGTATGTTTATTTACTGATGACACGACACGTTTATTTTCTTGAAATTGGTTTTGTATCATTTTAAAAATGCAATAGATATAAAAGAATGAACTTGACAGAATATAGTTTTGGGAAATATGACACTATTTATCCTTCCTTATAGTGAAACAGAATATTCCTTATGTGACATCATTTGAGGAAACCATCACGTTTTATATGATTCGAAAGCATCAATTCATTGCAAAGTAACAATTTGTACGATTTTGGAGCTGTTTTACCCAAGAAAATGTTTGTAACATTCATTAAATCATTTCAACAGATGTAACTTACTGGAGATACAAGCTTAGCGATCCAAAAGAAAAAATATAAATTATAGTCAAGTACATGTAAAAAAGACAGAGGTCACAAAAGCAAGAATAAAGAGATTTGGTATATTCGTATATCAATGCAAGTTGGGATTAAATGTAAGATCGAGACAATATTATTGAAGTCTTGTAAAAACTGAAGTCCTTACAAATTTCTTCTCTCTATTCAATTAAATATTATTTTAAGTTAAATCGGTAAATCAAAGAATGACTTGAACTGGCATTTGACTATTCAATTGGAATTAATAATGGTATTAGCAAGAGGAGAAATTCCTGTCTGGGTTCTCTCTAGATCACTTAAAGTTTCAAGATTGCAACTAGAACGCTGAAATCCAATGTGTGAAAAGTAAATTCTAATGACTGTAACATAATCAGTAACAATGGTGTTCTAGACAATAAATTTTTCTAGCTAATGTGCGTAGGTTATAAATTATTAAATATATAAAAAGTTGTCCTTATAGTTTTCTCTACATCCATAAGCTAATGCCTACTTATCGGTTTTCAGATCTCTTTCTCGAAAGGTCCATTATCAATGCGTTGGAAGGTCTGATTTGATATATCATATTAACATTGGAAATGTCTGTCTGTCGACCAATTTAAAAATAATAATTTGGCAGTAATTTAAATTTAATTAGAGCATCTGCCGCATCATAAACATAAAGAGTCAAGTGGTTGTATAATCTTCGAACTCGTTGGTACATTATCAGTTAGGTGTCTTGACGTTTTGAGAGATTTATCTCTCTCGAGGAAGAGAGCACTATGTGGCGTGATATTATTCAACCATTGATAATTGGAGGGTTAGTAAAAGATTTCTAACAGTTCTATACTTCCCTGGATTGAAAGTCTTTTAAAGCTGCTTGACTGTCAACCTCCATATACAAAAGCAATAAATCAGATTGTTGCCTAATGTATAGTTAATTAATTATTAAGTATGATCATTTTGGTTGAAACAAAATCAACTTTTAAAGATATTTAAGATAAAAGGGAGACATCACCACTTTCAGAGTAAGGTACAACAACAGTTTTGTCCTAGGTTTGCTCTGGCTTAGAACACACAAATACTTGCAGTTCTCAAAAGATCATCATCCAGCTGAAAATTGAGAATTGTGAGAGTTTACAATAAATTCATGTCAATCTTTGACATATTATAGTAATTTGTCTTAGTCTATTTGCTATCCACCTGATTTTTCTCCCTAAAAAGTAATCAAACAGTGGTAGTTTAAACAAAATGGTCCTGTTTTCGTCAAACAAATTTATTCTGATCATTACAAAAATAATGACATTTTTGACTAAATTTATATAAGAATTTCTGTCAAGCTACTTATTACATAAGAATCGTCATGGTTCCAAATAATGCTGATTCAAACCAGATGAATACTTGGACCAAACCGAATTTATACTAAACACAAACAGACATTGTTGACATTTGCATTGTCAAGTACACTCCGTACCTTGGGACGCGAAACTCTATCGATCTCGGAAAATTATTCGCATCGGATAGGACAAGGCTACACATTTTCCACCTGGCCTTTCTCTCCAATACTACATGAAGTAGAAGGGCTAATAAGAGCGGTCAAGCTTGCATATTTTTTGAATACCAATAAAAAGTATTCAATTTGATCAGAATACGGTTAGTCCATTGAAAAGTTAAATTTGGGGCCGCATTTTTTAGAGGACGCAATTTTATTGTTTAGATGTGAGGGAGGGGATCAAAAAAATCTTAACTTGAAGTTTGTGGGGTCAAACCCTCCAGCTTCGGCCGCCATCTGGAAAAGGAGGTTAAATTGTTAACAACAAAAAGTTACTAGACTAAAATTGTAGAGGATTCAATTTGTATGACCAATAGTTCACCTGATAAATGCTAAAAACAATTTAACCCCTTCTTCCAAGATGGCGGCCAAAGCTGGAGGGTTGTGATCCCACAAACTTCAATTTAAGCTTTATTTGACCGCTCCCTCACATCTAAACAATAAAATTGCGTCCTCTAAAAAATGCACGCTAAGGCCAAAATAATGTAACATTTCAATGGACTAGGTAGATTGACGATTTTCCTGAATGGAGTTTTTCCTACTTTCGTCATCCAAATCTATTCCACCACCAAAATAATTATGTGTTTGATTAAATTTATAGAAGAATTTCTGTTGAGCCACTTGTTGCATGAAAATCGCCACGGTTGCAAGTAATGGTCATCCAGACCAGATGAAGACTTGACCAGAACGGATTTATACTTGATGAAAACATTAAATATAAAGTAGTTAAACACAAACAGACCAATCATTTGCATTGTCAACTACACTCCGTACCCTGGGACGCGAAACTCTATCGATCCCGGAAAATTGTTTGCATCGGATAGGACAAGGTCTGGCCGCAACCGGTCCCCTTTGATGAATGCTAATAACAGGCGATAATATATCTATTTTGTAGTGCTTCTGATTAATGGCCGGCCTGTTGACATGTTCCTAAACATGAACTGCTTAATTTTATTCTAACTCACTGGCGCTATACAGCGCGTTAATGAGTTTGTTGGAATCTCTACTTTATCTCGCTGCGATTAATCTTATGCAGCTCATACATCACTGCAGGGGCGGCGGTGGGAAAAACACCGGAGGCGGAGGTAGTTGCCCTGTCATTTATAAAGGACGAGACGGGTCACTCGCTAAAAAAAGGCGTCGACAACTCCAAATAAATTAAAGATACAGCCTTAGTTATACAGAATGGCGTTATTCCTGTGCGTTTTTATACTTAACTGTATCAAGAAAGGTTTTTCTTATGATATAATCTATATTTCCAGTTTTAATAAGAAATAATTACTTTCCCCAAAAACAAAGAGAAACTAGAAGACATATATGTGTTCATTACGTTTAACATAAGCAACATCCGAATTGTCATGGGTCCCTAAAAGACCAGGATTGGCTTAAGGGATGTCGCGAGCTGCAGACTTTGGGACAATGCAGATGAGGACTCGATTCACATCCTTTGTAACTGTGTCTGTTTAATGGTAAAGAAATACAAATATCTTGGGGCGGCTTTTCTGTCTCCTCAAGACAGAGAGAGTCCAGACTTTTACGCACAGCACAGGCCTGTTTTGAACTTTTTTGTAATAATTACATGTCTTTGAATGTATTGCCAACAAAGAGGATCTTAGAGAGATGGTTTACAGCTGGACACGTCATATTTTAACTATTTTAAATTAAAAACCTTTTGTCGTACATCCGGATATTAAATTATTTTATTGAACCAAATTTATAAACATATTTACAATCGATTGTGTGTCAATATTACACAAGTGAACTTCAAAACAATAAAATGTGTCAAGTTGCAAAGGTTACTATCAAACCAGACTATGTCTATCTTTCTTGCTCTGTCTAAGAACCAAGCGATAGACTTGCTGGCATTTCCCATTGTTACAATAGATAGTATAATTCTGATGGACTCAGCATTTTCCGAATGTGTATAAATACTATTGAAAATGGGCTAATGTCAGCAGAGCCAGAGCCACAGCCAGTCCATGGCCAAAGGGCGGCGGTCAGCTGTTGGCTGGCTCTAATCTTTAGAAGAGATTCTCCCCGGCGCAAAGGTATTATTGTAAGTATAGCTGTTATGTTTGTTTGAATAAATCTGTATTTTTATTAAAAGGTTGAGTTTCTACCTCTCACAGGAGCCAAGCGAGTACCCCAAGAATATAAGAGAGGTATCATTTTTATATGTTTATAGGTGGTGCAGGACAGTCACACTTTCCGTGACATTTGGTGGAAGTGCAGGACAAAATTTAAAATCAGATATAGACAAAGCTAATTATTTTAACAATGTTTTTATCAATATAGGAAAGCATATGGCAAATAAAATTGAAAAATCTGTTCCTGTTCCAGAAGTAATGTCTGTTAATGAGGAGTCATTCTTTCTTCATCCTGTAACAAAAAAAGAAATTATAACTGTTATTTCTACTTTAAAAAATAATACTGCACCAGGTCTTGATGGAATATCAGCCTTTTTGATTAAACAATATCATTATTACTTTTTAAACCCGTTGTGTCATATTTTTAATTTATGTTTTTTAAGGGTGATAATTCCAAAAGCTTTTAAAGAGTCAATCATAACACCATGTTTTAAATCTGGGGAAAAAATCTTGCTACGAATTATAGACCCATTTCTGTTATAAATAATTATGCAAAAATTTTTGAAAATGCTTAAAAAATAGATTGGTCAACTATATTGAGAAACACAGTATTCTATCAAACTGTCAATTTGGATTTAGAGAAAAAATGTCAACTGAAAATGCTGTATTTGAACTTGTGAACTCAATTATTAAACATTTTAATGAACAGAAGAAAAGCCTAGTAGTGTTTTTGGATTTAGCTAAGGCGTTTGACACTGTTAACCACGATATTCTGTTGCAAAGATTAGAAAACATTGGAGTTAGAGGTATTGCATGGAACTTATTTAAAGATTATTTAACCGAAAGGAGCCAATTGGTTAAAATTAATAATACTCTCAGTGTACCTCTAACAGTTACGATGAGTGTTCCTCAAGGTACAGTCATAGGACCAATATTATTTTTGATTTATTTGAATAATATTTATAATTTTAATAATATTTCCGGTCATTTAATTTCTTATGCAGACGATACTGCAATTATTTATTCAGGTGACACATGGCAGGATGTGTTTGTTACAGCTGAAAGAGGCATTCACTCTGTTTATAACTGGCTTAACGGTAGTTTATTAAGTCTAAATGTTATTAAAACTAAATTTATTTCATTTAATCCGACATCCAAAGATCAATCCTCTACAAATATAATAATTTTACATAAATCATGTTGTAATCGAGATTTAAATACATGTAAATGTCCTAAAATAGAGAGAGTGAAAACAATAAAATATTTAGGTGTAATGGTTGATGAATGTCTGAGGTGGAAAGAGCACATTGATTACATTGTAAAACGTTTACGAAAGTTAATTTATAAGTTTTATCAATTAAGAAACTTGTTAAGCAATCATGTTAAGTTGATGGTCTATTATGCTTTATCGGAATCTGTTATTCGTTATTGTATTTCTGTCTGGGAGGTACATATGAAACTCATTTACATGCGCTGCAAGTAACTCAAAATACACTAATAAAAATATTATTTAAGAAGGAGAAGCAGTATTCTACGGAACTGTTATATACGGAAATTGGTATGTTTCCTGTTAGAAAATTGTATACCTACCAGTGTTTATTAAGAATTATGTTATATCCCGCCAATTTTATTAATCATTCGTATAATACCAGACTGCAAAATGAGTGTATGGCTGTGCCGTTATGTAGGATTTCACATACACAAAGATTTTACATATTTTGGTCCGAAATTATTTAACCTATTACCTAAAAAAATAAAAATGATTAAAAATAACAAAACAATGAAAAAGGAATTAAAGGAATATATAAATATCAATTACTTTAAACTTAAAGTAGTGTATGACTTAGCAAATAATATATAAATATTACTTACCTTCAAAATTGACTCTCCTCCTCTTTCTCATCGTGGTTTTCTTGCATCATACTTGCTTATTATTGTTATTATTTTTTTTTTGTTTATATTTAAGTATATATTATAATACTAATAATTAGTTATGTTAAACTGTATTGTTGAGATGAAGTACATAAAACAAGCTATGCTTAGATGGTTCATCTCAACATGATAAGTATTGATAGCCTCAAATTATATTTATTTCATTTATTAACGTTGGATTTATTGTTATTATTATTAAAATGTATTATTATTTTTTTATTATAAATAAGTGCAATATGTAACATTTATGTAAATTTGTATTTTTCGAAAATTTGTACTGAATTGAATTGAATATATATATATATATCTATCTAAGTCCGAGTCTTCCCTGCTATAGAGTCACACACGCTTTTTGTGACAGTATCATCTTAAAAATTTGGGAATAGATGTTTCTGGATATGAGAAATCATAATCAATTTTCTATTTTGACGTATTTCCTAGAGGGCGCGACATCCGCCATATTTGTGGCGTAAATGTAAGCGTAACGTTTTTGGCCCTAACCTTATCACGTTTTTTATTAAAAAACCTTAAACCTACATTTTTTAGAAAAAAAATATTCGTTATTAGTATTTTTTCAACAATCAGCTGCATATGATACAGAGTAATTTTCCGGGTTGTTATTCCGTGACCTCGGTAACTGGTCGCTGCCAGAAACAGAATTAAATTGCACATCCCTAGCCTTAGCCGGGATTCTTTTACCTGTTTTAAAAGTTGGTCAAAATGGAAGTATGTTAACTGTATTTATCTTATTTCTCAATAAATATCTCCAGAATCTGAATAAACCACTCTGCGGTTATTACCAGGCAAGTGGAAATAACTTTACGAAATGTAATTTGCTGAATTTACCAGTTGGTTAGGAAAACGGATGGTAAAGGCAGTCAGTAAGAAAATCATGCTTGCATATTTTTTTAATATCAACAAAAAGTACATGGTGTCAACAATATGGACAATGTTATTCTATCTTCAAGACTACTTTTAAAAATTCACATGAATATCTCTCAAAACATGGTGTAAACTGACGACTTTCTTGAAAAGTATTTCTACAGGATATAAAGCAGCATAGGACTCGTGTCGGATAGGACACACATCGGTAAGATTTTAATAAGAGCTGTTGATGAAGAATTTATAAGATACGTTTTTTGGACTATGAGACTTTAGATATGATTTTTGAATTATTTCAGATTCAACACTGGCCCGTATTTATTGGTTTCTTTACTTGATACCAAGACCAATGGTAAAGATAGGTTTACTATTATGAAGGAGGGATATTCTACTAATGTTACCATTATAACACACACATACACACACTATTTATGCTAATTTATGACTTGACTTTAAATAAAATAAAGTAAGCTATTCTACACTCAACGAGACACGTTCGCACCCGCGCCGTTGACCACAAGGAATTAATCAATTTTACCCAGTTAGTGTATTGTGTAAACAGTTGAAAGTAGGACGATGAAGGTCAGCGACTTTTGCGTAATAATTGTTGATGTTGTTCTAAAACACATTAGAATTTAGACCATATTTTACTTATGCAAATTGGTTATTTTCGCATCTTATATTAACACCTTTGAAAGCACTTATCTCAGAAACACCATGTATATGTATTTCTAAAATATTTTCTTTTCTCTGCCAGTCATGTGTAATCTAGAACTTCCTAATTACTATTTTATTAAGTGCAACGACATGCAAATTTAGAGAAACCCCACAAGGCTGCTCTAAAGTTTGTGAAGCTTCTTATCTATTCCGGTGTGTAATTGTTCTCCTGTCTGATTTGTCTTTCTCGATTTCGTTTAACTTCTTGTTGCACATGCTTGAATAGTCGCAACTCCAAATTGGGTTTGTTGGAGAAGATGGTTCAAACAATTCTGATTGTTGAGTTGATACCCACTAAAACATACCTTACGACAAATTTTCATGACTTATCTGTTTAATCAAAACAAGTTAAAAACTAAAAATTATTCCACGTCACCTTATAATTTAAAATAAATTATGTGCTATATATGTACAATATACAGGATGATGAGAGGGGCGCCAATATTCGGAAGGGGTGTTTAGGGAGCAAAAATGCTAATTAACATACAGTCGAATTTCAACGGCTACTGAGATAGCAATGAAAATATTTTTGTTGCTATTTTATTTTGAGTAGTTCATGCAGTCTAAACGAAGCTCACATTAGTGATTGCTAATTGACACTTTTATTTTCACGTTTGTAATTTAAACGCTTATTTTACAACTGTCGCATTCATTTTTACATGTGCGTTTGTTTAGTCGGTATTGTACACACATAATTTCGTAATGCCTGCCACATTTATTCATCAAGAATATGCTCCTATTGTTTTTATTTATGGGTATTGCAACAGTAGCGCTAATCGTGCAGTTGCTGAATATCGACGTCGTTTCCCGAACAGAAGAGTGCCAGATAGTAAAGAATTCCAGAGAGTCTTCACCAATGTACGTGAAACTGGAATGTTTCCAGTGTGACAATTACATCTGAGAGGCAAGCTGGTCCTTGTATAGCAGTGGAAGAAAACATTCTAAATATGGTAGAACATTGCTCGGGTGTATGGCAAGGTGCATTGCAACCCGTCTCCAAATTAATCAACTACGGCATGGGAACTCATTCACAAAATTGATTTAAAACCTTTCCATATGCAGCGCGTCTAGAATCTTCAGCTGATAATGATTTGCGGTTACATTTTTGCAATTGGATAGATGCAAACCATACACTTTACACATGTATTTTGTTCTCTAATGATACTCAATTCACTCGTGATGGAGTAAGTAACTAAAAATCGGTAACACGACAATCCTGGTACGCTACGAGCTTTCTAATGACGCACCCATACGACAATCGAATGCCGGATTAAACATCGTTGCCACATCATGTTTATATACATAATAATTATCGTCTAACACTTTAGCGTGTTATTCAAATTTACCCCCATTTCACTTTCTGCATTTCCCGCGTTTCTTTTCCACCAGATCTGTAGATCACGCCACACATGTGGAGGGGGATGGAGAGAATACACGCAGTAAGCAGTTTGTTTATTTCGGTCTCGCGTATTCGTCGTAAATTCACAATGCATAATTTTACAAATTCCGAATATGCGGAAATGGTAGTGTTATACGGAAAATGTTTACGAAATGCGAATGACGCTGTTTCGTTTTATTAATAAAGTCCTATGGATGGATGAGTGCAGATTTACTCGAACTGGCATTTTAAACAGGTTAGTCGGTACCATACTACTTAAAAAACAATAAATTTCTAGGCTAGATGTACGTAACTACTAACGAATAAGTAATTGTACTTACGAGTAATACTAAAAATTCATATTTATTTGTAAAACGTAGTGAAAACGTAATATCAAAATTATTAAGCTGTAATAACCTAACATTAGAAAACATTTATTTATTATCTACATTTGTTTTTATTAACAAATAAATCAATATTTAAGGAAAATTCATTCATTTAAAAAAATAGTTGTACTCCTTGTCGTTAAATAACAGTACAAAAACTAGGTAACTAGGTTATTGACCTAATAATAGGGTAGGTCAAGATTCACTCTCGATAACTTTTTTGAGCATCAGATCAGAGCCGTGCCATTTCGGTATTGGACAGTTTTCCTTCGACAACACGATGGTTTTTTATTACTTAGTATTTAAACACGAAACACTTTTCAGCTTCTCTTAATAATTTACCCATTGGGTATAGGTTTTTTATGTAATGTACGTAAATGGTTTATTATTCGGTTTATTATTAGATACGTTGGAGTTTTGAGATTTCAAGGTAACTAAGCTAATGTATTTGCAGTCATAACAGCTGCATTTCCTCAGAGAAAAATCGACACGCTACTTGTCGGTTTAGCTTTCAGAGGCGATTTGTTGTCAACGTATGATCAGGAGTGTACGGGTATCGTCTGATCGGAACCGTAATTTCTACCGGAAAACCTGAGTGGACCGCGTTACTTGCAATTTTTAATAGAATTATTAGATTATTATTATCTGATTTCATTGGATATTAACATTTTAATTTTCATTGGATATTAATATTTTAAATTATTATTGGCTGAAGTTGAACTGAGCAAGAAAAAATGATATTCTGAAATAGTCAGTACAACCGTTTATTTGTGATGTCTAAAACTTAGGTAGGTAGATACTAGAGAAATATTTAAACTTGGCAACATTGCATCAGGTCGACATCGAGTTGAACTGTGAGCTGCAAACGACCAAGGCTGTGAGCGGTCAATGACAGTCTGAAAAGGGGGTTTAAATAATGATTTGAAATTATTTTTTTACGGCGTAAATATGCATTTAGATTTTTTTAGTCGCGTATTCGAATTATACTCATTATTCCCTATCTCCTCTTAAAATTAATGACATTATGACTAACTCACCCTGTATATGTAGAACTTTTAGATTTTTGACAGATCTACTGGACGATGTTCCATTGGATATTAGGCAAAACATGTACTTTCAGCATGAAAAAAATCCCCTGCAATCACCCTGTATTAACATTTTCTATAATCAATCATTTTGCTGATATTGCATTGATCGAGTTAAATATATTCAAAATCGGTAATATTTTTCAGGCTCAAACATAAATGATGGCAACAAATTTTTAACTGTTTATTAATTGAATGGCCGCCCCCCTTCTCCCCGTTAAATCGGCGCCTATGTTTCTATCAGAATTTGACCCAAATATGTGTATACCCTTTTTTCGACTAAGGAAGAAAGCAAGTATATTTATAACTAATTACCTTTAAATAAATCGTCAAAGGCAAATGGTTTTTCTTGATGCAACTGTTTTAGAATGAAAAGTTACCTAACATGAAATCTAGTTAAGCCAAGTTGCAGTTGAACTTTGCAATTTCCGACGATTGTAATAACTGTATTAGATATAAGTTGCTATCGGAGTTCATCTCGAACTTGTTCGCATCGGAATTTCTAAGTAGGCGCAAAACTAATTCAAACTTATTTAATTTTCTTACGCAAAGCAGGCCATTTGTATGAGAGTGGCGAAAAAAGTTAGACGCAGAACTGAACGTTTCCTTCAGCATGGGATCTCGATATTTTCATCGAGTGTGGTACTGGACAGGAACGGATTAAATTCTTTTAAGAGTTTGTGGTTAGATGTTCTTGGATATATCAGTGATTACAAACATATTGTATGTCCGTGTGAAACAATTTTTTTAAATAACGAAAATATTGCGAAAGAAGAATTTTGTTACTGCTCTGAGGGCTAATACCCCGACCAGCATTGAATTACATCTAAAAAACCTATAGCAAACAGCCACAGTAATTCGTCAAAATGTCATTAAAAAAATTATATCACCTCTGTACCTAACTTTAATGAACATGCCGTTATTATGTATGTGGTATTGATGTAGCAATGCTGTTCTACTTCAACAGAGAAAATTTGCTTATCTTTTGAAAAGTTGATTAATTAAGCCTTCCGAATATGTGGATAAAATTAATGACTGAACCACTTTGTGTATTTAGTCCAACTTTTGAAAAGTTTTTGGAGAAAACAATGTTAATTTTGTATGTATCTATAAGAAAACGTTTGTTATGATTTTAAATCCTGCTGTACGTTTTTAAAAATCTTGGTGCGTAGGTACTCTTGTGTGATTATACGCTATGTTGTGTTGACAACAACTCAAACTAGTCCTGTTTAAGAACACATAACAATTTCTATCTCATATAGCAAAATGCATGTTACGATTATTGAAATCCTGCTTTTGATACAACAAAATGTATGTCACAAGTTCTACTATGTGTTTTTGAAAATCTCGGTGCGTAAGTATTCTTCTTTGACTTTACGCTATGTTGTGTTGGCAACAACTCAAACTAGTTCTGTTTAAGAACACATAACATTTTCCACTTTATATAGTAAAACGTATGTCATGATTTTTCGAATTTTGCTATTTGTTTTTAAAAATCAGTGCGTATGTACTCTTGTGTGACTTTACGCTATGTTTTTTTGGAAACAACTCACACTAGCACTATTTAAGAACACAACAATTTCTATTCCATATAACAAAATGTATGACACGATTTTTGTAATTCTGCTATTTGTTTTAAAAAGTCTTGGTGCGTAGGTACTCTTGTGTGACTTTACGCTATGCTGTTTTGGTAAAAATTCAAACTAGTTCCGTTTAAGAACAAATAACAATTTCTATTCCATATAGCAAAATATATGTCACAATTTTTCAAATTCTGCTATTTGTTTTAAAAAATCTCGGTGGGTAGGCACTTTTATGTGACTTTAAGCTATGCTGCGTTGGAAAAAATTCAATCTAGTTCGGTTTAAGAACAACATAACAACATAACAACTTCTATTTAATATAGAAAAATATATCGTAATAAAAACGTATGTGTAACACCATTTATGACAAAAGCTGTTGGACAAAGATCCTATCAGTACTTAGCCCCAAAATTATATAACAACATTCCAAAAGAAATTCAGTCATTAAATTTGCTTTCCTTTAAAAAACAATGTAAACTATTCGTTATGACCACCTCTAGAGAAATTGTAAATAGTTATATAGAATGAAATACTTACCTCTTTCTGTAATTTAATTAATTAGTTTGAATGCGAAACTTTGCTGTATACCTAGTACTGTTCTGTTCCACCACTATGTAGATGTATTTCTTCGTAAAATTTTTATACTTAAAATTTGAATTTTCTATAATTATTTTATATTGATATGGAATAATTCTTTATATAGTAGTATTATTATGTAAGATAAAAATAAATTTGTCTGTATGTCTGTGAATGTGTGTATGAATGTATGCTTGAATCTATGTATATGTATGTGAGTGTATAGTGAAGTGTTGTTAATATCTTGTTGGTTATTTACTACTTTTTTTTATTAATTTATGAATTTTTTGCTACATTAGTTTTTACACATGTTGTATCGAAACAAGTGTCTTCTGACACTTATCGATTACCTGTTTTATTTACAGTTTAGTCTAATGTTTATATTTTTAATATTTACTAACACATTTATACAAACTATATTTGTTAATATGGGCATTTCTGTAAATAAATTATTATTATTATATGTCACGATTTTTGAAATTCTTCTATATTTTTTTTTCTTGATTCGTAGGTACCCTTGTCTCACTTTACGCTATGTTTTGTTGGCAACAACCTAAACAAATTCTGTTTAACAACACATTACCATTTCTATGTCGTATAACAAAATGTGTCACGATTTGAACTTTTGCTATTTTTTTATATCTTGCTGCGTAGGTACTTTTGTGTGACTTTACGCTATGGTGTGTTGGTAATAACTCAAACAATATATATGTCTCATTTTTTCAGATTCTACTATTTGATTTGAAATCTCTTGATGCGTAGGTACTCTTGTGTGACTTTATCTTATGTGGTGTTGACAAAAATGTCGAACTAGTTCTATTTAAGAACACATAACAATTTCTATTGTATATAAGCATGTCACGATTTTTCAAAATCTGCTATTTGCTTTTAAAAATCTCGGTGCGTAGGCACTCTTGTCTGACTTTACGCTATGTTGTATTGGAAAAATGTAGAACTAGTTCTGTTTAAGAACACATAGCAATTTCTATATCAGATTTTTTTAAACGTAAATCATCTTATTGTCAAGATTCGTCCTATACATCAACTTATTCGTTTCCGTCCTCATCCCACCAGCCGTGACAGTGCTAAAGCGCAGTGGGCTGGTGACGAATCGCCGCCCCCTTTGACCTAGCCGGCGGTTTAAAAATCGCATAAGTTTCCACCCCGAACGGAATTTGTCGGACCTCCGACTCACTAATTTATATAAATGAATGGAGTGTCTCTCGGCAGCGAAACAAATTAACAAAGGGCATTAATTTGGTTTACGTGCAAGACCGTCAGCGCTAATGAAATTCATTGCATGCAATTCCGAGACTGCGAGAGGGTAAAGAGTGTGTAATAACTTAATATGTAATGGAAACTAATACCCTGGAATTTCTTTTAATACTGGGAACTTTGCGGGGACGGCTTCGATATTTCGAGGCTGTTGCGATTACGTGAATACTGAATATAATAGCTAGAGACTGGGGATCCACCGCTTTCAACAGAACAGTACTCAGTTTATCAATATAAATACATACTATGGCAATAAGAATCTACTACCGACTAATTTCCATGTTGTGTGTACCAGTCAAAGTTTTCGAAGCAGTCACAGCAAATGAGTTTTTATAATTGAATGAATGAATGAATGAAGGCCTAACCACCATTCAGTGCAGGAATGAGGGAAACCTGGAAAACCTCATTAATTAGGGGGGTAGTTAAATGCCAACAGGTATCAATCTCTCACATTGACCCAAGTCAACATTCTTCCACCCTACCATAGCCGCAGAGAGGGTGCCCGTCTCTCCACGAATATAGCATATATACGGTCTCCTGGCTGCAGGGGTCAAACCCACAGCGATCCAGTCACCTCGATTCAAGTACTGACGCCTTAAACCGCGCGACCACTGACCGATCCAGAATGAATGAATTAATGAATTAATTAATTTTTTATATTATTCAAGAGTGTCATAGGTGTCGAGCAACATGGTTTTTTTTTCTCAGAGACGATCGGTCATAACAGTCATAACGTTGGTTCAATTCATATTTACCAAACAGGTGTCAATGTTTAAAAACAAATAAATGTATGCCAAATTATACAGGGTATACCTCGTAAGAACCGACACAGAGCAGGTGTGTGTAGGGGGTCCAAAAATATTGCAATTTAACAAAACTTACCTATACAGAATGTAGCTCACAGGTTTAGTTACAAGCCTTCAAAGTGGTCTCAAATATTTGTTGCGGTTGTTAAAAAAATGTAAGCATGCAAGTAATGTAATAATTAGTACTCGTACATTAGAAAGTAAATAGGTATATATTATATATATATCTAATATATAAAATTCTCGTGTCACAGTGTTAGACGCCATCGGAAACAGATTGACCGATTTTATACAAAATTTTATATGTATATTCGGTAGGTCTGAGAATCGGTCGTAATCTATTTTTCATACCCCTAAGTGATAAGGGTGGTCCACCCAAAACATTTTTTTTTTATTTTTTGGACAAAATTTTTTATTTTTATTTTATTATGATGTGGCATTAAAAAATACATACAACCCTTAACTTTCACCCTTCTATCACAAACCCCTATTTTTAATAGCCATTTTAGTAATTTAATCATTTTAACCCTGGTCGATAACTGATCGATTATAACTAGAGCGGTTATCGCCGCCAGGCGTCTACCGGTGTTAGTTCTCACCACAAACCTAGAAAAAATATAGACAGCGTCGGTTCATGATATAGGTCATGTGACAGGTGTCGCGTTTTCTAGGAACCTAAGGTCCAGGAAATTGATATTTTATTTGCTTTATGTTGGCGGTTGTGCAGATATGATGGCTACATTGTAATATGAAATTAACTAACTTGCTGTCATTTTAAATGTAATTAAAGAATGTGACATTACTGTGACCAATGACAGTAAACAAATGAGATTCACGCTACAATACAACCAACGTAAATTGGCATAAAAACCAAGTTTTAGTGATTCTGGACCTTTTAGGGCAGCCATAGAATTAGCGGTCGCCGGCAATATGACACTGGTACAGTCTATATTTTTTCTAGGTTTGTGCTTCTCACCCAGTAAACAGCACGGAGTAGGGATGAGAACGAAGCCGACTACCAAAATATTAAGTAGAAATAATTCATATGGCAAAACAACGTTTGCCGGGTTACCTAGTACCTACTTCTATAAAATCTTTGTGCTTTGTTGGTTTCAAAATTAAACCTCGCCGATCTTCTTGAAATTTTGCACGTCCCCATAATTTACCTTTTTGAAGTTTTTTGCTGTATTTTCAGTAGAATAGGCACTTTACCTAAAACGATAACTGTTTTCAATCCGTGCACTGAATATTTCAAATAGGATTATTTCGAAAACTGTTACTCCTAACGACTTCAACAAGGTATACCTTCTTTAGATACAACAGGTAGGAGGATCAATTGTTTCAATAGACAGATACACTAAATAGCAAAAAAGTTCTGCCATTTAAAAGAAACATGATGTGCCATAAGAGGCGCCCTCTACTAGTGACGTCAAAATTAGTTAAAAATTCTTATTTGCCGTGCCAAAAAACATAATAGTGCCAATTTTTTTAATACTCCGACAAGTTTCGAAGTTATTGAGATATTTCAAAATAAAATTTTAGCATTGAAGACCCTGTATTTTTTAAACCAGCAACATTCGGATGAGGCATATTTGACTCAATCGCCATATTTTGGTGTGTATCTCTAGTTCAGAGATTGCCCATTCTTAATGAATTACCCTGTATACATATATTTATTATCCAGTTATCGATGAGTAAGGTCTATTTTAATATAAACTATTGTGCATTAAGCAATAAAATCCTATGCTTTTGAGACAAGCAATAAGGAAAATATAAGTCCAGTACCTAGAAGGATTTTTAATTTTGTCTGTGTTCTGCCACTTCAAACATGAAAGTGTTATTGCGGAGTACTACAATGTCAGCAACATTTTCTCCAACGATTTATCTTGTACCTACATTTGTTCTAGGTTAATAGTCCACTTACAGAATGAGCAAACATCGTTATGGACTTTTACAAGATTCTGCGACCATATGGCTATATGAGTTCGTATTATTTTCTTTTTGCTTTTCTTTAACCTCTCAACATTTAAGCACTTTGTACTCTGTAAGTACGAAATTATATTTTAAGGCCATATATCTAAATAAACAGAGGGTTCCAAAAAGACATGACAATATTGCTAGAGCTCATAAAACATTAAATAGCAAGTGGGGTTGTTGTGCACAGAAATTTTAATAATATAATTATTGTTACTATTTCAGATTTTAAATTACACTTACTTCTTGTCTTGTTAAAATTTTAAGCTATAGAGGTGCTTTCTAACGGTAATGAATTGAAGCATATAAGTATGCAATAATCTTTAAAAACCGTTTTTGTACTGAATCAAGTAAATTGACTTGGTTATTATAAATTATAATTGGTTTATCACAAAACCCAGTGTTCGAGGTATTGAAAAATCAATAATGGAACGTGATCTGGGAATAAAAGGTACTATCACACTAAACATTTAAATCTTCTATCCTATACGTTCACTACAAGACATCCGCGTGAATCTTGTAATTAAAGAGATCAAAAATGGATAAGGGCCCCCCATAAACCAGCTTACGATAATCAATGTGATTTGTGATATCATTAATTAAAGTAGAAATAAGGGTGCAGCCAGATTGGAACACTGAGGTACTCGACTACTTGGCTAGATCTAAATCCGTTTCAAGTAAAGTAACGAAATCTATTTGCATTCCTAAAGCTAAAGTCGGAAGGCTACATACCTAAAAATCTAAGGTAATATCTAGATTTTTAATGGATGCTGTTGATGATGAATTTCTGTTCATGATTTTACAAATATGTTTTTTAAATTTAAAAGTTTTATTATTTTGGAATTGTTTGGGTAAATTGTAAATACTTATGATAATTATCATATTCATTGCACTTTGATTCTACGGTAAATACACATTTCTCTTTGGTTTTGGTATCATGTAATGTTATAACTATTATTCCCGTGTCTTCTATTCTGTTACAGTTAAACTGCAATATTAGTACCACTTTGATTAATAAGAGCTTATTGTCTGGAACCCTTAAAAATATAGTAACGTTTTCTATAGCCAAAACTTTTCATTTCTTTACTTCGTATGTGTCATTTTGATATTTTAAAAAGGCAAGTAGCTCTTAATATTGTGATATATCCACATTTTCGTTTATTTGTATGGTACTTTTCAACATGAAACCACGCCGCGCGCCAATATCCTTGGCAGGATAAATGACCTCGGATGACCGGGATCGAGAGGGACTCTTTACCCACTTCATCGCTGTAGGCCTGGACGCCTCGTAGAGCTGGGTTCCCTTCTCCGGTCAGCCTCGACCGCAATTGGGGCAAACCATAAACTGGATGTATATAAAACATTAAAATATATAAAAAGTATCAACCATCTCGAAAAAATGCACTAGTATAACACTTTAATTAGTTCTTGGTGCGTTATTTGTTACCCTTCTCTTACAAAATATTTCATATGCCTTCTCATATATTTTCTTGAATTTTAAAGGAAGTAATCTTGAAGATGCTTCTCAAGCGGAATTTAAAATGTCTTTAGAGCAATTTTCTAAATTGTTTTCAGCAGCAAGACTAATTTTTATAATTAATATATAATTTAGAATCAATTTGAATCACAAAAATTAAACTTTACCGTTATTGGATATATAATTAAAGAAAGCTGTTTATGAAAATCCTACACATGTACCTACTATGAAGTTTTTTAAATTTCTAACAAATGTAATGTTTTTATATCTATCACTATTTGCTTAGAATGACCTACATAAAATGTGAAAAAATAGTACAAACAAATCTATATATATACAGGGTGTCCGGAAAAGACGTGTACAACGGAAGACCACAGACTCCTGGGTTCAAAATAAGACGATTTAGCCCAATTTACTTATTTCCAATATTGCTTTGTTTCGCCGCTAGGGAGCGCCAAAGTTCGCGAAAAATTTTTGTTTATTTCGAATATCTCGAAAACGACTTGATCGATGTTAACCATTTTTGGGCTACGCAGTTATTAGTCTAACCGACACTTTTTGACATTATTTAAAATCTTTTGCAGTCATTATAAATATAAGAAAAATCATGTATCATGCAAATATAAGCACATATTTTTAACCCCTGTATAATCATTCTCAGTTTTTTTTTTAGTAGTTGACTTTATTTAGAAACTTTTTTTAAACTTTCAGAATTTTGAATAGATGAGTAGTTTAGGCAGAAAAAATATTTTTCGTATGTCAACAATATCAGCATTCGTTCTGCAACAAATAAATAAAATTCCAAAACTCATTTATATTTTATTTAATAAATACGTGATAATAAGATTAATACAGCAAATAAAAAAAGTTATGATCTCTTTACAATAAATGCTCAGTGACCCGTTTTCTCGTACGCAATAAGTAATCCGTTTTACGGTTTTACGAAGTTGTAGTGCTCTCCATGATTACTGGATTACCTCGTAAAATGTTAACTGCGTCTTGGATTCGCCTAAAAAAATCCTCTTTATTATTAACTGCGTAGGCATATACTTTACAAAAAATAATCGCAAGGAGGTAAGTCTGGTGCTCGAGGTGGCCATTTTATAGGAGCATCGTTTTCTCTTCCAATCCGCCTGTTAGGATACAGATTATGTAAATACTGACTATCGGGTATTGTAAAATGGAGGGTGCACCATCATGCATAAACCACATGTTACGACGAAGTAGTAACGGTAAATGGTCCAATAAATTAGGTAACACTTGCTGTAAAAAATTTAAATAGTTGACCCCATTTAATCGATGTGGAAACACAACCGGGCCAATAATAAAGTTGTCTATAATTCCACGTCCACTCTGAATTCATATTGAAAATGTCTTATTTCAGTACAGTGTGGTTTTCATCAGTATAAACGTGTTTGTTATGGTTATTAATAATTTCTGACCTAGCAAAATATGCTTCATCTGTAAATAAAATGTTTTTGCTGAAATTGATATCATGGGTTCTTTATTCTTGTATAAAATTACAAAATGCTAAACGTTTTTCAGGGTCAATGGGTTCATGAACCGGTCATGAACCGATTGAATGTGGTACGGATGTAGTAACTGCTCCTTCAAAACATCATAAACTATGGTTTTTGGTATCCCTATTTCTTGTTCAATGCGTCTTGCACTAATTTTTGGGTTCTCTTCTATCTTATCTAGGATTTGTTCCTCCACCTTTATAGTTTTCGTGGTACGTTGACGCCCTTGAACCGTATTCATTTGGTGTAAAGAACCAAATTCGCAAAGTCGCCTTTCGATGTTGGCAAAAGTTTGATGATTTGACACTCGTCGATGAGGCAATCTGTCCATGCAGACCCTAACACTTTTGCGGCCGTTATCTTGACAAACTCCATAAACCAAAAGCATATCTACTTGTTCGGAATATGTATACGTATCCATGATGAAATATTGAAAAATGAGGAACATAAACAAACACAACAATAACAACAACAAATAAAGTAAGATCTAAAGTAATTGAGCAAAAGAATAAATCGAGAGACTAACTTCAGTAGCTGATTAGATTTGACATACAACTGATACTTAAAATATCAGAGCCTACTTCTGGAACTTACTTCGTTCTTTGTTGCAGAACGAAATCAGATATTGTTGACATAAGAAAAATATTTATTCTGACTAAAATACTCATCTGTACTAAATTCTGACAGTGTAAAAAAGTTTCTAAATAAAGTCAACTACTAATATAAAAAACTGAGAGTAATTGTACAGGGGTTAAAAATATGTGCTTATATTTGCATGATACATGATTTTTCTTATATTTCTAATAACTGCAAAAATTTTAAATAATGTCAAAAAGTGTCGGTTAGACTTATAAATGCGTAGCCCAAAAATGGTTAACATCGATCAAGTCGTTTTCGAGATATTCGGAATAAACAAAAATTTTTCGCGGGCTTTGGCGCTCCCTAGCGGCGAAACGAAGCAATTTTGGAAATAGGTAAATTGGGCTAAATCGGTTTATTTTGAACCCAGGAGTCTGTGGTCTTCCGTTGTACACGTCTTTTCCGGACACCCTGTATATAAATAATGAAAAACAGTTATACTAAACTCATATAGCTTTTCGGTTACTCGATCGCTACGCTTGCTGGTACTTAAAAGTTATATTCGTTTAGTAAAACTGTTTTTCTAAACTTGTTGTTTAATATACTGTTACAATGTCTGTTGTACTTCTATTCTTTAAGATCGCCTCTCCTGTGATCCTGGAATGTGTTCTCTCTTGAGAAGGGACAATCGTGTTAAGCTGATCTGGGCTCCGGGTAACAGTACTGTGACAAGCAAGGAAATAACTGACATGTTGACAAGACAAGGCTCAAACAGTCAATTTGTGGAGCCTGAACCAGTTTCGGGGTTCTCACAATGTTCCCAATCTTGGAAGTTCCATGGATGACTGGATCAGAAAGCAATCAATTGAAGATTCATCGGTTGAATTCGGTCTACGTCAGGCTAGTTATAGGACGCCCATGGACTGACGCAAACCGAAACTTCATTATGTTTAACAGAACAGGAGTATTTCGGGTCTCCTAACATGCCACGGACATCTGAACAAGCACCTACATAAAATTGGCTTGAACAATGTCGCGAGGTGCAGACTATGCGCCAATGCAGATGAGGATTCGATGCACATTCTTTGTAACTGTGTTTGTTTAAAGGTAAAGAGATACAATTATCTTGGGGCGGCTTTTCTGTCTCCTCAAGGCATTAGAAAGATTTCAGCAGAGCTGGTGCTAGCTTTTACGTGCGGTATGAGCCTGTTTTGAACTCTATAATCAGCAGCATGTAGAATTTGTATTCAGACCTGACTGCTGCAGGCAATCCGCGCCGCTATTAACAACAATAACAACTGAACGCGCTAATAAATTTAAAAACGATCATGTGCGATAATGTAAGACATTATGGCATTCGAAACTAAATTCTTTATGGCATATACAGCTTTAGATATCTATTATTTGTTAATTAGTGTACGTTTTACTAGTTCCGTGAAAGTATCCAGATTAAATTGATTTCACTTCCTCATTATCCCCCATTGTTATCTACTCTCCATTATTAGTTTCCCTGAAACGTACCCATTTCCATCTCGACTAGGACCACTAATTAATCGTAACTTCTGATATCAAGTTACAGGAGCCCATCGGGTAAAATGGAGGGTTTGTCACGGTGTGTGACTCCGAATGAGGATGTCGAACCGTTATTAGTGCCGGCTCCGGGCCTGGCTCCCGTCAGGAGTGGCAGCCGAGCCAGCGAGAACGCAGTGATGCGTGGCGTGTTTGCAATTTCATCCCCCCATTGTTAAGTAACGCCACTAGAGCCGGCTGCCTTACGCTGCGCTGCACAAACTTTGTATCGGCAGGGTAATTTCGGCCCCTTCAGCCGGTTTTTGTTCGGGTACAGGGAACAGTGATTAGTCTAATATCGAGGATGCATGAATCGACAAATTATGAGGTCGGTAAAAAGCGTACCACGACGCAAATATGACGACCGCCATTGGTTATCGATTATGGATTTGGGATCTAGGAGTGCTCCGTCTATACAGACGTTTCGAATATACAGGAGTATACGTAGCTGTATCAGGATATCCTTAATATCAAATGGGACGATCCATTTATAAGTTATAAGCAATATCTTGATCTTTTATTAAAGTGCTTAAATATTATTAAAAATAAATAACTCGATAATTCACAGACACACAAAAAAGTTCTCTGCCCGAGCTCCGACCTATGGTTCCCCATGTATTTTTGGCTCCCGAAACCGATCCCGGGATCGATATAGCCCGCACGTTCCATATTTGCGCGCTACGATAAAAAAATGACCAAAATTTGGCCATTACCTGGAAATAAGCGCAAAGCTTTATCTCCTTGTCATTGAAGGATCCAAACATGAATCAGTTGTTGGATAGCACCTTCACTTGAGGGCCACGAATTGGCAGAAAATTGGTCCTAAAAAATTTCAAATTGTCAGAAAAAATCATATTATTTCACCGGATTCAGGATTGAATTGATTTAAAAGGATTGTCTTCATGTAGCGTTGCACAGTGAATAAATACAAAAATTAAGTAAAAAAGGAGCTACAATACCTACGTCAACGTCGTTAGCTTTGGGTCACGCCATAGGAAAGTAATTGTTGACTTGTTCACACATTTTTAACTGCAACCCTGCTAATGACGTTGACGTAGGCTAGGTTGTGGCTCCCTTCTTTCTTTTTTATTTTTCTTTATTTTTTTTAATTTTGTTATGTCTATTCACTGTGCAATGCTACATGAAGACAATCCTCTTAAATCAATTCGATCCTGAATACGGTGAAATCATATGATTTTTTCTGACAATTTGAAATTTTTTAGGACCAATTTTCTGCCAATTCGTGGCCCTCAAGTGACAATTGGGATGTGCGAGGTCCTATCCAACAACTGATTCATGTTTGGACCCTTCAATGGCACGGAGATAAAGCTTTGCGCTTATTTCCAGGTAATGGCCATATTTTGGTCATTTTTTTACCGTAGCGCGCAAATATGGAACATCTGGGCTATACCAACCCTGGGATCGGTTTCGGGAGCCAAAAATACATGGGGTACCATAGGTCGGAGCTCGGGCACAGAACTTTTTTATTTTTGTGTGCCTGCGTTATTTAATACAGTTAAAACAAAAGGTGATGATAACTAAACTTAAAAAAATAAGACAAACGCCCTCACACTACATACTATTGCAATCTATTCTCTATATGACCTCCTTTTATTTCAAAGCACATATCCAATATTACCTGACTTCTTTGGGGCTGCGTTTATTAATATTTCGCCTCATTACTAGCGTTTGTGATTTTTTTATTTCATATGATTAATATCTTGCGAAGGTGTTTTGTAAACCTTATTTTTTTAAACCCCCATAAAAATTGACTTTCCAGGCCACTGAATAGGTTCATTAAACCCAATCCTTTCTGAAAAAGTGTTATCTAAATATATGTGCACTGCCCTGTGGGGTGGAACTCCATCGTGCTGAAACCATAGGTTCTTCCTTAGCTGCAAATGCACATTCTTCAGAGGTGCAGGAAGTTCTTCCTGTAGGAAATTTAGGTAACTCACGCTGTTAAATGCATGTTCATAAAAATAAGACCTAGTTAAAAGCCTACTGATGATGCAGCACCATACATTTCCTCCAGAATAGCCTTGGTTTTGGACTGCATTTACAATGGACCATTATTGCTGAGGAGTATGTGATGTCATAAAACTTCATTGGCATTTTTCTCGAAAACGGTTGCCTTTAGTGAATTAAAACAGTACCTTCTTTATAGGATATTTAAATGGATTTTATTTCGGCATATCAAAATTAGAAAATAATTACAAATAAAAAAAAATTACCAGATTTCTTGCATGGATTGGAGGTTTAAAGGTGTTGTGGTTTTTATTTTGAAATCTGTTTCATGTTTACGGTTCACTTTAATGCGTAACTGTACCGAATTTGAAGAAAATCGGTTTGCTACATAAAATGTTGTCAGGAATAAAAAGTAAAAAAAAATTTGACAGGCTATAATTTCGTTATTATTGAGAATTCGAGAAAAAAGTTACATAGGCTTATACAACTATTTTTATAAGCATCAGGCTCCCGAAGTTTGTGCTCATATTTTCAGGACACCCTGTATCCTAACACCAATTTCGAGAGATGTGCAGAAATGTTGCAATTATCAGCTCTGCTTTGGTCATTTATATCTTTATGCTTGACCTTCCTGATGACCCCCGATCTAAAACAATGCAACCAAATTGCTGAAAAGTTTGTGAGTGCGTATAACCTGTTTATAAAATATTATATTAATTTGTTTGGAAAAAATGGATATTTTATAAAAGCCTTTCTGGTTTTAGATTGGTACGTATATCATTATTGTATTCATATTAATAATTTTGAATTTTAACCAGTGGCAACATTGTTTCATCATGCTAAAAAAATGCTGGAAATATAAGTATAACGACAAAAGTTTTCTATAAAAGATTCATTCAGATTAAAATAATAGTTTTAATGGCTCGGTATTTAACTCGGCAAGCGACAAGAAACAAGTTCAAGTTTGGTAAGGATTTAAATAATAGAATATATGTTAAATGTCAGTTGTTATATTCAATATTGAACAGTAATAACTGATAGCTATTGTACTGTAAACTATTTATTGATTTTACTGAATCAATAACGAATATTTCATTAAAACAGAGGATCATTGATATATTGAACAAATATCAAGTGTTTATTAACAATCTTAATAATTATTTTGAATGAACTCTTCTTTGTTACTACAATGTATTGTTTATAGCTTAATAAACTTATTTATCATCATGTAGATATACACATTAATTCAATTAATCAGTCAGTAATATAAACCATATTTATCAACATTTTTGGTTGACTGGATCAGCAAGCAGACTTCTACTTCTAGGTATAGTTTTCGACAATGTGAGTTAAATTCTTAAAACAGCAATTACATTTATTTTTATAACCACTTACACATAGATTTGCTAGCAAAATTGTTTCAGATTAAAAATACCAGATCTATTGTCACCACAACATAATTGACAACTCGGTATTATGATTGTATCAAATTTTTACCGATAGGGCTGTACTTATATGTTGCCATCATCATCTGCACTTTCTAAATATATCACGACCTGCCTCCATTGTGCAAATACAACTAAAAAAGCGTCACTCAAAAATGCAATTCCCCAGTGCATGAAATGCATTGTCCCATATTATTGCGAAATAGAATTGTTCATCTTTATTTGCACGCTGCATTTTAAAGACAAACAATGGCCCTACAATACCGACGGAGTATTGGTTTTGATATGGAAAATCGACAATATGAAAGAACGAAATTTTTTGAAAAGAAAAACAAATTTGCGATAAAGCTTCAAATAATCGCCTTTTGTATATGCATGGTGGCTCTGAAATATGTGCATGCATATCGGTCAGTAGTTGCGCGGTTTAAAGCCTGAGTACTTGAATCGAGGTGACTAGATTGCTGTGGGTTCGACCCCCGTAGCCGGTAGACCGTATATAAGCTATATTCGTGGAGAGATTGGCATCCTCTGTGAGGGTATGGCAGGGTGGAAGAATGTTGGCTTGGGTCAATGTAAGAGATTGATACCGGTTGACATTTGACTACCCCCCTAATAAATGAGGTTTTCCAGGTTTCCCTCATTCCTGCACTGATGGTGTTTAGGGCCTACCCAACGTAAGCCGTTCCTGGGCGCAAATGCGGCCTACTTAATAATAATATGCTGTCCCTCTCCCGCACAAGTCTTCGACTTCTGGGCTAATCATTGTGATTAGAATGAGGGGTAGAGATATTATTATTATTATTATTTTTTTTTTCAGTAAACACCTTCCGAGGCTCCGACACATTCGGAGATGTTCTGAAGAGTCAAGCAATGACCACTCTCCACTCCGTGGAGTCAGTGATCATTGCGCCCGTAAATCGTGTGTTCTGAGCAGACGTAGCGAACCAAGGACGATTGCCTTCTGCATTCTGCCGGCTAAGATCTCTGCCGAATTTCGGCAAGCCGGTATGATCTTTAATTCAGAAAGCAGCGTATGTCTCATTCCACCCAGGACGCCTATAATTAGCACCACAACCTTAACAGAGTGGTCTGGATACAGCCTGCGGAGCTCGAAGAGAAGATCTTGATATTTCCTCCGTTTCTCCTCCTCTTTTAGGACGATGTTGTTCTCTGTGGAAGCCGAGAACTCAATCACAAACATCGTCCTAAGCTGGTGGTCGAGGAGGACTACATCAGGCTTATTGGCTTGAATTTGCCTGATTATTATTATTATTATTATTATTATTATTATTATTATTATTATTATTATTATTATTATTATTTTATTATTATTAATATTATTATTATTATTATTATTATTATTATTATTATTATTATTATTATCATCCAAAAAAATAATTCAGGTCGTGAATAGACAATATGTGGTCTAAAATGTTATATTTTCAAGATTTTAAGAAAAATTATGAAGTAAAAAAGCGGAAGAAAAAGAAATAGAGCACAAATAGCTACTGTTCCTCTTTATTTAAAGCACGTTGCGGTTTTTCTTATCTGCTGATGTCGCGTACAGTTTGAACAGCATTTTACACAGTTTGGTTGCTGTCTTTGAATTTAATGATACATATACAGACGACAATTAGGCATATTTAAATGAGGTTCACACATGTCTGCTGCTTCTTGATTTGAATAAGACATTTCAAAATAAAACAATGTAATACACACTGAACCACACACCAAAATTTAACTAGTATCTGTATTGTACACTGTTGAACTAAATGATGCGATGTTTGATCGACCCAAGGTCTCCAATAAGAGGAGGCTGCTTATAAACTGCTGATTCCCTTCACTCCGCCCGCCTACATAGTCACAAGTCACGTCTTTGATATTTGAATCGAAATCTGAGATATTGTTTACTAGTAAATTTCGGTTTTTATTTGTATTTAAGAAGTATTCCTGTATCTCGTGTTGAATAATAATTCTCGTTTTGACGTAATACTTGTTATGGTATTTGATACCGTTACGTTCTGGTTGTTATTTAAATGTTATTGAGCGTACATTATATGTATTTAGTCTATGGCATACATACTTTTATTTTAAATCTCAAATTACCTCGCTTATAATTCTGGGGCACGTTTTGTATTGTGACTACTTGTAAAATCAAATTGGAAAGGGAAACTGGTGAACTTTCCATGGAGGCCGAGAAACCTAAATTAGAAAATAGCGGAATGGAAGATGCTAAGGTGCAATTAAAAACAAGCTTTTTTAATCTACGGGTATAAATCCGTAAGGTGTGCTGTATACAGCTATTACATTAGATCTATTATTTTAACAATTTTTTACAGTAATTTAAAGTCTACATCGTGAAATCGTTCTGCTAAAGCTATTCGAAAGCCACAATAAGACAAGTATGGTTACCAGATATTCCAAATGATTTTAGATTATTTAATAAAATAACATAAATCTAGACATAAAATCGTACAGAAGAGTAAGTACCTACAGCTAACTGAACAGTAACTGTCACGTCTTAAAAACGTACATTTTATGTCATAGTTAGGACTGTACGTACACATACCTATCATGGACGTCTGCAAAACGTACATATATAGGCATACCGTGTACATCCTGAATTAAGGAACTCTGTACGTACATATGACGTACCTACTGTAACATAATATGTATTTGGTAAATTTTGTCACCTTATACCTATTTAAATTGTTTTGAAACTGAGAATCTAATGTAAATGTTGGGTTCACACGTTACATTAAGATTGTTGGTAGGTATCAGAATCAGAGGATCAATCCCAAAAGTATACTTACCAGGATCAAGATTTTTGTGCAAATTTTTTACCTATATGAAATTATGCCTATAATTATAAAGTACACATCAGTACCTTCATGAGATAAGTAAATAAGAGATAAATCAATGTCTTTTTTAAATGAATTTGATAGGAACTGAATAGTACATAATTATTTATCAAATAGTCATTGAAATTCCCGCCAAAATGTTAAAATTCCAACAGATAATTAAGGCCGGTTATGCGGCAATCTGTTGTTACCGGCTAATTTGTCGACTTGGCGAGCTCGTCTTGTCGTTTTTCGCTCGCATAGAAATTAGAAAATATTCCCTCCATTTTTCGTTTGCCGGACACGTGTGGACATCATTTCGCCTAGCAACATAGATTGTGAAAATCATCGTTATCGCTATCGGTTATCATATCACACATAGACAACACAAAGCTAGAAAATTGCCTTATATCAGTGAAGTGATCGTTGATTGTTTTTCATAGTTTTCACTCGTAGTCGTAGGTGGACTTTGAGGTTAGTAAACATTAATTTATATTTCAATATTTTAAGTTATGGAAAAATCTAAAATTAGTAAACATTATAAAAGAGCAAAAAAAGAGTTACATCATTTTATAGATTCTGTTAAATCCCGAGACTCTATAAACTTGTGATTAGATTATTGTGTAATAGCTTCATTATTTTCAGGTGCTGCAGATAAGGAAACCGAGAACTCGTTGAAAAATTGCTTATGGAGAGCGAGAAACCGATCGTTGAAGTTAAATAATATGAATGGATTATAGATTATCATTATTAAATATATAGTTATATTTTATAAATATATTTGTTTTAATTTCATATAGAATCTATTGTCATATTAGCCTTCTTTATCAACTGATCATAAAAAAGGACAATTATAGGTAGTACTATTCCTTAATAGTACTGTTTCCTTGAACAGTTCACACTTTATTAAAATGAATATTTAAAAAAAAAGAAAAATGATTAGTTTTCGAATAAAAAAGATTGTTAATACAATTCTTCTAAAATTTACTAAAAAAAATTGGTAGCAAGCGTAGGATTTGGAAATTTAACAAAGTTCTAGTTTCCAAATGTTCGCGCGTCTTTAGTCTATTTAGAAAAATATGTATATACATACATCCATTATTAATCCATGTTTATACATCTGCAAAACGTACATTATAAAGTATTATTACGTCATAGGGATGTTGTGATAAGTCCAAAAATTGATCTAAAATGTACAAATTAAAGACGTACAGATTGGTGGAAAATGAACCTACTAAAAACGTATTATGTACCTCCACAGATCCAAACTTGTCGTACACAGTACGTACAGTATGCCCAGGTTTTACGTTATTAAAACATACATAAAACGTACAGATGCTGATTGGGGTAACTGAAATTGCGCTGTACCACTTGCTGTTATTATTTGTATCTGACAATTAGTATATCTATTTTCATCTTGCATTTCTTTTGTGTAATGTAGTTTAAGAAAATAAATAATGATTGTCAAGAAAATTGTAATTTCTTCAATTTGGCCTTCAGTCTTTAATTTTCAAAACCCAGCATACTGTAGATGTATACATTTCTTGTGAGATAGTTCTTTTAAATATATTTTGTGTGATAAAACTGTTGATCCAGATAAAAATAAAATTAGCAGAAGCGTGCTACTAAAATTTGTAAGGTTAAGAATTTTTATGGTGTTTTATCGCTTAAAGGTTAAAAGTTATGTACCATATTTCAGGTATGTATAGGAAAACCATGAACAGGCAGTGAAAGAAGGAATTCAAAAAGGAAATCGAGGATATCGCAGAAATAGAAAATGATTGAAAAGTTCGACAGTTACAAAAAAAACCAAGATAAAGATATATAAAACCCTGATAAGACTGGTAATTACATATGCAATGGAAACAACAGTAGTGAATTAAAAGGAAGATGACTTAAAAATATTGAAAGAAAAGTAATGCGAATAATATTAGGACCTAAGGTAACACAGGAAGGAGAAAGGAGGAGGAGAATGAACAGAGAAATCGAAGAGGAACTGGAAGGAGAAAACATAGTAAAATACATAAAGTCACAACGTTTGAAATGGGTAGGACATATACTAAGAAGAAAACCCTCAGAAATGATCAGAAGAATAATACAGTGGTTACCACTATAGCAAAGCGGTAGAGAAAGATCCATGAAAAGAAAGTGGGATGAAGTGGAAGACGATGTAAAAAAGATGATAATTTATTTATTTATTTAATTCTTATTTTATATCTACAGGATTAACCCAAATGATACAATCTAATATAAAGATAACAGTTGTTCTAAGAAATAAATTCAACAATTACAATAAATTAAATAATATTATAATCAATATATATATAACTTAAAAATAAATTCCACATCATAAGTACTAATTAATTTGCTTTATAAATTTAGTAAGCTGACTCCACGATGCCTCAAAAATATCAAAATTTCGAGGCAACGCATTAATCGCCTTACCAACCTCATTTATAGGAGAATATAATCCAACATTTGTACGAGATTGACGTAGGTAGAAAAAATCATCTATTCTGGTGGTATAGTTCGGAACTCCTATATTAAATAATGAAAGTAATTCACTACAATTTATTTTATTGTTAAAGAGCTTATGGGCAAATTTTAAATAGGAACAATGTCTTCTATAGTTTAGAGATTGAATACTTAGCACTTGCAGCCTTTCATTATAAACATAATAATTTTTATTAATATTCAGTTTAAAGAGTATAAAATTACATATTTTCTTTTTAACACATTCTAAACGACCTTTATAACTAACAAAATATGGATTTCAAACAATACAACAATATTCTAAAGTTGAACGCACTAGAGAATTATATACTTAATCCGAGATATAAGCAAAAAACCGAAAAATGACTTTCAAACAACCCCCCACCCCCCCGGCTTAAGCGCTATGGACGGGGACTTTTGATATGTTCACCTCCTAACTAGTCCAAACAAAGTTGGGAAGTAAAAAATTGTGTTCCAAACATTTCCTTCTATATCTTTTCGTTGACTGGGCTATAAAGCAAAAATAGATGTCACATTAGTGAAATTTCGAGTTTGCCGTTTAATGAAACCACACATTCTAAAACATTTGGTCAAAATATCCTCAATATAAAGGCTGAATTTAAGTTCACAATCAAATTTTACACCTGAATCTTACACTGCCTTTACTATTTCTAGTTGAATGTTTTCAATAAAGTAATCAGTTACATAAATATTTTTCCTACGAGTAAATGTAATGACATTTTACCATTTACTATGGTTCAACTGCATATCATGGGATTCGCACCACTTAACTAATAAATTTAAATCACTTTGAATTGCATCACTATCCTTAGAATCCTTAACACATAGAAATAATTTTAAGTCATCTGCAAACATTAAATATCTGCATGATATTAAATTGCAAAGGAGATCATTAATTAAAATAGAAAACAGAATTGGTCCTATCTTAAGGAACAGCAGAAGTGAATAAAATTCTTTAATTTTGACTGTTTGAGTTCTATTTAATAAGTAAGATTTCATCCATAATAACAAATTCCCGATTAACCCGTATGATTCTAACAACTTCTACTTAACAATAATTTATGGTTAACTCGATCAAACGCCTTACGAAAATCAGTATATATTGCATCAACTTGGTAACCATCTTCAATACTTTCAACAATGTAGTTACTAAAAAGTAATAAATTAGTTTCTGTGCTCCGACCGGGGTAAAAACCATGTTGATATGGTGAAATTAAGCCATTAAAATTTAAACCTAGAAAATCAGCCACTATGAATTCAAATACTTTTCCCGCTGAACTAAGAAAACAAATTGGCCTATAGTTACAAATATCAGATTTATCGCCAGACTTAAACAACGGGAATACGTAACTAGATTTCCATACATCTGGAAAATAGCCCGTATTAATTGAAATTTGGAATAGTATTGTGAATGGCCAAGCTAGAGATGGACTACAATGTTTTAAAAAGTATGGTGGAATTCCATCTGGGCCCATATTAAAACTTTTTTTATGATTTATTAATTTATTGAAAACCATATCAGAATTAATATTAATGTAGGACAGTGTGTTTAAGCATTGATAGTTACTGATAAATGCACGAGGTCTATTATCAGGGACAGTATAAACTGAAGAAAAAAAAATCTGCAAAAGCATTACATATTATCGAGACTGGATTGTAGTGAGCGGTTATTGAAGTACATAACGTTTGGAATGCACGTGATTTTTGTCTTAGAATTAATATATTTCCGAAAATGTTTCGAATTATTATTAATATTATTTTGAGTAAGCTGAATAAATCTATTACAGTCGTAGTCAATAAAACTTTTCGTTTGAATTCTCAATTCTTTATATTTATTAAAAGCATCAAGATTTTTAGTTTTTCTATACTTATTATACATTTTATTTTTCTGTTTAATTATCTGTTTTGTTTTAGAGCGATACCATACCGGAAAATTACCAGAATTTATATAAGATTTTGGAACAAAAACAGAGATCGGAAACAATGGAATAAAATGACTGTAACAGCCAAGGCCCACATAAGGTTGTAAAAATGAGAAAAGAGGAATAATCCACCTCATTAATTGGATTCTAGGATGCTTTTAGTATTAGCCAAAATCCTTAGGATTGCACGACATGATGATGAATATTTAATTTGAATGTTGCTGCAAGCTGCAATATAGCGAACGGCAGCCCTTATAGCGAAAGCAAATGGTCGTGGACTTTGAACCAAACTTAAATATTCAAATGTGGTTGTACTAAAGGAACTGGACTGATTTTTTTCATTAATTCTATATCAAAAACCACAAGTCTATAGTCCAAAACTCGTCCATATTATTAATACTTTTCGATCAACGGTAGAAAAACACTTTATTATTTTGTTTAAAAAACAACTATTATTATACATAAAACCATAGTCATATTATAGATAATATCAATAGCCAAGTTCACAGGAGAATATTTAACGCAGTGAAATTTTCGTTTTATATTTATTGAAATTGAAACATTTTACCAATGCAAATAGAGAATGTTACACTCCTTATAAGGCTATACACTTAGATAACGCCCTGTATACATTATTGTGAGAGACCGTAAAACTAAAACAGTGCATATTTGAGTCCAAAAGTCACCGTCGTCAAATTTTACTTCTAAGTTAAAATTTCATGTCAATGTGGTTAATATTTTCTCTATCGTGGCCCTGCTCTAGCTTCCCATCCGATAATCTGACACCCGTGTTGTTTGTAATCCGGAGTTAAGTGCGTAAATCTGACGCTCGGAGGCCAGTTCCGGCAGGACTATCTGCTAAACACCTCCGAGTCCTCTCCTCGCCACGTCTGGGGAAATTACAGTGATTGAATGTATCCGCTTGTCCCGCAGTTTCCAAACAACAGCAACCTGCCGTGTCCGTGGGAATACACCTTGAACAAAATGTAAATATATTAGTTTAGGGGCCCGTCCCGACACTGCCAGACCTGGATTTATGTGGCATTATTTACACGAGCTAAATATTTGATCTGGATCTGACGGAAAGAAAGGCACTGTTTTTATTTTAATGGACTTGCTAAAGCTGAAAAATGTCGCATCTATAAATTTTTCATTACATTAATAATGCAAAACTTGATGCTAAGGAAAATCTAACTATGAATGCCAGTAATAAGTCGAGAGCGGTTCGGAAGCTCATCAATGAAAAACGTAGTATGTCATCTCATTCAGTAGCGAGCACAGTTTCCCCTGACACATTTAATTATTTCCTTAATATTGCTCATGATTTGATGAGTAATCTAAAAAATAATAGTTTAGATCCGATTAAAATTCTAAATGTGCCATCATCCACAAGCAAGTTCTTTTTAACCGATGTTTCTTATATACAAATAAGACAAATAATAAATTAATTAAAAAACAGTAATTCTTAGGATTGGTTTGTCTGTTAGCATAAAAAGAAGAAATATTCGTTCATTGGTAGCGCCACTTACAAATATTGTGGACAAATGTCTTCAGACTTGTACTTTTCCTAATTCTTTAAAATTATTATCTCTCGTAGTTCCAATATTTAAAAAATAGGATAAGATTCTGTTGAAAACTATAGGCCAATCTTACTTGTACCAGTGGTTGCCAAAGTATTAGAAAAGGCAATGGCTAATCAGAAATTGCATGTTTTGAATCCAATAATCTGCTATTGAGTAAACAGTTTGGTTTTCCCAAAGGGTTAAGTACAACATCAGCTATAGATAATTTTATTAGTTACACAGCGTCATGTTTTGAGGAGGGATTATATTCGCAACCTATATTTTTAGATCTCAGTAATGCCTTCGACTGTTGAGCATGCTCTGCTTATGGAAAAATTGTCTAAGTATAAATTCGATAACTGTGCTTTAAAATTAGTTAACTCATGTTTAATAGACAACAAGATTGTAGACATTGATGGAGATTCCTCTATTCAATATGCAAAATCTAGTCAAATTGAAATCTAAAAATTTGTATTCCAAGATTTTTTACAATAATCTCTACAATGAAAATAACATCATGAATGTGGCACTTCCGGTAGTCTTCAAATAGATGAAAAGTTCATAAATCTTGAGTACACACTTCGATGAGTTATGAAAAGAAATCCAAAATTTTTGTATAATTAAAGTGTGTATTTATATATAAAATCCTAGCTAAGCGCTTTCGGCTTCACACAGCCATCATCAGAGCTAATCGTTAAAGTTTAGATATCCTAACATCAAATTTTTAATTTTAACAAAGTTCAACATTAATTTAGTTTACATAAAACAAATAAATTGTATATAACAAACAATAGAGATAACGAACAATGTTGAACATGTGGATGACCACGAGGAGTAAAATGAAAATGAAAATATTTTACTCCTCGTGGTCATCCACATGTTCAACATTGTTCGTTATCTCTATTGTTATATTGTTATACAAAAATTTTGGATTTCTTTTCATAACTTCCGGTAGTACCGTAAATTCATGTTAATGCTATTGGTTTAGCCCCAATTTCAAAAGCAAGTGCTGCAGGCAGTTGTAGATGAATTCTAACATTGTAGTACCTTTAATTGGGACATACAAACAATCACGTAATACATTTTAGGGAGTAAGACCAAAGTTGCTTTAAACTGAATATTTAGGACAATTTTTAGGCTGGTTGCGATGTTATTGGTTCATATTTCTTGATGTTGCAACAGACATATTACTTCCCTCTTCATAGGAACCCCTGTAAGTGGATATTAAGTCTTCTACGTTCTGGTGCATGGAAGGCATTGTCACGATAACGTCATGGATTATAGCACACATCAGATATGAATGTCGTACTAGAGGACTCAATACCAGAGCTCCTTTTGAAATAGGAAGTGCTGCTTATAACATCGAGAAGTCCAAACCTAATTGCAAAATTTTATGTCCGATACTTTCTAAATCCACTCGCTATTTCACGTAAAATCTTGAATATTAAATATCATTCCATACATCAATAACTCCATTCTTGATTCTCTCATTAAACACAGAACATTTCATCAAATATTTTCATGTAGACATTAAATTCAATTTCATTTCACTAACTTTCTCTGAAACAGATTCAACATTCATCTGCCCAATAAGTTGCTAAATGCTTTGATGAACGCACCAAATTTATGTAATTTTTTGTACCTACTTATAAAGCACCTACAAACGTTCTCTTTGAGTCACATCCAATATATTTGACAATTTCAGTTTCACAGGATTATTTTCAATTCGATCGTGCGTGTCCTAAAGAGTCAATGAAATTAAAATATCAGCTACAAAACAAATCTGTTACAAATTTCAATATATATCCCAGGTAGTTCAAAGTTATAAGGAAAGGAATAAATTATTCAGGATTTCTTCAAGGGCAAAAAAGTAATGTCTCTTTCATAATATATTTTTATTGGTGTTTTTAGGCGATGTCTAAGAAAGTTTTGCACTAGACAGACTTTTATATAACTATATATATGCCGTTGGAACATAAACCTTTATCTATCTCTTTCCAAAGAATGAACACGTCCTCTTAATTTAAAGCTTTCGATGGATTGGGTTTTTTGTACAAACGTCCTTTTATTAGAGCAATGGTCCAGGATTAAACAAAGGGAGAATCAATTTTATATCAGTAGTTTGGCGAATGAAGTGGGTAGAAAGCTGTGATCATGTCGTCATCTTCATTGTTAATTAATGTTATTTTTGCAATGTTAATAAACAAACTTTAAAATTAATAATGATATTGTGAAAAACAGCTACTCTGGAGAGTAATGTTCCTATCAGCATTGGATTGGATCCTTAATGTCTAAGCTAAGATTACTTACCAGTAAGAGATATATAATGTGAACTTTAAAATCAAGATCTTACCTTCTACTGGCTGAAGGTATTCGTGAATAATTATAATTTATGTATGCTAAATCTTCAACAATTCTAAAATCGGTAAATATTCGTTGATTATATAAAATAGAAGTAGCATCACTTGAGTGAAGTCGCTGTAGAATACTTTTTATGCCGTCAAAATGAATGTATTAATATGAGGCTTCTTCTAACTTCTTATCCCAACGTACGGTTCCATTACAACTGTTTAGTTTTACGAGTAATAACCTGCTGTATGCTGAAATAAAAATAAAATACCTGGGCCTCGATTCTCGAATGCAGTGAAATAAATTAGAGTGGGAAATCATTCCATTTAAAAATTCCTGGGTATATATCTGTGTATATTTACAATTCTTGAATATTTATATTCCTTTAAAACAAACCATGTGAAATAATTCACACAATTTTTTATGGGAAGTAACTACAGTGAGAATGGTCAAGAATATAAATTTGCATTTTCTCATGAGAATTCAGAAGAGAGAACTATGCAGAAATGAAGCTGAATCGGCTGAAGTTTTATCTGAATTTTTTGCAAGTGTTTACACAAATGAACCTACTTGTGCCAACCTCCCAATTATTTTAACCCGCGTGTAACCGACTCTCTAATCACTATCGATTTTCCACCTTCTAAAATCGCCCAATGTATAAAAAAACTAAAAAATGGGTCTTCTCCTGGCGTCGACGAAATCGAGGTAAAACTGCTCAAGGAATGTTGTCCCCAAATTATTTCTCCGTTGTCAATGATTATGGATGCCTCACTTAATTTTTCTTCAGTTTTTTTGGGTTTTTGCCACACTTCTGAAAAAATAATAAAGAATAATTAAATAAGCCCTTGCGCCAAACTGAACAGTCAAGGGTTATTTTTGAAACTATGTTTGCCTAACCAAAAAATCTCACACTGCAAAAACAGATAAGTAAAAAATAACAAAAATCACATCACTATCACGCACTTCCGTATTATTGACGTTTCGAAAACCTCTCTGATTTCGTTCTCAAAATCGTATTAAAAATGTCAAACGTATGTCAAGTTTGACAGTTTAAAATTGAGGAAGGAAGGAATTACAAGGTTGGATATGTCCAAAAGCATCTAATAAGACTTTTGTTAGAAAAGTTACCCAAAATTAGTGAAAAATAGATCGATTTTTTGGACAAATTTTAAGGTCATTTTTAAATTATTTAATTAAATATAATTTAAATGTAAAGATTGATGATATAGAAGATAAAGATTCAATTATAATTACATACAATAAGAATTCCCGATTACAAAACTTACATTCCGAGCTGTGTGATTTCAAGTCTAGACCAAATGAAGATATACCGCAAATACTGTGTTTTGTGTTTGACAGTTACTACAAGTCCTTTCTTTTTTGGAAGTATGGTGGTTGGCTTCAGCAAAATAAGGAATGTGCCAAAAGAAATAGAAAGTTATCTCAGAGAAAGAGATTTAACAAAATTGTAGTGTTGGTTTCATAGCATGCTTCTAACTGTTAATTATAAAAAAACCAGTTATATACCTTTTTACTGTGACAAACGGTCTGCACCAAATTTTGATTCGATTGAAATTCATAATGATCATTCCACCATTCAATTCATTCGAAAATAGAAATGAGATACCTGGGTATAATTCTTAATAACCAATGAAAGTGGAATTATCAGATTAATTATGTCATTAAAAAATTGAGAGGTGTCCTATATAAATTAAAATATATACGTGATTTTTTACTTATTGGTGAATTAAAGTCATTATATTTTTCATTGGTTCAATCACATTTAATATATGGATTAGCAGTATGGGGAGGAGCCCTAAATTGCCATATTGCACCCCTGGAAATCATACAGAAATGTTTTCTAAAAATAATTTTAAGAAAAGATAAATTTTACCCTACAAATAATTTGTATATGGAAGCTTCGGTATTTGACTTAAAACAGTTGTATTTTCTACATGTATGCATACAATATCGAAATCAAGATCAGCTGCAACAAATATCAACTATTCATAATACTAGATATAGCAACTATCACTTATATAGAATACCTTTCCCGCATACAATTTTATTCCAGCGTGGATATTTGTATTTGGCTCCCAGGCTCTTCTCTTCATTACCTGCAAACATAAAAATGAATTAAAGTTAAACGTTTTTAAAAATAAGTTAAAATTTTTTCTGAGAGAACAGACTTGAAATACATAAAATGATTGACTTAAAGAATGTTTAGATGTCCTAACTCTTAATAATATACAGGGTGTACCATTGAAAACTTTGCACCAGGCTTATTTTGATCAACGTCCCAAAATATTAAAATTGCCGTGACACGTCCATATTGTTTTTGAGGGGGATACATTTTAGCGTTAAATACAGGCTCGCCAGAACAACCCCATTCGCGGGGGCGCATTCAACTTTAGAATCTTAAATGGCACTCTAAGTCGAGTGAGACCTTATTCAAAAGAGTTTTTTATTCTGGTTGTCATCATGTACCTAATTGTTTTCAATTTTAGTTCATCCGCTGTTGAAAAAAAATGTTTACTTATGCTTAGGAATAAATGACAATTTTGTATTAATCATTTAATTAATTGATATGTACCTTGAGCTTTTGAATAACTACATTTATCCAATGATGAACAAATGGCGCACCTCCACATTTTACAGTTGCAGTTCGTCAGTTTTTAAATGAACATTTTCTAAATCAATGGATATGTCGCCGCGGACCTATTGAGTGGCCACCCAGATTACTCGATCTGACACCACTCAATTTTTTTATGGGGACACAAAGTCTAAAATTTATGCCACTCAGCCGCAGTCTTTAGAAGAACTCAGGCGGCGTATCATTGAAGAATGACCACCTAATTATACCCGAAACGTTTTTATTATTGCATGGAAGTGGGAGGCGGACATTTTGAACAATTAATTAAATGATTATTACAAGATTGATTAATCATTTAATTAATTGATATGTACCTTGAGCTTTTGAATAACTACATTTATCCAATGATTGTTGAAAGTATGGAAAATGATGACATTTTAGAAGACAATGGATCTGACACCACTCAATTTTTTTATGGGGACACAAAGTCTAAAATTTATGCCACTCAGCCGCAGTCTTTAGAAGAACTCAGGCGGCGTATCATTGAAGAATGACCACCTAATTATACCCGAAACGTTTTTATTATTGCATGGAAGTGGGAGGCGGACATTTTGAACAATTAATTAAATGATTATTACAAGATTGTCTTTTATTCCTAAGCATAAGTAAACTTTTTTTTTCAACAAACGGATGAACTAAAATTGGAAAAAAATACATGATGACAACCAGAATTAAAAACACTTTCGAATGAGGTGTCACTCGACCTAGAGTGTCATTTAAGATTCTTAAGTTGAATGCGCCCCCGCGAAGGGGGTTGTTCTGGCGAGTCTGTATTTAACGTTAAAATGTGTCCCCCTTGAAAACAAAATGGACGTGTCGCGGCAATTTTAATATTTTGGAACGTAGTTCAAAATAAGCCGGGTGCAAAGTTTTCAATGGTACACCCTGTATATTGTATTTTACTTACTTTAACTGTGTACCTATCTATTTCTATTTATTTGTATTGTCATCTTTTACTTGCAATTTTATATTGGATTACCTGAATTTTAGATTTTTACGTAATTGTTTTGTTTGTTTCTTATCAAATTTTGATATTAGTATGTCTATCTATTTGTATTGTTGTCTTTTACTTGCAATTTTATATTGGATTACCTGAATTTTAGATTTTTACGTAATTGTTTTGTTTGTTTCTTATCAAATTTTGATATTAGTATGTCTATCTATTTGTATTGTTGTCTTTTACTTGCAATTTTATATTGGATTACCTGAATTTTAGATCGTTACGTAATTGTTTTGTTTGTTTCTTATCAATTTTTATATTTGTATAACTAGCTTTTAAATTGTATTTTTAATTTAAGTTTATTGTTTGCTACTAACTCACGTACAAGTATTGACTTGTGTGAGTCTTTCTTGTTTATTTGTTTATTGTGGTGTTTACACCGATGTGAATATTTACTGTATTCCTGAAAATGAAATGAATAAATAAACTTTATTATTATTATTATTATTATTATTATTATTATTATTATTATTATTATTATTATTATTATTATTATTATTATTATTATTATTATTATTATTATTATTATCTCAATTTGTTTCTTCTATTGCTTTAGACGTTCTTCCGTCACTATGTTAGCTGATGCAGGGGCCAATATTACCACCATTAAATGACATTAGAGTGGCATTCTAGTACGCTATCTGAAACGTTCTAATGATTATATACAAAATAAAATTTCAGTAGCAAATAAGTTGTTACAATCTTCAGCATAGCCTACGAAACTTACCAATAAAACAACGTGTGCAGTAAAGTTAAACAATTACAACAGCAGGAAACAACTACTCCGCGGACTAATGCCCCGACCGGCATTGAATTACTCCTGCAGTATCTGTGTGAACAGCCAAGAACCGTTGTCGGACGCACCACCAGACATAGAGCGGTTTCGGTCTTGTTAGCCCTCATCAGTATGCCATAGGTGAGATGACTGACAATTGAACTGACTGTTCCTTCATATATATGTTCACATATAAACTGAGTGCAGATGAGATATAATCCATATTCAAAAGTATTTCGCAGCTAGGTGACATTCTCTTTATCAACTGAAAATTTAACGAAAATGTCTACATGACAGTTATCGAAAAATAATATTTTCAAATATCTGTCATTGCAAACCTGTGAACACTATACCCTAAGTATAGGTTTTTGAAATTAGCTTTTGATAGGGAGTTCGAAAATGATAAAGCATACATTCTATTCATTTTAAAACAGCTATTTATTCCTTACTTTAGGTACACGCTGCTTGTTATTTCCTCATGTCTTTGTTTACATCTATTGTATATCAAAAATTAATGTGTGAAGTGTATACACACTCCTCTGTCCTCTTTTTTGACCTTACTGGGTCACAGGGCAACCCTTAAAAACACGTAAATGACCTACTCTAGGTGAACTCTCGAATAATGGCACTAGAGCACGTTACAGCACCGCACAGAAACGTATTTACATACTTCGGCGTTCCAGGATGGTTCTGTAAATATCGATCCTCGGCCATCAGGTTTCGGATGTTCGTGGAATGTTCCGCACCAGCACGACCGGTGTTTGTCAAGTGATTAATAAGATTACATCAATTAATAGCAGTAAACAGCGACTAACAAGTTGCGAATAGTTTGGGAGCATTTGGAAGGAGTCAACCCGATTCTCGACAAGGTAAATCGGAAGCGGGAAATGGATCTACTTAGTCGTGTGCAACAAAGGCACTTCTGCATACAGTACAGTTGTTCGTACATGTTTGAATGGGACAAAGGTGGAATAATAGTCTTTCAAAACGTTTCGGCTTAGAATCACTAGATGTGCGTCATGATGTTGCACTGATTCGCATAGTTGATTGCTTTGAACTTTTAAGTCAGATTTGTTTTCAGGTTTTATGTGGCAATTCTAGACAACATACACTTTTTTACTGTGAAATTTCTAGTACTGAAGCATTAGCACATTCACCACTGTTTTAAAGTATAGTTTATTTAATAAAATTGCATTCATATGTGATATTTATAGTGATAGTTTGCTTGATTTTGTGTGTATTTTCTTTATTATATATATAATTTATTTTATTGATTGATGTAATATTTTATTTTATTTTTTATTGTACTTTTATTTATTCCTGTAATTGAAATTATATTTAACACCCTGTATATTCCCGGTTTAACTTTTAGACCGCAGTCAAACGGATGGTGATAATCACAGCCGACTGCTTTAGCCACAGCTGAAAAAGTCACACAGAGCCACAATGTAGCGACTTTATACATAGTTATAGAATAAAACAACACAAGAAATGTGATAAATATGAGCTCTCTCATAAATCAAATATGAAAAATTGCCGGGGTGACGCTAATGGACGGCCCCTAGATGCGGGATACAATGTCACAGGAAACGTTGACGTTTTAAGCTATTCCTAAAATATCGTATGATAATGTTTAGGGGTTAGTTATTAAGGGTTAATGTTCGCTGCTGATTGCAGATCTGAAGGAGGATGATATTTTCAGTTGATTTATTAATTATGGGCTCAAATTACAATATAACGGTTTTACAATCTTCTATTGTACGTATACATGCTGAGGTAATAATTGATCAAACTGTAGCAATCCTTTTTTCTATAAAAATAATCATATCATAGGCCCATACAAATAAATCGCCTGCTCCACGGAGTAAAATATTATATCTTAACTGAAGCAGTAAATGTTAACATTATAACCTTAAAACGCTTTACGAACAACTCCTGTTATAAAATTATCCCCTAACAACATACAATTATTAAAATGAGATCATACGGATCGAGAAGTTATCTATCGCTTATCTAGCTTCCCAATAACTGAATTGCCCAGCGGAAGAGAAAGTGTGTAAAAAACAGGCAAAAACTCAGTAACCATATGACCTAAAGGAGAAAGCTTAAACCTCTCCTCTTCCCCAATTACGACATAACCCTCAGGATAATAATTTAGCGAAGACAGTGGACAGCCAATGTCTGAACTATGGTAAATGACCGCATTTGTATTTTAATACTGTTTTGTATTCGAATGATCTGTGGGGTGAGTTTAATTTGCATTTCTTTCCATTCACAACACTCTCTTTAACATCCAACAGAAGTAAACCCTGGAAACATCTTTTTATTTGCTTGATGTTTTGACGAAATCGTTCTTCTAATGCTGCGTTGTAATATCAAAGATTTCAAGACAAGTGATCTTGATGCGAATGGGGAAGGTGTAGCTTGTAATTAACCAGACAACCGAATGGCTAGAAAATCCTAAATATACCTATGTGTTGTCATTTCTTTGTTATTCATCATGGCAATTAATACTGAATCTCTCAACATTGTATGGATTTGAGGACTATCCAAGATCATTTCTTTTAATTGAATATTTCTAGAAATTGTTTAACCAAGTATGCAAAGTATTTACAGTCCTTTTCAAAATTTTAACAAATTATTTTACCATATCAAATTTGGTATGAAGAAAAGTAAGGAGAATTTTAGATGGATGGATGGTAGCACATTTAATTTTATTCAAAAATATTGAGATATTCGATATGATATATACATTGGAAGCTAGTTATTTATATTACACGGTTTTCAGATTTTGCTTAGAAAAATTTATAAACAATACCCATGCTTCAGGTTTCTATAAATTCTTATTTAATTTACTCTCATCTCCATTGAAGTATTTCCTGAAAGATCCATTTCTTCTTTGATGCGAAGGCAAAGGAAACACATTCCGCTTACCTTTCTGAGACAAAAAAGTATGGAAATACAGACAATCACAAAGTATGCGAGCATTTGCTTGTCCGTGGTTATTGGATTTCTGCCCATGAACCCTATAGTGTCTCTTCTCCTCTAGGTTATGTGTTGGGCTGGAAAACCAAGGATTAACGAAACAAGAATTGTCAGTGATGCATTTATCAATATAAATCTTTATATATCGTGCATTTTTTAGTTGTCTTTATATTTAAATTGAATTTATCATATATAGCATCTTCGAAATGTTATAGAAATCATCTAATTGTTTACTTGACTATCTTTAACTTTATAATCCATGGTATTCTGCTCAGCCAATTGGCAAACTTATAGAACTTATTAAAAAAGCAACGCCTAGTTCCAGAGAAAGATTTTTAACAGTAACAAGAGAAAAAGGTGAACAGACCTTGTGCTTAGGTACTTCCAGATATCATTCGATTCTACTCTTAAGCAAAAAGGAGGAAAAAACTATTGATCCGTTTGTTGACGAGCATAGTACTTGATTCTATGTAATTCTAAATGCAACATTATCCTTGTTTTCTAGAATTCCTACGTCTCTTTAGGTCGTTGATAGTATTAAAATATCGAATATTTTCTTTTTTGGTTATTTCAAAAGAGCTGGCCTGGTGGGCTTTTTAAGAAACTTGTTCCCTGCTATGTTCAAAAGGAAGCAATAATTCATTGTTTGAATGGTTATGTTGGACAAACAATGTGCCTCTTAATTCGACAATTTTACTTAAAACACTTTGTTCAGTTTAAGTTAATTTATTGCGTTCTCAAGGGAGAAGCCACGCTGATATTTGTGCTCCGACGAATTTAGAAAATAATAATGGCTAAAAGTGTTGTAACCTCCGAATAACTCTACTTTCTACAATATGTTCGGCCATAAAAAGCACCCACCGGTCCATTTTACCTATATCTAAATTTAAAAATCACGTCAACTCCAGAATCCAGAGCATCCAGAGGTAATTTTTTCTACAGGCAACGGACAAGTCGTCCAGAATCCTGTTAAGTATATGAAGAAGGACTGTCGATTGTGTATAGCAACAAAAAACGATGGAAAATTAGATATGTCAAGCTGTGACCACATCCTATCTCAGAAATATAAAGAAGAAAATATTTTAGGGATTTGCACACCATATGTAAGTGATCGTCAATAAAACAGTCAAAAATAAACCAGCACGCAAAAAAGATAGTCCCTTGCTAAAAATATTTAATTTGTATCTGTTTATTTGTAACATTTGTTACAGTATATTTGAGAAATCAACGCAGGTTGCGTAAGGTAGGCTAAAAAACTTTGAAAAAGGTTCATAATTAAGTATTTTGTATTTATATTTATATTTTTATTCACTCTTCAATTTACTATTTGATATAGGTTCCACCGAGTTAACACATTTATTGGTTTAGAGATTTAGCATTGCATTGCGTTACTTTTCCACGGAACCGTCCGTGATAATAAAAATAATAATATCTCTACCCCTCATTCTAATCACAGGGATTAGCCCAGAAGTCGGAGACTTGTGCGGGAGAGGGGGCGGCATATTATTATTAAGCAGGCCGCATTTGCGCCCAGGAACGACTTACGTTGGTAGGCCCTAACCACTATTCAGTGCAGGAATGAGGAAAACCTGGGAAACCTCATTAATTAGGGGGGTGGTCAAATATCAACCGGCATCAATCTCTCACATTGACCCAAGCTAACATTATTCCACCCTACCATACCCACAGAGAGGGTGCCAATCCTCTCCACGAATATAGCTTATATACGGTCTACCGGCAGCTGGGCTCGAACCAACTCCGTCTAGTCACCTCGATTCAAGTACTAACGCTTTAAACCGCGCGAGCACTGACCCATGATGGTAAAAGGTCATCCTAGAGGGCGCCCACAGTCAGCAGTTCGTTTCATAAATCTACCATTTTCGCGCAAACGTTGGTGAAGGCGAACAAATATTGTGTGATGAGGTATCCTACGTTCTTGATACAACTCAGCATACAGTCTTGAAGATTGCAGAGCATTTCCATTACTTCGACCATAGGCAAAATGCATATATGCGATTTCCGCATTTGTAAAATTTTCCATTTTTATTTTTTGAAGACACAAAAATTATTCACAAATTGACATTAATTTTGTAGCAAACAAATAATGAGAAAATGCTAATTTGACATTTTGACGAAGTAGTTGTATTTTATTAGAAATATTGACAGTAACCTACAAGATAATAGAATTGATGGCGGATTTTTAAAAAATGTGAAAACGGGGAAAAGTCAGTGGCATACCATTTTTTTAAATTTAAAAATGGTTGTTGGATTCTCGTTCGAACGTCACTGGTGCAAGTAAAAATATTCAGATCACCCCAAAATTTACACATTTATCCCTCCGCAATTTTATATCAGTGATAGTTGGGAAGACTTGAAGATATTGTGCGAGAATGATCTTAAAAGAATTGTAGGGTGGTTCAATAATCATTTGCTTACCATAAATTTCGAAAAAACATATTATATTCCTTTTACTTCCTATGCAGTTGATTCTGTGAATCGTATTAAATATTTAGGGGTATATATAAATTGTCATTTAAAGTGGAATGTTCAAGTAGATTATGTAACAAATAAAATTAGGACATTATTATACAAATTTAAATACTTGTCTCAAATTTTGACAGTGAACCAATTAAGGTTGCTGTATTTTGCATTAGTAGAAACGCATCTAATTTATGCCATAGCAGTTTGGGGAGGTGTAACAAACCATCATGTACAAAGCTTGGAAATAGTGCAAAAATATGTTATTAAAATAATACATAATAAAGAACGTACTTACCCTACTAACGAGCTATTTCTTCATTGTAAATTATCTGACATGCGGCAATTGTATTGTTACTCCCTTTTAAAAATGCAATTTAAGCACAAAGATGAACTTCTTCCAGTTGATCATTTATACAGCACTAGATACAAGGAAGGAATGTATAAAGTTATGAGATCTGAAAAAGTAAAAATGCAAAGGTCTTTTTTGTACTTAGGGCCAAAAATTTATAATGTCTTGCCTGCAGAAATAAAGAGCGCAAACTCGTTTAATATATTTAGAAATAAATTTAAAAAATGGCTATATAGTACACCAAGATTGCAGGTTCATAGCTTGATTAATATTGGATATACTTAACTATGTGAATTTCCCTTATATTTTGTTGTTTTCAGTTAACACAAATGTTTAGAAGATTTAAATAAATATAGTACTGTATGAGTGTTGTGTGAATGTATATGTAGTTTGTAGGAATGCATTTATAATTACTTCCCTATTAGAGACATTTAGTATTTTATTTTAGTAAAAGTAAATTTAAATATGATAAATTTGATTTGGTAGCAATATTATATTATGTTTAAGTTGCATAGATTTTAGTCTCAACCACGCACAAGGTTCGCCTTTTGTGGTATTTCAATTTGTTTGCCGAATACATTGAATGTTAATGTATATTACAATAATGTTACTATGCAAATAAATTATTATTATTATTATTATTATTATTAAAGAGTGCTTCAAGTTTCGAGTCAATATCTTTAAAACTCTTTGAAATAATTAATAAAAATAAATAAAAAATTTGAATTTAAACACTCTGTATCTCGGAAACGAAGCATATTTCCATCTACGTTTACTTACATGAACTTTTTTTCACGAAATAACTTCGGCAACCACTCCCTAAAATATTTCGCACTTATTCGCAAACACTGTAAATACAGCGTATAAAATGCTGTTAAAAGTCAATTTGGAACCAGAGAGTGCCGCTGGCGCTATATTTCTTCTCTAACCGACAGGGGCAAGTGTCCTGAACCTTGTCAAACGTCTCCACTCTACCATTGTCCTCGTTGTACCACATTGTTGCTTATGGAGTCAATCCGCCCTCCCCTTTTTACATCGTTTATTTTTAGCGGATTAAATTAATAAATCACCGTAGCTCTATCGATCGCAGATCGAGCGGAACTGATTTATGGCTAGCCGCAACAATCAGTGCACCTGTTGCCCCTCGGAGAGAGTGTAAACACTTTTGTCGTACATTAGAGGGGTGGGTTCACCCTCAGATAATTCTTCGGTCAACGTCGCAGGTGCCGCGGAATTCTGGGGAGAACGGAACGATTGTAGCGTGTGGGATGTCACGCGGGAAATCTAATTTTTATTGATGCCGCAGAATACAGCTTATTCCATTTGAAACTTTAGTAGAACTAGTATGAACTGCTTTCAAGAGTAATTCAGATGCAGGAACTGGTTTATTTTTAATTGCTGTGGATTTTCGTATGCTTTTCCTCAGATATGTTAGTTAACCACTGGAAATAAATTTTGCTGATGTGAAATTAAATAATCAGTGATGCAGATACCAGATAATGAACAAAGTTGCGATATTCACATAACACTGAGCGAGATGGTTAAAAATATGCAAGGTGGCTTAGGTATGACTGGCACCCTTGGAAAGGGTAAGTGTTCAGTGAAAGTAAATGGGATTTACCCAAATAAACCTATATCTAAGAATTCATCGTTTCCTAAATACAGGGTGTCTATAATTTTGATTTTTTAACTGACAGGGTTTCTACGCCACTGGTGACAACGGAAATATTTAAATATACTGAATAATTAGACCTGAGGTATCCCATTACAACCTGCAAATCTGCAAATATTGCTGTTTTTAAGTTAGTTTTTAATACATTTATTTACAAAATAAGTAAATATGGTGAGTTATTCCTTTAAAGAATTGGCCGACATACATTTTATACATGGAAAAGCTAACGGATATTTGAATGAAGCAAAATTTCTCTATGCATTCCCTGACCGCCAATTACCTTATCTAAGAATTATTTCGAATGTTATGATTATTAGAAAAAGCGCGTTTGACAGAAATGGGAAAAGTAACTCGAAATTTTGTAGATTGTGGGGCGCAAAGATTTGCACGAATAGTGGAAAATGTTTTACAAGCGGTTGAATAAAATCCTGCAATAAGTACAAGGCGTCTGGCAAATTATTTAGGAAATATGAACCATGTAAATGTATGATGAATCCTCCAAGAGCAGTAGAGTGCAATCCCTCTCTGGAGCTAATTTTCCAGTCAGACTGCAGTATTGTCAATGATGCAGTATGCAGTGATGCAGTATTGTCACTTTTGATTCAAAAGTCTTATTGGAAATTGCAAACACTTTATCTTTTTAAAGAAGTTCTTAGCACTAATGTCAAATTAAAGTTGTGTGATACCTTAATTCTTAGTTATGTAGCCTACTGTGATATAGTTTATTGGCCTGCTATATTAAATAGGGACAAGGAAAGTCTTCAGAGGCTACAGAACACTTGTTTAAGGTTCGCGTATTGTGTTAGAAAATTTGATCACATAAGTGACAAGTACGAGCAGTCCAAGTGGTTAAAACTTAATGAGCGTTATATGCTTCATACGGCGTCTCTTGTCTATAAAATTAATAAATTGGGTTCTCCTAAATATCTCTTTGATAAACTCGTCAAAAGTCAGCATGAACGATCTTTCTAGATTTTGTGATCTGTACACTGTCCCACGTCATAGTACTGCTCAATTTCAAAGGTCATTTAGCTATAATGCCGTTAAAATTTATAATAAACTCCCCTCTGCTATTAAGTCTGCTTCTAGTTGCCAAGTTCTGAAAAAACAGGTCAAATCTTTTGTTACCAACTTAAGTTAAATATGTATGTATTTATGCTTCTTTATCATGTATGCGTTTTATTTATATATAGTTTATAATTTCTGTGCTGTCTTACAGTTTTACTTTGTATCGTATCGTTTAAAGGGAGTGGTTAGGTGGCAGAGCATAAATTATGTTGAACCTCGCCACTTCTTTAATAACATTTCTTCACTATGTATAGTTTGAATTTTAATAAAGACACATTATTATTATTATTACTAAGCTAAAAAAATGCAGAACAGCAGCAATTTATTTCTTTCCTTTTGTTCACGGATGAAGCCTCATTTACCAGAAACGATGTTTTTAATTGTCACAATAAACATTTTTGGGCGGATGAAAATTCATACACTATCCATGAATGACACCAGCAACAGTTTTCAGTCAATATGTGGCCGAGTAGATTAGATAGACGAACATATCTGGATTTTCTAGGAAAATCTACCTATCGTTCTAGAAGATGTCCTTCTTAATATTCGCTGTCGTTCTTGATTTATGCACGACGGATCACCTGCTTATTTTAGTCGCAAGGTAAGAGACTATTTAAATCTTACGTTCCACGGAAATTGAATTGATCGGGACCAGTCTATTCCTTGACCACCCCGATCACTCGACTTAAATCCATGCGATTTCTACCCTTGGGCGCATCTAAAGCAACTGTATTTTGCCTACATAGCGAATGAAGCTGCATTAGTGTAATGTATTCCCAATGGCTGTGAAACAATACGCCAACCACCGGGGATATTCCAAAGAGTTAGAAGACAATGCGAAGGAAAATTTAGAGAAAGTACTGATCTCGTTCACAACTGATGATGTGCCGTGGGGTGTTACGTTATGAATCAAAGCCAACAGTGATAGATGTCGTAACTTATGACCCTTGTCAGTGTTGCATTGGAGAATAAAATAATCACCGACTTTATTATTATTTTTTAGAATATAAGAAGTATATCTCGTGGAAGTCTAATTAGTTAGAAATGTGTAGATTCAGTTCTATTGAAACATACAACGGCATGTTTTTTTATAAAACGCGTGATAAAAATATATATCGCACTAGCGCTATAAATAACGTTATGATATTAAAATGAGTGTCATATTACTATGTAACAGACGTAGATAAATATAATTATGCAGTTTACTAAGCACGTAGAAATCGGCAGACGTTCTTAACAATATAGGTAGGAATACTCGTACCAGTAATGTTGGATGTATAATTACCTTTATTCCTTATCTTATAACTTGTATAAGTGAAACCAAAGGGTATAATTTAAGCAATCACCCCCTGTAAAATCGAAACGAGATTGTTTTAATATGAGTTTCACCTACTAGATCGAACAGAGATCGTTTGTTAGGTCATGCTTGACTCATGAAGCTAACAGTAATTAAAACTTTAACGTATGATAGAAATCCAATAATTACACATTCATCACGCCATTCTACTTGCATGTTAAGTTTTTTACTCTCTTTATACATGTCACGTTTCAGTGTAAATATAGAAGGAACAGCAGTAGTACAGTATAACAGAAATTAAATTATATGCCAATTATTTTGTATCAAAAATTATATATACAATTTCTGCGAAACGAAGAGAACTTATTTTTAATGTAGTTCTTAGTAGTATCTTAAACTAAAAAATTATAATAGAAATATAATAAGTGTAAATATGAGGATACCTCTTTTTCTGTATAATACAATAATTAGAAATCAAATAGGTTTTTATTGAAGATTGTTAGAAAAATTTATTCATCTTTGAGCAAGTTTTTTTTTGCTACTCATCTTACTCATAGACACAGGAAAAAGCTAGTAATAAACTAATGTATTTTCTCTAGTGTTAGAAGGTCATGTAGATAGCAGACCACTATTGGATAAAGGTTACGTCATAGTAAATTTTAAAGGTACCTTGTAGTCATTTTGATTCCATGTAAAATATGGAAATCACTTATGGATGAAGCAATAACGTGGCGACAACTGCCACAATTGTATAATGAAGTGCCGCCACATTAAAGGTTTGTTAAAGGTTCCCAATACCTCATCAAAACTATTACAAACACTTTAAAGCTACTGTAACTTCTAAGTAAGTGATATGGCATGGTTGTCGTTACTATTAACATACCCTTCAAAGTTTGGGCAACTTTAAGGTGCTTCTGCTTAGTTTCAAGAACGTTCCAAACACCAAATTGCCCCATCAAAAATTACAAAACCATGAAATGGTTTTTAATAAAGAGAAATGCGTATTTATAACTATGCTAACATAAATTGGAGTTATTTTTGCTTAATGGTGGTAGATTTAGTGATTACTACGTAATAGCCACTTAATTAAAGTTGTGTTACTATAACGCTACTTGGGAAATTTCATCTAAGTCAAACACTTTCAGATATTTGCATTAATGTGATACTTACTTTTTTTTATTTTAAGATTCTGTATCTTAAAGTTTTCGTTTATAAAATTAATATTTGAATATACTTAAAGAGCATCCGCTAAAATTACACACTATACTTATTTAGTATTTTTTAAGCTTTGAAGAAACTTTTTTTAGCAGGAATATTATGCGTTCGATCTCGGGCACCGACCTTGCCTTTCGATTTGTATGTCGCAGTTTCCGGACCTTCTCATATAATAATCATAACAAGACCCTCGTAGAGCCTAAACTGTCTTCTGAACCTTCCGCTTCAATCCAATTTAATGCATTATTTGTTATGCCAAAGTTTTCCACTCCAACGAATTTACAACGTTCAGGAAACGAGCGCAAAATTTATGTTTGTGTTTCCTGAACGAATGTAAACTTATTCTGTATTAATATGGAGTTCGAAAATGGCAACAAGATCAATCGTTAGTATTTGACGAATCATGAATTTAATTGAGATATCCACGATATTTAAGATGGAATATAATTTATAAGACTTGTGAGTAAAATGATGAGATCTGTTAAATCAGAGTGCAGTTTACTAGCTACATATAATAAGTAACTTCTACCTTGAAGTAGATCAGTAATACAAGGTCAGTGGTTTCAGATACATAGGAGAACGGATCAACGGCTTGTAAGAAAGAGTAAATAAATCAACAAATAAAAATGGAAGAAGGTGGAAGGTGAAAAATGAAAGGTGGAAGGTGAAAGGTGGAAGATTGAAGATAGAAGAAAGGAGAAGGTAAAAGATAGAAGGTAGGAGGTAGAAGATAGAAGGTAGGAAGAGGAAAAAGAGAAGATTGGAGACGGAAGATGGAAGATGGTAGAAGGAAAATGGAAGATGGAAGTTAGAAGATGGAAGACGGAAGACAGAAGACAGAAGAAAAAGAACAAATACATCAACACAACATTTAAATTACAATACAAATCATAGCTCGCTTGCGGGACATTCCATAAATAAACCCCACATTAAAATACACTAGGCGCGCATCCACTGCAAAATTTCCGCAGTAACAACAGATGAAGGTACTCTATTCCAGTGGTAGAACACTGTATTTGGAAAGAAGTTTTGACGCAAGGACGTCTTTAAAGTTTTCTCTCGACAGTTTAAATTGATGAGCAAGTAAACTTCCATCCAAATTTAACCCAAATAAGTCCACAAACCGTAAACTATAATGATGTTTTAGAATCTTGTATATTGAATAACACATTAGTACAACTAAGGGAAAGTGAAATTAATAGGAACACCTGAACCATTATGGCTATCAACTGTTGTGAAACGTTAATCTTGACTGAATGAATATGATACCGTGGCACTATTTATACAGATATGTAAAATGGTACACTTCTCTAAATTCAAGAAGATGAACCAATCGACCCACCAGTGCTCAATGGAAATAATATCATCTTGTATCTAGAAGAATAGAACTGGTCCCAAGACAGAACCTTGCAGAACTCCAGAAAGAATTACTTAAGATTCAGTACGCGGTTGGAGTTGCAGTTTGCCTTTTTCATGAGTTAAAGCAGCTGACTTGTAGAAGATTTACACTTGGAACAGTCACGTCTCAACTTTCTACCAAAGAACCAGTTTCCTTGATAAAGGATCCTAAATTTCGAAGTTGCCAATGTTACACAAAAGTAATATTTAACTTCTTACTTGGAAGCCCTGTATATCAGTCAAGAAACCAGATAGGTATATGAAGAACTGACATTATTTGAACTACCCTTGTATGCCCTATCATTTTAACCACTAGTCATCTGTATGTAATAATTTTTTATTGAAGTTATACTTCTTTGCGCCCGTTAGACACATTGAGATGGGATGTTGGTCGAGAAACCACGTCACGCTCAAAAGGAAGAACAAATTTTTAAGAACAAATTTTTAAGAACTTTTTTATACAACCCACTATACAGCGTGGAGAATTACTGGTTGTGGACACCAACATAAATTTACTTCTTACGTATAAGCGTATAATATACAGTGTGTCATTAAGAATATTATTTTTTTTTGTACGTTCAGGCTTTGAAAGGAAGTTTATTTTTTTTTAAAGAAGTATAACTTCCACCGTCTGGTCCGACGCAGACCCAGTTTTTTATATACCCATCTAGATAGATTCTAGCTATCTATAATAAGTATTTGTAGGCAGCTGTGAGTAGTATCGAAACTTGCTATTTGTGTGAATTGCAGCCCCGCCGTATCTGCGCCAATGGTTTACCTTGCAATGCATGAGCCCTCATTTTTTCCTCAATCATCCCATTTTAAGCTTTTTGAATCTCTTAAATCGAGTTTTGATCCCTTATTGATGAAACGCTCTGTGCAACCGTGCATAATTTTAGTGGCATAAAATGCCCCTTAATTTTTCTTTGTTCGACTCCGTCTTATATAAAATACACGACGAGAGGTCGAAAATATCCTCATGAGTCCAGGCCACCCTTCATTTTATGCATTATTTGTTACGGAAAAGTTTTCCGCTCCGCCGAACTTTGAACATTAAAAAAAATTGCGCTCGATCCGTTACAACAAATTGTTGCTTTGTAACCGACAACGAGCTAATTTGCCAACCGGAATGAGCATCTCAAATTCTCCACGAGGTTGTTTAGAAATCTCCCGGAACAGATTAAAGGGGGTAATGGCTCGTTAAATAATCCACACATTAAAAGAAAATCTGTCGCGCTAAGAAAACTTTCCCTCTTTAAGGAATTTCAGGAGGACCGTGTACTTAGAACGTAATCTTTCTTCGGGAATGGCAGTTTTTGTTGGGTTCCGCTGAGCGAAGACAGAGAGGCTTTTTGCGCCGATAAAAAATATAAATATACGGGAGGGAGGCGGAATGCTATTTTTCTAAGCGGGTTTTCTTCGAGTTACAACTATAATCGGATAAGCTTAACATTTTCTTTGTGTGCTGTAACGTAACATACATAGCGTTTGGAGAGGAAAGCAAAATATTTATATTGTCAAAAGAAAATAAAAAAATCCGAGTTTGTTTAATATCTCGAAAACTATTTAGAGTTATTTATTCAACAAGTGCAAAAATTAAATATTTATTGCACGCGACGTTAAAAACACGTCGAGTGCAACACACTTTTTGACTTGTTGAATACAATATTTTTTACGTAATTTAATAGTAAAATATTTAATAACTAATGCAATAGATTTTCAAAGAAAACTAATTTTATTTTTAGTAAACTGCATATTCTAGTAATTTCGTAGTCCAGTATTTAATAAATATTATTCAAAATAACATAAAACATGCAATTATTTAAAACGCAATACAATCTCGCAGAAAATGGACTAAATATGGCGTCGATTTGAATGTTGATGTTTGTCATGTTCACAAAACTCTATAGTAGAATGACAAATAAGGGGAATAAAATTTTATTGCACTAGTACAATAATGAAAATGTACCAGTTTTGTCACTAATAGTTATTTATGTAACAAGTGCAATAAGCACTTTTTGTAGGAGTTGCATACAATATTTTTTTCTACGTTCATGCAAAAACCAAAAAATGATATTTATATAAGACTAAGTCTAGGAAAATGTGACGTCGATTTGAATGTTTATGTTTGTCATTATGACAAAAACGCTGTAGAATGACAGATGAATGCAATAAACATTTTATTGCACTAGTGCAAACCGTTAATTTTTGCGAAATAAAGACAATATATTTAGGTTTGATATAATTTTAGGGTGACTCACCCTCAATGAACACCTTGTAGTATCTCAATTTACTTGAGAACTCATAAACAAAAAGACCAACAATGAACAAAAATTATGTACCGAATTTATTTTATTCTAAGTTAAAGTAATTCAGAGATATTAATTTTCGAAATATTTGGCCACATTTTGAACGCCTGCAACTTGCCTGTGTGCAACTTCGTATATAGGCGGTATGTTTGCTAAAATTGAACATTTTAGAACACCCTGCATGTACCTGATCTGTCGGTTCTTATGCGCAACATGCTGTTTATAATTTTTTATAAATATGTTACACATTTGTCAAGTAAATATTCAAATAGTCACAATTACATTACTCGTTAAATGCATTTAATTATAAAAATAATGATAATGATAATGATAATTATAAAATTTGATACATATCCGTTTCGGGGGGTGCTGAATCCAGTGGTGTAGTCAGATTTTAGGTTTAAAAAATCGCTAAACAGTTTCTGCCAATATTGACATCGAAAAAAACGAAGTAGGCCTTGATTACAGACAATTGAATTTCATATTGAGCCAAAATTGAGCTGAAAATTCTCTTTTTAAAAAAACCCAAATTTCATCCTATAATAAATACAATGTTTACAGAGGTGTTTCCATCTTAAATGCACCACATTGTACATATATACATGTGGCTGAATGTTTGCTTTAGATAAAGAAAACAAAAGTCGCGCTATTTTAGAATTTATTTCTTTATTTTTTATTTGAATTTATCAAAATTCTAACGTGACTGGGTCATAGATAATTATTAGATAGACCCACGGTTAGAACAGTCGAAGAATAAAGGAGGGAAATGGTTTACAGTTTATTCAGGTACCGCAAAATTAGTCTCAAACCCCAAGATAAAATCTTTTTCTGATTGAAAAGCCATCAGAAGACGTAATACCCACTCAAACACGAAATCCGCCCCCGCGGATAAACGCCAAAATTAAATCAACGACTCGACCGCACCAGGACAACATATTATCTATCATGTCCGCATTATTCACAATTCTGCGTTATCCTGATCCTTCGCACACCTACATCAACCCACCTAGCTTATATGGCGTGCCATTGCCAACCTGCTATATATACTACCGTATATTTTCTATAAGCTACCATATAAAATGTAGTTAATCATTTTGTACTCATTTTTGTCTGTACCCCACCAATATCTATAATCAAAATCTAAAAGTGTTTTAGACTTACTATCGTATTCACCTTCAATTAAAATCTTGTCACCGGCCTACGTGGCTAATAATCCGGCATTTTTCACAAAATAATAGAATGTAGGTGTGAGAATTCTTATTAACCTGTCGTCATTTACAGCATTTTCTTTTTGTATTTTTGATTAGTATCAATACCCAATAATGATGTACAGGAGGAATTTCTTAAACAGTTCGGTTATTGCTGCAAAGGTAGCGCTGCGTTTCATGTGCATCTATTTACCATGCATTCAAGACAATTTCAGTGACCATCTGAAGTTTAGTACTGATTAGAAATATCATAAATCCGTAAAAGTCGGGGTGTAACTACATACAGGGTGACCATGGAGACATCCTCAAAGTGTTACGATTTAAGCTAACTCGACTTAACAAAGTACTAATAATAAAAAGAAACAGTTGGAATTTAAAGGGTGATTTTTTTGTATGTAAATATGTATGTCTTTGAATGTATCAACTGAAAAAAATGGAAATAGAAGGTTATGGATAGGAAAAATCGTACAAAACACCACACACCACACTTTTGTATGTGTATAGTGGAGGTCAAAATAACACTAGTTTGTCATAAAATATAAAATGCCCCTTAACGGAGATACAGAGCCCCTAAGGGGTACCCAGCTATTTACCTTTTTGGCTCTAACTTTTGAACCGACCTGTATAATTTAATGAAACTTTTATACTTTATGTAGGCCATAAAGGCTCATAAAACCATACTACAGTAGATGTTTTATACTATCGGGGAAGTTAGGAACGGACTTGTCACCATACTCATTGGGCCAAAATTTTGACAGGTGTCATTTTATAGAAGTGAAAACTAAATTTTTAAATACTTTGATCTTTCGTCTTTAAAAAAGGTACTGTACATTTGTTTCAATAAAATTGACCGTTTTTAAATTGAAAAAAGTATATAAGTAGTTGTATAACACATCATTGAAATCATACATCAGAATAGGTACTGCAATAAAACACCAGTCGTTTTTATGACGTTAAACATTTGTTATTGACATGCAACAGTACAGACGAGAAGGTAAATCGCTGGGTACCCCTTAGGGGCTCTGTATCGTTAAGAGGCACTTTAGGAAAGAAAAAAATATGACAAACTAGTGTTATTTTCACCTCCCCTATACACTCACGAAAGTATCCCGTATACTTACCGGACACCCTGTAGTAAGCGCCAAAATTCCCTTGCATACTGAATATGTAGAAGGTAGATCTACAAGCAATAAAGGTTGAACTGGTGTCAAACGCTACGGATAGTATTTTTCAACATACAATTTTTTTTAAATGATGATTCTTGCAGCTCTTGAATTAGTTTGTGGATAATCTGCAATGTAAACAATTTTTTCGTATTTTATCCGCTAAATTCCTGAACAGATTTTTTAAATTGTTGATTATCAGGTTGTAATCTATTGAGAAATAGCCCCAAATATTCTCGTTGTTCAGAACATCCACTAAAATTTAATTGCCAACAAATAACAGTCACATCTCTCATATCTGAATACGAAATATTATTGTGTCTCAGAATTTTTCGATTTTGTAAAGTAATTGATTTTAACCAAAACTTTATAAATACCTTACATTTAGAAATACTTGTTAATTTTACTGCAGTTGATACAGTAAAAAACAGTGTAATTATTACTAAAAAAATAAACACCTTTTCAACTCCAATTTTATAAGGCATATTGACTTAAGTCGTAATATTTTGAAATTAAAAATCTTACGGGCGACTATGTGTGTAGACTCACGGATTTTTGTTAATTGCTAATCTGTACTAAACCTGATATATGGCCAGTGCAATTGTTTTGAGTCGTATTTTTATTAAAAAAAAAAAACGTTTATATGGACAAAATCTGTCCCTCGAAGACCACCGCCTGGTCCATCAAAACCTAAATTCCACCCCCGCAGGCAACCGCCAAAATTAAATCGACGGCTCCACACCGCCAGGACAACATATCTATCATGTCCACATTATTCACAGTCCTCCGTTATCCTGATCCTCCGCACACCTACATCAACCCGCCTAGCTCAGAGGGCGCGCTCGGCGCTGGCACCGTCCGCCCCACCGGATCGCAGTTATCACAGCGTCGCGGCGACGAGCGTCTCGTACCGCGCGATGACCGCGTATGACCACGGCGAGATCCGAATCCATATTTAATGCGTTGTCAGTTGCATAATGCCGAGCGTGGACCAGGTCACGTTGCGCGCCGAAAATCGGGTACGATGCTCGCCAGGTGTGTGAGTGCGAGGAAAGCGGAAAATGTTACAGGCCTCCTAGGAAGTTTAGTGTGAAAAGTTTTCAACTCGCTGGATACTTGTGACTTTCATAATGACTCTCCTGTCCTGCTGCGGCTTTTTCCTCCTCGTGGCTTACTGTTCAGGTAGAGATAATAAATGTGTGCTGCTAAATGTTTGAAATGTTGTTTTCGTACGCTAAATGTTTCAAGGAAGCTTGTACATCGACAATGAAATTAAAACGCAGGAAATTTTAACTTTATTGGTGGTCTACAACGCACTTCAGTTTTGATTAGAGAGTGGTTCGTAGCGTGTGTCAAAAGAATCAGATGAAGGAAGACAAAATTTTGCAAGTTTGCCTTATAAATTTGTGTCTAAGTATTACATACAGTGTTGACGTTAGAAAAAATAAATTATTTTTGACAATAGCTAAGTAACAATTTGTTTGCCATGTAATATTATTGAGATACAAATTTGTATGAAAGTTTATATCATGTTACGAACAAATAATACTAATTATTGAGTGAAGGCTTCAAATATATTTGGAGAACAATGTGTAGGACGAAATACGGATATTTTTAAGTGATTTATTGCATAATAATATAACGACCTTAAAATAAATTGTATCCAATATATGACAGATTAAAATTACTATTAACTCCATAATTACTGTAATAAATAATATTTTTTCACTTACGAATTATTATTTTTTAGATCACTCTACTATTTTTACATCACTGCAATGTCGTTCAAACCCTTTTATTATCAAAATACACCAATAAAATACACAATTAATCGTTATAATTAACATTGTAATTTTTAAACTAAACTGAAGTTCAGACTGATACCACTATCGACTGGAATTGATACTTACTTCAAAACGTTAGAAACAATGTTTATAACGATTTCATTTTCAGCAGATGAAACTTGTAACTTATCTTCTTATATTTGATCAATAATGTAACTATTACCACGTTAGGAAGCCCGAATGTATCAAATGCAGTCTCTTCTCCTAATATTTTTTAAAAAATTCAATTCTATTTGTAATTGACTGCTCTGATAGTCTTTCTCAACAGAATCAGAACGCCATCCACCATGTATTTTTAATATTGATAAATCTTCACCTTCTTCAGCAATTAAAGTCGTCGAAGATATTCGAAATCTGCCCAGTATGCTCATGAGCATTTCCAATTCCAAGCAACTATGTTATCTTTTGTGGCATCTTAGAGAATGTATTCAAACCTACAGGATGCACTGTGCACTTTTGATTTTTATAGGTTAAAAAGAATCGTCGATGTTGCACATTTCTTGGCATCAGCTCCCATATATTTTATATAATAGTGAATATTCTTTGTTTATAAGTCTAGTATCTAGAATTGTTAAAATCAATATACTTCCTCTGTCTACAGTATCATCGATAGACATAGCTACAAGTTGTGCAATTCTACAATCTTCAGTTATTCATTACATTTAGGCCACCTTATATTATCGTTATAATTAGAGATACAAAATAAAGTTTCGAATAAAAGTTGTAGAACTGAATTCCTTTAATAAGTTAATGGAAGTACAGTGGCAGCGGAATACCCTGTGTATTATTGAATTTTATAATTATTTTCTTTATTTGAAAAATATGATGTGATTTTTATTTATTTATTTAATCGTGTTACGGGACAAACGTGATTACACGCATCAAAGAAAGAGGAAGAATATAATCAAGGTGTATAAAATGAACAACACGGTCATTTAAAACAAAACGGTATATAACAATTAACTTGATAAACCTAAACATTAAAATATAAGATAAAAATTAAATTAATAAAGAACAAACAAAATATGCCAAAAAATCATAAAATCAAACATAATATAATTATAAAAGCAATAAATATAGTAGATTAAAGTATCGAAACGTACTACAAACGTGTTACAAAACACTAAATATAACCTTTGTCTGATTAAAAGATGCAAATTTATTTCAATCTTTAAAACAATGACATACCTTTTCTTAATATGAACTTTATCCTTATTAATTAATTAATTAATTAATTATTATTAATATAAATTCATTATTAATTTTATTAAATATTTAAATAAAAATTTAAAATTATACTACGTTAAAAATAATTGAATTCACAAACTTTCGAATGACTTAATAGATTTTGGTAAAAAATGCAGTTTGGCATTACTGTAACTAAAAATTTAACCATGCGGTACAAAAACTGACCTACGTTTTATGAATTATTTTAAAATCATTAAAAGATTAATGTATTAAAGTTTGCGTTCATGCTTAGTTAACATCCTATAACATATAAAGGTGGCTAGATGAAAACGAAACAGAGCCATTTTCAGGAACTGCGTCAAGATTATATAAAAACCCGTCGATTTTAGATTAAAGGGGGGCATTCTTTGCTGGTATTTTTGACACCGCCACTGTCACCCCCAAGCATGGGTAACCATCACCCAAAAATATTTAAATGGCATTGGGGGTTGAGTAATATTTATTTTGAAAGCTACAGACTAAATTTTATAATTCCGCCCAATACTCAATAAAAATTTTGATTTGAATTTGAAAGTTGAAACTTATGTACAAACAATTTAGAAACGGTAAAAATGTCACTCATTTGAGTTAAGTATGCCAATGGTATAAATTTAGCATTTCTTACATTGCATTGGTTTCTGGCGATTTGTTATCACTTTCGTAAAAAAATACAATTGTAAAAAACAGAAATAAATACTATACACACACAACGAACGTAAAGTTAGTGGATTAAAAATGTATTTTCTAGTATTATTTGGTAGCGTTGGTTGGTTCATTATTTAATTGTGTTTTTAAAAATTAAACACTATATTTTATTCCATTGCGGAAAGGGTAGATATCATTTCGCTTTACTTTATTAATAATAAATGTGTGAATACAAAGTTCAGGTATTTAATGAACAACATCAAGATCGACATGTCAGGAGGAAGTATGTTCTATAGATAGTAAAAAAATTTCAAGAGACAGGGAACGTAGGCAATAAAATACAAGAAATTGAAAAACCTATAGTTAATGCAGCTAGTGAAGATGAAGTTTTGGGACAAGTTCATCTTGATCCTACATTAAGTATGAGGCAGCTGGCATCTGTGTCTTAGATCAATCGAACTAGCATACAAACCATTCTGATGAAGAATACACTCCATCCATACAAAATACATTTAGTCCAGGAATTTCATGAGGATCATTATAACCGCTGTTTTCAATTTTGTGAAATAATGAATGAGAGAGCACACAATTCCTTTTTTACATCTGCTTTTTGATGAATGCAGTTTTTCTTAAACGGAACGGTAAATCGTTACAATTGCCGCTATGGGTCAGATTCAAACCCAAGGTGCATACACAGCAACCGGAAAAATTAAATGTACGGGCTGGAATTTTCGCTGACCGGCCGGTGGGTCTTTTTTTCTACCTGGTAATTGGACTGACCAAATGTATTTGCAATTACTGGAAGACGCTATTGACCCTGTCTTGACTGATATTATTGAAAATGTTCCAGAGGATGATGAAGATAATTTGATTTTTCAACAGGCTGGTGCTCCTCTGCATTATGCGTTAATTATTCGTCAGTATTTGAACCAACGTTTTCCACGGAATTGGATTGGGAGAAGTGGCAGCAGTGAGTGGCCTATACAATCACCGGATTTATCGCCCCTTGATTTTTTTGTGGGGATACCTAAAAAGTAAATTCTATAAAACACAGCCAGCGTCGCTGCAAGATTTGCGTCAAAGAATCGTCGACGAATGTCGTCGAATCACTCCGGAAATGCTTCAGAATGTGCGCGAACTTTACAAACAAAATCTTTATTCTTGTATGGAAGCGGGCGGTCATCAGTTTGAACATTTAATCAACTAAGTAGTAAGTAAGCAACTAAACATAATTTAAATTTTAAAGTGAAATTCTTTTTCAACGTATTGGGCGGAAGTATAAAAGTTTGCTGTAAAGAGAATTTTAAGAGCTTTCAAAATAAATATTGCTTAACCCCCAATGCCATTTAAATATTTTGGGGTGATGCTTACCCTTGCTTGGGGGTGAAAGTGGCGGAGTCAAATATACCAGCAAATAATGTCCCCCTTTAATCTAAAATCGACGGGTCTGAGCATTTTTTAATAATATTGACGCAGTTTCTGAAAATGGCTCTGTTTCGTTTTCATTTGGCCGCCCTGTAACGCATGAAAATACGTTATAGTCGTTAGATTCCACAAGAGTTAGCTTCTTTGAAGATTTGGAACATTATATGTCAAGTAATCTTTTTAAAAATTTATAATCTATTAGAATAGTTTATAAAAAAAATTTAAAATGTTATAAGTTCTACAAATATTATTAGTTTTTATTAAAATTTGAAATACCGCGATAAAAGTACATCTAATTTATGAAAAAAAAAAAATATTTCACAGAAATTACAGAAGCCAATCTGGAAATTCCTAGGTGGGGTTCGCAAACTGCAAAAAGGTTCTCCTTCTACAAAAGTTGTCTATATAGTCACAGTACATGTTTCCTAAAATTTGGTTTGGGTCCCATGTCTAGTTATTGAGATATGACATACCTAGCGCAACCCAGCATGCTAGAGGAGACTGTGACGTCACACAGCGGTTTACGCGAGTTCATGTTTTCAAACTGTTTTAAAGGCTTTAGAGGTGTCAGAAAACTATAATATCTTTAGTTCGCGTTACATTGCAGAATCATTCAGAAAATGCTAAATGACATTATTATCAATAGTAATATCAATTTTAGTGAACTTAATACGTTTGAAGCAGAGTCATGCTATTGGTAAATAATAAATAATAGTCAGATACTTTTAGACCGCAAGTTATTTTGACAAATACAAAATGATGGTCTCTATTCACACCAACACCAAACATATTTTTCTACTGCAACCCCTACGTAGTTCAAATATATCAATATCTCCCTTCGAGCTATGTGCCTCACCTGTGATATGGAAATAAAGGCACATTTCACATCTGTCGCCTAAGCTTGAGCTTCATCCTTTGCCCTTCGATTTGCTGCTACCCTCAAATAAATTCAGAGCGAGAGATCTGACACTGAAGAACACTACGTAAACCAATATCTTACCTTGGAGTCGAGAACGACGAGTAGCGTTAGGAAATTCGCAGCAAAGCAGCACTTTAACTTGCAAGCTATTGCCAAGCAGGTTCATCGTAAACTTAAATTATGTCGTCAAGTATACTTACTAACATTTTAATAACTACTGTGAAAATTTCTGCTTATATATGTATTGCCTTGGCTCTCGTATACGTTATATTTACAGAGACAATTTATTGACATTAGTAAAGGTTATATGGAACATTTATTGCAAATTTCAAAGTGCAAACATTTAATAATAATAATAATATGCAGAAGGCAATCGTCCTTGGTTCGCTACGTCTGCTCAGAACACACGATTTACGGGCGCAATGATTACTGACTCCACGGAGTGGAGAGTGGTCATTGCTTGACTCTCCAGAACATCTCCGAATGTGTCGGAGCCTCGGAAGGTGTTTACTGGAAAATAATAATAATAATAATAATAATCCTCATTTATATATAAGAAAAAAAATAGAAATACTTCATTTAGACCAATACTAAATACAAAAAGCATGTGTATATCAAAACAGATGTTGGTATTCAACAATAAAAAAAAGCAATTGTTTAACATCTACAGAGTGAATCTCACAAAACAATTTTATTTAAATTACTACACATGACATACAATGGAGAGCGTAGCATTATATTTGTTCTAGCAAATGGTAACACAAAATCAGCAACCCGCCTTGCAGAATATTGCAGAACATGAAAATTTAATGCGTGCAATAGATCACAACAGTCAGGTTCATTATGTAAAATTTTGTAAATCAATGTACAACTAGAAATGACACGTCTAACTTCTAATAATGTAACATCAAAGGTGTTCAATAATACATCATGACTAAATCCTCTTTCCGGATACGAACCATACTCTTTAAAATAAAGAAATTTCAAGAACTTTCTTTGTACACTCTCAATAGTTGCAATATGACACCTATAAAACGTAGGAGTAATAGAGAACCTTAAAACTTTGTGCATTACGAAAATTTCTACAATTACGATTTAGGAAATATGTCCATTAAACGACCATTTGCTATAAAAAGCTATGCCCAAATCTCTATTACTGTTACAACGAGATAACACTGACGAATTTAATCTGTATTCAAATTCAACAAATTGTTTCTTCAAAGAAATAGTCATAATTTTACACTTGCTAGTATTTAAGTATAATTTATTAATGGTACACCAAGTCTCAATTTTATTAAGCTGACCTTTAATAAATTCACAATCATTCACTGATTCCACGCTATGATATATTTTCAAGTCATCTGCAAATAAATCAAATTTGCAGTCTATTATACTTCTAATATCATTTATAAACAATAAGAATAGTAAGGGCCTCAAATTGGCTCCCTGTGTAACACCTTAAGTTAACGAGAATATTTGCGAGTTATAACCGTTATAAGATACAAACTGAGATCGGCTGGAAAGATAGTTTTTTACTAATTTTATAAGGGAGTCACTAAAACCATACTTAAGTAATTTTGACAGCAATATTCCGTGGTCTATACGGTCAAAGGCTTTACAGAAATCCGTGTAGACTACATCAACCTGTCCCTGACAATCTACTACCTGGGCTACATACTGAGAAAACATAATCAAGTTAGTAACAGTCGAACGGCTTTCCACAAAGCCATGCTGGTAAGGAAAAATCAAGTGACTCACTGAACTATAGATACGATTGTAGATACATATCTCTAATACTTTTGCAAAATTACTAGGTATTGAGAGGTCTGTAATTAGTTACTACTGAAGGAACACCTGATTTAAGTACAGGATAAATTCGAGCAATTTTCCATAAATTTGGAAAGGTAGACGTTCGAAGCACTAAATTGAATATTGTAAATAAAGGTTGGACAAAAACAAATCTACAGTCGTTAACCAGGAAACTTGGTATTTGGTCAGAACCCGATGTCATTTTATGTTTCAGTTTATTAATAGCTGTTAATATCTCATTCTCAGTAAATTCCGCAATATGCAAAACAGACATGTTTCCCAAGTCAACAGCAGATAAATCCGGATCGGAAGAATTTATATATACGCTGCCAAAATAGTCTTTAAATCCATCAACTATTGCCTGCTATTGCATATGTGAACATAAGACCAGATAAGTTTATCAGAAGTAAACCAAATAATATTTTTCTGGAATCAAAATGCCCCTGAAGGTCTTATGCGTGAGTTTTACTATATTTCTACTGTAGAATTAGCGTGGAGACGAGGCGAGGCATTTACCTGTCACTTGGATTTTTTTCACATCGAGAAAAATAAAAATGGCTCTCCCACAAATCGCATTGAATATACGAGTAATCCGGTGTTCAGTAAAACTTCATACTAAATACTACATCATAAAAGCGGCTATTCAGAAGCTGAAAATTAGTCCATATCTGCTAAATTTTCCTGATTTTACTCCATCCGATTTCCATTTCGTCCCCTTATATCCGAGAAATTTCTTTGATATGATGATTCAGAATTCCTATGGTGAATTGTAGAATGTAATATCTTGATTAGTTTCCATATTTTGTTTATTAGTTTATGTGTATTTATGAAAAATATTAATGTCCCATTTGGCAGGTTTTGATTGTTGATAAGAGTTAATGAAACTAATATTTGCTAAACTTAGTTTTTTTATTATTCAAATTGTATTATTCTGATTATCATTATGAATGCCTCGACGCATCTGCCCTGATGTCAGTCACTTAGCAAAATTATCAATTGTCAATAACACTGGCTCTATTTCCTGAATAATATGCCAAATGTTTGCTTTGAATTCATTGATTGCTGCTGGCCAGTTGTCGTACACTTTTTCTTTTACATAATCCGAAAGAAAGAAATCCAGTGGTGTTAAATCATATGATCTTGGAGACCAACTGATGATAGCACTGCGCGAGATTACATGAACAGGAAATTTTGTATTAAACAGAATTATACATTTACCTCCTGTATGATATCTCTGACCGTGTTCAAATTCAAATCATCAATTTGGTGGAAAAAGATATTCTTTAATGCCACGATAGCGTCTCCATTTATTGTGACGGTATTAATAGCTTCATTTTCAAGTGTGATTCAGTTACTTTGTCACCTGAGCATCTCTGTAACTATATTTCTTTTTCATGAACAGCATGTGGCTTTTGATTCCAAATACGACAATTTAGTATGTGGTTGTTTGCTGAACTATTTCGAGATGGACCTGTGCTTTGTCACTGAACAAAATTTTGCTGCAAAAATCTACGTTGTCTTTTTTCTTAGGCTGATTTTTCTTTAAAATCTGATGCGTAGTGAGTCTTAACATATCCAATTGTTATGCATGACGTAGAATTGATGTGTTTGGATCGTTACATACACAGGATCTGACCAGGATAAGTACGTATTGATGTTACCTTATTAATAACAGCAACAATCTCTTAAAATTTCTTGATTCTAAATTTTTAACTTTGCAGACATCTCATTTTGTCCTAATTTTGTGCAAATGTTACACGTTGTTGAAATATTAGTCATGACGTATTGACATCGCATGGTTTGTAGATGAGTCATTAAATATTAACATCCTATCTTTGATATACTATAAATGGCCTGCAATTTTAATTCTATAGTTCCAAATAAGATACACTATGTCTACGGATGAAATTAACTATACCTGTCAACTTTTTATTTCACTTTTTTCGAAAAAAGTTACTCTTTCAAAAAAATGTTACTCGTTTTTAAATGTACATAGGAACTATGAAAATGGCATTGAAAAATATAGGTTGTTAAAAACATAAAAATGTATAATTGTGTTTAGTGTCACCTTTTTAAGAAGAAATTGAAAATGTTATAGAAAAAAGTTATTTCTAGAGTTCGTAGCTGAGATTATGCTGGCATTAGAAATAACTTTTCTCTATAATATTTCCTATTTCCTCTTAAAAGTGGCATTTTAGCAGCCTGTATTTTTCAACGCCTTTTTCACAGTTGCTATGTACTTTTCAGGATATGGAAACTTTTTTTGAAGGAATAACTTTATTCGATAAAATGTGATTTTAAAAAGTTGGCACGTCCATACGTGGACACACTGTATATTCTCTGTCTTCACACATTATCAGAGCTTCTTGTTTTGTCGCAAAGGTCATTTGGAAGCAGTAAATAAAATATAACAAATAGAACACAAGTCATATGTTTCTGTATGTAATAAATATATCTCAAGGCAATATTCACAATATACATATTTTGCTTAGTTTCAGCTATACTACCTTCGTTATACAGCAAAAGTATTTATGAATGTTCATTCAGATATTATTTTATTGATTACAGTTTGGACGTTTCGTGAAAAATTTTACATGGAATTTAAAGCTCTTACTGGGTATCAACGTATTTCAAAATTACGGACACAAATACCGACCTTCGAGAACTGAAATGAATAAATTTCGTCATAAGAGTCATATTTTATATTGACATTTATACATAGGTCTTAGCGGCATAAATAAAATGTGGCTTTCAGCTAAATTGAAACGTGACTTATACTAACTTCCGTTGAGGTCGGGACACCAGTTCCACATTTTCGTATCTGCAGTATGTTCGCGTATACGCCATTTCTGTTAAGGCACACACAGAGATTTTTATTCTATTAATTTACTCCACGTTTCGACACTTTTCATTTTATCGATTCAGGGTATGTTTTATTGCGGCGAGAGGGAAATATTTTAGAGTTAAGTTGATAATTCTGTCATCTAGGGTACGTTATGCCAGGCAGCCTTGTTCTATACAGGGTTAACTATCATTTAGTACAAATATTTTAAAAGAAGAAAAATAAGAATTAACGGAATTGTCCTTCAAAAAATATACAAAATTATTTATAAATTAGAACACTTTTTTTCTAAACTATATTAAACCGCAACTACACTAAATGTAGCAAGCTACACCTAGTGGCTGCTAGATGCAGCTTGCAATATTTTCACGTACTCATCATCCCTTCTGTCAGGTTATACAGTCATAAAATAACCAGTGTTATTCATCAGTTACCGCACCTATGGCATTCTGATGAGAGCTAATAAGGTCGAAACCGGCATATGGTTGATGGATCGCTGACGAATAACTTTGGCTGTTTGCTTTAGGTTTTTTTATGTGTAATTCAATACTAGTCAGGGATCAGACCCCAGAGTAGTTAATTTCTGCAATTCCCTTTTGCATATATTAAACCCATATTTCGCGAAGCCTATGGTCCCTCGTCAGAAGCAAATTTAAATTTTGCATACGTCAAGATACAAGTGTGTCAATTTACCGTCATTTAAAAACAAACTTTAGTTTACGAAATGTAATTAATTATTTATTATTTTACGTAGAAAATATCCAACCACATGTACCAATGCATCTTCTGTTAATAAATTGTAGTAATCAGAAATAGTAACCGCAAAAAAACCTTTTTTCGCCCGTTTTTGCGTAGTGTGTAGCAAGAACGGGAAAGGTCGTCCAGAGGTCTCCGTGGGCTTAAATTGATCGTCATGAAAAATCTAGGTGAGCATGATTCGTTTTTTCCAACCTCCTACTTAAGTGGAAACCACCCCTAAAACAAGAAACGTGAGAAAATGGTCGATCATTTCTTGGTAAAAATTGGCAGGAACGTGAATGGCAAAGAAGAGATCAGAGATGTTCTTCCAAAAATACTCAAGGTGAAAAACACCCCCGCGTGGGGGTACAACCACCCCTATTGCCGATAGCAGACGGGGAATGATATACACTTCATGAAGTACTTTGTTTCCCCCACTACCCGACAAATGATACGAAAGACGGGCCTCATAATTCGATCTTTCGCGAAATTCTGATCGGTTTTACCCGACATCAAGGGTGGCAACCACCCCCGGTACACCAAAATTGAAAAACTTCCATTCAAGATTCCGCCAATATTTACCAAGAATTGATCCACGTTTCTTGTTTTTGGGGTGGTTTTATGACAATGAGAATGTCAGACGTTATTCTGCACCTTAGTTATGCAACCATCAACACAACAATGTTATATGTATTGCCAACTGTGGAAATGAAATATTTTTTGTGTTTCTGGTGCAATCAATTTGTTAAACCATCGACAGAAATACATTTATTAACTGACAAAAAATTAAATTATTTTTATTTATTTATTTGGAAAGCCCATGAACAAATATGCAATTTAAGACAAGTTTACGAACGGAAGATTTCTCTACATTTAAAATATGTATATCCACGACCACTATAATATTAAGAAGGTTTAATGTGTCTGGTTTGCATGGATTAAATGCCTTTTAACACACTAGTGGATTAGAATTTATAATACCACGCTTCGATTTTGTAGCATTTTATTAAGAATTATTATTATTTACATTAACATTTATCTCAAGAACGATCTTGCCATTTTCATCGGGAATATTTAAATTCACTCGACAAGGGGTTTCTGAAGAAGTGGAGGGGAACACAACTTCGCTAGGTAAGATATGGATTTTTTGAGCAATTGCCATATTGCTGGTCAATATAACTTTCCGCTACCGTAATATCCCCAGCATTGGCCAGTAATGTTGCCGAAGAATGTCTCATTTCATGTCCAGTAAAGCTTCCTGGATCAGGGAGTCCAAGTAATGCAGCCACTGTTGAATGATGTATTTTCGACAAAATTCTACAATATTGACTGAAAAAACTTCTTCCATGATTGTGAAACTTCTTGAAATATTTCTTGTATCCCAAACGAGTACGTAACAGCCTTTGTCTTGGACATGGGTGATATCTAAAAAGGTTAATTCGACAAGCACCTGCGATTCCCATGATCATTGTAACCTGTAAAGAGTTCAAAATAAAACGCTCAATGTATAAATTGAAATATTAAAATCGTGTATTTTCTACCTTAACTTGTAAATATTCCTCATCCGGTGCTTTGTCCAAAAATTCTTCGATTTGGTTTCTCGCAAGTATCTTTGTCTTCTTTGGTTTATAACCTTTAGATTCTACTTTCAAATATGAAGCAAGTTTACCATACCTCGAAATATCAATATCTTTGTGCACTTTCAACATTGATTTTAGCATGGAATATTTTGTCCACATCGTCGAGACAGCAAACCGTTTCTCCACACTTAAAAAGCAGGATAGTAGCACCTGTTCTCTAATTGCTCCTTCTTCTATGCCTCTTCTTTTCGCCAGTTATCGAATTCTACCAATTCCTTCTCGTACACACTTTTGCTTGTCGCTGGTAGTAGAAGTAATGCTGCTTATTGGGTTTCTTGCTGGATTTCAGTCAGGATAAAGAAATTCTCAGCATTCTCATTCGATTTTGCAATTTTTTTCGCTGTTGTTGCATATTATAATCGTGTATTGGATTTTTAAGATGCAGGAGGGTGCCCTGTTGGGATATTCTGTGATCTCAGCAGGGCATTCGACTGTGTAAATCATAATGTTCTATTGGTAAAACTAGAAAGATACGGCATCCGAGGTATAGCATTGCTCTGGATAAAAAGGTTTCTCTCTAATAGAACCCAATATGTGTCGGTGGGTGGTGTTAACTCAGACACAACAAGCGTATCACAAGATGTTCCACAGGGCTCTATTTTGGGTCCTACCCTTTTTTTGCTGTACATTAACGATCTAGCAAGGTTGCCTAATGAAGCATGTTTTACCTTATATGCAGATGACATTTCAATAATTCTGCCTGATAAATGATGTCTAAATTTGACTAATAAATGTAATGATGTACTGTCAGTTATGGGTGAGTGGGTTTCACATAATTTTTTGTACTTGAATCCAGATAAAACCCAATTATTACGATTCCATAGCAGTCAGAAACATTGTGAATCACTTAATGTACCTATTTGTGTTAAGGATATGCATGCGCACAATACCAGGCAAGTGAATCAGTTACACGTGCCATTTAATAAACGACGGATAACTCTCCCAACTGTATGGGACGAATTTTATTTAACAAATTAAAACCAGACTTAAAAAAATGTGATACATTAAATTTATTTAAAGAAGCATTAAAAGCATTTTTGATTGAGAAATGTATATATATACACTGGACGAGTACCTTACCACTTAAGTCTGTGTACATATCTGTGTTTGTTTGTAATATTTGTTTGTATTAGTTTGAAATATTTACTTGTGACTATTCCTATACAGTTGTATTGTCTTTTGGATAATAAACCTTATTATTATTATTAAATAAACAAACGCATGTAATAGTCACGATTTTAAGAATTTTTAGTAATCAGCTGACAATCAATATTCTTGATTAAAATAAATTTGTCAAGTACAACGTCTTTCAAAACTATAATTTTTCACCTGCTCTCACACGGTTTTCACTCTCGTAATTGACCGGTTTTGGCCATGGTCGTGAATAAAACAACAATCGGGAAATTAACCAGTTTTTATCTTCACGACAAATGTAACTCTCCTGCGCCTCTAGTGTCCATTTTTTATCGTTAATTAAAGCCTTGTTATTTCCCTCATATAATTAATAACTAGTATTTCTTACTCTTACTCTTTTGAAATTAGCAAATACTCTAAGTAAACGAAAATGTCTTGTGAACTTTTCTTAGTGTAATGTCTAGTACGTTGGCTATAACAAGAAGAAGTAAAAATAAAAGTTAATGAAAACACTGTCCACGATGTCAAAAAGAACGACGACCGAAAAAGGTTTTAAATTAAACTGCATTTAGGCGAAATTAAGTCTTCCTGAAAGAGTTCACGGAAAAATCCTGTTTATTCGAGATAAAGTGGAAATGGAATTGCGAAACTGGAATTTGTTGCCTTTCGGGATATTTGATTTATTTCGCCAGGCATTCCACATAAGAGTGAAACACAAAAAGTGTACGATATATTCCGATAGCGTTTGCACTTTTATTGTGACACAAATGTGTACGTCGTTAAGTTCTTCTTCTGTGTATTTTTCCTGTTTGCTATGACGCCTTCAGTGGCTTGATATGGTTTACTGATTTATCATTTTTCCCTAAAAATTTAAATACACTTACTGACTAAAGCAAAAAGGTTAAAAGAGTTTATAAGATAGCTTATATAAATTATAAAGAAAAAATTAAAAATATATAACATATACAGGATGTTTCAAAACAAAGGCGAAAAATGTCGGGGGGTGATTCCTTTTCGGAAATAAAAGGTAGTTTGTTACATAAATGTTGGGTCACAAGTCAACCATTAGGGAGATATCGCGTTGCAAAGATGGCGAAAACGAGTGTTTTTATTGTTTTTCTCGGAAACGAAAAGTGTGGGAAGGTTAAAATTTTGTGGAAGTGTTACCATCATCAAAAGACACTTGTGACATATTTTTTCACTTTAAAAATTATTGGAAAGGGTTGAAATCAACTACCCCTATCAGTTTTTTTAACTATACTTTCAAAAAAATTCCTTAACGACATATAAACAAATAAATTAGGTTCAGCTGATTAATTTAGAAACTTTTTTCTCTCTTATATTTTTTTGATAACAACAGCCGTTTCGACGTTAAAAAATAAAATGTAAAGTATTGCACGTCGGGAAGAGGCAGTTTTACTACACCCATTATTAGGAAGAGCTCTAATTGGCTGCTGTCAATTTCCGAATGTTTCCATTGTTGCTTTAACAGATAGCAAATGGTTTGTATTTCCCGGTGTCGCCCTGTATCAAAACTTCTCTTTTGAATTTTCCGGATTCACATAGCCTTCGATGAAGCTTAGCAAATATAATGCGATGAGAAATTCTACGATTAGGATACGCTTCTGCATAAAGGCGACAAGCATGTAAGGAATTTCCATTTGCCCGGCCGTACATAAAGTACCTACATGTCTGTCATTTCTGCATTTGTGAAAATGTGAACCATTTTTGTTGTATTAACTTAGTATTGAATCCCAACGTACTCCGCAATCAAACACATCACACAACGAAAGACAAATTATCCTGTAAACCACTCTCAAAATGTTAAAATAGGACAAACCATTTGCTATCTATCAAAGCAACAATGGAAACATCCGGAAATTGACAGCAGCCAACTAGTATTTCCCTAATAATAAGTATACCTAGTAAAACTGCCTCTTCCTGACGTGCAATACTTTACATTTTATTTTTTAACGTCGAAATAGTTAATTTTATCAAAATAATATAAGAGAGAAAAAAGTTGTGAAATGAATCGGCGTAACCTAATTTATATTTGTCAACGTGGTTAACGAAGTTTGTTTAAAGTATTGTTAAAGAAACTGAAAGGGGTAGTTTATTTCAACCCTTTCCAATTATTTCCAAAAATTAAAAAAAATATGTCACAAGTGTCTTTTGATGATGGTAACACTTCCACAAAATTTTATCATTCCCACGCTTTTCATTTCCGAGAAAAACGATAAAAACCCTCTTTTTTCCGTCATCTTTGCAACGCGATATCTCCCTAATGGTTGATTTGTGCCCAATGTTTATATAACAAACTACCTTTTATTTCCAACAAGGAATCACCTCCTGAAATTTTTCGCCTTTGTTTTGAAATACCCTGTATACCTAGGTACGGGTAATTGTGACATGTAATAGATAACAACAAAATAGTGTGAGCAATAAAAGCGAATGGTTGTAATTTTTTTAAAAAATTATGTAAAAGACAAAACCAGACAAACAGCACATTGATACAAATCAAAATAATGATATAAAATATTGCAAACAAAACGTGTAAAGTTTGAAACACGAATTATTGTAATATTTTGAAATCACTGTATAAAAATTCTTGAATACTCTAGAATGTGCTACTGGGCAGAATCTTTTGAGGTATCATATTTGGGGAGCAATGCATTAAAAAACTGGATGCCAAGATATGATGTGCCAATTCGTGTTTTACTTAGACGAAGAAAGTTTATGTTTAAATTATATTTTCTCGGATAAAGCTATGTGACTTCAAACCAGAATGGTATAAGATAATCTAGAGTGAATTAGACTATGATAGATAGTAATCAATGTCTATTGAGACACTCTGCCGTACAAACAGCGGAGTATGTAAATGCCTTTCGACATTTTTGAGACAGTGGACATGCCTGTCTCATTGCACTTTTGGGTACATCTAGATATGCCTCCATAAATTGAAACGATTCAGGATTATTTACGGTATTTAACTCCCGTAGACTGAATATAAATTTTTCTGAATTATTTGCATTTAATGTATGCTTTTCGATTATCAGATATAGATTAGTATTATCAGCTCAAATAATTGCATTACAAACACATTTTTTCTCACAGATGTTGGGAAATCATTTATATACACGAGAAACAACAACGGTCCTAAGACAGAGCCTTGAGATACACCGTTGTTTAAATTTAAACACATTGTTGTCTATGACATAAAACCGTAATTTATCAAGAAGTATATCAACTTGCAGTCGAAAGCTTTGGTGAGGTCAAAAAACATCTAACAGACCTTCACACGACATACCTTCATTAACCATTACTTATAAATGAGGGTACCTACCTTATCTATGGCAATTCCTCCTAAATGCAAATTGACTTTGACAGAAGAGTTTCCTATTTTTTGAATATCTCAGAACTTGTTGTTTCAATATTGTTTCATAAATTTTTGCAAAAGAATTAGGATGTAATTAACCATATACTTACCACAAAATCTAAACAGGATATTTCCTAAAGAATGGGCCATCCTTTAAAGCCATAACAATTCAAAACATACCTCCTGCTGTTCAACAACAACAAAACTGTTCCTACTTGAGAATAGGAAAACATGAAAACCCTACAAGCCTCACATGCTTGACCTTCATGAAAAGTTTGACGTGTTTTCCATCTACTGTGAGCCTCTCAATCTGGTCTACATCTTGTGTTGGTGAAATATGCCACAACTGGTTATAAGTTACAATTCATTACCAATAAAAATACAAAATAATAGTTATACAATCATTCAACTTTAATGTTAATTACTCAGTAGTCTGGTACATATTCGGTGTAAGACCACTATTGAAAATCTTTCGTTTATTTTGTAGTTTACGTCTTGTTTTTCAGGGAGCCCTAATTTGATGTTCTCCTCCCAGGAAGTAAGCACGGCACGTCTTTGTCTGGAAAATAATTAAGCAAACGTTTCATTCCAGTAAACTTTGTTATCTTTTTTTAGATCTTGACAAAACAAACAAATTAAATTCCGAGTTGCAAAAGTGTTGTTTTAATTGTTTCCTAATTCACAAAATCAAGTTACAGTCGTCCGCTGAATCCGCTTAAGGAAATTTAGTGTTTCGTTTTTCAGCGGGTCTATATACAATGTATGGGTACTTTTTGTGGGATACGTTTGGAATATTTAAAACAGTCTTTTTAAAGAACTCCGTAGTGTTTCTCTTGAAGAAAACGAAAAGTTTTTAATTAAGTTGTTTTTGAAATAACGTATCTAATGTACACTCAACGTCAGGTGTCCCTCAGAGTTCGGTTTTGGGACCACTTTGTTTAATTTATTTATAAATGACATCAATCTGAGTGTTGGCAGTAATAATTGCGTTGTTGTATGCTGTGGACGACCTAAAATGATTCTGGAGTATCAAAAATATACTCAACTAAGTAAGTTCGCTCTAAGAAAAATAAATTGTTCTGTATTGTTTTTGTTTATACATATATATAGTGTAATTGATTGTAGGGAATTACTACATTATTACAATTTTATTATTTTGAGGTATAACTTTTTATTTTATTTGAAAACACCAAGAAAACATGTTCAATTTTCTCCACTAAATATTATGTGTTTGAATTACCACCATTATCATAGTCAACTTAATATTTTCTGTTGTAATGCTCTTAGTATAACAAGATGTATCAGAAGTTAAGTCATTATTGCATGTATTTATATATTATTCTTATAAACATTTCTGTATTTTGAGTTTTTAAATTCACAAGTGTAGTTTCTATTTGTTGCTTACATGTTAATGAAAATTGTATTTATCTTATTTTCTTTCTTTTTTCGCATACTCTGTATGACCGTGGCTTTGGAATTGGGCTCTGTATTGCTTTGGCATGTTTCCAAACATATAAATAAATAAATAAATAATGAATGAATGAATGAATGAAAATAAATAAATAAATAAATAAATAAATAAATAAATAAATAAATAAATAAATAAATAAATAAATAAATAAATAAATAAATAAATAAATAAATAAATAAATAAATAAATAAATAAATAAATAAATAAATAAATAAATAAATAAATAAATAAATAAATAAACAAATAAATAAATAAATAAATAAATAAATAAATAAATAAATAAATAAATAAATAAATAAATAAATAAATAAATAAATAAATAAATAAATAAATAAATAAATAAATAAATAAATAAATAAATAAATAAATAAATAAATAAATAAATAAATAAATAAATAAATAAATAAATAAATAAATAAATAAATAAATAAATAAATAAATAAATAAATAAATAAATAAATAAATAAATAAATAAATAAATAAATAAATAAATAAATAAATAAATAATAAATAAATAAATAAATAAATAAATAAATAAATAAATAAATAAATAAATAAATAAATAAATAAATAAATAAATAAATAAATAAATAAATAAATAAATAAATGAATGAATGAATGAATAGATACGTGATTTTTGTCAATTGTTTTAGCTTCTTCAAAAAATCATATAATTCCAATAAATTTTGTTCTTTAATTTGGGCCATTGAAGTTTATAAACGCATTTTAGTCACACTCTGTATAAAAATGGTACCTACTACATGTATTCGTGTGTTATATTAGCTTGTAATGCTAAAAGCAGCTACCACGCATTTTGAAATAAAAATTTCGATTAAAACTGTAATTAATGTGAAAAGGTTTCTAATGTCAAACAGTCATAGGTATGCGAAAGTGGCAATTTCGATTCGAAACTGGGGTGATAAAAAGTTCAATTTAAATCACACCTAACAAATGTGCCACATTGATGAGAACGAAAATGGCAAGAGTCGCGTAAAATTTGAAATTGTTAATAGTATCATAAAACTAGATGTTATTTATGCGAAGCATTCGAGATGAAATTAAAGTGAAAGTGAATTGTAATAATATCTGCTGACAACAGAACTAGATTCGAAGAGAAATCTTATTCTCATAAATAAATAATTAGATTTTCGGTATTTTTTTTAATTTACTTGATTTTAAAGACATCTGTAAGTGTTTGTTACATCTGTGGTTTTTACGCCGTGTATCAATACTATGTTATAACTCTATACAGGGTGATTCCGAACTTATCTAAACGAATTTTTGAATGGAAACGTCATGAAAATGGGGACAATATCGTAAAAAAATGTGTTGTTTTCGAGAAACAAATTATCGACATTGTGATATTTTCAACCATTACATCCCTGGACTACTGTAGTCTCTAGCCTTGCGATTCCAAATTTTGAAATCCGATTACTTTTTGTAGGTAATAAATGTTTTTGTGATACTTGCCTCCAACTCAATCTGGATTTCGTGTTAATCATAGTACAGCTACTGCCTTGTTAGATGTTACAGATGAGCTATATAGAGCCAGGGATAATCACAAAATTCCTTTTAGTGCTTCTTGATTACAGTAAAGCCTTCGATACACTAGTACCTTCTACATTATGTTTAAAGCTTAAATATTTTGGCGCTAGTGATTTAGTTGTTACGTTTTTTTCAAATTATCTTTCTGCGAGGAGCCAAAAAGTTTGTTTAGGTGAATCATTTTCTGATATTTCTGAAATATACAGAGGTGTACCTCAGGGAAGCATTTTGGGGCCGCTTTTGTTTTCAGTTTATACTGCTGACTTCTCGACATTTTTGCAATATTCTAAGTCGCATCAATATGCTGATGATTATCAAATATTTTATCATTTTTCCATCTCGAACATTGATTTTGCAATGGAGCACATCAACTCCGATTTAAATGTTATCTCTACTGTGTCTAATGCTCATAGTTTAGTTTTGAATGAGAAAAAGACTGAGTTACTAATTTTCGGACCGCGTCGGGATGACATAGTTAATTACCCTGATCTTAACATTGTCCTAAATGGTAAACCTTTAGTTTCGTCTACGTGTTGCCGGGATTTAGGTATCTACCTTGATACTGACCTCAGATTTCAGAAACATGTGTCCAATTTGATTCAGAAGTCTTATTGGAAATTACAAACACTTTTTTTTAAAGAAGTTCTTAGCACTAATGTCAAATTAAAGTTGTGTGATACCTTAATTCTTAGTTATGTAGCCTACTGTGATATAGTTTATTGGCCTGCTATATTAAATAGGGACAAGGAAAGTCTTCAGAGGCTACAGAACACTTGTTTAAGGTTTGCGTATTGTGTTAGAAAATTTGATCACATAAGTGACAAGTATGAGCAGTCCAAGTGGTTAAAACTTAATGAGCGTTATATGGTTCATATGGCGTCTCTTGTCTATAAAATTAATAAATTGGGTTCTCCTAAATATCTTCTTGATAAACTCGTCAAAGGTCAGCATGAACGATCTACTAGATTTTGTGATCTGTACACTGTCCCACGTAATAGTACTGCTCAATTTCAAAGGTCATTTAGCTATAATGCCGTTAAAATTTATAATAAGCTCCCCTCTGCTATTAAGTCTGCTTCTAGTTGCCAAGTTCTGAAAAAACAGGTCAAATCTTTTGTTACCAACTTAAGTTAAATATGTATGTATTTATGCTTCTTTATCATGTATGCTTTTTATTTATATATAGTTTATAATTTCTCTGTTGTCTTACAGTTTTACTTTGTATTGTATCGTTTAAAGGGAGTGGTTAGGTGGCAGAGCAACAATTATGTTGAACCTCGCCACTTCTTTAATAACATTTCTTCACTATGTATAGTTTGAATTTTAATAAAGACACATTATTATTATTATTATTATTAACTATAGTTGATGGATATCGTTTTAATTCATGAGGATGTGAAAATGCTTTAGCAAAATGATTTCCTGATAAACATGTACCAAATGCAGTTAGTCTTACGGCGGTGTACAGTGAATGCAAGTGTAGTGCAACGCGAGGGAAATTTTAAACATAACCGGGGAAGGGATGGAGGTCCAGGGCGTCCAGAGCAAATTGCAGCAGTGTGACTATCGACGCGAGTCTCAATTATGTCCAATGCATGACACCGAATTTGATACTAATGATGATGTACGCAGTCGTTTCATAGTTTTTACCAATAACTTATGAATTCACAACGGACAAAGAGCAGAAAAATTTGTGTTAGTTTGTAGAAACTGTGAAGACGGGCCCAAAATATGTTGTAACGTCAGGTGTGTCAAACTATTTTATTAATTAAAACCACAAATTAAATCTATTAATAATTACTAACATTATAACAATAAAGGCAAAAGCAGTTCAATTTGTTGTACAAAATCGGCTTTATAAAATGTTACTTATTTCTTTCCTTGAGCAATTCTTTCCATTTTTTTACCTGTAGCAGATTGCGTGCTTTACCGCCTTATCAGGTTTTACAGTGAACCAGTTTCTATTGCCGTGTAGAAGTATATTCTTAAATCATTTTCAAACAACCGTTTTTGATTTTTTTTACAAAACTGTATTTGTAAGTCTCCTGTACACTAAACAAATTTTTTTAGGTAAATTCTAAATCACCCTGTATACGATGGTAAGTTAAGTGTACTATTTTGGACATGAATAAGTTTTTGCCAAATAACTTACCACAAAAGAATTTTCTTGAAAAAGTAGATAGAAGAAGATAGAAGGTAGTCCTCAATTTTTTAATTCGTACTTTTTTACTCATTGGTACTTTTTTTTCTCATGAATCCTTAACTTTTCGAAAAAACTTGAACAGATCGAAAAGTTAGTAAATGAAAGGGGTTTTGCTAGGCGTATTTTTTCAAAGGAAAAAACATTTAATGAAAAAGAAATTTTAAGAAAAAATGTCATAGAGGTTGACTAATTCAACCTCTTACAAAAATTCAGGACTGACAAAATTTCAAAAAATGTAGTTTTATTGACAGATAATGTTCACCAAGTTTGATTTCTTTAGCTTAATGTGCATAAAAATATAGGTAAAAAAACAATTTTTTATTTAATTTTTGGATGGGCGAAATGTTTCATGGAAAGGTTTTTTGAAAAAAGTTATAGCCTACTAATTTTCATCAGATAATAAATAGCCCCTTACATTTTTACTTTACCATGGCCACACAAACCTCTGATACCCTTATTGTACTTAGGACTTGATTAAAATGCTACTCTTAAATTTATATATTTTAATATATAAAAATAAATCACGCAACTAATAAAAGGCGAAAAATAAACTGTGGAAGAATTCGATTCGGAAATTTCCCCGCCAGCGTCCTAATATATTTTCTGGAAGGGAAATAACCCGGCGCCATTATTATCATTTCCTGGACGGAGACCGGAAGAGAGCGATTATTACATTTGGACCCGGAATTCGGCCTAGTCCTGGCCGTAAAGTAAACTTTTGGGCTGACATTTGGTTATCAATGAAATTTTGTATGGGCGAAGTTCGGCGTTTATTACGAATGAAGTGCAATAGCGCCCTTTCACGGAATTTTGACTTCATAAAATTGAACTTTGTACTTAATTTTGATAATTGCTCGCCCAAGGATTCCTAACTTTTTCATTTTTGAACGAGGGCGGGCGAGGTGTTTGAACGAACTCTCCTTGGAGGAAACAATAATTATGAAATGTAGCGCTAGGAGAACATAAAATCAAGAAGGTATTTTAACACCGTTTTACCCGAATCACTTTACAGTATTTTTTTACTACATTATAGTAGTTATTTACAGTATAAGTCTTGTAAAAATTCATATTACAACACGAGATGCTAAAGTTATCAAATGAGGTGTCATTTACAACAAGAATATTGTACAAAATTTTATCTACTGTCATTTAAGAGTCCGTCGCGCTCCTGAAATAAACCGTTTTTTACGCTCCACCTATAACACTTATTTAGACAACGAATAAACATAGCGGTCCAAATAAAAAACCAATCGAAAGACAAACTTGTTTCCTAAGGCTGTTGTGTAATATTTGTTCAAAATTAGTTTTTAATTATTTAAATTTAAAGAGTAAACTGTTCAAGAAATCGTCATATTTACAATTTATTTACTTAAAAATAAAGGCTTAAATCGAAAATTGGTTAGACGAGGGAAGTAAGTCTGTCTTTTAGCTTTGCAACGATACCAAAATTATATCGAATTGATAAAAATTACTCAAAATTCTGTGCTAAATGCCGAACGTCTACAACTTCAGAAACGAATATATTTGAAATGCTGAAACCACGTGTGTTTCACTCAGTGGAATGGGCTTAGAGATTGGTAAATGCGGGCAGGACCGGAGTTCAAAGAAATACATAGTCACTTATAATCTATACGTTCTCAGTTGAGCCAGTATTGAATTAATCGATCTTATGGAGTTCGATAGTTTTATTTTCATTGATAGAAAGTTTTTGCACCCATAAGAAATTGATATAAGTTAAGTTAATATTGAGAAAAACAGTGCGGTACAGCCAGGCAATGTTATTTCTTGTAGCGGAAACTTATGAAAATAAATGTTGTAGTAAATGTTTTTAATACACTGTTTGTAATTATTAGTTTTCGATATCGGTGAAGACAATGAAATTGAATAATACAATTTAAATTAATTTAACTATGGTACAACATTTTAGCATTTCTATCTCCGCCCACGTTTAATAAAGGAAATGCCGACGCTAAACCTAGTTTTCGTTTTTATACTGTTTTTATTTATTGGTGTGTACCGTGAGAAGTACTGTAGTTTTTTATATAAGCTGTAAAAAAAACTACGAAAATAAGTAAAATCGTTGATTTACAAGCGCGATGTAACGAAAAACGTAATAATTGTCAAATAATGTCCCAAGCATCGATAATTTGATTTTATTTTTTTGAAATGCGGCCCTACTAAAATTGCTAGCCGATTTTACTCCACTAAATCTAAATTAAATACGTCCGCCGTAAAGTCATTGTAGTTACTGTCAAAATTTTGTCAAGAAACCTATAAATATTGTCACGGATCTCCCAATCCGTCTTTTTCTTACTGCCAGAAAAACAATCCGTTAATTAATCACTTCTTTATTAACTAACCAGTACACTACTGACTACTAATTACAGGTCAACTAAACACTTATTTAATTAATCGCTATCTAAATCGCTTTGATCTCTCTAACTAAACACTTCACTTCAACACTGTAATACAAGACCAACTAACTCGGCCGTTTATTCTTCTTTTATAGACCCAACGAATATTCCAGGTATATTCCAGTATCTCTAGATCCATTTTCTCGTACGACTCGAATGCTTCTCGTCGATTCCCGATTTTTCCAGGCCCATCTCGATCAGCGTCATTCTGTTTGTTTAATAGAATCGTGTAGGGGCGATCGGGGCAATGTTAGCATTTCACGATACCACCGGCGTCGGTTTGGGAGTGAGTGGGGCAAATTCCGTGACAATATAAAAAGTTATTTCCAAAATGAGTGATTCTGATGGAAATTTAGTCTCTGATATACAGGGTGATTCATTAATAATTGTGGATACGCTAACTGGATAATCTTGGGCTGAAAATGTGAAGAATTGACAAATAACTCTTACATACAATATGACTCCTGACGGACTTACAGGGTATTTTATTTTAAAAATTTTAAATTATTTTTGCCCGTTACTTCAACCTTGTATGATATTTCCCTATCGTAGGTACGTGGCATAAAGTTTAGATTCTTTAGAACGTATTAAAAAATGCTACAAAATCGTTCATAGCTGCATCCAGAAGCGTACGACAGTGGTATAGGGGCAGTTTCCCATCCGTAACTTCTACTGCACTGGCGAAATTTTTATTTTAGTACAATTTATCAATTCTTAAGATAAATATTTACAAAAAAGTTTCAAACAATAATAACTCTGATACTTTGTATTTTCGGAAACTATCAACCTGTGGATTAAAGTAAATTGGGCTAACTTCTTATATTTTGGCCTCAGAAATGTATACGTGTTTTGTGCAGGCCTCTTAGATACACCCTGTATAAACAATACTTTCAAGTAGGTTGTAATATTTACTGATTATAACGAATGTATATTTAATTTAATGATATTACCAAGTGTTTTAAGTTCTCTAAATTTTTAATGTATGCAGACGATCTCAAAGTTTTTCAGTCTATAAGTAGTACAAGAGATGCTGATTTATATCAAGAAGATTTAAACACTTTTAAAAAATATTGTGATAATAAAAGCCTGGATATAAATTTCTATCCATCATCATCTACCATCATATTACATTTAGTAGAAACAAAAATTAAATTGCAACACGCTTTTTACTGGAAAATCGCAGTTTGCAGAAAGTATCACAAATATGAGATCTCGGCACAATTTTTGACAGCAAGATGATTTTTCACCGTCATATTAGTTACATTTCTAATAAGGCTACTAAAATGTTTTTTATGTAGAAATTGTGTTGATCTAATAAAACCGGCTACACTTCGCGTTTTATTTATGGCTTATGTTAATAGCTCGTTAAGTTATTGATCAGTAGTCTGGAATCCTCAATATAATGTTTACATAAATCAGCTTGAAGGAATCCAAAACAAATTTGTTAGATATTAAAATCATAAGTTCTATCCTAATATTGTAGATAGCTTTTTAATTCGAGATAGGTTGAACTTATTATCTCTGGAAAGTAGAAGACGCATAAGTGATATTAAATTTATTTATAAAGGTGATTCTATTGAAATTAATAACGTTGATTTTGCTAATATCAATTATTTTTTCAATTCCCCTTTAAATAGATGTTTATCCTCTTGTAATAATATTTCGAACGATATTAACGTAGATGTTTTTTTCTGTCTCAAGTAGCTCCTTTGATAGGGCTTTTAAAAAATATTTTCGATAATTATATTTAAATTGGCGCTAGATATTTTTCTTATATTGCTTCATTGCACTTCATTCTTCAATTGTTTATCTTTTGTTTAAACATGTCTTAATTTATTGTATACTTATATTTTTTGTAACAATCATTATTATGTACCTATAAGGGATTACGCTTTTTGGATTTGTCCTGTTTGTATTCCTTAAACAATAATAAACAATAAGCAACATGCAGAAAGTTGTATAATGCATGAAATACATTACACATTCATAGGTATGTTGTATTTTTAGGCAGTTGTAAATGGAGTACCAAAAAATGTGCATTTAAACGTGCAATTTTTTAAAATCACCTTCAGAAAGCCTCTAATATATTATTTTACAGCACAACTAAACCGTATACACACTTTAATTTCAATTGCACTACAATATCTATAACGCAAATTATTGTATAGAAATGCTGGCCATTGCTCATCGAGTTGTAGTATACGTGTGCGTTGGAATGTAGTTGCCATAATTATCTTAGTAACAATACAAACACAGTAATAACAGAGTTATTACACACTTTAGGTATTATTCCAATTAATATTGTATATATTCGTAATATTTGTAAAATTACCGGAGATAACTATAAAATTATCATAATTAATATAAGTAGTAAATATTATGTGAATTGCTTTAGAATTTTATGAAGATTTTTTAGAGTAGGTATATGAAACATAACACTACATTTATTAATTTCATTGCTACCTAATTTCGTCAAGAATTTTTTACAAAATACAGTCTGCCGCTTTTTTATTTCAATCAAAACTTACTAATCTGATATATATTTTAAATAATTACAGAAATTTATTCCAGATTTCAAGTTTTGGCGAATGCGCCAATGCCAAACGTGTGGCGGAGCTTTCATTATTTTTATTTAAATACGAGCAGCATCAAATTTGTAATATTAAATTATTACGTCCAAAAGTCTAATGAAACAGGTTATTAAAATAATAATATCAGTTTACAACATATTTTTTTATTTTAATTATTATTCACATTTTCATAAGTTTGATCTATTCATTTGCAAGAAAAAAAAATAGAAAATTTATATGGGGCATTCCACGCCAACTCAGCAGTCGATCCCACATCACCCTCTCAGATCTGGCTCAAAATTGGTACATCGATTGGTACTGTTGAAAAAAGGATATTCACAAATGTTCAGCCCCTAACAATGCTTCCTGTCACCAGGGGCCCATAGTGAAGTTTTCGACCATCATTTCACCTCCAGGGGTCTGAAATCGGTTTTTCGTGTACTGACGCGGCATTTTGGTCTAAAAAAATTATCAAAAATACATAGGATATGCCAAATTTCCCGTAGAACACGATTCCACCATCCGTTTTCCGATATCTAGCAAGGGGAGCCCGGAAAACGCGAAAAACCGCGCTTCTTTAAAAAAATCTGATATCTCAAATACGGTCGCTTCAAACTGGCTGAAAATTTATCAAAAGACTCTTCGATTATTGCTCTTTCGAGTGTTCATACGCGCGTGGTGATCATTATATGTAAAAAAAAAAGTTACACGCATTTTACGGGTTTTATAAGGGATTTTCTGTAATTTTTTCATTATAACCCATCCAGTTGGGTAATAATTGGATTTTTTCTCTTTTCTTTCTCTTTTGTCCCCCTGTCTTTACAAACACAGAAATTTCTCTCCCCAGCCAGTATTAGAGAAAACATTATTTATTCAATGATTTATTTCGCAATGTTTCGTAAATTTTTTGATATTTGAGCAAATTTACATTGTCTGCAGCTTACGTCTATTATTTGTAAAAAAATATGAATATAATATAATATAACGAATGAAAATCGCAGTAAGAAACAAGAAAACCCACATTGCAATCATTGTTGACATTATACATCTTGATATTATTTTCACTATTTTACACATAATGTCCTTATACATGAATCAGGATTCTATCTAATTGCACGATTTTTGCGAACGTGGCTTGCCCAACTTGAAGTCTATCTTGGTTTCTAAGGAGGAACTAACTCAAGAGCGGGCCACAACTCAAATGAATGCCTAGACTATCCCTGGTACAAGGGGATATCATCATTTTGTTCCTGTTACTGAACAAGTTGTTGCACGCAAAATCACGAATTTTCATCGGGAACATTAAATCAGATTCGACCTTCTGAATAAATATCTCTTTGACTGGGCAGAGGATATGTTTGTAACTTTCGTTATCAATGATAATTGGTCAGTTGGGTATATAGTCGAAATTTCAGAGAATGAGCTTACTGCTGAGATCTCATTGCTGAAAATGATAAAGAAAAATATATGTATGGTCAGAGAGGGATACCAGACTATCGATACCCTACACTGATATATTAACTCAGATTGTAGTTATTGAAAAAGCAGGTGAATTCACCATAAAACTGGGCCACACAATTAGCAAATTCAAAAAATATAAGGGTCAAGGTACTTCGATAAATTAGATAGAATGCTGATTCATGTATCACATTATGTGTAAAATAGTGAAAATAATATCGAGATGTATAGTGTCAACAATGATTTTAATGTGGGTTTTCTTGTTTCTTAATGCGATTTTCATTCGTTATGTTATATTATATTCATATTTTTTACAAATAATAGAAGTAAGCTGCAGAAAATGTAAATTTGCTCAAAAATCAAAAAAATGACGAAAAATAATGTTTTCTCTAATACTGGCTGGGGCTGGGTTTGTAAAGACAGGGGGACAAAAGAGACGCTTGGTGAGAGAAAAAATACCTATTATTATCCAACTGGATACGGCCAGTGGAGCGGGTATAATGAAAAAATTACAGAAAATCTCATATAAAACCCGTAAAACGCGTGTAACTTTTTTTTTACATATAATGATCACCACGCGCGTATGAACATTCGAAAGAGCAATAATCGAAGAGCCTTTTGGTAAATTTTCAGCCAGTTTGAAGCGACCGTATTTGAAATATCAGATTTTTTTTACAGAAGCGCGGTTTTTCGGGTTTTCCGGGATCCCCTTGCTAGATATCGGAAAACGGATGGTGGAATCGTGTTCTACGGGAAATTTGGCATATCCTATGTATTTTTGATAATTTTTTTAGACCAAAATTCCGCGTCAGTACACGAAAATCCGATTTCAGACCCCTGGAAGTGAAATGATGGTCGAAAACTTCACTATGGGCCCCTGATGACAGGGAGCGGTCTTAGGGGCTGAAAATTTGGGAATATCCTTTATTCGATAGTACTAATCGATGTACCAATTTTGAACCAGATCTGAGAGGGTGATGTGGGATCGACTGCTGAGTTGGCGTGGAATGCCCCATATGTAAACCTAGAAAAAGTATTTTTAAATTATGAATATAGTTCATTACTTCTCTCATTGATAACCCACGGTGAAAGCAGAAATAGTGTCATACCTAAAGTTTTCGATGATTTTTTACTAATAAAACAAATAATGTATTTGTTACAAACACGGAATTCCAGGAAACAACTACTCTGCGGGCTAATGCCCCGACCAGCATTAAATTACACCTGGAAAACCTATAGCAACAGCTAGAGTCATTCGTCAGACACCCACCAGACATATACCGGTTTCGAGCTTATTAGCTCTCATCAGTATGCCATAGGTGAGGTATCCGACGAATAATCCTAGCTGCTTTCGTCTGTCTAGCCGACATACCCGTGTTTGCAAAATATCGTTTCTCGCCGATCGCGATAAAGGTCGACAGCTTTCAATGGTGTCTACTGCATGTAGAACGCTTCGTGCCTGTGACATTTTCAGTCCGGCATGGAGTAGCGAACGGCCGATAGATGTAGTTAGTTCTACACCGCGTACTAATGTATTTGTTAGTCAATTTGTTTGAATTAGATCGTCCATTTCTGGCATTATAGCAAATTAGTGGCATGCTACTTATTTATGTAATAATTACAGAAGACTGAAGTAAAATTATGTAATTTTATCGAACAAAATCCTGTTAATATTTGATTACAAAACTGATTATATTTGACTCGAAAGACTATCTTATATTGTGTACGCAATACATTATTTTCGATTCTGAATTGACTCCTCAATACCTATCTACGTATGTTTGAAAAATGCGTGTAAAAACCTAGGATTTATTCATAGCACTCATGATTTTACTAATCTTTCAGCATTTCACATTTCTTGTTGCTTCATAAAAACTTCAATATCAATAATGTATATTAGGCCCAACGTAGGTATATCTCGTACGGTACTTTAATAAACAAATTCAGTAAACACTTTTTAAGGCAACTGTTTTTTTGTTACAAGAGGCCTATCTGGCTTGGGGTTCATCCCAAAACATTTTCCATGAACGCTTTGGCATGCAAAATCTAGAATCAAAACATTCAATTCTTTATAAAGGTTCATCCTGATATAAAATGCAAGACAATTTTATGTAAAACGAAATTCAAAATACCAAGACATAATAACTCGCATAATAGACCGTTTCAGACCGTCCAGTCCGGCATGTAGTAGCGAATGGCCGATAGATGTAGTTAGTTCTACACTGCGTACTCATGGTCCCTTCTGTCGGGTTAGACAGACTAAACAGCTAGGATTATTCGTCAGACACCTTACCTATGGCATACTGATGAGAGCTAATAAGTTTGAAACTGGTGGGCTTCTGACGAATGACTCTAGCTGTTGCTATAGGTTTTCCAGTTGTAATTCAATGCTGGTCGGAGCATTAGCCCGCAAAGTAGTTGTTTCCTGGAATTCCGTGTTTGCAAAATATCGTTTCTCGCCGAACGCGATAAAGATCGACAGCTTTTAATGGTGTCTACTGCATGTAGAACGCTTCGTGTCTGTGACATTTTCAGGCCGGCATGGAGTAGCGAATAGCCGATAGATGTAGTTAGTTCTACACCGCTTACTCAAGGTTCGTCATCCTCATTCAAGTCAGCAAATTCATCCCATAACTTCTGAAACCATAGCTGCCCTTCTTCGTATGACATATTGATGTAGCACAGTTCACAGTTTCAAATTATTTTACAGAGTAATATAAAAACTCTCGTTATTCACTATCCAAAACAATATACACCAAAAATGACGTAAATAGTATTCCGGGGTATATCATACGTATGGTCTTCGCGTAGATCTGACAAAGAACTGAATGTCTATAAATAAGCTACGGCTGGTGTGATCTGTCAAGGCGTTTATGAACTTAAGCTACTGACCGCTAGAGTGCTGCTAGTCTTTTCAATTTATAATTTATCGTTGTAGATAAAATTACTGGGGTATCATATACCGCAGAACACTAACGAAGGTTTAAGGGTAGGCTAATTATGTTATATCAGTCTAAGAGTATCTAATCATCTACTCAATAACCACTTAATTGCAGAGGTGTTCCAACCCAGAACGCAATCGAAATCGTTTTATTTTTCTGACATCGCTCAAACAGAGACGTTCCACCGCAAATCGAGGCTAACAGCGCGCTGTTTAACGGAACGACGTCCATTCCAAACCACTCTGCGGCAATGCAATATAAAATCGAATGCGCAGTCTTGGCATCCTCGCAAAATAAAGAGCCAATTACGAATTTGAACCGATGCCGGCGACCGCAGGCAGCGTATGGCGGCGATAATTGTCCGGCTATTTTGTTAATGGGAAGTGGTTCCGAACATCTGATTATTAAATGTCACTGGCCATTCGCGCCGCCGTTATCGCAGTTGTCGAACTGCGTTTACGAGTGCCTAACAATGGGATTTGAGCTGGTAATGATTTCATGTTCGGAAATATAGATCTCCGAATAATCCAATTGGAGTTGCTGTCTAAAATAATTTGTATATGGCATTGTGGTATTGTTTGCTTCTTTACTCATGCTTTAACAGAATTTATGCGTGAATGGAGATAAATGAAGAAATAATAATGATTGAATATGGAATAAATGATAACTTCAATGAAGAATTATGAAAAATAAATGAATGACATAATTAAGACTCATTCTCAATTACTCTGCATAGAGCTTCACTGCACTTTATTGTATTGCAAAATGCCTTTAAAAGTTATATTATATTTCATTAGGGATCTAGAAATGAGGATTATTCCGTGCGCGTGCAATGAATTCCTGTGTAAGAAACTTGAAACATTTTTATTTTCATAACAGAACAAAAAGCATGTAACTACTAGAGTAAGAATAGTGAAAATTAAGTAACTACTCATGTTTCAACAGAATTTATGCGTGAATGGGGATCAATAAAGAAAGAATAATGATTGAATATGGAATAAATGATAATTTCAATGAACAATTATGAAAAATAAATGAATTACAGAATTAAGACTCTCAAGAAGTAAGAAACTTGAAACATTTTTATTTTCATAACAGTTATAAGAACAAAAAGCATTTAACTACTAGAGTAAAAATATTGAAAATTAACTAACTAACTAACCATTCATAATAACAGCCCCAAATAATAAAGTTTTTAGTTCTAATGATTATTGTGCAATTCGTATTATTGCACAGGATTAGTTCTTTTGGAGTTTCATTTTGTGAAACTGAAGTTACTGAACTCTTCGCAAATATTTTGATTTCCTGGAACCAATGATACAGTTGTATTTTGCGAATTAGAAGGGTTAAACAATTTTGTTAATTGGTTAATTGCCAGAAAATAAACAACGCTGACAATACAGGTGACTCATTTTTGTTTTGTGAATTAGTTAGTCTATGTCAGATAAGGTAGACAAAACGTTAAAAAAAAACTACATAAATGTTTGTATCGTGTGAAGGTCAAACGCTAGTAACTATACCAGTTACTGTAATATAAACACTTTTCCGAATGATGGTAAAAGTTTACTGTTTTTTTTTTAATTATCAAGTCAAACACAAATATCAAACTTGAAAGTAAGGTGTTTTAACAGTTTTGAATTGTATGTTGTCATGTTCATGTTATGAGTGACAAAATATTTTGTGTAAAAGGTTTGCTAAAATATTGTTAAAAGTCGTGGACCAAGTATAGTATTTTACTTGCATATAATGGCTAAAATTTACTCGGATGACTTCATCGTGAATTATAGCCACAGTTGAATAATACAGAGTGTCCGGAAATGATGAGAAAAAATTCAGGGGATAATTCTAGACCGAAAATAAATGCCTCTTTCAATAAATTTTTTTCCAAAACTGATGATTAACGGAGTTACAGGGTGTTAAAGTTAAAATTTTATTTTCGATATTTGTAAATAACTTCTTAAGAAATTCCAATAATTACATAAAATTTGTAAATCGGGGATTTTTGCAAACGATAAATTCAAATATGTTTCTAATTTTGACGTCACTAGTAGAGGGCGCCACTTGTGGCACATCATGTTTCTTTTAAATGGCAGAACTTTTTTGCATCGTAGTGTACAATCGATTCTCCTACCTGTTATATCTGAAAAAGGTATACCTTATAAGTCCTTAGGAGCAACAGTTTTCGAAATATTTTATTTGAAATATTCAGTGCACCGATTGAAAGCTGTTATCGTTTCAGTTAAAGTGTCTTTTTTTACTTAAAATACAGCAAAATATTACTTGAAAATGTTGTTGAGAACAGCAAATCATGGAGATGTGCAAAATTAAAAAAAAAAAATCGGCCTACAGTTATTTACAAATATTGTAAATAAAATTTGACTCTCTGTTTTTCTTGTTATGCGACTTTGGATATAGGCATGTTAGGTTAAGTCGGTTTATTTTCACATAAGGAGTTTGTGGTCTCATTTTTGCTTGTTCATTTAAAACACCCTGTAGATGTACAGTTGACGATTGTATGCTACTTTTTATTCAGTTTCATTCACATCAATCTGCATGCCTTATTTTTTACTGGAAATGTTTAAAGTACTACTAAATCAACAGAAATGCAAACTTCTCCGAATTTAAATTTAAAAAAATGTAACCGAACGGTTTAAAAAAATTCCTGCGGAGAAATCGCCATCAATAATTGAACATCCCCTATCGACCCTCCATATCTCCGGCGACTGAACCTTCCTTTTCCGACGCCCTTCGGTCTAAAATAATATATCGCCAGGAACCGCCAATCAAACATCGCTTATGCAATCCCTATCTCCGGTTCTAAGCCGGCGTCAGCCAGAACAGAGTAGGCCCTTGAAAATAAATACTTGCCATGGAAAAAGAACAAATAGCATTAGCTACCTCGGAACGCGTCACGTTCTTAAATTTGTTAGCGTCTGTAAGGGCCGTTTTGGAAATAATGCTGTGCTTTGGCATTTTCAGACGCACACACACACACACCCACACAAGCCTTGTTAGGCATAGCCTAACATTGCTAGCCTCTTCCTGTAAATATTCTAATGATAGGTATCTTTTACGTCTTTATATATACTCGCGTCAAGAATTCAGACGTCTTACGTCATGGTTGACATTAAGCAATTGTCTTTATCGTCAACGTAATTTTCGATATTTGGGCGCGTTAAATTCAACCATTTTTTGCAATTTGGTGCAATATATAATACAAACAGTTAGTGTAGTATATAGTTTTATTACTCTCAGTTCCAGTTTCTTAAATATTTTGATAAAAATATAATAAATTATTCATTAGTTCGTATAACGTAAGTCGTCTGAATTCTTGACGCGAGTATAGCCACAATTTTATTTAGAGACGTTTTAATAGCAACCCCCAATGTCGACCATGCCATTTGAAAGAGCGTGTCATTCTACATACACATCATGAGAAATTATGGTGTTACATCACAAAAATTTCAAGAAAATTATGTCTGGAGATTTTAAAATTTAATTTTCACCGAAATGTATCATCACCCGAGAAGGGGGCCGATTGAGTGGCCAGCCAGATCGCCTGATTTGACACCCCTAGATTATTTCTTGTGCGGATACTTAAATAGCAAAGTATACGTTACTAGACCGGTTATTATAGAAGATTTAAAATAAAGAATCGTCACGAGATACATCGTATACCTCCTGAAGTTATTGTAAGTAAGTAAGTAAGTAAGTATATTTATTGATCACATAATAAGTACATAAAGTATATTGTGATAAGTCATATTTAAAAGAGGTAAAACAACAAGTAACAATAAAAATTATATAGAACATATTAACAACAAACAACAATATAAAAGTTAAATCCATATATTCACGAACAGAATAAAAACAGTGATCGAGCATAATTCTCCTAATATTTTTTTTTAAATTGAGCATTGTTTAGCATTTTTACATGCATTGGAAGCTTATTGTAAAGATTTAAATTTAATGAATTACGTTGCGATTTTTGCAACCTAAATTTAGGAGTGCAGAATAGATTAACGTTTTTTGTTAAATAATTATTGTGAACATCCGAATTAGTTAGATAGGTGTTACATTTTTTATGTATTTCAATCAAAGAAAAAATATGTAAAGGAATGGCAGCGACATAATTTTTAATTTTTTTGAATAGAGGCTTGCAATGTTCAAAAGGTCCGACTCTACAGATTATGCGTATAGCTTTCTTATGGAGTTTAAAAACACGATTAGCCATTGGAGCATTACCCCACAAAACCAGTCCATAACTTAAAAATGAGTGTATAACACCATAATAAGCGCTAACCAATGTTACATTATCCAGACACAACCTGAGTTTCCTTATTAAATAATGTGATGTGCCCACTTAAGAGAACTATCAATAGTGATCCCCAACAGTTTTACATGCATATCATTATGTAAGTGATTACTAGAAAATATAATAGTTTGTGTTTTATCTTTATTTAATTTAAGGTTATTTGAAGTAAACCATGATTCGGCTTTAATTAAATCATTTTCAGCCAACCTCAGGACTGTATCTTTCTGTTTATTAGAACATGTCAATGTTGTGTCATCTGCAAATAAGATACACCCATCCGGATACATGTGATAGCATAAGTCATTAATGTAAATAACAAATAACAGTGGCCCCAGTACGGACCCTGAGGAATTCCATGCCGAATAGGTGCGTAATTTGATAAACTATTACCGTAGGAAACACATTGAATTCTATTGGTTAAGTACGAACTAATCAGTTCTAAAGAAATACCACGTATGCCATAAAAATAGAGTTTATCTAAGACAACTTTATGAGAGATACAGTCAAAGGCTTTACTTAAGTCACACAAAACTGCAGCTGTAAACATACCCTGTTCGAAACCATTGACTATGCTATCAACAAGTTTAAGAATTGCACCAATACTCAATCGATTTTTCCGAAATCCGAACTGATTTTCTGTGATAGCACTGACTTTTTCAAAATACATTTCAAGCCTATTTTTATTAAAATTTCCAAAATTTTTCCAAACAAGGGTATGTATAACTGATATGGGGCGATAATTATTATTCACGTCATCGATATTCCCTTTTTAAAGACTGGCACAACTCTAGAAACCTTTAATATATCAGGAAATATGCCTGCATTAAAACAATCATTAGCTAGATGTGTTAAAGGTAATACAATAAAATTTGCCGTTTGTTTTATGATTTTAGTATTAATATCATATATATCAAAACTTGTAGAATTGACAATGTCCAAAAAGAATTTATTAATCGTTTTGGCTACTGTCAGCCAGCCAACAGTATCCAATTTGAATATTTAATTTAGTCGATTTTTCACACAATTATTATAATTTTCAGTATTGTAAAAATTTTCACAATTGTATTTGAATTGTGAAAACTGTAGTAACACCTAATTTCTTGTGTTTAAGAAACTCTGTTAAAATTCTACATAACGTGTTAGAAATAACATAGCCGTTATTTCTTAACATTTACAGAGCAGTACATAGGTACTACAAAAATTTAAGGTAGTGAAATATAACATTTGACCTTGAAATAACGTAAATGTAATTATAATCAGAATGGGATTCATACTTGGGCTGAATATTACATTTTTAATGTTTCGCAATATTAAAAGTCTCTTATAGAACATGTTTCTCTCAATACTTCTATTAATTCATGTTAATATTGATAATATTTCTTCACCAGCGCACGAACAACTTACGTTTCCCAAGGAGTTTATAATTGCGTGTAATAAAACAACAAAGCAAAACACAGGTTTGCGTGTTTAACAAAAGCTGATTTGTATGCATCTTTAACATCGCATATTTTTCTAGCGCGACACTCTGGAGAGGTTATTAAGATATAATTTATCGCTTCAACAGTAAAATAGATCTTCATTATTAACATGTCAAACACGGAAAGTATTAATTTGAACGTTTTTGTAGCTCAAAATGATATCAACTTGAAGAACTCAAATTGCAAATCTAAGGTTTTCTGTGGAATGGTCGGTTCAAGCCAAGTCATAATATTGTCTAGCAATATAGCAGTAGGTATGCCAATACAAAATGAATGAGTCAATTATTTTCTTACCATCTCCTTAAAAGAGGTGTTATAAACCAACCAATATAAAAATAAGAATTTAGTAACATATATTCAGGTTTTAACTAAACAGGGTTTGAATAGTACTTCAATATCAATTTTACAGTACTGTAGTTAGTTATAGTGATCCTCAGAGACGACGAAGCTTTTGCTGTCACACTAAAAATGCCGACAGTGTAATACCAACAATAGGAATTAAAAATAACATGAGGACGGGCCCAGGGATACTCATAGCTGGTCTGTTCCACGGAACGTAGCCCGAGAACAACAAGGACAGGTCAAAGCTTTTCAGTTAAGGTTTGGGATGTATCTGACAGGGGCCCAGTTAGATCATGGTGTAACAATCAGGAAAACAATAAAAGATAAAAATGTGGTTTGTTGGTGATACATATAAGGTAATGATTGTTTTACTATCTAGAAAAAATAATAGGAAACAGAAGAAACGGATAGCTCATGTTAACATATGGAGGAATTATACATCTTCATGAGAAGGTGAAAAATTTAATTATGTGTAAGTAACAGTTTACCTATATAGATAAAGGGATAGAAAAGACTGTAGTTAATACGCGTACAAACAATATTATGCAAAATTTTAAGAGATAAACATGCAAGGTATTAATAGTACTACTAGCTCTGTATGAAACTGAAATATGAATAATCGACATAAAAATATAACATTTAATAGAAAGATGACACACATAACTTAAATATGAAGATAGCTTTGCTCCCTTTCAATAGATAGGTGTTGTGGTATTGCTTGTAACTACAATTAACAAATAACCCCATCACTTTATACATGATGTTAGAGTTTTGAGTGCCATAACATCAGTATAAGACAGATAAAGCATAAATAAACAAAATAATTAAATAGTACAAGGGCATAACTTAAGCCATTCTTAAAATAAGTCAAGTTATTAGGTAAATCAAAGAATTTTATCACAATGTGACAACAGTGCGAATACACGCACTAGTTTGCTGCGCCAGTTGAGAGCGCTTGCGGGTTGCTTACCATGCGCCAGCTTATTTTTTAGTGATGACAAAATGTCCAAGGATAAATAACTATTGTGAAAATTCATGAAATTAGTATAGACAACTGTTTTTGCGATTTTATTTTTAAACAGACAGTAGTAAAATTAATGTTTTTTAATTTTAAAAATTTTGGTAATTTTTAAATGTTTAAAACAGTATCATAACTTAATAGGAATTTGAAAAATAAGTAATAAACACTTCTAAGAAGACTCACAGCGCATAAATTATTATAACTTATGTACTAAAATAAATAATTTAAGTACTTACCAAAATTCAAAATACAATGTCATTTTTAAATACGTATCGAATACAATATATATTCAAAATGTTCACCGTTATCTTCCACACATTCACTTCACCTTCGGATCCGATTTTCGCGCATTTGCTGGAAAATACACGCATTTGTCCTTATTTCATGGGCAGCAGCAAAAATCCGCAAGTCATTTTCTGTTTCCACTTCAGTGGCATAGACTAGGACTTTCATGTGTCCTGGTCATGTAAATGAAAATCCAATTGATCAAACTCAGGTGCACGGGCTGGTCAACAACGTAGACCGTTCGTGCCTATTCAGAGATTTTCAGTAACATAATTTAGATAATGAACTACGCGTCGACTGGTCTGTGCTGGAGTTTCGTAGTACAAAAACCACATATTTGCTCTTACGTGTAGAGGGATATCTTCGAGCAGTTCTGGTAGAATGTTCGAGAAATTCAAATATGCCTCTCACTTATGAAGATTATGAAAATTTAAAACGCCAGTTGCCAAAATTATTGAAATAAAACAAGAGTTGAGGTTAAATTCAGTAAAAAGTCATCTAAAAAAAAATTTAACCCCCACCCCCCCTGTAGGTGATATATATTTAATAATTGTTGTCGTAGAGTCCTGTGGAAGGTTCAGTGAGACACTCCGACACTGCTACGTTTCGGATCCCTTTCGACAATGTCCAAAATAAAGTCCTCCTTATTCGCACGAATTGTGGATCTGGGCCATGATTTTCACAACGAGGAATAGGACTACCAGCACCATGGAGACGTTGAGATACGTGTACGATACAAATATCTTTTGTTAGGCGGCCGCCGTTGGGGGAAACAATCTAAGTAAATACTTCGTGTTCTCGTAGAATTGCGGCGAACTTCTCCATAAATTAATAACATACTGTGATACTCACGTAAGTTAAAGATTTTAACAAACAGAGAAAAATAGTGGTACACAAAAGCACTTTCGATAACACATTAACACTTTGCAGTGCGCATACCAACTGACCTGTACTCCAGGCCGGTCTCTTAGTACATTCTCACGCTGTTTCCATATTCCACGATATCGATTATTGATTAACGAAAAAATAACATAAATAAATTGAAAGAAAGAGTAAGCAGAGCATATTATAATCATTTAATGCACACAATTATGATGAGATTCCTTAATTAACTGAATTTTTGGGCATGAAAGCTCAGATTTGTTATTTCCTTTCTCGATAATGATTGGGTTTGGGACCCATGGTATATAAACTGTTTTGTTTATTTTAATGTGTACTATCACCTGTTAAATTTATGACAGTCAAACCTCTAATGCACTGTATAAATAACTATCCTCCAATAAAGTAGTTAGAAAAGAGTAAGTATATTGATGATGATAATAGCTAAACGCATATTATCTTTATTGTTACAAATTAGCAATAAGTAACAGGACACAGAGGAATGGAATTTCATTTTTTATATAGCTAATATAATTGTCGAAGGGAACAAATTCAGTTTTTGTTAATTAAGAAGGGAGTTTTTCCGCTTCCGGGTTGCTGGCAAATTGGATACAGCGAAGAGACCAGACATAAATGAAATAATTAATTTATATACTACAGTAAATATTTGTCCTCATGTAGTGCCCCCAATTAATCGAACAGAAGCCCTGCAGGCAGAATTCGTCGTCGTACAGCTGCCGGAAGTTGTCAGAGCGAGAGGTTCCTGTTCTTGTTGCGTCAACAGTTTGACAAGGGTTTTTATTCCATCGATTGTTCCGCGACATTTTTATGGACCCTGTAAATAATGAAACATTCTGTTTATTAATAATATAGTAGGTCCTTTTTTGACTAAGTGTATCTCCTTTACCATTAGATACTTCACAGCTCATAATAATATACAATATGCTATTTACAGAGGGTGTGTTTCTGTGACGTGATGTTTACCTGTTTTTATAATGCCCGAGTTTAAAAATAGTAGAGAATGTCTAATTTACAGCACTTGAATGAGAAATACGTACGCATAGGCGTACTATTTAGAAAAGGTTCAAATAACACAAAATAACTGACACTATAATAGTTTACTTTAACAAAGTTTATAAACTCGTCAACGGCCTACTTTTTTGTCTAAGTATTCCTCTTTTATCATTAGATACTTCAAAGCTCATAATAGTATACAATATGTTATTTACAAGGGGTGTGTTTCTGTGACGTTATGTTTAACTGCTTTTACAATGCCCAAGTTTCAGAGTAGTAGAGAATGACTAATTAATATTACTTTAATGAGCAAAGGAGATGAGGGTTGCAGAAGGCAAGATTCCATGGGCGTACAATTTAGAAAGGGTTCAAAGAACACAAAATTACTAAAAAAATAATTCAAGTTGACTGAACCTAGCACTTTAATAGCCTAAAAATTTACAAACACCCGTGTCATCCTAGTCACAATTATCACACTTTAATACTTAGAATGCACTGCACTACTATATACATGCACACTATAGACTTAATAGCACTGTTACTATAACGTTTATAAATATACTAAAGTTATCATTCATCACAATTGCAGCACCAGATCCCATTTGTGGCAAAAGAGATTCAATATATGTTATTATTACTCGCAGCCTTTTCCCGAAAGTAACTTTAATACAGTCAAAAATCCTTCAAGAAAGGCCCGCCGTTTGTTTGAGATATTGCAATCGTGCCACAATTTGTCATCGCATGGCTTCTATTTATCCATGTTTTGTCAGTGCAATATTGTTCTTCAATTCAGATTATTTGTCTTAAATAGTTTCTTCGTCATATCACTATTTCGTCTTTTTTATCAGCATACTCTTTCGATTTTGTTTTATTAAAGCAACTTTCATCTTGTGAGATTTTTTAAACACCAATCATGAATTGATCTACGCATCATGTGTTTTGTGTCATCATCAACTTTACAAGTTGTATGTTCGCTCTATCACTCTTTATTGCACAATATACACTACTCACAGACACTCTTGGTAATCTTTATTGCATCTTAATTGCAAGTACAGCTACATTTTACAGCCCCATTGGACCCCTTGTACCTCCTCCCATTGGCAGATCCATCCACCTGAGCCGCCAACCAACCTGATGACGAGAAAAAGATGGTGACGTTGCTCAGGGGGATCTCTCTTATGTAGGTCATAGAAGGCCATCGTTCTCCCAACACGGATTATCTTAATGACGAGATGTCAGTGCACTCACAGTGCATGAAGTATTGCGTCGTCTTCCTGTTCGCAACCCCTACAACGAGGTGTTTCGCACTTCCTCATGTAATAGAGGTGCTTCAATGTCCAGTTTGAATACCTGTCACCAGGCGAATATTTGTCCTAGACATAGCCAGGTGCTTTTTGGCTGTATCCTTGCAGGGATACACTAGGAGCTCCTTAACAAATTGACAGCCCTTTCATCCCAACGTTTCCTAAACTCTTTGTGGGTGTCCCCTTTGATGATTTCAACAAATGCCGACTACGGAAGCATACTGGAGGGATCAGGTCCAAAAATATCCAAACCCAATGCACTCCTAGCCAGCTTGTCAGCTACTTTATTGTCATTGCACCGGTCGTGTCCCTTTACCCAGTATACATATATGCTGTTGTTGGGTGAGGCCACTTCCAGTGCCTGATGGCATTCCCATGCTGATCTAGTTGTTGTGTAATGTAAAATCAGTAGTGATTGTCTACTTCTGATATTCTTCACTTGTTAGGTTAGAGCGTTCACGGTTTTGAGAACACACTGTAGAGCTTGAATTATTCTCCATTCTTAAGGACGGCTAGTATTTATATTTGTGTTGAATGCTATAAATAATGAGCGAGTTTATAAATTGAGTGAGACTAAAGTAAAATATTGTAAAAAGTTACTACAATTATTATACAGGGTGAGTTAGTCATAATGTCATTAATTAACCACGTATCCGGGAGGCCTAATAAATGCAGAAAATCGAAAAAAAAATGTTTACTCGGCCCCGAAAAAAAATAAACAAATCACCCTATAAAAATCAGTAACACGACGCTCCTGGTGCGCTACGAACTTTCTGAGGACGCACCCATACGACAATCAAATGCCGGATTAAACATCGTTGCCAGATCATGTTTAGATATATAATATCGTCTAACACATCAGCGTGTTATTCAAATTTACTCGCATTTCCCGCAATTCTTTTCCCCCCAAATTTGTAGATCACGCCACACATTTGGAGGGGGGATGGAGAGAATAGTGAGAATACAAGCAGTAAGCAGTAGTTTGTTTATTTCGGTCTCGCGTATTTGTCGTAAATGCATAATTTTACAAATTCCGAATATGCGGAAATGGTAATTATATGGAGAATGTTTACAAAATGCGACTGACCCTAATTTTATTAATAAAGTGCTATGAACGGATGAGTGCAGTTAACAGGTTAGTAACATACTATTTAAAAAACAATAAATTTCTAGGCTAGATGCACGTAACTACAAACTGAATAATTAATTGTACTTACGAGTAATACTAAAAATTCGTATTTATTTGTAAACCGTAGTGAAAACATAATATCAAAATTATTAAACAGTAGTAGCCTAACATTCGAAAACATTTATTTATTATCTACATTTGATTTTATTAACAAATAAATCAATATTTAAGGAACAATCAATCATTTATATAGATTTAAAAAAATAGTTTTACTCCTTGTTAAATAACAGTACAAAAACTAGGTAACTAGGTTATTGACCTAATAATGCGGTAGGTCAAGGTTCACTCTTGATAATTTAGATTAGCGGCGTGCCATTTCGGTCTTGGACAGTTTTCTGTCGACATCACGATGGTTTTTTATTATTTAGTATTTAAACACGAAACACTTTTCAGCTTCTCTTAATAATTTACCCATTGGGTATAGGTTTTTATGTAATGTACGTAAATAGTTTATTACTCGGTTCATTATTAGACACGTTGGAGTTTGGTTGCAGTCATAACTACATTGGCTCAAAGAAAAATCCACACGCTACTTGTCGGTTTAGCTTTGAGAGGTGATTTGTTGTCAACGTATGAGCAGGAGTGTACGGGTATCGTTTGATTGGGCCGTATTTTCTACCGGAAAACCTGAGTGGACCGCGTTACTTACAATTTTTAATCGAATTATTTTATTATTATTATTTGATTTCATTGGATAGTAACTTCTCTATGGAGTTACATTATAAAATTTTGAAAAAAAAAACTAGCATTTTCATCTCAAGAGCTTTGTTGAAAAGTATTCAAGTGACCCCATATTAAAAACACTGCAAGATTTAAAACATTCCGGATATTCTTTACCCTACACATTGTCAAGAGTATTGAAAGTTCTTGATTAAAAAAAAATAATACGTCTCCGTTCAATCTATGAGGTAGAAAGTGTAATTGCACTCTATTATATTACAATAATTTATCAGGTACCATTACTTTAAACAGTATTGATATTTTATACATTTATGTTTCTAACATTGCATTTTTCAATACTGTGAAGGTAGGTTCAATACTTTTGTCACCATATAGGCCCTAGATTACATTTCCGATAGTACATCCTTGATCATAAGTTGTTTCATCAATCAATATGTAATTACTCTATAACAACTGTCAAACACTTTGTATTTTTTAGTCGCAAATAACACCCTCAACGTCAAGTCATCTGGTATTTTACGTCCGCAATAATTCTCAATAAAACTTTATAACTTGACATTATTTAGTTTGTTAAAACGGATTATGTCCTGAAACAAAAACCTCACAAAGGAAAATTTACTGTCACTAGCAGATACTTGAGTATGAACGTTATGCTTTTTGGATTTCATTTGTTTAACATGTCTCATTTTTCATACTCTTAAACATGTTACAACAAATGCTGCAGGTTATGGAAATGCCATCCTCATCCAGCTTCACAAATGTTGAATATTTTGCAATATAGTCACTAAGAGATATGGGATATACTTTTACGTTCATTTGACATGTGTCATATTGTAAATAATCATCACAAAAAGGCTACTTTTTCGCTTCTAAATTTCTTCGAATAAGGCATACCTGCGAAGTAGTGAGAGAAACGTTGAAAGATGCTATTCGTAGTATTTGATATTATAAATTGTTTAATCGCGGAAACTTTTAGCAAATTTCGCCGAATAATAAAACAGTGGAAATATTATCGCTGTTTTCATCTTTATGTGGCATTAGTAAGTTTGTTTTGAATTTCTGATAATATTATGGTGAAAATGTTAGAGTTGGCGAAATTCACTAAGTTAAGACTTTCCAAATTTAAATCAAAAACAGCTAAATTTGCGTCAAATTCTCGTCCATGATAACACAAATTAGGTCTAATAACTGTTAAAATTATACTTACTATTGAGGCCTGCTACTTTCAAATAGTATACAGTGAATTATGCAGCTGATTTCTGAGACTAATGACTATACCTTATTTCCTCAAAAACAATGTAGGTTTAAGATTTGGATATCCTTTAGAAGATACGTCGAAATATAAAGCAGATTATGATTTCTCATGTCCAAGAACATCTATTCCCAAACTGATTATTCAGTTTTATTCCAGTACTACAAGTTATGTAGAGCGTTTTATAAACTAATAAATTTAATACGAATAATGTTGGATATTATAAATTACCAGTGCAAGGTAAGATTTTAACTTTTTGTAGGTATGCGATTGCATCTCGGTTTCTACAAACATTAACATAACATCCCTGATGCGCCCCTGATATTGGCGTCATCTGCGAACAAAGTGCGGGTTTTAATTATAAGTGACACAACCTATATACAGGGTGATTGGGGGAACCTCCAATATTCGAAAGAGTATACGCTGATTTTATTTTTATTTATGGGTATTGTATCGGTAGCGCTAATTGTGTAGTTGGTGAATAGCGACGTCGCTTACCGAACAGAAGAGTGACAGGTATTCCAGAGAGTCTTCAACAATGCACGTGAAACTGGAATGTTTCCCAATGTGAGAGTTATATCTGAGGGGCAAGCTGGTCCTGGTCTAGCAGTAGAAAAAGAAATTCTAAATATGGTAGAACATAGCCCGGTTATAAGTACAACACACATTGCAACCCGTCTCCAAATTAATCAAACTACGGCATGGGCAGTCATTCACAAAAATGGTATAAACCATTTTCATATTCAGCGCGTCCAGAATCGTCAGGACGGTGATAATGATTTTCGGTTGCATTTTTGCAATTGGCAAACCTTACACTTTACAAATACATTTTGTTCACTGATGAGGCTCAATTCACTCGCGATGGAGTAAATAACTGTCACTATGACCATCGGTTCAGCATTAACGTACGGTATGGTATAATTAATAATCAATTCCTTGGCCCAGTTGTGCTAGATGGTCGTCTTACTGGAGCTAGATATGTAGAATTTTTAGAAAATAATTTGACAGATCTAATAGACGATGTTCCATTGGATATTAGGAAAAACATGTCCATTTTAGTCGTGTTGTGATCAATCGTCTTAACAATCGCTTTCCACAATGCTGGATTGGCCGAGGAGGGGATTTTTTAAATAATTAGTATGTGGAACAAAAATGAACACAAGAGAGGCGCTATTCGATCGGATTGTTAATTGTGCCGCACTCATAAGAGAAAATCACCGTGCTTTTCAACGAGCTGCCACATATACCACGAGCGAGTAATCAAAACGGATATTATAATAAACGAAACGAAAATATAAAACTTGAATAACCTTATATTTGATACTGACTTAATAGTATAGATCTACTGTACTAATACTTATCCAAACTAAATTACACTCTATAAATCATATTTCTTACTAAGTACTATATATATTAAAAAATAATAATAAAATTTAAATAAATGTAATTAATATTTCCAAATTTTACCAATGCTTTAGACTTAGTACCTTTAAGCATGCAAAGCCCGCATTTCACTGAGGCTGGTCCAGCCAGGCTAGTGCAGCCCGGCTGGTCCAGCCAAATTTGAAATGTAGTATAGCAAATGGTCATACACTCACACAGGCTGGTACACGACGAGCTTGCTTTCGAGCTCAGGCGGCACAAGCCATGTTTGTAATAATTTACATTTTCAAGCGGGACCAGCTAAGCGGGATCCTATAGACCAATTAGATTTCTGCTTTTATACCACGTGAGTATCTACGTCGCTGTACAATCTCAGTCACCAGTAGACCAGGACCAGCCTGGCTGGACCAGCCTCAATGAAATGCGGGCTTTTAAGCTAGTGCAGCCCGGCTGGTCCAGCCAAATTTGAAATGTAGTATAGCAAATGGTCATACACTCACACAGGCTGGTACACGATGAGCTTGCTTTCGAGCTCAGGCGGCACAAGCCATGTTTGTAATAATTTACATTTTCAAGCGGGACCAGCTATGCGGGATCCTATATAGACCAATTAGATTTCTGCCTTTATACCACGTGAGCATCTACGTCGCTGTACAATCTCAGTCACCAATAGACCAGGACCAGCCTGGCTGGACCAGCCTCAATGAAATGCGGGCTTTAAGGGTCGACTTGCTTTGACCTATATATGCTATCGTATACTGTTCCCAAGATGAATTAATTTCAGTCAAAATGCTTTCCGTTATGTGTTATGTAATCCTCTTTGGTAAAAAGCATTTGAAGTTCGTGTTACACTTTTGGTCACACAGCACAGCCAAAACACTCTTTCCATAACAGGTATTGATAAAAGACAATTTTTTAATTAAATAAGGTGCATCAATTTCCAATGAGGAATTGACTTTTGAGAAATATCATTAAATTCACCGTTAATGTTATTATTAATTTTATTTAAATCGTCAATTGATAATGCCATTTTATATTTGAAAGTAATAATTACTTGTATCTAGTTAGTAATAAATACAATAATTGTTCTCACTTCAAAAACATTTTTCACACAATAACAGAGATTTGTACTATTGTAGACACTAACTCTATTAGTTTGATGCTGAACGAAATGTGGTTTTATACTATGAATAACGCTTATATAGAGAACCCCCTCCACAACCAGTCCATTATGTCACTCCATTACCAACCCATTGTGTAAAAGTGGTGGGAGGAGACAAACGGTGAAAACACCCCCACGAGCGATGGTGGTATATTTGAAAATTGAATTCATTAATTTCGGTTTATGAGATCTTTAATCAATGTTATAATTTATAATACATACAGAATAAACACTTTTCTCTATTGATGCATTACAATAATTAACTCGGGTAAAAATATATTCATGCTATCTTAGTAACCGTTGATATTCGACCATATGCTTATTAGACTTTTTAGTTCACTTTTACCACTTAAACACCCCTTTAGGATATTGGGGGTCCCCCCCCAATCACCCTGTATATATTACAACACAGTTTGTCAACTGACGTTGGCAAGACTATACTTATTGCGGTTCTAGCGGAATTAAATTCTGTTCGAGTCGCCCTATCAACAAAAACGCAACCCGCCCGTCGCCGCGGTAAATACTAAACTCATTTCGGACCAGCGCCGCAGGAAAAACCATTCAGGAGGCCGTGATAAATCTCCCGTGGTTCTGCAAGTCACGCTGTGTGGAAGGTGATTCGGCCGTTATTTTTCGCCGCTTTTAATAAATACGGCGGCGGTGACCCCCCGAGTCCCCCCCCCACTACGCGAACGCGGTGTAATTAATTACGGCGCGTGTGCGTATCGGAGATAAGCGACTCAAAGCCGACTAGATAAATCGACGAGCGCGACTGCCTAAATATTTAATAAAGAGCGGGGTGAGCAATGACCGCCGCTCCGCCTCCGTTTAGATGAATTGCTTCAAAAAGTAAACGCTTGTGATACTGATAGGCGTAGCAGGAGAACCCCCATAAATTGTGAAACTCCTGTCGTCCTTATTTATAAGCGCCAAACGAAATTCAGGTAGCTCTGTAAAGCGTCGTCTAAGATTTTAATAAATTGAATCGAAAAGAAGAGTAGAAATCGCACGGATTTAAATAGGGTGATCGACCAATCTAATTTCCTTGGAACGTAAGATGTAAATAGTCTCTTACATTGTGACTAAAATGAGCAGATGACCCGTTGTGCAAAAACTATAAACCATAGCGAACATTAAGAGAGACAGCTTCTAGAAAAATCCAGGTATGTTCGGCCATCTCATCTTCTCGGCAAAATAAAAGGTCCAACCAAACAATTTTCAATAATTCCGATCCACACATCAACTAAAAGCTACTACTGGTGTCGCGATTCATAAATAATGTATGGATTTTGATCCGCTGAAAAATGTTCATTGTGACAATTAAAAGCACCGTTTCTGGTAAATAAAGCTTCATTCGCGAACAAAGTTAAAGAAATAAATTGCCGATCTCTGCACTTTTTTTGGTACAGGTGTTGACAATGCTGCAGTCTGGCTAGAAAATCAGCTTCGGAGATAGCTTCAACTCTCTGTAGATGATAAGGATAGAGAATTTTTTCATATATTTTCAGGTATTAACAATATTGTGTGAAACTAACTACTCAGTGGACAAAAGCCCCAACCTGCGTTGAATTACACCCACAATATCTACCCATATATTCTTATTATTAGCTTTTGTAACATTTTTTTTACTGTTTAAGAAAGGTATTTTAAGCTAATATGTATCAAATCTCCTACAATTCCTATCAATGAAGTCATGCTCTCTGATACCAAACATCTAGGTATGCTAATGAACACCCACAGACAAAACTCTATTCAATAATTATCTAAAAAATGTATTCTATTTACTAACCTGATATACTCTATATATGTAGTGGGAACTCGAAATTCAACCACAATAGATGAGATCTGATCTATTTCTGCATTTTTTTGGATTGCTTCATCAGGTGGCCTCCTTTAACTTGAGTCAAATATCTAACTATAAAAATTATATGAAAAAACTATACATAAAAGGTACATTTTTATTTATTTTAGTAGGTCGTTATGATACTTGACAGTTAATCAGTTTGACGCTGTCGACATTATTTAATTTCATTTTGACATTTAATTTCAAATAATTTTAATTTATTGGTATAATAATTTTTATAGTTAGATATTTGACTCAAATTAAAGGAGGCCACCTGATGAAGCAATCCAAAAAATGCAGAAATAGATCAGATCTCATCTATTGTGGTTGAATTTCGAGTTCCCACTACATATATAGAGTATATCAGGTTAGTAAATAGAATACATTTTTTAGATAATTATTGAATAGAGTTTTGTCTGTGGGTGTTCATTAGCATACCTAGATGTTTGGTATCACAGAGCATGCATATGACTTCATTGATAGGAATTGTAGGAGATTTGATACATATTAGCTTAAAATACCTTTCTTAAACAGTTAAAAAGGATAGAGAAATCGCCATACACTAACATGGTTTGTATTCCCTAATTCATTTGCCAGTCGGCTTGTACTTATTGCAAAATTTTGTTTAACCACATGTAAAACATTTTCCTCATTTTCCACTGTTCGTGAAATTCTTTGCGCCCCACAATCTACAAAGTTGGCTGTTGCTTCCCCGTTTCCGCAAACGTCATGGACATTCGAAAACCTGTTTGCACAAGATTATTGGCGGTCAGGGAATGCATCTTCATAGAGATGCCTTGCTTTATTCGAATTTCCGTTTGATTTTTCATACATAAAATGTATGTCGGAATTCTTCGAAGAGATAAATCATTCACCATCTTACGCCACACCATTTATTTATTTTGTAAGAAAATATATTAAAAACTGACTTAAAACATTTCAAAAACAAGTCACTCGAAATTTAATGTTATTTAGCGAAATAGTTTAAACTCGCGGAAGGGAATATACTATTTAAAAAATGAGCTCTCGACACAAAAAGATGTGTTGGATATTGTAATAAAGTAAATGACAAAATATTTATTTTTCTCGATTTACTTCAAGTGTATTGATCTTTTTGGATATGGCCGACATTTTACGCTATACCCTATTTCTAACAACAGGTTTTAAAATCCAGACAGACATTTATCTAAACCGAAATTAGTTTGGGAATGCTATGCATGACAATAGGAATAGGGCATGCGAAGAAGCATTACGAATGCATAACATCTGTGCACTTTTTCCAGCTCGTAAACTTGCACGGAGCATCCGATAATAAACTTCGTCTTGACTATTCCCTGCTCGTTCTAATTAGTCTGGCTGTTGAGGATGAGCATGTTAGATTGATATGCATTGTTACATGTATCCAAAACAAATATTATAATTTCTCATATTACCCATTACTAGTTTCCTATTGATTTGTTCTTGGTGTTCTCAAAAACTTCGAAACTGTTACTAAAATATTGACGGTACAACTACCTGGATGCTGTACATCATAAGAACTTAGTATATTGTTACTATGAGAAAATCGTTTGAATTCGAAAACTTACAGAAATAAGTCATATGCAGACCGTCTCACATAAGAGGGCCACTCCCATGTATCTCGCTTAATATGCGAGACACGTCAAAAATCTTTAAATATCTTTTGTTGTATTTTTGGAGCCCTTATGTTCGTAAAACAGATTTGAGATCCATGGCCAAATTTATGAGTAATTACAAAAGAACCTGTAAAATACCGAAACTTTAAGACTGTCTAACTTTTTTGTTTTAAGAGATAGAGAAAACTAATCGGTAATAAATTTTGATTGCAAAATTGATACCTTTCACCTGATATAAAAAGGTTTTTGAAATATCGTTTGTGGTTCGCTGCGCCCTCTAGCCGGACAAAATCTATCAAAGCAGGCTATGGCCACAAAAATTGCCTGTTTTTTCGTTTTTCGTAAGTGCACTAAATCAATATTTCATAAATTTATACTTTCCAATCATCAGTTCTTCTGTGATCCTTATTAAATTTTGTTAATATTAGTAGGTAATAGCAACAATATTAACAGTAACCTGCGATGTTTGCATAAAATAATGAGTACTATTTTAAACTATGACATCCCGAGATGTTTACAGTATTCTGAAACCTTGCATATTTGTGACCTGCACTGATTTTGTCTGAAAAAAAAAAACGAAAACGTGTTTTAGTAAAAATTTAATTTTAGATTAAAGTTTTTTATTCGTATGTAATTGCCAGTGTACAGTTAAATATTATACTAAGTCTACTAATAAATGCATGGCTGTCTCAGATATTTCGCAAGGTTCGCATTTATAGCCTGTTATTTATACTTTTTATAAATGGTTTACCAAAATTTGTTAGACCAATTATAACACAAGAATCATCACAAATAATTTTGACGAACTATATAGTTGGACAATCTACATTTAAATATAAGAAATGTGCTATGATCCTAATGAAAAACATACATAAAATGAGTCTTGAATATTACTTTAATGTAATTTTTTATTGTTACAATAACTGAACTGAATATTATCTATAGTATTTAACATTTTAAGTATTTAGTTTAAATTTAATTAGGTGATTTATATGATCTGTTATTTTTGTGTGAGTATACTTATTCATTGTATACAGGGTGATAACGCATAATGTGCAAAAAAATTGATTGTAGATTGTACCATAGGGGTTCTTGATATAAAATTGTTTTATATGAGCTTCTCTTAAGATTTTACTACCCCTTTACAGGGGGTGATAAATTTAGAGTTATATTTAATGTTTTCCAAAAATTCAATTGGGTAAGGCTTTTAGGCCAAAGAAACTTCTTCTAACCGAGTATTATTTATTCTCGTCGTCTTGTCATAAGGCGTTGAAATAAAATACCCCCTATTATTTATTAAATCTTTTTGGGGTTCATTTTTTCGATTGAAAAAAAAAATCGTTTTAAATGCCTGTTTAATTTAGAATGTTTTTTGTTCCGTGCAATTTATTGATAATCAGTACAGTTTTTGAGTAAAAAAATAAAGTTTACGATTCTACATGCACATAGTTTTTTTTCAAATATCTAATTTACACATCGATATGTAGTAGATGTCCTTCATTACGTATTTAATGAAAGTTCATGGTTCATTGATATCAAATATTACTGTGTATTAAACACTTGGAACTAAAAAACACTTACCCCTTTTCTGCCCAAAGAGTGGAGAGAATTTTTCGAGAGTGGCCAACATAAAAAAATTATATGAGGGACCCATATCCCATTAAAATCGATCGTAAAATCTACCCTCAATTTTTTTGCGCAATATTCGGAATTACTCTGTATATGTTTATATCGTATTGTATCTCTTTTAATTAGGCGTCAAGCCTGTTAGAGAACAGTCAATAAATAAGCAAATCAATCAATATCAATTAAATGAAATCGTAGTTGAGAATAAAAAGGCAAGACAGATTAGTAGAGAATTTCGAAACAATACAAAAAAAATGTTATGATCTTTATACTGATTTGAGTGGCACGACGAGGTTTTGTCCCCTCTATAAAGATATTAAAACATAAAAACTGCTGCGAATGTATATTGGAAGAAAACTATTGTGTTTATATGGCTGTACAAAATAAATCCAACCACTTTGAGCAAGAAAAATAACACACCCACTTAAACTTCGTCTATCGAGCTAGGGATAGTTGCAATTTAGCTAAATTCGCCTGCACGTCACTTTGCCAGAGCGCTATTGAACCACTTAGCAAGCATCTGCTCCGCCGGATGCAGTGAATGGAGTTGGGAACAAGAAAAACTTGTTGAAGTTTCTTCCTTCCATTACTGACAGTAAATTATTTTTGCGCATTCCGGCTCAAATAAGCTGTCAGGGAAGTTCGATCCGTTAGTTTCACGGTGCTGTGTGATTGTTCCGGGAATTCATGATTAAAGAGAATATTCATTGTGTCGATAACTGTTAGTTGCGACGTCGCTTGAGGTATATCGATTTTTAAATGCTCCAGACGCTTGGTGATGCTAACAGCATTAGCGCATCTAGATAAATTGGTTTATAATGTTACATGAAAGGTGATATTACTTTCATATCTAATCCAGACATTTTAAATACAACTAGATCAATTTGTTATCAGCCACGAAGATGCTTGCTATGAATCAATGATCTGTGTTGAGGAAGGGTTATCCAATTATGACAGATCAAAATGATTTTATTAACTGTAACAAATAATATTTTTTAAATCACTCTACTATTACATTACTGCAACGTGGTTAGGACACTTTTATTATCAAAATACACTAAAAAAACACAATCAATTTTTATAATTAAGATTGCAATTCTCTAAACCAGTGAAGTTGGGAGTGATACCACCACCTACTGAAATGGATACTTGCTCTGTAACGCTAGCTTGTAACTTATCCTCTGATATCTGTTTAATTCTATTAGTTATTACCACCTCAGGACTTCTTAGTGTAGTAGATGACTGTTCTATATAGTCTTCCGCAACAGAATAAAAGTGCAATTCACCATGTCTTTTTAATACTGACAAATCAGCACCTGATTCATAAGTAAAACCGCCGAAGATCTTCCAAAACTGTGTCTGGTATACTCACGTATATTTTCAATTCCAATAAACTCTGCTATCCTTTGTAGCATTTCAAAGAATATATTCAAACTTACAGGCTACACTGTGCGTTTTTGATTTTTATAGGTTAAAATGGCCTCAGTTCCTACTTCCACTGGCAGCGAATATTTTTTCGTTTAATATCTATAATTATGAGGACCAATATACTTTCTGTATCTTCAATATCGTCGATAGACACAGCTAGAATTTCTGCAATTCTACAACCTCCAGAAGCTCTCACAATTAAACTTTCGTAACAAATAATTGTTTCAAGGGCCGTATCTAAGAATATTGCGAGGTGTTCTCTGGTAAACACACAGGACTTTTTTAATAATAACAAGAACTTAATGATGATAATTACACATTTTTTTATTTTTCAAATATATAAGCCATGATTATTTTGTCATTTACACCTCTTGCTTTTTATTACGCCATTCACAGAAATTAATGTACTCTTTCTCATAAAGTAACTTGGACTTCTCCAGAATTACTTTGCATAAGGCTTGTGCTTCTAATAATGCATGGCAACAGGTTCGCTTACAAGAAACGGGAAGTAATTGGGCCAGTTCGAAATGAAGCAGTTGAAGTGGCAGTTTTGGGTCATGTACAGATGGATAATAAGCAATCGATTACAACTGTGTCTCAAGCTTCTGGCGTATCCCGTTCCAGTGTTCATTGAATTTTGAAAAAACGCAAGTTTCATCCATTTAAGATGACGCTGGTCTCGAGTTACATGAAGATGACTTTGATCGCCGTAACCAATTTTGCGAATACTTTAGTGAACAATTTCTACTGAATCCAAATCTTCTCTACAATACATGTTTCTCCGACGAATGCACATTTATGTTGAATGGTGAAGTGAATAGACACAATTGTCGTTATTGGAGTGATACTAATCCGCATGTAATCAGGGAATTTCATACTCAGACACCTCATTGAATGTTTGGGCACGCATTTTGGGCGACCATCTTGTTAGACCATTTCATCCAAGATAATCTCGATGAAAACACCTATCTAGAATTATTGGAAAGTACAATTGATCCTAGAATAACAGAGATTTTAGAAAGTGACGACAATTTACTAGAAAATGAAATAACCTTCCAACAAGATGGTGCGCTCCCGCACTATGCTGCTGCTATGCGACGATTTTTGGATGACCATTTCCAACAAGCCACCAAGATCTCCGAATCTGTCGCCTTTGGACTTTTTTCTGTGGGGTCATTTAAAATCACGAGTGTACGCCACTCAGCCGGAAACATTGCAAGTGCTACGTCAGAGAATTGTAGAAGAATGCCTATTAATAACTGCGGATGTCTTTAATAATGTTCGAACAGAATTTGAAAACAGACTGTATTATTGTTTGGAATTTAACGGGGGTCATTTTGAGCAATTCATCATATAAATCTGATTTATTATTTGCTTCAGCTTTCTTATTTCATTTCTGACTTTTTTGTAAACTGATAGACACATCAATAACAATTAAGTAATGCGTTCATGTGTAGTAGATGAAAAACTTATTAGTGGTGGGAATTTGTGTAGAAACTACTACGCGTAAGTTGGTTTGTCATTTTTTCGTTTGTAACCAATAATTCTGTCAAATCTCAACCGATTTCTAAAAACGGTACGTCACTGTATTTGCAATGAAAAGGGCTTTAAAGTGATGTGTCACAAGTGGGGTAGTTGCATTTGAAATTTTTAAGTTGGGGTTGCTAGGGATTAGGGGTATGAACAAATCGAGTTGGCTTGACTGTCAAAAAAGCTCCCCCCAAGAACAAAAATCGACAGGTCTCGGCGAATTTTGAAATATTATTCGGTTTTCCAATTATAGGTGGGGTCAAGTCGGTACACATTCTGATAAAATTTAATCCTGTTCTATTACTTCCAGACACTTTACTTTCAAACAGCTCAAGACAAAAATATTGAATATTGGCATGAGTCACAACTGAATTCAACTAATAAAAAAATAAAAGTTCTTATAATGTATGCAAGTAACATCTGATACACTCTCAGAGATCACTTAGGTCATTTGTTCTAATTTAGTTCACGAATATAAAATTACGCTAAATATCTGTCACAATTAGATAAAATATTGTATACGCCACTTGAGTTAAATGAATTTATTAACTAGAAGAAGTAACTTTCTTCCCGTGAGTAAAGATTGATTTAAATCACTTGGTATATAAATATCTATTATCTACAACTGTCACATAATGATGTAACACTTTTTTGAATGTCATAATGGCATACATTCTTCCACATATGCTTTCTTAAGTATATTAACGCATTCAGTGCCAAAACGATATTATAAATTAAATCATACTCGAATATTAACTGTGCCGATAACTATTAGTTGCTACATCATTTGAGGTGTATCATTAGCGCATCTAGAAATGTTGCTTTATAAGGTTAAGTGTCAGGTATTACCGTCATATCCAATCCATACGTTTTAGATGTAACTAGATCAATTTCTTACCAGCCACAAAGATGCTTACGCTCAATCAATGACTTATGCTGAGAAATGGTTATTCAATTGTATGTTTGCATGTATTTTTCTGTCGATATCATAAGGTTGAATTTCGTATATAAAGAAGGGCTACAAATGTTTACTTGCTAAAAAACCAAGGCATTAAATTTACTTTACTGCCAAGTTCAATTTTAATTTTATCATAATAGCAAACAAAGTTATTTATTTCAGATTGTTGAACTTGTATTTGTATTTTGTAATAATTTCAGCAGGTCGTCTGTGGTTGCTTTGAGACGACCGTTATTAGGTAAATAACTTAGGTAAATAATATATATAAAGCAAATAAAGTGAAATTTATTACCCAAAAATCGAAGAAAGCATATCAACACAAACATATAAAATTAAAATTCGTTGTCAGTTAGCAGGATGAAACTTTAAAGTTTCAACAACGAATTTTATTAACAACAACCTTACTGTGTGTGAAAAGGGAAATCGTTTGTTTTATGAATCATAAGTTGTCTATAAGTATCTAGATGTTATTCTTCTTCTTGTTTTGACACTACATTTTTAGACAAAGGACATTTTAAATTTCGGTGAGTGAGGAAAAAAAATAAATGAATTAAAGTTTTTTATATAACATATAATTAAACATTTTGCTGCCACTTGGTGGTTGCAGGTTTTGTTTTTATAATTTTTCTTTGTCTTTTAATGTGTTTTATTATTATTATTATTATTATTATTATTATTATTATTATTATTATTATTATTGTAATTGTGACAGGATCAGGACTAAATATTTTATATGTATTTGTTTTGAAATGTTTAATTTTTAAAAAAATTGATTTGTGTTTATTGACAAAACTTTTATTTTATATTTTAACTGTTTAATTAATTTATTTTTGAAAAACATTTTTGTACTTTTATATTGTAGAGCCCTGAAGATGGTGTAAAAACTAACACCAAAACGTTGGTAATGAAATAAATGTCCTTCTATTTTGGTATTTATCCCACTAAGAAAAAAAAAACACTTGAATATAAAATTACTTTCCTTAAAGAACAAATTTTAATTTAGCGCCATGAAAAATTATTCTAATGCATAGGCAGTAAATGTGACAATTTAGTGCCTGACAGCTGTCATTATCTTATATCTCTATCGAACATATACGAGTATAAGCGATCAAAAAAGTAATTTATCACATTTGGTACTGCCAATTACTTACTTACTTTTTTGGTGTTAGATATTTGGGATTTAGGCAAAGCAAAGTTTATGAAATCCCTCGGTAGATCCACTTAAAAAAGTAACCAAAAGCGCCACAGATAAATTACTACAGGCAATCTCTTTACCTTTTAGTCGAAGATTTATTGTTTAAAACCGCCGTATAATTCATTATTGAGCCTTGAAAATATTATGGGTTGATCTTGCGATATTTCTTTTTGTTATCCAGTTATTGGGTCAGGAACTTTTATGCGAATGAAATTTTAATTCTTATTGATTTTAAAATGTAACGCTTTCATTTCAAAAGTTCTAAATCAGATATTCCACCCCTCTCTCTCTCTCTTCCAACTTGGGAGAAAACCGCAAACTCAAAGGACTCTCATACACAAATTTGAGCTTTAGCAGTATTATTTGTGGCTGTCAAATTAATTCCGAGCTACATTGTGGACGTGATAAATTTGCCACAGTACATTGTTTCGCATATGAATCCGTTTTTTGCTGGACCCACTTGTTACTGCACGAGGGTGCACTGGAAGTTGGTGGTAGTTTGCAGGAAATGCCGAGGAAAAACTGTCGTTGATTATTATTTGCTCTGCTGATGCCTTTGTGGGGTTTTCAGGATCTGGAAAATGTCCAATATATATACAAACGTATCTGCTCTGAAAAAGATACTGCTAACACAGAGAAATGATATAGTCACGGGTATAGCATAGGTACCATTAAATAGCTTGAATCGAAATATCGGTAAAAATATACAGCATTTTGTAAAATGTCACGTCAATACTGAAGGATTTAACTAAGGATCTGACTAAAAGTTCTTATAGAAATGTGTCCTAAACAGTTTAGTTTTGTAAATATGAACAGGTTCAACTCCCATTGTCAAACACAAGAGTCGAAAGAAATCACGTTACAGCATTTGCAGAACACAGTCCAAAACGAAAAACAAATCTGCGGCAGCTACTTTTTTTTAATTCTTTGAAGATGATATTGAGTAATCTTGTCAAGACAAGGATAATATACAACACTATTAATTAAAATTTGACAGTACCAATGACGAAAACGAAATTTGGAGTCAAAGAGTAGACCAAGATTTTTTACAGCATTTACAAAATCTAAGACTTTATTACTTATATGCAATTTCAATTGAGTTTCTAATTGAAGTTTCATACATCCTGTAGAAAAACATATGATATTACATTTATTAGGATTTAGTTTTAGATTATTACTATACTGTAACAGTATATTATGAAAATAGTTTGTAATGCAGCAGATTATGGCATGAGTGAATTTTAGGTCAATTTCACGGATCCATAGTCGTGCAGTTAACGAAATTAAACTTTTAGGTAGTTGTTATTTTCGGTTTCATTGGTGCTTGTCGACGTATGGAATTCTATAATTTATGTGTTGATGATGTTAAGGAGGAAGGCAATGTTTTTGTGGTTTATGTGAAAGATACTAAAACATATAGACCCAGAACATTTACAATTTAAATACTAACGATAGTTAAATGAATTATATGGACATCATTAGGAAGTATATGAATGTAATACCGAAACACGTAAAAATACAGGAGTTCTTTTCATTTTACAATGCGAGTAAATGTACCTGTAATTCTATTAGCATTAATTCATTTGGCTTGATTCCCCGAAATATTGCAAAGTATTCTAATGCTGTTCAGTATACGGGTTAAAACTTGAATTTTTTTACAAAACAAGTAATTCTAAAATATAAATGCAATGCAATATTGAGATACATTTTTCCTTAAATATTTGCCTAAAAGATTCACGGTAGTTAAGATGATATTTCGAACAAATAGCCCTTTTTGCAATATAAATATACAGTTTTCAGAGGTACTATCTCCTGCGCAAAAGATCACACCATACTTACACACATACACATACGTGAAATAAAAAATCCTGACAACATTTTCACATATTTTAGACAATCGGTTTATAGCAAAGCAGCAAGTGGCACACTTGTTACTAAGTTGATCTATATGCACTTTCCAATTTAATGACATATCTATATTAATACCCAACAGCTTAAAATTTGATACATGCGGAAATGATTTTTGATCTAATTTTATAAGAGGACTGCACATATAGTTTGCTGGAATTGCATGAAATTGCATACAGTAAGTTATGTCACAATTCAAGACTAACCTAGAATCTATAAAATACTGGCTTAAACACTTTAAGTTTGAATTCAAGTCACTAATTACTTGTTCGATAGATTTTCCAATTGATGTAATTGTAATATTGCCAGCAAATGCGCAGAAATAGGTAGATATACAACTATTCACATTATTAATATACAGCAAAAACAACAAGGGTCCACGAACACTACTTTGAGGCACGGCCATATCAACATTTAAGCCGACAGATCTTCTGCCATAGAATTCAATGAACTGTTTTCTAGTGGTCAGGTAGCATCTCAACTCTACATTGACCACGAATACCATAACACTCCATTCTTTTAAGTAGAATGTCATGATCCACGCAGTCAAAAGCCTTTGACAAATCCAGGAACACCTTATTTTTCTTATTTCAATTACCTATGACACATTTGTATCATTGACTATTAAAATACCATTTTTTAGCGATCATTCGAATTAATTGACTATTTTGTTTATAAATGCTCCTTTTCCTGGACAACGATACTTTCTCTAGTTTTCAGCCTATTGCACCAATAGAATTAGAAATTAGCAAGGCTAGCCTTTGAAAAGAGCCGGACATCCGGCTTTGTTGTGCCCGAGAGCGCAACGGGATTGATCGCTTACTTTAAAAGCAAAGGCATGAATTAGTATGAATGGAGATAAAAGGTCATTAGAGAACCATTAAAAGCTTTCCCTAAAATGTGGTCTAACAAAAAGGGCTGTATTTATACGATTAAATATCGGTATATGTACAAAAAAAGTTACAAATTTCGTGGGTACTTTTAGAAGCCTCTTATACTGAATGTTGAAGAATATGCTTGCAAGTCTTAGTTATTTTATCACAATCTGATATAATAATTTCCGTTGTCAATGTAAAATGGTTGTTATTGCCGATGGAAGGAAATGGCAGATGAAATGTTTAGGCTTCCTTGAGACGGTAAAATCGATTATCTAATGTTTTTCCGATGATCACGAATGTGACAAACCCATTCAAATTGTTGACGCCTTCTCCAAATGCGAATCATTACATTATTTTCAATCCTGCATTAACATATAGTAATTTGCAGAATATGATGTTCTTCTAGCAAATTATGAACTAAAGAACAAAATGTCTTGTGGTAACGATCAGATACCTAGTTTTCTAATAAAAGATTGTTCAAGAGTTCTGGGCACTTCGTTGCTTACTTTGTTCAATATTGCATTATCAACAGGTGAGTTTCCTGATAGATAAAAACTGACAATTGTCCAATTTTAAAAAGTGGTAACCCTACAGATGTGAGTTATTATCGCCCTATTGCCATATTGTCTAACATCGCAAAGGTCTTTGAGATGTCTCTGTGCAAGCAAATATTTGATAACGTTAAGTCGTACATATAATCAAAGCAACACGATTTTTTCCTTACTTGTTCAAGGACAAATTGATGTCGTTTACACAGACTTTTCAAAGAATTTTGTGTATTGCTTCGGAATTTGGAATGCTGTAGTTTCAGTAACATCTTACTCCACCTATTTAATTCCTACCTGTATCAACGAAAGTTGTACGTTTCTTAAAATGGTTTCAAGTCGAACAACTTTATTGCGACACCAGGAGTGTCCCAATTTGTGACCACTCCTTTTTATCCTGCTTGTAATATAATTTATTCTTATATTCAATATCAAGTGAGATTGTTCTTGAATATATCATCTACGATTGATTGTGTGATTCTGCAAGACCTTGTAAATTATGTTCATACTTGGTATATTATTTACCTATTAATATAAATTAATGCATAACATGTACCAAAATCAGCCACTAATATTTGATTACAATATAAGTATGTCACACGTTACGAGCAAATTAAAGGTCTTAGTGCAGTGTTTGACAAAAAATTATCTTTTTCTAGTCATATTAATTAAAATATTAATTCTGTGTACAGTACTCTAGGCGGTGTTATAAAGCGTACAGAAACTTTCACTGATACAAGTGCATTGAAACCCCTGTTATCAAATCTACAATAGCCATTTGGAAAGAATACAGCGACGGTTTCTCAAATTCCTGTCTGTTCGCATTGACTATTATCCTGAGAATTTACTGTTCTATTATCGGAATGCTACGACCAATATACTAATGAAATTTCTTATTTAATTAATGGCTAATAATTATAACGAAATAGCAGACCAGTGTGATATATTTCATTGTAATATTAATGAATTAAGAATTGCATCGAATAATTTCAATAATTTTCAGTATTAGTTGTAGTTTTTGTCTTTGTTTAACTATATATATTTAATTTGTCATTTTCTCTTCATTTCCTGTAGTTTAGTATTATTTTAAAAATGTGCTGGAAGACATGAAATGTAACCATCGCATTTCTTGCTTTATTATGATCATTAGTGACGAATGATAAAGGTCAGGCAGAGAAGTTGTAATTTGTAACATGACATAGCTGATACCAACATGATTGTTTCAATTGGCACAGTTTCAAGTAAAACTGGTCCCCTTTTGTAATGACTTGCAATCGGCATTGACCCAAACTATCAAACAGGAAATTCAAGGAAATACCCTTGATGCGTGACTTGATCTACACCAATATTGGTTAACTTCCATATAGACACTTCATAAGTGCAATATTAACACTAAAATTACAAAAAACAGAAATAATAGGCAGATTGATGCATCTTAATCATCTAGTATTTTGTATTTTATTTAAATAAAGAAATTAATGTTACTAGTATGCTAATGCTCTCTGAAAAATAATTTACAGTAGGGGAGAAAAAAAACTATTTTATAAAAAATTAAGTTTGTAATAAATGTTAAAAACGTCTTGACACAACAGCAATTTGATAATTAGTAGCTATATTTTACTTAAGTGATAATATAATTATCTATATATTCTACGAACGTCAGTAAACTCAGTCTGTCAGTATCTAAATGCTAAATGCCACTTTTAGCACTAATATCATAAATAGCTATTATACCATTCTAAATTCATTCACAGTAAGTTCAAAATCAACACTCTCATGATACGTGTAGTGTCCATTTGTACCAACACTATAGAACTCTTACTGAATCCATTACGAATTTGAATCAAATCTATGTATAAGTAGAATTATTCTTACCTGTAAATTAGGGACATTAAAATAATGAAAAGAGCCCATTTTGTTACTTTTGAAGTTTATTAGAAAGCAGAGGGATATTATGAACAAAACTCTAAAGACTTACTTAGTTGATGAAAAGAGCAAACTTGCTCATAGTGAAAGCGGAAGCGGAATATACGGGCTATAGAAATTTTTGGAGGAACTTCCGATCAGGAGAAATTGCTCCAATATTTTTTATATAGACCCTCAAGTCGTAATAATGAAGTTCCACTTTCCCCATCGCTGAAACTTATATCGTTAGCCCCATTTTGTGTACGTTATAGTTGTTTTCGTGTTCTTTAATATGAAAAGTTTGTTTTATGTTCAACCGGAAACGCTATTAATTTTTTAAAATATCTGCGCTGCCTCCGCTTGCCTTTTTTGTAGCTTTTTGTTTTGTTTGTCAAATCTACGAAGAGAAAATAGAAAAATTACATGTATTAAAATGAGAAATATCGCATCTATACTAAGTTCTGAAATATATCTACACAAAAATATATGCTTATGCTTAGCTTGTTTCAGAAACAAATTATGTTATACAAAGTATCCTACAAAACAGCATTTATACAGTGTGTTACTTTAAGTGAGGGTTCCCTTTTGAGGGGTAGTACGCGTTCCCTAGATTGCTAATCTGATATTAGTTTTTTTTTTCAATCAAATAAATAGCCGAGTTATAATAAATTATTTAAATTGTACCCAAATTGCTATACACGCTGCCCCTGAACAGCGTCCGAGCTTCACTGCAAGACTATGTTTACAGTGTTGCCAGTTGTGTGTATGTAAGTAACAGAGGTACAAAAAAGGAAAAGCTGCAAGATATATTCTTGTAAATACACTGCTTTTTTTATAATATTACGACTCATCATACTTTTTTAAGTTAGTCGTGACAAGAAATGGATCGTAAAAACAATTTTCGAGTGTTATAAAAGTGTACTGTAAAAGTGCATGAAAAAAATAAAAGTTTTTGGGCCAGTGAGCCGAATATATCACAGCTTCATTTTGATTTTGATGACTTAGAATTAGTTGTCTTTTTGTCGCATAAGGAGGAGGATTGAATTAGAATTAGTTTGGTGCAGTGTTGTATTTTGCCAAATTTTATTTGTGAAATGTGTTATTCTGTATAAGTGTATAATAATTTTATAAAGTTGTGTTAACCAAGTGCGTGTTATATTATGAAGAAAGTATGTATACAAATTAAGAAAGAGTTAAAATATGATTAGAGGTTTTATCAAAAAGAGAATTTATCGCGATCCACACGTACCGAATAAGAAAATGTTTGTAAGATTGGTTTAATTAGAGATTATGCGAGTGTTGAACACCAGTGCGCTAATGTTGAACGAGAGAAAACTCAGTTAGTAAGTAAGTAAGAATCTTGCACCAAACATTTTAAGCGCCGAGGACTCTAGTCACGTAAAAGCAGCAAAGAGGATTTTGTATTTTTTTATTATTGAGGTTTCTGTTAGTTGACTTGTTGCTGTTTTATAGTGTGTTATACGTAAAATCATATATTTTTTTGTTTATATGGGATAATAGAGATTCTAGTGAACATCCACTAAAAAAAATATTTGTTACCTCTCTGAAGTTATATATTTATTTGTGGCATAATGCTAGTTTTTCTTTATTGTAATTGGGTATTCTACCACACTTCTGAAAGATAAAGATTAATTAAATAAAATCTTGCGCCAAACGGATTAGTCAAGGGTTGTTTTTGAAATTAAGTTTGCTTAACAAAAAATCTCACACTGGAAAAAGCAGATAAGTAAAAAATAAATTAAATTAAGGAAGGAGCAGCTTTCTAATATAACTTCTTTCCCCATCTTCCACTTCAATAATGAAATATGACAACAACGATGGGGACATTGTGACTAGATATGCTCATAGCTGATCTTCTCAGTGGCGTACTATGAAAATTTCGAAAAATAAACAATTTTTGTGACGGAATTTAAGAAAACAAATTTATGATATGTGTTTCACAAAATATATTCCCAAAAAAGAGCTCTTATACTTTTGAACATTTACGTAATGGTTACAAGTCCGCAGAATAAATTATTTTCCTTAAACGAATAAAAACAGTTTATAAGCATACTTATTAAAATCTTTCATTTTTCAATTTGGTGAGTACAGCTAATATTTTTTTCCGAGCATCAAGTGATTTATTCTCAAAAACTAGCCGTTTTAATAGACACACAATATAGTTAGTTACAACATAATAACTGTTTTCTGACATGCTCTATACATATATTCCAAATCAATTTTTCGCATGGTAGCTCTTTTGAAATGTTTTGTATATTTTGTGTAAAATTGTAACTGGACTTGCATGATATTATTTATATTAAATACGATTGAATTTACTTTTTAAACATACATTTGCATGCGCCATATATTTCCATAAAATATGCGACTAGTTTGATTAATTTTTAACAGCATTATTTTTAATGGAACAGATAGAGTATAAATAAATATTGGTTTTATAAACATATGATGGTATTAAATTAAAAAATATAAATGTGGTATATCCAATATATGTAATTTATAAGTAGCTGTATTTTATACTATGTTTAGAATTAAAATTTCATAATAAACAGAGCATTATACTACATTTGATATATGTTTAAAAAAAAATAGTATTGCAGAATTTAATAACAGTAACTGATATACACCTTTTTAAAACTTTTTTACTGTATTAGAATAATATATTCTACAAATGGCATTTATTGTGGAAGATGCCATTCCAAACGTGTTTTAGACTATAAGTACTATCTAATTTTTAGTTGTGGAACGTGTATTTTCTAAAATCGTATTAGAGAAAGGTATTGCAAGCTAAAATATATCAAATCTCCTACAATTCCTGTCAATCAAGTCATATGTATGTTCTCTGATACCAAACCTCTAGGTATGCTAATGAACAATTCCACAGACGAAGCTCTATTCAATAATTATATATAAAAAAATGATCTAGCTAAATTTACTAACCTGGTTTAATTAAAACACTCTATAGAGATCTAAGTTGACTTTTGAAACTGTGGGAACTCGAAAATTCAACCACAATAGATGACATCTGACCTATTTCTGCATTTTTAAGATTGCTTCAGGTGGCCCCTATCTAACTAAAAAAATTATTATACCAATAAATTAAAATTATTTGAAATTAATTATCGACAATGTCAAAAGTCACTTAACCTGTCAATGAATTTTAAATTAAACAGGACAATTACCTACATAATTAATAAAAAATGTTTACCCTTTATGTAATCGTTTTTTATATATTTTTAGGTATTAACAATATTGTGTAAAACTAACTACTGTGCGGACTAAAGCCCCGACCAGCGTTGAATTGCATCCACAATATCTACCCATATGTTCTTTATTATTAGTTTTTGTAACATTTTTTACTTTATTAGAAAGGTATTTTAAGCTAACATATATAAAATCTCCTACAATTGATAAGAAGGAAAATGAGAGCTATCACCAATATATTATCATGTTTTTTGGTAACATCATTCAAGGACACTTGCCTATTTAGAAGAATACAGGGAACAAAATTTTTGAGAATAAAAAGACAATAATTTTAATACTTGATAACAATACCGTCATAAGGCGGTATAGTCGCGGCAAAAATGCAGACGACTTACGTCATACGAGAAAATGAATAATTAATTATATTTTCATCATAATATTTAAGAAACTGCAACCGAGAGTAAAGAAAAGTCCATACTTCGCTAAATGTTTGCATTATATATTGCACTAAATTGCAAAAAATGGTTGTTTTTAACGCGACTAAATATCGAAAATTATGTTGACAATGAAAACAGTAATGTCAGCCGTGACGTAAGACGTCTGAATTTTTGCCGCGTCTATATCTACAATTCAAAATAATGTGCATCAACAAATAAAGTGTATGGCCGCCAATCATTTACATCATTATCTATTATATTCAAAATTATTAGGACTAACAACAAACAAAGTGTATGGCAAATATTGTTCCCAACCATTTATTCCATTAATATAATGGAATAATAGCCTCACGAGCTGTCAGTAAGTTAATAGAGAAATTATTGAGTAAAGCTATTGTTACTAAAACTTCCACAAAAAAGAGTTGAAAGTCCATTAAACAAAACCAGGTTTTAATGTCCATAAATATAGACAGTAGCGTGCTAAAATAAAATTGTAATACCCATTGTAAAGGTCATAAGAAAATCCCACAACATAATGTAAGTGTTGAGAGAATGAAGTTAAACCCCAATCGATTTTCCGCTAAAAAAAACTGGAAGTATTTCGTTTAAATGTGCAGTGTTACATTTATTTTTACCAGGAAAGATTCAACAACGGTTTTATTGTGTCTTCTTTTTACAGCTACCTTTTCGTTTTTATGTTTGAAAATGTGGGCAATTTTCTGTAACAGCTTTTTGTCACCTCACTGCTTGGTAATAATCGTAATGGTTCAGTAATATTTATGAGTTGGAAACTCATTTTCGATGAATTTTTGCAAGTTGCCATTATATGACTGTCATATACAGGGTATTGAAAGTAGTGGCAAAATACCAAACAAATCAGTAGAGTGCATTGGTGGGCAGCAGTTTGCATAAACAGGTTTCACTCCTCTTCTTAAGTAAAATGTGCATCTTCTTACCGTTCTTCAATTTATTATCTAGGAGTAATATGCATTTTCTATTACATTGTGTTATTCTAAAAAACTCTCTTTCTATTGAAGAAATTGAGATCAACTAAAATTGATAATGCCGCAAAATCTGAATGTAGAATCATATTAGGTTTGATTATGTACAGTTTCTTAAGTAGTGGTTAAAAATCCAGAATCGCATTCTGTGGCCAAACATAACGGTTTTTTGTTCTATAAATGTGGAGTCTTAGGACAATCATTGTCCAGCTACAGTCAAAAATAAAAAAAAATCAGTTCTTAATTTCTAAATCGCATAACATCCTGTATAACATTATTAATGAATCTGTAAATGATGCTGCAGGAAACAACTACTCCGCGGACTAATGCCCCGACCGGCATTGAATTACTCCGGCAGTATGTGTGTGACCAGCCAAGAACTCTTGTCGGACACACCACCAGACATAGACCGGTTTCGGGATTGTTAGCACTCATCAGTATGAATTTTCGAGTTCCCACAGTTTCAATAGTGAACTTAGATATTTATAGAATCTTTTCATTAAACCAGGTTAGTAAATTTAGCTAGATTACAGGTCCATTTTCTAGAAGAAAAAATAATATGAAAGCCTTCAAAATAGGCAGATTAAAATTTTTATAGGTGGTCAGACTATTAAATATAAACAACTAGCGTCACGTTTAAACTGATATGGGAATGCTGGGATGAAATGAAAAACTGACTGAGAGAGAACCTACAAATTATTTTCTTCAATTAATTAATTATATTGGCCAGAAGCTACAAAGGATCAATTTATTCAAGGACCATCGTGGTAATATAGGTGTGTGTTAATCTTAACAAAAGACAGAAGACTGATGAACTGCTATTACTAGACAGTAATCATGTATTGTACATATAGTGACAAGTTCCCGTAGGACATTGCGTGTATGAGAGAGGTAACAGGAACACCATACCACATTTTGTGCAAATGGATGGTATTACATCACAGAAGGCAGTATTGGATAACCAAACCTTCATTCAGAATGTAGCAATCCATGATGACATTGAATATTGAAAGAACAGGTACAGTAAGTCTAAAAAATGTAGTACTTCCGAAAGCACTTTCATTGGACTAAAATCTTAATCATGTTATAACAGAAAGTAACAAAATACACTGAAAATAATTAGAAAATATATAACTGCTTCCAGATACTTCACAGCGTAAGATATAGCCTAGGTTTAAGTCTTATTTATAATCTTCCTAGCTTTAGGCTGCCCTAGAGTGAATCGAGTCTCTCGAAAAAAGCAAAACAAGGTTAAATACATCAGACGAATTAATAGGTCGAAATATTTCATACTTTAACTAAATCGCCAGTTAGCGCTGACCATATTTAAAGGCGTTACGGGTTTCATTTACTAGGATTTATCAGAAAATTAAGTAGCACCCATCGCAGATGATAAATTCATCTTCCGACTGTTGACTGTTCTTACCCGGAATAATAAATGAGCCCGTAAAACTCGCAAGCTAAAGGGCTTTATTACGGAACAATGGATGTATTACGTTACGGTTTCAATTACAGTTCTGCGTTCAGTTTCGCTGGAGTATGCTGCCGCAATTTGATAATGGTACTAAGCTAAATTTCACCCGTATAAGAGACCACTTACTATATTTCTTTACGATATGGATCTGTTTGCAGCTAAATCATGCAGCATTATTCTTGAATTAGTGATTTTGTTAGTAGTTTCATTGTTTTGAAGATAAAGCCGTGAGTTGAGTCATAACAGGGTTAACCATGACTAAGTACAAACATGTGCTCAGGAAGACCTAAAAGACAATAAACAAATTATTCCAGAATTTTAGGTGGATATTAAAATATGGGACAAAACACTCTTTTCCTACGAAAAGTTGGCGCCTATTATAAGCATCAACTGAGATGGCATAGATCCATAGATACACCTTACATCTGTCAACAATCAGCCTTATTCTGTAACTTCAGTCGAAATATGTGCGTCGAATCGAAATCTTTTCAAATCGAAATGTCCAATGTCGACCTCGTTATTTTTTGGTATTCAGTAACTCACATCGACATCGTGGTACCTCGAAATCAGGCTACTCGATTTGACGCGCTTAAAACAAACTGGCAACATGTCGTGTTAAGCAAATATCGACTTTAATACCCAACTGACGTTTCTTATCTTAACAAACCAAAACAACTTAACCTAACTTTCTGAAACATCTGGCGTGTAATCTGTGATATAAAACAATAAAACTAGAGAGAGAATTTCGTAAATTCCTATCATAAATGCTGGAATTACCAAATTGTGACCGATAGTATTGTAGTGAGGGTTTTGGCAGGTAATTGGATCATGCAAAAATGGCTCTAGCTCATCGATAAGATCGAGATAGCTAGTACTTTTGGTAGCCTGTAAAGTCCTTTAAAAATATTATCAGGTATTTGAAAAGGGTTACTCGCATCCCGTAGAACACGTCGTTGATAATTAAATAATCGCCTAAAACAAAATAAGCAAGTCAGAAATATCCAATTTTCCAATATAAAAGACACATTTACCTTTACAGTTCTTCTATTGCGGCTCCGAGAAAGACACCCGCTTGTATTATTTGTAGATTCATGCTAATTGAAATTGTTGTTAAAAAATAACACACAGAAAATAAAGAATTAATCTATGTTTAAGAGGTTACAGCACAGAAAACTTATGGTTATGTCTTTACCGTCTTTACCGCCTACATTTTAAGCCCTCCTTTTACTTCTACACGCATGCGTCAACTACGAATTTCGATATCGAGGTCCAACTCGATAGCTCTTACGCAGTCGAAATCAAATGAATATATTTCGACTACAACATTTCGATTTCAAATGTCGCACTGCCTTACAGAATACCAAATCCGGGGATTTCGACTCGAGTCATAGATTTCGATACGTTTTGATAGATTTCGACTCGATTTGCGCTTACAGAATAGGGTTGAATATCTACTACCATTCGGTCGTTTTTCTGCAGCATTTCTAAATAGAAAAACGACAAAATTTAACATTCTTATTACTAATAATACCTGATAGATGGGCGGAAAAAATTATTTCGCTTTATAAATGTTTGGAATTTTTTTGAACGGGATTCTGTTAATTCTTAATTTTCTGAATCCCCTCTTAAAATATGTGTACTTAGTTATAGTTAACCGTGTACAATCACATAAGTGCGGTAATAATGTAGTATCCCACGTATTGCCTATAACATTCTGTCTACAATTGCCTACAACATTAATAAGTTTCTATAGAAAAAAAAAACATTGTAGCCAAAACGGGATATCATTGGTGTGTTGTCCAACACTGTTTGTTTCCGTGGATATAGGCGCAAGTAACGGTGTTGGTGCTGTAAATAAGCGCTTGTTTCTTGTATTTTGCGTTTTTGTGGCATTTGTGGGTGATAGAGACATAGCGTACATACTATGTAGGTAATGCGATAATTATTAGTGGTGATGTAGTGAACTTACCGTATTGTAATTACGACGACAATGCTGTTGGAGAAGTATCAGAGAAATGATTTTACTTGAGGTATTTATAAAATTATTCCTTCTAATTTCACACAAAACTACTTGGTTTAATATGAAAAATAATAAGTAAAAGTAATGAATGATGATATTTAAAATTTATTAATTTTTTAAAATTAATTTATTAATCTATTTACTACTGATTTCATTTCTTTTTACATTTTTTAAAAAGAATCCTTATTACTGTTGTTTATTATATTTTCAGAATAAAACAGGTAATTTAATGTAGTAAAGTCAGACAGCAAAATTTTATAAATGCCTCAAGTAACATTCTACACTACGTAAATGGTAGGCGCAAACACAGAACATGTTGTTTGGAATCGGAATGAAGCGCTGAATACAAAAAATGAGAAGAAATGTAAGTCTGCTTTTCCACTGCTTTTATAAATGCCCGGTGAATATTCTGGTAGCTTAATAGAAAAGTTGAACTAGTTGTATTTCCAATTAGACTCTCTTCTTAGACAATGTTGCAATGCTTCCTTTCGTTGGTTTCAACGATCTACACCACATTTTTATTTTCAATTTTTGGTAGGGTAAAATATGTTGTGTGCAACTTTATTTAATACCAATGTCTATTTAATACAACAATACCTAATAGGTAATATCACTAATGACATATTAAGTCTTCTAAACGTATGTACTGCTAAAGCATACTGCTGTATTTACGTATACACAAGCGAACGGTGTCTGACGTCACAGGTCTTCGCTGTGGCGATCACCGTTTTGTGGGGCCGTGGCTATATTAAATCTAATATATAAAATTCTCGTGTCACAGTGTTAGACGCCATATTCCTCGGAAACGGCTTGACCAATTTTTATGAAATTTTATATGTATATTCGGTAGGTCCGAGAATCGGTCGTAATCCATTTTTCATACCCCTAAGTGATAAGGGTGGTCCACCCCAAACCTTTTTTTTATTTATTGGACAAAAGATTTTATTTTTATTGTTTTATGATGTGGCATTAAAAAATACTGTATGTATTTTACCCCTTAGTTTTCACTCTTCTATCACAAACCCCTATTTTTAATAGCCACTAGATCAGATATCCCCGCCAGGCGTCTACCGGTGTCACTTCTCACCACAAACCTAGAAAAAATATAGACAGCGTTGGTTCATGATATAGGTTACGTGACAGGTGCTGCGTTTTCTAGGGACCCAAGGTCCAGAAAATTGATAGTTTATTTGCCTTATGTTGGCGGTTGTGCAAATATGATGGCTGCATTGCAATATGAAATTAACTAACTTGCTGTCATTTTAAATATCATTAAAGAATGTGACATGAATGTGACAAATCACAGCAAACAAATGAGCTCACGCTACAATACAACCAACGTAAATTGGCATAAAAACCAAATTTTAGTCATTCCGGAACTTTTAGGGCAGCCATGAATTAGCGGTCGCCGGCAATATGACACTGGCACAGTATATATTTTCTCTAGGTTTGTGGAATTCGACTACCAAAATATTCAGTAGAAATAATTCATAGCGAATAGAAAATATTTAACATAACTAACGAAAACAAATTACTATTATATTTCGACGAACTAAGCAAAACACAGAACATAACAGTTAATAAGAACAGAAATTTAGCTCAAGAAGAATATCGACTTAAATTTGATTGCATTCCTGAAGCGAAAATCAGGAGGGTGCAAACTTAAAAAAATCTAAGGTATTAACAAAGAAGGAAATATCCAGATTGGCAATGAATGCTGACGATGATAAATTTTTGCTCATAAAGGCATGATACTCAATACCAAAACAAAAGTTTTTTGTATCTGAAAATATTTATGGCTTGAATTTAGTACAACTACTAAGAAAATACGTCAAATTAAGAAATGAAAGCTGGGATCATGTACACTTCTTTCTTCGATATAAAGCTGGTAAAGGTACCAAACAACCTATTTGTATAAATACTATTGACAATGTACCAAAACTGATCGCACGATTCCTTAAACTGCCTAATTCAAATGCGTATACTGGGAAATGTCCAGCGATAATCAACTTCCCATTTAGCCGATTGTGAACTAGATCTTTTGAGTATACAAAGACATGGAGATTGGAAGTCTAACTCTATCGCTAAAAACTACATCTAAATTTCTACTGAAAACAAGAAACGAGCGGCTATGATAACTTTAGGTCATATATACTCATTCTCAAAGCCGAATATATTTCCACAATATCCAAAGTTACTTTAACAGCGTGTCAGCATCTGGTAATAATGTATCTAACTGCAAAAATTTTACTTAATTCATAAACTGAAATTTCATGATTAAGAATCGTTTACCTGCTTTGTTGGTTTTGGAATAGATTATGTGGTAGTGGACCCGCTATAATCGACTGCGTTCATATTGTTGGTTGTAAAGATAGTAGGAACCTTTACTCAGGCAGTGGTTTTTTGAGACCTTTCATAGCCAGCTTCTGTAATCTTAAACTATTAAACGATTTGTTGTTCTTCACTGTCGACACCTTCAATAGTGACTTGAAATACGTGAAAAAAATTGTTTACGATGTCTAAGCTTGCCCAGCAGGATAAACTCACAACAGAAAACGCTCGTGTTATAGCAACATTAACATAAAAGCTGGGGTCTGGCCAGTTTTCAAAAAGGGTAACCAAAATTATCTCAGATATTACCGTCCAATAACGACACTCAAAAACTCTTGTAAAGTTTTTGAAGCAGCATTGCACAACCGGATCTCCTATCATACGAAAAATATGATTTCTGAAGCTGAAACACGGCTTCTTGGCTGGTCGCTCAGCTGTCTCAAACCTTATACGTAAGACACAGTCTATTAGTGAGCTCATTGATAAGCGAAGTCAGGTAGATGTAATTTACACTGATTTTTCTAAAACCTTTGATAAAATTAATCACAAGATTCTACTTTTAAAACGAAAATCCTATGGTTTCTCTGACTCACTGCTGGACCTGTTTTGTTCTTATTTTTCTAACCAACAACTTTATGTGCAGCTTCGAGGGTACAAGTCCCGTGAATTTCTTCAATCATCTGGGGTACCTCAAGGTTCTATACTCGGTCCAATGTTTTTTATTTTATAAATGATATTATAAAACAGTTAAATGTTAAATGTTTAATTTACGCAGATAATTTGAAAATATTCCTTGAGATAAATACACTGCAAGATTGTGTAATGCTTCAGAGTAATCTGAATCGAATTAACGAGTGGTGTCTTCAAAACAACTTACCCCTGAACGCTCAGAAGTGTAATATTATGTCCTACACGAAAGAATCAGGTAAGATACTATTCGATTACACGCTGGGCCACATTATACTTAATAGGTCTGAGTTTGTCAAGGATCTTGGTGTGCTGTTTGATGAAATATTATCGTTCAATGAGCATATGTGTTGTACTATTAAATCTGATTATAGAAGCCTGGGATCTGTTCTTCGCAATTCTGATAATTTTAAAAACATGGAAACCCTTAAATTGCTCATTTGTACGCTCCAAGGTCGAGTATGCAGCTATTGTTTGGTCACCTATTTATAATAACTATCAGACTGCGATTGAAACGGTTCAGCGAAGATTCATGAAATCTGCGCTTTACTCAATTGATGGTGAATATGTTCCCAGGGGAGTAGCAAATGATATTTTGCTGCAGCGTACTAAACTTTGCAGTCTCCCTTCAAGAAGGATAACCTCTTCAATTATTCATTTACACAAAATTCTGCATAGTTCCATTAAGTCAGAAGAACTTTTGTCTCAGATCGCTTTTAAAATACCATCTTTTAATTCAAGAAACAGTGCTGTCTTTAAGTTGCCTCAAGCACGGACAAATTATATGATTGCATCCCTATTATATCATGTGATCACGCATTATACAAACATAGAGAATTCGCTTGATATATTTGTCTGTTCTATTGAGCATATTAAGTGAATATATTCTGTTTAGGTATTTTTATTTCTCTTTTTGTTCTCCTTATTTTTTATAACTAACTCTGTTTATTTATTATTATTGTTATTATTTAATTTCTAACTTTGTAATATGTAGGTATCAGTATGTGTTTATATATATGTATGTATATGATAAGGTTAGTATAGCTCTTATTGGCGATTGTTGGTTGTATGATTCGATAAATGTTAATGATATTTTTGTGAACTTTGTTAATAATATAATGAGTACTTTGAATACGGAGTGTCCTTTACAAACAAAATCTGACAGAAAATCTAAACCTTGGTTTAACGAAGTTGCGAGGACTGCCATATTTGAACGTGACAGTGCCTATAATAAGTTTAAAATTAGCAAATCTCAACTAGATTGGCATAGTTACACACAAAAGAGGAATAATGTTATTAATTTAGTGCGTCAGCTGAAACGAAAGTATTATGAGAGTAAAATAGATAATGTAAAGAACAATTCCAAGTTAATGTGGCGAACTTTAAAATCCTTGATTAGTTCAAAATATCAACAAAACTTAACACACATTGTAAATGATGGGGTAGAATTATCTACAAATCTACATAACGAATTCAATAATTATTTTATATCCAGTATCGATAATATAGTCTGCAATCTAAATAATAGCGAATTTGTTTTATGTGAATGTGACGGTTTCATAAATCATGCTTTAAATCCTGAAAATAATCTCACTACGTTCGAGCTGTTGACATTAACTGAATTAAAGAAATTAATTTTTGCGCAAAGCAATAAATTCTCTGAAGATGAAATCGACTTTAAATTAATAAATAATACTTTTTATGTGTTTGGATATCCTCTGCTACATTGTGTTAATACTTCTCTAGATCAAGGTTTTTTTCCTGATATATTAAAAACGTCTACAGTCATACCCGTTCAAAAAATATCAAATGCAAAACACATTGAAGAATTCAGGCCAGTTAATACTCTTGTTTGTTTAGAAAAAATTGTTGAACTCGCTGTTTACAGTCAACTTACTAATTACCTTGATACGCAAAAATTGCTTTGTCAAAATCAGTCTGGTTTTCGAAGTGGTCACTCTTGTGAGACAGCTTTGCAGAGAGTAATTAATGATTTCAAAAACGCTATCGACGTCGGTCAGATAATTCTAGTAGTTTTTTAGACCTTCGCCTTTTAAAGTGATTAACAGAGATATTCTTTATATAAACTAAAAGAATATTTTGGGATAGATGGAACTGCATTTAATTGGTTTAAGTCATATTTACATAATAGATATCAGAAGACAAAACTAAACAATTGTTACTCTGAGGTAAAGAGCATACACAATGGTGTACCACAGGGTAGTGTTTCTCTTCTGTTCATATGTTTCATAAATGATATTTTGCATTTGAATTTGGGCGAGTGTAAAGTTCATCTATTTGCTGACGATACTATTGTATACGTTTCAGGTGTAGACATAAAAATATTGGCAGTCTATATGAATCTAGCTCTTCAAAGAATTAGTGACTGGTTTAATAAAAATAGAATAGTTGTAAATGTTAATAAATGTAAATATATGATTATAAAAGGTAAAAGAAGAATAATTCAAGATAATATTTTGGTCAAGTTTGATGATTATAATCTTGAACAAGTCTCCAGTATAAAGTATCTAGGAGTTATAATTGATAACAAACTCATCTTTAGTGAACATATAGATTACCTCGTTAAAAAAATTGCTAAAAAGATTGGATTTGCATACCGAGTCAGTAAAAACTTGTCCCAGTATAGTAAATTTCTAATATATAACTGTATCATCAAACCTCACTTTGAATATTGTTCCTCTGTTTTATTTATGTGTCATGAATCTGATATAAATAAACTACAGATCTTACAAAATAGATGCATGCGTTTTCTATTAAAATGTAACAGATTTGTTAGTATTAGTAGCATGCTACAGCAACTAAACTGGTTGAATATAAAAACTTAATCAAAGCCAGAACACTGATTTTTATTTTCAAACTAGTTAATGACATGCTCCTGATTATCTGTCAGCTAACTTGCAGTACCGGTATGACATTCATACATATAATACGCGCCATAAAGGGCATTTAAATATTAACAGGGTAAGGCTCATGACTACCAAAAAGGTATATTCGATGCCGGAATAAATGAATTTAATAAACTTCCATCTAATATTAAGGAATCTAGTACTCTAGCAATTTTCAAAAGAAACATATTTGAACATTTATTGTCATAGCAATTATACGTTTTTTTATACATTTTTTTCCTTTTTTATACTTTTCATGTATTTGCTTATGTTTGTAACTGTTCTGTTTGTTTTGTCATATACTTATAGTTTTGTTAGTATGTATTTGTAAACAGTTTGTCATCTTTTTTATATACACAATTGTATTGTAAACATTTCTGTTTGTTAATAAATTTTCAATTCAATTCAATATCTATTTTATTTATGTACAATTTTTGTATTGGTGTTTGTTTTGTATATTTCTTTTTAGATTATTTTATTGTACTCACTTTATGTATTTTACTTTATGATTCCTCATCCCGTAACTGGGTTAATCCCGTGCGGTGTTGTAATTAAATAAATAAAATCACAAACAGTAATGTTTTGTCGTCTTAATATGCTAATATTTTTTGTGGACTTATTATTTCCTCTTACAATGAATCTATGATAAATTTTATATAGGAATATTATTTGAATTTTTATATTTATAATTTTGTATTCTCGTTTTTTGTTGGTTTTGAGATTAAAAAAATTGAAGGATTTTTGTTGGCTTTTTGAGGTGAATTATTAAAAAGAAAACTCGTACTTAAGATTCACTCTGTATATATAAAGTATTACATTTATTTCAGATTTTAGATAAGCATGATTTTATTGTATTATAGGTACACTTAATTAAAATCTTTCAAATAAGATTTTTTCGAAGACAACAAAAGGTGCATTTTATAATAAACCAGACAACGAAAAAATTATTGAAACTATATATTTCAGACACACATGACAACTTTATTGCCGCACATTAATATTGATGATATGCAAATAATTTTTTTGCTTTGAAGTTTTCTAATAAAATTATAATACAGGAATAAATTAATACTAAGCAGAATGGAAATATATGAATTATGTGGTATAAATTTATGTAAATAAAAATTTGATTTTCTCTCCACGGCGGTAGTTTTGAAATAAAAGTATTAAATCATATATTATGCATGTTTGGAGTTTTTTCATATGGAAAACTTGTAATTCTCTCTCTTATATACGTACATATATTTTTAAGAAGTCCTCAGGGAAACAGAAAAACTGTATACGTTTCAGTGTTTCGTATTCAAAAAAATTCTAATTCAATTCCAACTCATTTCTTTAGATGGGACCATCTTCTAGCAAACGTGTCTGTAGTCAAGTTAATATTCGATAGGTCTAACTTTTTTATTTTTTTTTTAACATTTGTTTCTATAAACGATTCTTTAAAAGTGTGATGGATGGGTGAGGTTCCAATTTTTAATGGACAAAAGCTAAACAAAATTGTACGCAGTTCAAGTCCACATCAAACCAGTGACAATGTCAGTGTAGGAACATTCTACATACATCGGCTTTTATCCCCGAATGGAATAACATGTCGTGTTTTTCCTTTTTGTAGACGGTCAGAGGGTCAAAATCTAATATTAACTTTACTGAGAGTCATAGCTTTTTGCTGCGTCGGGTGAAAGATTGGGATGTAATTTTATTACATACTGACCTCATAGTCAGTTTCAGTTTAAATGTGTTCTTTGTTGGCTCTCCAGAGCTGTATTAAATTAATTATAAAGCAATCAGAGCGCTAGTTGCTGAATACAAGAACAAACTAACTAGTTGAGGAGTACGCAACTTCATAATGATCTGTGGTTGGCCGTCTTGTATATAGAATCAGTTTATCAGCACATCTGCTTTTATCACATAATTGCTGACTTCTACATACATTTTTTGATAGTGTTTCGAATTTAGTAACTAATCTAAGTTAGCAAAAGTTCGAATTTTTTAAAAATTTTCCAGCACGCCAAAAATACATCATAATTCTTGAACTATTCATTTATTGTCAACATAAATAATTTATTTTCGTTACTATAAATTTAAACTGTATTTTTTACCATTGGTTATGGAAAGCCCTGCGCATGCATTTGATGAAGTAGAGGTCAAAGGCAATCCATACGAAGCACATAGTATCTTATTATCCGAACATTCATAATATATTATTATTGCTGTATTAGGATTAAAAGTGCCACTTATTATTGGTGTATTTTTCACATTTAGCAAATACAATGAAGCTTTGGTTACAATATTCAATATTGCGGTGAACGTTGGATATAAGGAAGGGGATTGATATAAGCAAATATTCAAAGTTACGCGTTTTTTCTCAAGAAACTAAATGAGAGATATGTACCCAAATCGCGAGTATTTACGAAGGAGTAAGTTGATGCTTTCTGAATAGTGCACCTGATAATTTATATTTAGTGGTGAAGGTAAACCCTTTATACAGAAGAACAATATTTTTACAAAGCTTCTTTATAGATTGTCCTAATATTGTAGGTTGCAGGCGCACGCCGTTCTGATGAATTAGTCAATTTAACATCTGATAATGTTGAAGATATGAAATCCCCCTTAATTATAAATATTCCCAATACCAAAACCAAGAGACCACATTCTTTTACTATGGTGGTAGACAATTAAGTTTTCATCGAAAATATGTTACATTACGTCCACCGGGATTGGTAGAACGTCGATTATTTCTCAAATATGTTAGTGGAAAGTGTCATCGAAGGATTGTAGGTATACATAAAATCAGTGTCGTCTCGCTAGAAGTGACAAAATTGTTGAAGCTGGACAACTAGAAAGAGTACAGTGGACACTCATTACGGTAAAAGTCTGCTACTCTTTTAGTTGACAGCGGCGGTAACCTCACTTGTCTTAAAAGAGACGGAGGATGGAGATCGAGCATTGTGGAGAAAGGCTACATTGGAGACTTACTTTTGATATTGCAAAAAGAATATTAAAAGTTGATAGTGGTAATTATAAACCAAGCATCTGAATTCTGATTTCGAAGCAACTGAAAATAATATAATTATTAATGAAAACGTATTGGACTGCTTTGAGAATTGCTCCATGAGGGTAGTGGCAGTTTTAGTGGTTTGTTTAATGTTAATACTTGTTCAAACTGTCTGTTTAATATCAATGTGGATATACCATGTTTTTTCTGAATAAGGAAAATATCAACCTTAGAGACTCCTGAGAGCCAAATATAATAGTCTTGTGACAGTTGGAAAAAAGTTGTATACTGTATACAATTTATAGTAACAGTGCTTTTATGTTATTTCCGAGTCCATCCCTAAATTTTTAAAGTTTATGTAGCAAAAAAAAAGTGTGGTTGATCTTACAACACAACAATTGAAGCTTTAATTTGGCTCTTCCATGCTGCTGATTCTATCACTCAATTTATGACTTCTGAACCATTTGCAGTTACAATGAAGAGTAGACGTAGTGCTATTGTTACTGTAGGTAAATATAAAAATTTGTTTGTTTAAACTTTGTCAGCAGATACTTGAAAAGGTGAAACAGCATTTGAAAAATGATCCCGTAATCAACTAAAATAAAGTAAATTCCGGATTTATTTTCACGTCGCTATCCGCTACAGTTGTTACAATTAAAGCAAAACCGAAAATCAGCATATTTAATGCGAACGCTGCAATTACAACTTTTAACTGTACGATAAAAATCATCCGCTGCAACGGATAATTCGACACGTATTCGGTTTGTTGGCTTTTGTTGCGTCGATTCAATGATTCCGCGATCAAAAATAAAACAAATGAGGATTGTGGTCCTGACCAATACGCAAAAAAGCACCGTATGGCGTCAATCATGCATTTTTGATATGACCTCGCTGTGAACTCTGCTTTGAATTGGGTGATTTTGGTTTGCATCTAGTTCATCATTTTTATATACAGGGTGTCCCATAATTAGTCAGTAGATTAATAATAATAATAATAATAATAATAATAATAATAATAATAATAATAATAATAATAATAATAATAATAATAATAATAATAATAATAATAATAATAATAATAATAATAATAATAAAAATAATAATAATAATAATAATAATAATAATAATAATAATAATAATAATAATAATAATAATAATAATAATAATAATAATAATAATAATCTTTATTCCTTCTAAACAAATTTTACAATTTTTGTAGGAAGAGGTTCTGCACTATGTTCGGTGACAAAAGAAAGAACAGAACGGCTTACGTACATAAAAATTACAAATAAATAAATAAAAATCGATATTTAAGATACAAATATTGTGTTAACTAAAAAAAAAGAGTAAATTAAGAACAAACCCACAAACAATTATTAGTATATTACTGGCATATCATTCACTGAGCACAAAAGAGCGAAGTCGCAGAAAACCCATTATGAAACCAGCCAACAACTTGGCTTTACTTAGTGTTAAACCATCGAGCATAGCAATAAAAGAATTAAGTGTTAGATTTCTCAGTTCTGGGGGTTTTAAACCGACGTAAATAGGACACTCCATAAAAATATGTTCAATGGTTTCTAATTTGTGCTGCACAATGTACACAATTCAGAAGGATTGATAGAGTATGAAATGCCATTAAAACTAAAATTCATACAAAATTTGTTGCAGAGGCGGAGTTGTGAGATAAGTCTAATAATGTAAATAGGCAATTGAAGTTTTAAATAAGATGTGGTGTCTCTTGTTATATTAAAGTTTTTATACAGAATAGGTGTTGTAGACATCATAACTAAAGCTATGTCTCTCTGATAAAGCATTTCTTTATATTTTTCTAACATGGTAGGCATATGTCTTTTTAGACGAGAGCAAGTCAAGTTGTCCAGGACATCCGCACAATCTATATTGTGAAGCATTTGTCTGACTTGAAGGAGCCAATTATAACGAGTGTCATCATTTAGTAGTTGCAGCTGCCTGTGAAAACACGCACGAGCATAACGATTGGTTTCCATTGCCAAAAGTTTAAGTAACCAGTTTAAGGCCATTTTAAACACCAATAACGACAGACTGCTAATTCCTACTTCAAGTCTAATAATATAACCAGGCGTGTTTAGGGGCAACAATAAAAGTCTTTTAAAAACTGACTTGCACCTTTTCTAACAAGTCTGTGTAACGCAGTCCCCAGACTTGCAAAGAATTGGTTAAGGAGTTGACAATGATCGAGTCGTACAGAACTAAACGTGAATCCCAAGAGTTTATTTTGGATTTGGCCATTAGAGAAATGACAGACCCAACTGCTTGCCTAGCCTTTGCGACCATTGACTCGGTCATTATTCGAAAGAGGCCAGAGGAGGAAAAAATTACTCCTAGATAGGTAAAACAATTAACAGTTTCAACAGGTTGATTATTAAGTAGGAAAGGAAAAATATTACTGCGACCGCCACGAGAGAAACACATGATCTTAGTTTTTTGAGTGTTAATCGTTAATTGATTTAGTGCTACGTACCTTTCCAGGATATTGAGTTTACGGCAAAGGTCAATTTCTGAATCAGCCAATAGCACCAAATCATCGGCATACAAGAGCATAAGTATTTCGTGACGGTTATCAATATTGAGGCGACGAGCGTTAAACGAGTCAAAATTATCTTCAATATCAGCAGTGAAAAGAGAAAACAAAAGAGGACTTAACGACTCTCCTTGCAAAACACCTGAAGTAATGTTGAATTGCCTTGTTAAATTACCCTCTGTACGGATTCTAATGTGTGCGTGAGTATACAGTTTCTTAAGAAACATTACTATATTGGAGCTTAAACCTAGAGCATATAACTTTTCCCACAGAAGAGAATGATTGATAGAGTCAAACGCACGTTTAAAATCTATAAAAGCTGCAAAAACTTTGCGGCCCTTTAATCTAAGCTGAAACTGAACTATAGAATTAAGTACATAAACATTATCAACGCATCCCCGACCTTTTCGAAATCCTGCCTGTGATTCAGGTAGTATTTTATTGGACTCTGCCCAACAGGTTAGTCTTGAAAGGAGAATACTAGTAAACACTTTCTCAAAACAGTTAATCAACGCTATACCGCGGTAATTGTTGGGGTCATCAATAGGACCCTTCTTATGTAGCATGGTTAGAATAATATTAGACCAGCTTTCCGGGATCACTCCTGTTTCAAAAATCTTATTAAAAAGAACACATATTACACAATCAAAAATAATTATTTTTGTCTATAAATAGGGGTTGAAATATTCTTCCTAATGGGGATGTACCCCCCTGGAAGGGGCAATAAGATACCATGTGGAGATCATGGCTACTGTATGCACCAATAATAATATAATATAATATCTCTACCCCTCATTCTAATCACGAGGATTAGCCCAGAAGTTGAAGACTTGTGCGGGAGAGGGGGCGGCATATTATTATTAAGCAGGCCGCATTTGCGCCCAGGAACGACTTACGTTGGTAGGCCCTAACCACTATTCAGTGCAGGAATGAGGGAAACCTGGAAAACCTCATTAATTAGGGGGGTAGTTGAATGCCAACCGGTATCAATCTCTCACATTGAACCAAGTCAACATTCTTCCACCCTACCATACCCGCAGAGAGGGTGCCAATCTCTCCACGAATATAGCTTATATACGGTCTACCGGCTGCAGGGGTCGAACCCACAGCGATCCAGTCACCTCGATTCAAGTACTGACGCCTTAAACCGCGCGACCACTGACCGATCCAATACATGCTTTAAATCGCCTTCACATCTGTCTTCTAACTCTTCGGAATATCCCAGGTGTCTGGCATATTGTTTCATAGGCATTGGTAACACATTACCCTAATGAAGCTGCATTCGCTATTTGGGTAGAAGACACCAGTTGGTTTAGATGTCCCTCAAGGTAGAATTCGCATGGATTTAAATCGGGTGATGGGGGTGGTCTGCCCCAACCAATCCAATTTCCTTGGAATGAAAGAGACTATTTAATCTAGTACATTGCGTCTAAAAGTTGGCTCCCTTCGACCAGCGAACATTAAGAGAGACGGTTTCTAAAAAGATAGATTGTCCATCTAATATTTTCGGCAAAATAAAAAATCCAACCAAACAATTTTCAATCATTCTTGCCCACACATTGACTGACAACTGCTGCTGGTGTCGTGATTCATGAATAATGTATAGATTTTCATCCGCTTAAAAATGTTCATTGTGACAATGAAACACTTCATCGTTTCTGGTAAATGAAGCTTCATCCATGAACAAAATAAAAGAAGAAATTACCGATCTTCAGCATTTTTTTAGATTAGCCATTGACATTGACTGCTGTCTGACTGGGAAATCAGTTTGAGAGAGGGTTTGAAGTCGCTGCAGATGATAAGAATATAGCTGCTGCTCTTGGAGGTTTTGCCATACATTACCATGGTTTATATTCCATAATTTATTTGTCAGACGCCTTGTACTTATTGCAGGATTTTATTCAATCGCTTGTAAAACATTTTCCACTGTTCGTGCAATTTTTTTGCGCCCCACAATCTATCTAAAAATCCCTATTACTTTTCCGGTATCCCTCATACGTCTATGAACAATCAAAAAAGTGTTTGCACAAGGTAATTGGCGGTCAGGGAAAGCATCTTCATAGAGACGCCTTCCTTCATTCGAATTTTCGTTTGCTTTTCCATACATTACATGTATGTCGGCTAATTCTTCAAAGGAATAATTCACCATATTTACTTATTTTGTAAAAAACATTTTAAAACAAGTCTGTTATATTTTTTTGTTTAAGTTTTACATCAAACTTATGAGAAACTGACACATGCCACCTAGATTATTGTTTTTTAATTAGGATTCCAAAGTTGGTCTATTGTAATGATTAATAAATTAATTTTCATCTCTTTTTAAGCAGAATTAACTTGGATTTAAAAAAAGCGATACCAATTTGTCCAAAAATTAATGGCGTACAATTTTTGCTAAAAATGAGTATGAAATGGCACGAACGCTACTGATACTAGTATATTACAAGAGAAATTTTAAACAACCTGTATCTCGAAAACGAGGCATTACCGGACCCATGTTTGTATAAACTTTTTTTCTTATTTTTTAAACAAAGAGCTTGCTTCTAGGTTTTCTTAATATAATTGTGTAACACCCTGTATAATAATGACGGATCTGTCTGACATTTTCCATAATAATTTCGCAAAACCGTGTCCGTCTGTCGAAATTGTCGTTGGAGAATTCCTGCACTAAGTGAACTTTGTAGGGATGGTACTTGCTTTTGTGAAGAAATCTACCCCATGTGCTTTTAGTCACACCTAAATCATCTGCTAAGACTCTCATAGTGGAATGCGGGTTTTCATGAAGGATCAGAACAGAAGGCCTTGTAACTGCACATCTTCATTTAGTATACTTTGTCGACCAGATCTGGGCAGATCTTTAGCGTGGCCATGGTTTCGAAACGATCGATTTATTGATGGACGATTCGCATATGTTTCATTAAACAAAACACAAACTTCATCATGAATTCGAATGAGTGGTGATACCATACCCGATCATCATGAGAATTTCAATCCGTTCAGTTTCACTTAGATTCATATTCAAACGAAAACAAGTTAATTAATACTTTAAGAAAGAACCAGTTAAAATGGATTCACTTGTGCAATCTTATCAAACTGTTTAAAATTGATTTCCTGTAAAAAATGCACGAGCACATTCTATCAGACAAATTAAATTAAAAAAGCGCCAAAGAAATTATGACAAAAACTTTGGTATTTGTAAATAATTTGGATATTGTTGCCCACCCTGTACCAATTAGGAGCAACTTGTGATATATTTTTAGAAACAGCTTAGCTACGTTAATCCGGAGATTGGAAAAAAAGTGGTATTGCATTTAAAAGAAATTTGATGACGTCATTACTCGAAGGTACGACACTCTCTATATTAAATGATTTGAAAAAAAGGTAATTAAAATCGACCTGTTGCGGAAATTTTCCATAATGTATTATTATTTCACTATACTTTCTAATCAAGAATTTATTTTATTTATTTAGTGTCCTTTCTGTTTTTCAGGAAACAAAGCATACCATTTTCTAAGGATCCAATGCTCATTTCGTTGTATTGCTGCCAGTCCATAGTCTTGTTAAATAAACGTATTATTTTCTGTATTATTACCTACATTAAAAGGAACACAAGAGACTCTAATGATCAGATATATCCCATAAACGACAACGTTCTCTTCAAAGAGGCACCCACCGAGGTGGAAAACGTCCTTTATATTAAATCAACTGAAACTATCTCCCAAGCAAAGGCGGAATTCCCTTTGCTGCTCTGCAGATTGCACTTATTTCCTAATTCTATTTATATCAATTAGTAGCTCTGCAGGAGACATTCAGCGGTAAGTTATTGCCGGGGATGCTTCCTGGGACTGAGAATAAAATATACCTTTATAGTGAGCAACATTTTACGGTTCCTCGGAGAACTTGTTACATAAAATAAGGTGGAATTTATGACTGTGAGGTTGATGGAATGGAAGTGAAGATGGAATTATTTTGTCGCTGGAAAAAGTTAAATGGCACCGGAAATTTTTCTACTTAGCTTTATTTATTATGTCAGCGGTAGAAGTATAAATCTGTTTAGGCAAAAATATCACGGTTGTTCTTGAAAATTATATATACCTTAATAAAACTTAGGCAATAGGAGCTATCCATTTTCAAAATTCGAAAGTATAGTAAAATTAAGTACACAGACCATCAAAAGTCTTGGACAAAATGATTCGATTATACCTAGTGGTTTTACTCAATGTGGTTAAAAAAGTACATGCACTTAGGGAACAAAAAAGCCAATAAAAAATTGCAGACCATGACCTTTACTTTATTACCAATGTTTTTACAAATCTGGTCAGTGGCAGTGTATCGGCCAAGTGTTCCTTTAAATTTTTGTACATTATAATGTCAAGACGTGAAATTTTTGCGTCTATCCAAGCAAGAATGACTGAGTGAGTGATTTACATGATGCAGGATATTCTAATCATCAGATATCGAACATGTTATTCATTCCTAGATTATCTGCTGTACGAATAGTACACAGATATGAAGAATTTGATTCAGTGGAAAACAGACCACGTAGTGAACGTCCTCGAGTATCTAATGAAATGGAGGATCGGTATTTGGAGCAATATGCCCGTAGACACCGCAGATGTTCGGCTTCAGCTCTCAGGATCCACTTTCTAGGTACGTTTCGCCGTATTATATCGACACCTACTATTCGAAGATGACTCCACAATGCAAATTTATGTTCTAGAAGGTCATTACGGGTCACCACTCTACTTCCAATACATCGTGCTGCCTGTCTTCAATGGGCGCGAGAGCTTTTACGCCAGTGGTGGGTCTTATTTACAAACGAAACAAGAATTGGACTGGTTACTGATGACAATCGACAAAGAGTCTGAAGGGAACCAAGTCATCAACAGCAACTTCATTTTCCCCGTGAAGTTGCTCCGTATCAAGGGGGGAACCGGTATGTTTTGGGTGGAATAATGTTCAACCGCCGCACCACGTTAATTCTCATACCACAGAATATGACGCCCAGTATCTATTCCCTACGTAATGCATTAGGTTAAAATGTTGTGTTTATGGACGACAACGCTCGGCCACATTGCGGAAGAAGGGTTCAAGACACACTCGAAGCAGCACATATCAATAGCTTGGATTGGCCAACCAACTCTTCTGACATGAATTCTATTGAAAACATGTGGGATTTAGTTGCTAGAACCATTCATAATCATATTCCTCCACCCCAGACTGCAGATGAGTTGGTCGTGGCGGCAGAAGGGGTGTGGAACAATATTCCGCAAGAGATCGTTAACCGCTTGATTATCTCAATGCACAGACGTGTCAATATGATATTGGAACGTGGTGGGGGTCATACCGACTATTAGTCAAGTAGAGAACTTGTTTTGTTACTTTTTTTTATTTAATAAATTTTGTAAAAATGTCACACATTTCCTGGTTTCTAATTTTCTAAGTACTCAGTTTATCGAACATTTTTTCACAAACAAAAAGTCAGAAAACAATATACTTTTATGAATGTATTTGGTTTCTCTGAGAAATAGATTTCTTTTAAAAAGAGGGGGAGTCCAAGACTTTGACGTTGTATGTATATTGAAGTAATGCATAATTATCATAATTCTACAGGAACAAAAATAGGATATTCCATTTACTGACTATTTCTGGCAGCCAAATTTGACAATTGAACCCTACTTATCCAAATACAAAAATGCCTCCTTTAGAAGATACAAGGTGTTAAAACATTTCAAAATAGTTCTTCCGCTAAAATTCTTGAGATTTTCGCATTTGACTTTGAAATTTTATAGATACTTCTTGTTATTAATCACATTCTCAAAGATATTATTGTAAACGATGCCTTAAAAACAAACGCAGAAACAGGGATGGAATAGGTTATTTTATCTCAAAATTTCTTTCTGACGTACGTCGATGAAGATTTTTTTATAACGTTATAATGTAGAATTTTATTTAAAATATTTTATTACTCTTGATAATGTTTCGTTAAATTCTTTATTTTTGAAATAAATTCGATTTTTTGAGCATGGAATGTTAGAGATAGTCGCACAAAATAAGTTGGATTTAATAACATTTTTAAATTTCAAATTTATAATATTCTAACTTGCTGTAAAGTGTTCTAATTTATTTTATATATAGTGTAACATGTGTGTTGAACAAACGACTTGCCAGATAACACCCTGTACCGTCTAAGGGAGACATATTTGTATATAGTTAAGTAGAATTATTAAGTTCATGGGATCATCTGCTTTTTTGTTACATCCTCTAGAATGCAACACTTGATATTTCCTTTGTATGCATGCATATAGATGAGTATATATTTTTATATTCCCTTATTATCATTTCAAGCAGTCTACTTAAATGCCGTAAAGCCTAAAAGTATTGTAATTTCATACTCCATTTTCCACTTTAGGAGATACAGCTTTAGGTTCTATTTAAAACTCGTTTAAGGAAATGCTTTTTCTGCCGTTATCAAATATTTATTCACCTTAAAGCAGAATTATGTGCCTTGGGAAGTCATTGGTAAATATATTTTTGTTCCCCGGTAGTTTGTGCTGCTGTTAAAAGCACTTTGGACAGAAAACAAAAGTCCCCTTCAACTAAAGCGATAATTTCTTGAGTATAGCAATTAATAATTTATATGTTAGACAGTGTATCTAAAGGACTTAACTTGCGGTTTATCTTTAATCTACTTTTGAAACATTGCATCTTAGCACTGTTTGAGAAAAGAGATGTTAGTTAAATATCAGTGAATTATAAATCTGGACCTGTGGATCTCTGTTGCCATTATTTAGTATAATTATATGAATATTATACACAATGCACATCAACAAAACAAATAATAATTCGACTTTGACAGTTCGATTTTGACATTCATGTCACGGCATATAAAACAGCATGCCGTGTTCATATACTGTGACGTCACATAATCGCCATTTGTATTTCTCGCGATTTTGTGGTTGGGAAAGACGCTGTGGATAGCATGGCGATAGACAAGATTACAGTAAACATCAGTGAATTTATAAGACAAAAGGACTCAGACTGTTAAGTAAGGGCAGTATTTTTCTCCAAAGTAATGTTATCGCACATTTTATTGATTTAGCACCACCAACTCTGGAACGATTGCGAAAACGTTAACAGCCATATAGTTCAGATTTATGCTGCGATTATTACGTTTCTAGGCAACTTGAAGTTCTTGATAGGTCAGAAATTTAAGGAAAAATATAAAATAAGGTAATGAATTTGTAATAAAAAATTATTATCTTTATCTGTATTTTGTAACAAGAAGATTTCATTCAGATTTTGTTTAAAGCAAAAACTACAAAAGCACTCCTCCGACAACTTATTTTAACATATTTTACATGTTTTATGCATATTTTGTAGATATACTCAATCAAAAATTTGTACCTCTAAGTAGGGCTGATCCATAGCCTTCTTCATCTAGCTGTGGCTGACCATCAACATCCATGCAGTAGTAGAGACATTGCTCAAAACGTTCTTTAATATTATGGAGCATTTGTGGAGTAATAAGGTTACAATCTTGTACGATGCGGTGTCGTAAGTCTTCTAATGATTATCTATAAATGGCCCTACAGAAAAGAAGTCCAACGGAAATAAATCTGGTAAACGTGTAAACCATTGTGTAGGTCCTCCTCTTCCAATCCATTATGAAAATGTTTCATTTAAAAATTGTCTCACAGGCATTATATAATGTAAAGGAGCCATGTCTTGTGGAAAGTTTTTGACATAGGAACGGTTGTCTTGCTTAGGTATGTCAGTAAAAGTGATATTTACAAAATACAGGGTGTCAAAATATATTTTTTGAATGGTTTTTATTGATAGCTTTGGCAATATTAGGAATATTTAGATAGAGTGTGTTTTTAATCTATTTTTTTTTTTAAATTCTTAAAAGATTTTTATAAAATATTGCTACTTTTTTGATGTGTTAGGTTTGATACAAATTAAATATCACTTTGTATTAAATGACTATTCCTAATTTATTCATTAAATTGAAATAAACAAAACGGCACAACTAGCAACAAACAGTAAGCAAAGACAAAAAATTAACTCATTTAAATTAAATATTCAATGTGGTACTACATTTACGAATACATACCTGGGGTTATTTTAATAAGAGAGTTACGAATATTTTGAAAAATATGTGATTTCAGTCTAAAGTGCTCTCGATTTTAAACAATTCGTTTCTGTACCTGTTATTTGTGATGAACCGTATATAAACAAAATCTTTCATAAAATCTAAAGAATTTTTGATTTTTTTTTACAAACTTTTTCACTTGATGCTTTACCTCTGGCGGTTCCACAAAATATGTGGTTTCAACTTGACGATTATCCTCCGCATTATAGTCAATATGTTCAGAACCATTTCAATTAAATCTTTCCTGGATTGGTAGAGAACGACTTGCACTTGTTAAATGGACACCCCATTCCCCCGACCTCAACCACCGTTTATATGGTTCCAATACTAACTGAACTACATCAAAGTAAACGAATTATACAAAATGGAGAAACGACATATTTTCTACAAAGTATTCCTTAGTCTCCCATTAAAAAAGGTTCACCTCAGGTGATGGTGAAGGTGATACCCACATTAAAAAATTTGTTTGAGTTAAATTTTTGTCTTTTTTGCTTGTAAATATTCCTCACCCGGTGTTTTTTCTTCGATTTGGTTTATCTCCAGTATCTTTGCCCTCTTTGGTTTATAATTTTTTGATTCTACATTAAGATATGAAGTAAGTTTACCACATTTTGAAATAGCAATACATTTGTGCACTTTCAACATTGACTTAAGCATATATATTTTTCTAGGCAGCAAACCGTTTCTTCACATTGAAAAAGTAAGATAGTATAGCACCTCTTCTATAACTGTTCCTTCTCCCATACCCCTTTTTTGCCAGTTATCGAATTCCACCAATTCCTTCTACTACACACTTTTGCTTTTCGCTGGTAACAGACGTAATGTTGCTTCTTGGATTTCATTCTGAATTTCAGCCAGAATAGAAAAATTCTCAACATTCTCACCCATTTTTTGTGTCAATTTTGCAAATCTTTTCACTCTTGTTGACAAACAAACAAAAATTCATGTCACAAAAACCATTCCAAGACTTTCTTTGTTGTTAGTCATGACGTTTTGTTTGATTAAATTTGCCGAATAAAATGGAAATGGCCATTTAATACTTATTGATATTTTTTGTGCTAAATTTAGCGCAGGCAAATGTTGCATAACATATCTCGTAACGCGAGCTTCAAATTAAAATCATCACTAAGAGTGAATAAAAACAAGTTCTATCTAAAAATATATAATATAATAATAATAATAATAATATCTCTACCCCTTATTCTAATCACGAGGATTAGCCCAGAAGTCGAAGACTTGTGCGGGAGAGGGGGCGGCATATTATTATTAAGCAGGCCGCGTTTGCGACCAGGAACGACTAACGTTGGTAGGCCCTAATCACCATTCAGTACAGGAAAGAGGAAAACCTGGAAAACCTCATTAATTAGAGGGGTAGTCAAATGTCAATCGGTATCAATCTCTCACATTGACCCAAGCCAACATTCTTGCACCCTACCATACCCACAGAGAGGGTGCCAATCTCCACGAATATAGCTTATATACGGTCTACCGGCTGCGGGGGTCGAACCCACAGCGATCCAGTCACCTCGATTCAAGTACTGACGCCTTAAACAGCGCGACCACTGACCGATATACTGAAACCATTGGCATAGTACAAAAGAATTGGGGATCCTTGTGTACTACAACCCTCTTTCCTTCCCACTGTTTATCCTTTGATTTTTTAGACCACAATTTCAAACAAATATCTCAAAAATCTTCGAAGATATCAATAAATTTTTATTTCGACAGCCTGTATTTATACAATGGAGAAATCTCATTATTTTTGTCCAAAGAATATATGGTTAACGGTTTAACCTATTAATTTATAGCATTCTGTGTAACAATAGACATGATAATCGTAGTCGAAGCATGCGATCAAGTTTGCCAATAGCAACTTCAGCAATTCAGTCCTGGTTTCCAGAATCCTCATTACAATGTACGACATCCAGACAGTAAACACCTGAGTAACGATTACCGTGTTCCTGTATGATTCAGTCGTGTACAGGAAGACCTATTTGTTATGTAGGGTGTGCCTGCATTCACGTACTTCGTGTCCGGAATATACAAGCCCAATAACGACCCCGGCAAGCAGGGATCTCTGGTCCTTGGTTTTTTAGATAGAGATCCGTGTTGTGGACTGCCAGCTAAGGCCACTTCCGAATGTTGGCATTAGCGGCCGAGGATTCCCTCTTTATTGTGACCCCTGACCCAGGCTGGTATGTTAAGGGCGGTGTGTTCCCCGTGTAATAGTTTCCCGACAAAATGATAATGTAAAGGGGAGAGATAAAACTGGAGGAAAAGGTACAAGGTGGCAAAGTTCGGGATAACAGCGGACGGCAAAATTAAACTTTTTATCTGCCTCATGAATGTAAGCCATTTGAGATACGAGTATTACATACATTAAAATGTTTAAAGTGTGATAACTTTTTTACGTTCATGCAAAAAACAAAACTTTATTAAACTATATTTAGTGGAAAAAGTGGTTCTTTATTGCACTAGTGCAATAAAATGTTTATTGCATTCATCTGTTACTCTACAATAGCATTTTGTCATCATGACAAACATAAACGTTCAAATCGATGTCACATTTTCCTAGACTTAGTGTCATGTAAATAATATTTTTTGGATTTTGCATGAGAGTAGAAAAAATATTGTATGCAACTCGTACAAAAAGTGCTTATTGCACTCGACGTGTTACTTTTTGTACTTGTTGCATAAATAACTATTATTTTATTTAACCTTGTCTTAGCTAACAGTGCAGTACCAATAAAGAACAGTATGTATATTAAATAAATATTTAAGAATAATACATCACTGTTTATTTATTTATCTACGACCATTATATTAAGAATGTTTAATACGTCTGTTATCCGTGGATTAAAGGCCTTTCCATATACCAGTGGATTAGAATTCATAATATCACGTTTCAATTTTATAGCATTTTGTTTACAATTATTATTATTAACATTAACATTTATCTCAAGAACGATCTTGTCATTTTGACTGGAATTATTTAATTTCACTCGGTAAGGAGTTTCTGAAGATCTGTACGGGCCCACAACTTTACCAGGTAGGACCTGAGTTTTTTCAGCAATTGCCATCTTGTTAGACAGTGAATCTTCAATAAAACGATTTGCTACCGTAGTCAATTTCCAATCGCCATGACCCTTCACAGTGGTTATATCACCCCCAGCATTGGCCAGTAATGTTGCTGAAAACGCCTCATTCCATGTCTGGTAAAACTTCCTGCATCAGAGAGCCCAAGAAATGCAGTCACTTCTGAAAACGTTTTCAAAATTGAGTTAATGCCTGCATGTTGTGTAGTACATTTTCCAACCACATGTCGCATGAAAAATCTCCCACCAGCATTTTTAGGTCGCAGATTGATGTATTTTCGATACATCTCTACATCATTGTCTGAAAACTCTTCTTCCCTGATCGTAAAACGTCTTGAAATATTTGTTTTCGTGTGCCGAATGAGTACGTATAGATAACTGCCTTTGTCTTGAACATGTGTATCGTTGCATCGACAAGCACCTACAACTCCCATGATTGATGTAATCTGTATAGTTCAAAATAAAACGCTCAATGTATAAATTGAAATATTAAAATCGTGTATTTTCTACCTTAACTTGTAACTATTCCTCATCCGCTGGATTCCTTAAAAATTCCTCGATTTGGTTTCTTTGATATCTTTGCTCTATAATTTATTGATATACTTCTAAATCTCAATACTGTGCACTTTCAACATTAATTTAAGCATGACATATTTTGTCCACATTGAGCCGGCAATCCGTTTCTCCACATTGAAAAAGTAGAATAGTAGCACCTCTTCTGTAATTGCTTCTTCTCCTATGCCTCTTTTTTTCGCCAGTTATCGGATTCCAACAATTCCTTATCGTACACACTTTTGCTTTTCGCTAACCGTTCAACAACAAAAAAATTGCCGACCATATATAATAAACGAAAGTGTTGTACAGTCATTTTTATGCAAGTATTATAAGAACATGTTTTTGGCACAATTAAATAGAATCATACCGGTCAGGCATTATCATTGCAAATTTCGTATTTCACATAAAAAATTGTACTTACAAGCTTAATATTCGGTCGGTTCTAAGGACGAAGGAGCAGGTATATGTCAAGACAATGTAGAGCCACTTACTAATTTAGCTGCTTAATTTGAAACTTTATTAAACAAACTTTGTTGTAAGCTAAATGTTCTCATCAAGGAGATGATCTACTGCAAACTTTTCGTGCTTAACAACAGGGATTGGAGTACTTTGGGTGTAATAAAGTGAAATATGATTTTTTGTTAATTATAATGAGCTGAGTTTTCTATATATTCTAACAAGTACACAAAAATTTTAAAATGTATATGTAAGAATCATACCAATGTTTATTATTGAAGCACCGTCCAACATGTTTAAATACTTGATCATGTTGGACAATTGTATTATAATAGATCTTGAAAAAAAGATTATTTTATGTGCAAGTATAGGCCAGTAACACACTTGCAAATTCAATTTTGGTTTTTTTATACGTCGATATTTCGGAAGGTGATTCTATATGAAAAATTTCACAAAGCTTTATAACATTTTTTTCGAAAACTCAAAATTAGCGTGGTTACAGAGCGCCAAAACAAACTTTATTTTATGAAACTTCTCTAATAATTTTCTTGTGAGTTTACCCCTTTTTTCGAAGTTTTTACACATATCACTTGGTACTCACATTTTTAAGAGCGTTCTACAGGGTGTCCCGAAATAAATACAACATAGAGAAAGATTAGATCCCTGACGAAAAAATAATGCAATGTAGCAAAACTTTCCTTAGACACAGGTTGTAAAAGTTAATTTTATTTCTGATATTTGTAAATAACTTTTTAAAAAATCCAAATATTTGCATACATTTTGGAGATCAGAGGTTTTTGGGGGTGAGAAATTCAAATTCGGTTCTAATTTTGACGTCACTAGTAGAGGGCGCCACTGGTGGCACATCATTCTTCTTTTAAATGATTATGTGTTCATCTGACTATTGAAACAGTCGATTGTCTTATATTTTTTATCTTAAAAAGGTATACCTTGTTGGAATTAAGGTTCACACAATGTAAAGTTATTTATTTTAGTGCAAAACAATTACATCTTTTTAAAAAAAATTTTTTGACCAGTTCGAAATGACCCCCTCTCTGATATAAGAACAAGCATTTTTTCCCAATAAATTTTTTGTAAATTCGAAATAAAATAATATTGATTTTGCACTTAAAATAAACTAAAATTTTTAGAGGCATTTAGTAGTTTTATGTAATTCGAATTTTCAGTAAGTATATTTAAAAATGTCAATATATTCCATAGAAAGGAAAATAATGATAAAGTAAAGATAACAATGGCCATCCGCAGGGAGAATAGCGTGGTGGTTCAGGGGAATAACAATTTTAGAAAATATCAATCTATATTCACTTTACGATTTTGTAAAAGTTATGCAAATTAACTTAAATATTTAAGACGTCCTTCAAAAGTTTGCTTTGGGCATAATTTAATATTTCAGTATTTTTGTTACTGAAGACAGTAAAAGACAAGTTGGAATTGAATTATTAACGTCTACAATTTCCAGCCGTTTCTTTTTACAAATAAAGTTTCTCCTCATTATTCATAGAATGCACCATTTGTTGGCAAACTATATAATATTGGAAATAACAACTAAATGTATATTTGAAGAGCCGAGTGTTCATTTTTATAATGCATTAAAGACCTTCAATACTTCAAATTCATGTAAAACTTTATATTAACAAAAACAATATGATATATTTATTAGTTTATCTGCAATCATTAGAGTTTTTTGCAAACGTTCGTCATCTATTATAGCAAATAAGTAAACTTCACTTTATTAAATTTGCGCAGTTTAGATTAAATGAAATAATGATGGAAATTGAAAATAGTTACAGTGATATCCTGAATACAACTCCGAATATTAGAAATGCTGCAGACACTGCAACTTTAGATTTGCTGCCAGAAAAATCAAAGCAGTTATACAAGAAGCAATATAACCTATTTGTGATATGGTGTGAGTCGAAGGAAATTTATAAATATTCAGAAAACGTACTAATCGTCTATTTTTGTGAGAAAGCAAAAACACTATAATTATCATTGTGGTCAATTTACTAGATGCTAAAATCTATCAAGAATTAAGTTGACCTAAGCAAGTTCAAAAAGTTGACGGCATTTTAAAGAAGCAACTAGATGGATAAGTTTAAGAAATCAAAAACTTTTTGGCAAGTGGAAATAGACTTTTGCACGAAGCCGATGATGAAACATACTTATTACAAAAAAGGTGAGTTCTATAATACATCTTGATTATTGTAAAATCTGTAACTTAATAGAAATATCTTATTATGGGTAGTTAGGAATTTTGTCTGCAGACGTGACGAATAAGTAAAAATGATTGATAAAGATTTTGAGGTCAAAGAATCCATTTTGATAGTTAGGTACTATTCCTGATTAAAAGTCAAGAAGAAGTCAAACTTTTACTATCCCAAATAACATTCAAGAGAATTCTATCAACTCTTTGTCATTCTATAGGAAGTATGTAGCCTTAAGAGTCCGTTCTCTTTACACTCCTCGGGTAGCGCTCCGGGGTCGGGTGCACGGGGGTTACGGCTGGAGGCGGAGATTATCGCTCTCCCACTACAATGACTTTACGGTGGACGTATTTAGAATATTTAGATTTAGTGGAGTAAAATCGGCTAGCAATTATGCCGTTTTGTTTTTAAGAAAATATAACCATCTTATAGAAGGACAGTTTTTTGTATCCAAAATGGACTTGTACAACTTTTTTAGTAGGGCCGCATTTTATAAAAATAAAATCAAATTATCGATGCTTGGGACATTATTTGACAATTATTACGTTTTTCGTTACATCGCGCTTGTAAATCAACGATTTTACTTATGTTCGTAGTTTTTTTACAGCTTATATAAAAAACTACAGTACTTCTCACGGTACACACCAATAAATAAAAACAGTATAAAAACGAAAACTAGGTTTAGCGTCGGCATTTCCTTTATTAAACGTGGGCGGAGATAAAAATGCTAAAATGTTGTACCATAGTTAAATTAATTTAAATTGTATTATTCAATTTCATTGTCTTCACCGATATCGAAAACTAATAATTACAAACAGTGCATTAAAAACATTTACTACATTTATTTTCATAAGTTTCCGCTACACGAAATAACATTGCCTGGCTGTACCGCCCTGTTTTTCTCAATATTAACTTAACTTATATCAATTTCTTATAATATTGCCCCATGGGGTGGAAAAACTTTCTATCAATGAAAATAAAACTATCGATCTCCATAAGATCGATTAATTCAATACTGTCTCAACTGAGAACGTATAGATTATAAGTGACTATGTATTTCTTTGAACTCCGGTCCTGCCCGCATTTATCAATCTCTAAGCCCGTCCCACTGAATGAAACACACGTGGTTGCAGCATTTAAAACATATTCGCTTCTGAAGTTGTAGACGTTTGGCATTAAGCATAGAATTTTGAGTAATTTGTATCAATTCGATATAATTTTGGTATCGTTGCAAAGCTAAAAGACAGACTTACTTCCTTCGTGTAACCAATTTTCGAGTTAAGCCTTTATTTTTAAGTAAATAAATTGTAAATATGACGATTTCTTGCACAGTTTACTCTTTAAATTTAAATAATTAAAAACTAATTTTGAAAAAAATATTACACAACAGCCTTAGGAAACAACTTTGTCTTTCGATTGGTTTTTTATTTGGACCGTTATGTTTATTCGTTGTCTAAATAAGTGTTATAGGTCGAGCGTACAAAATCGGTTTATTTCAAGCGCACGACGGACTTTTAAGACCTAAAAACGAAAATACACCAGTACGATTATTCTTAAAATTTAATAAAGACAAGTATTTTAATCAACCTACCAGAATGTTATTTATACACAGATCATTGTTTTCGCCAAACATCGGCTACTTTATTGGTCCATAGTAGAAGTGATACAATTGAAGCAACATGGGGGATGGAAGAGTTCTACAGTTACAGAAGGATACATACATAAGAAAACGTTAACTTGGTCATCAAATAATGTACAAGTAATTAAATATAGCAATGGCAGTGATGAAAATTTTACCATATCAGAATATAGCCTTAATATGTCATCTAGATCAGAAATTAGTATTAAAGATTGTAAAGGGTGTTCTTTCAGCATCCAAATTACGAATGCTAAATGATTTTTTTTATCTTAACTCATAAATAACTATTATGTGCAGTATTTTCTATTGTAATATGTGTAATATATTTTTTCGTTTCTTTATACTACTTATAAGATTACACTGGAATACACTGTCAAAATTATTTTAATTTACTCGAAGACTGATTACAGATTGACAAAACATACTATTATGATTACTGTGACAATGCTTGCTCCTTCTATAAATTAGAAAATAAACAGTACATCGTACAACCCCAGAAGCAAAGAAAAAATAATCCCAATTACGCTCCAGTTAGAAACTGCTGAGGATATTAATCCTAAGTGATCTCCGAGGAACAATTTATTGGCTATTTTGGTAAATTATTTAGATTGCAGTCTTGGGAGGGCCGAGAAAAGTTCTCAAGTTAACGTACTTTTCGCAGCATCGGTTCGGAGATTCCCGCAAACACATAATCGGGCAATTTCCTTACATAGCTTTTCCAAGTTTCACCTAAAGGCGGAGAAAAGAATTTTTCAAATACAAGGTGTTGAATGATGAACAGAACAAACTTATGTGTCTAAAATTTGGTAGGAATTATAAATACGATATTAGGGTCCCAAGAAGATATGGTGACATTACTATGACTTACAAAACATTGGAAACTACGTGTAAGTCTTTAAAAAAATTATTTTTTGAGATTATTTTACACGTCCGTATCTCAAAAATGAGTCGCTCTAGAACAAACGGTTATTAAGCAAACGTCATTCAATATTCCATCAGCCCTAGTAATAATGCTGTATTTTGAAACACCATGTATATCTTCTTTGTGTGATCTCCATTTTGATAAGTTACCTGAAATAATTCTTATACCGGATGCTATATTTATGTTGTCAAACGTGTGTATCTTGAAGAATTTGAGAGAAAAGTATCATCGTGTTATAAGTTGGATATAATGGTTATAGGTTTAATTTATTTGGTTCAAGGTTATTTGAAGGGTAACTTAGATCTTTTAAATAAGAACCCCTATTTTTTAATGATTCATATTGTTTATACAAAACTTAACAACTTTTATTCTATGACTTTCCGTGTTAACTTTTGGCGTTTACGTGGAATTACGCATTGAACGTAGAAGTACAGAACACTTCTCAAAAATGGACAAGCCTTGACTGCATACTAGAGATAGAGAAGTTAAAATCCCCCAGAAAACCCCTGGAAGGCTAATTTTATTTATGAAAGTAACAGAACCTGTGGTACCAGCACGAAGACCGTCCACCACATTATGCATGGACGCACATGCAATATTGGACCGGGATTATCCTGAGCGGTGGATTGGACGAGGTGTTCCAGTACATTGGCCCACCCGATCCCCTGATTTGGCTTCCTTAGACAAATTTACCAAGAGGTGCCAACATTACCATTAGGGCATATTATTGCAATCGAAGGCCGACTTTAAACATCTGTTAAAATGATTAACTTTATTGACTTTTAATTTCCGGATGCAATAATTGGCATAGTCACATCTGCCTTCTCTTTAAGAATATTATTTCACTTGAACAACATGAATTCATAGAAAAAAGGTCAACCACCTAAATCTCATATGTTTCACTCCACCAAGTGGATGTGATATGTTGCAATGTTTCGAAGGCCTTTGACTGCATAGACCATGTTTTACTTTTACATAAGCTTGAATATTATGGGTTTTGGGGCCATTTGGTTGAGCTATTTAAATCATATCTATCCAATCGTCTGCAATATGTTACCTAGAATGGATTTACTTCTGATCATTATCTTATTACTTCTGGGTTACCCCAAGGTTCTGCTCTGGGCCCTCTTTTCATTTTGTTAACGATATTACCGCCGTACTTTGTTGCTACAAATTGTTATATGCAGATGATTTAAAAATATTTTCCTCTCTGTCAAGTATTGATGATTGCATTCAACTTCAGGATCAGTTGAATAAGGTGGTAGAATAGTGTAATTTCAATCATTTAAATCTAAATTATTTTGTACAATGTCTACATAAATGCAATTAACTATTGTTTGGAAATTGATTTAAAGAAATTGAATTTTTGAGAAATAGATAATGCAGTAGACTATAATGAAAATTTGGAAATGGCTTTTTATTTGGACCTTACCTTCACTGCTGAATGCAACGATCTTGAGCAGTTTTTTGACCAGAAAATGAGAGAGGGAGAGAGGCCTTTTCTTAGTACAATAATAAATAGCCTTTTCACGTGTACACGGTTCACGCACTCTCTTGCTAGTCTCTTATCGCGCACTAGTTTTCGTCAGATCTACGCGCAAAGGTCCGTTTTTTTTCCATTCACAAAAAGGGACCGCGAATATATTTAAAAATATGCGAAGAAAAAAAACAATATTCAACATTATTTACAATACCTAATTGTTTCTCTAATAATAAAAAAAGAAACGAGTTATGAAATAAATTAAAAGAATTACACTAAATATAGATTTACACGGTGAAGTCGGAACAACTGTACAGAAATATTTCTAAAGGTTTTAGCCTTTCGAATAGATAGATGGATCCTGAACGTGAAAGCGACTCCAAACTTTTGTTGGTGCAATTTTGTGTTGATTCTCTTCAGTTTAGAAGGCACTTTCGTACTTTAATCTTTTTACACGCTTTTTTGCATAACAGGGTTGAGTGTCCAGAAACTTTAAACTAATTAAATTTTTTGACTGTAAATTCAAGTAGTCGTGCTCCTTTTCCGTTTTATCACTAATATGGGGCTAAAGTCTCCTATGTATTTATGTTAAATAATTACAATACTATATGTAAATCTTACGATATTTAGTTGTAATTTGAATTGGCTGTATTCTATTTTGAGGGATGCCAGGGATATCCACTTACCTTTAGTTTCCAGTCAAGGTTTCTCCACTTTTCAGAAGTGCATCTACGTTCAATGGGTAATTACTCGTAAACGCCGAATGTAAGCACGAAAAGTCATAGAGCAAAAGTTGTTAAGTTTTGCATAAACAATGCGAACCATTAAAAGATATAGAGGTTCCTATTTAAAAAATTAAAGTTGCCCCTCAAATAACCTTGAAATTCTAAACCAAACGAACCAAACGTATAACTATTAAATCCAGCTTACAAAATGATGATACCGTTTTTATAAAATATTTTACTCAACTGTTTAATTATCAAGATATTCACGTTTGCCAACTTAAATGGCAAAACCGGTATATTAAGAAAAGTTTAATAGTAACTCATTATGGCTAGATATTGTTCAGTCTAAATTATATAATAATGTAGCACCATACAATTTACATGTAATTTGTGTTTATCTTTTCTGTAACTGGATTTTGCTTGCGGGAAAACAAATATTATTATTATTACTTATAAAAGACTTACCCGTGAGCAAAATCGCATAGAGCACATCCGTAACTATCTTCAGAAGTAATCCAGAAAGGATTCTCTAACCAGCCAATCACCCTCTAGCGTCGCTCGCTTGTTTTTACTACCCCAGGCCAACTATTTCATAAACTAATTTCCCCACTTAATTATTCAAAATATAATTAACACTTCGTTAAAGTTGGAGGGTAAATAAAACTTACGACATTCACATGTAACGAAGATTGGGAGCGACGAGGGATTTAACACATCGTGAAAGTGTGTATTAACTGGTATTATCTGTAACGCCGCCGCTTTGCTTAATGATAGCTTTAATTAAATCCGAAAATATATAAGCCGCATTATATTAAGGCCGAATTTATGGGGGCCATTAGAATTCGCAATTACGCATGGTTTTGCTCTTAACAGTAATACTTGAGGTCGCCGAAATTGTATTATTTCTATTATTAAAATAATATGATAGCTACGCGACCTTCTCGTACTTGAGTAATAGTAGTAATTTACCAACCCTACCTTCACACAAATTTTGCTTTGTGTTCTGTTTTATTGAATAGCAAACTGAAATGATAGTAGGTAACAATTTTACATTGAATATTTTTTCAAAATTATGGATAATACACCTAAAAAACAAATATTTACTTTGTTTATTAGAAGTATGCATACCAAAATGGAGAAGGTTCTGGAAGATATTTTTTCTAATTTTGACATATAAAGTGACACTTTTTAAAACTGATTGACATTATGAAACGTCTTACTTTTTGTAACTAGTTGCATAAAGTAAAATTTTATGCAATTGGTGACGAAAAATGTAATTCACAATTAGTGACAAAAATAATTATTCTATTTATTAAACTGTTATAATACAAGTTAAAAACATAAATTATAAATTAATTAATTATTGATAACACAATTATTGCAATTATTCAAATTAATTCCCGACGACATATTTTTTTCATTGCTCGAACTTGCTGTTATTTGGGAAGCGGCGCATATTGCATAAGATGTTTCACCAAATATTTCTTGCGCTATAAGTTTTTTATTATTCATGGAATTTTCAACATATCCCTCCGCAACAGAGCTAGATTTCCAACCTCCGTGCCTCTTTAATTTTAAAATATCAGCGCCACTGTCTGCTAGGAAAGTGGCAGAGCTTCTTCTGAAGCAGTGGCCAGTATATAGAACAGGATTTGAAAGACCAAGAAATTGTGCAATAACTTTTGGCAGACTGCTAAATGTGTTAATATCCACAGGATTTCTGGTACATTTTCCATTCGCATATTTTACAAAAAATCTGTTGTGTTTAAGAACCTGGGGACGCAACTTAATATATTTTCTTAATATTTCAACAAGATTCGTATTTTCAATGTCTCCAGTGGTAATTGCAAACTGCCGTATAACTTTTGTTTTTGAAGGTGGGATATCAACACGAAAATGGCTTCCTTCGTCTATAACATTTTCAACTGGAAGAAATGTTAATTCTGCTTTTCTGCATGCTCCTGCCATTCCAATTATCATTGCAACCTTAGCCATTAAGTATTCTTTGTCATCAGCTTCCACTAAAAATTTGGCAAAATCTTCTTTTAGCACTGTACCCGTCCGCTTGCCTTTTAATATATGCTACCAAATTTGTATATTTTTTAATATCAATATTCCTTTTCAGGTTTAGTTCAGATCTTAACATTGAGTAAAGTGTCTATAATGTGGAAACTTTTAGATCTTTCTTACCCTCAAAATATGCAAGTAAAACTTTCTCATTACACATGTTTAATTTTCTTCTCATCACACCACGTAACAAATTTTTTGTATGGCAAATGATAAACTGCCTTTGACTTTTTGGGAATTACTGATAATAGAGCATTACCTGCTGCCTCTCAAATATCGCTTGGTAGCTCTTCAGAACTTGAATCACTCATTTTTTAAAAATAAAACTAAAAATATATCAATCTCGCTAAAAACCTTCCGGCTAGACTTTTTTACAAAATGTCAAACTGACAACTAACATGAAGTAACAGCAACAAACTAAATTTATGTTTTCCAAATTTTTGTCAATTATATTAAATTTTATTTTTTTATTACTTTCTTCAAAATTAGAAAAAATCTTGTATGCAATACGTTACGAAATGAAATTTTGTGTAACTTGTGAGTTTTTGCGAAACTCACTTCGTTCGTTCCGCAAAAATCTCACGCGTTACACAAAATTAGGCATTTCGTAACTGATGGCATAAATAGCTATTTTCTAATTTTGACACTTCTTTTGTCATCGAAACAAGTGTCAAAACGTTCTACTTTATGTAACTAGTTACATAATGAAAACCATTATGCAACTCGTTACGAAAAGTTCGTTATGTCACTAATTACAAAATACAAAAAAAAAATAAAGTAATGTTTATTCAGTCAGTAATTTTATAAATAACCCTTTATTCATTATTAATTAATTATTATTAGTTAATTATAAATATTTATAACGCAATTAGTACAGGTAGGGAAACTAATTCCATTCCGTCCCATAAGAAATCTTATTTGTTGAACTTGCAGTAACATTCCATGATATATTACTGGTACTACTCGGTTCGGTTTATTTTCTACAGAATTTTCAACATATCCATCTGTAACAGAATTTGACTTACAGCCGCCGTGTTGTTTTAGTTTTAAAATATTGGCCCCAGAATCTGCAAGTAAAGTGGCTGAAGATTTTCTGAAACAGTGCCCCATGAATAATACACAATTCGGCAAACCAATCATTTGAGCAATCATCTTTGGTAACTGACTAATAGTATTAATTTCTACTGGTTGTACACCACATTTACTATTTCTATATCTAACAAAGAATCCACTGTGTTTAATATTTTCCGGGCGTATGTTTCTATAATTCCTGATTCGGGCCTATGATCGAACACATCCAGTTAGCATTAACAGGCCTGTTAGCAGTAACTGGTAGGTTAATCAGAAATTCGTATGATTGACACACCTGTCAAGTTTATTTTTCCCAGTTACTTAACTTGAGAATGATCACGTGACCCAGTTATGAAACAGCTTGAAATAACCTGCCGTTAAATGTAACTGGAGCTTTTTATTGGTCAGAAATTTTAATTTTATTTCTGGTAATTGACGTATGACATTTGGCATATTAATATAATGTATCATTTTATTATTATTTGTCTATAGCACAATTCAGTATCAATTTGCCATATCATAGTTTTACATATTAGTAATTGTTTGACAGTAAATACAACCTAAAAAAACTAAAGCTTGTTCTAAGTGGGATTACAATTTTATACAATTAAGATTGCTATTCTGAGTATGATAGTGATGAATATTAACAAACAAAAGGAAATATATATTATTACCTAATATTATTAATTATTCATTTATGAATAGAAGAAAAGCACAATGACAAAAGCTAGGTACCTAGTTTTTAATTATTGGTAATAATTTAGATTCTATAAAGAGTAGGTATAAATAATACATTTAATTTTTTTTATATATTATTTTTATTGGATAGTTATGTGTTTTTGACAATAATTTCTAATGGATTACAGTAACACTGATATGCTGCATCCTATACTATCCTCCTATAATTATAATATATTGCAACATGGACTCCACCAAGGCGTAGTAAATTGTAATTAGCACAGTAGCACAGATCACATGCCTAAAGGTACATCTTTGATTACCCACGTAAACTGTGTATAAATATTGAATATGTGCATCCAGGTTTTACTAGTTTTTGATCCTGATGAAGTTTTCTGCTCCTTTACATTCTGCTTCCACTCTGCATGAATCTAAAATAATTTAAATAATTGTATCAATAAGTTAATATGAAATATTTCACTTACCTACCACCACTGTTGGGGATTTGTTTGCGGTCCAGACACTAAAGAATTTATATGTACTTCAAAATTTTGCCAAAGTACCTACTTATTATATTAACATGCGTTGTGTTTACTTTGCTTCCCAACAATATTTTCTTACATTTAATGAAAATTAGCATTTCTTCATATTGGCGTTGGGTCGTGTGCTCTAATCTTCTTGCCACTTGTACCCACTGTTAAGTACCTATGATTTAAATTTTAATTGCGTTAATTGACAATTTTTGACATATGAGTGATGACAGATGACGTATGTTAAATAATTAACTGAAATGACAGGGTTATCTGGCCATAATAACAGGCACAGATAACTGCTTGTTCGATCATAGCGATATTTCCATTTCGATTAAGAGCTCAGTTATGCCCACCCAGTTATCGTAACTTAACTGTCATCGGTTACGCTAACCTGAATGTTCAATCATAGGCCTGACTGTCAAGGAAGTTTAGTCCTTCTATATCTCCCGGGGTGATTACAAATTCACGAATTGCTCTAGTTTTTGTATTTGGAATATTTAGTCAAAAGTACGTCTCCTCATTTGTAACATCTTGAACATCTAAAAATGTCAATTCTGACTTCCGACATGCACTGGCTTTTCCCACAACCAACACAACATTAAGCAAAAAATGCAAATTAGTAAACTGACAACTAAATGAAGCAATTATTAGTTACTTTAACCATTAAAAAATTATTGTCATCCACCTCCGTCAAAAACTTCCCAATATTTACTTTTGAAAAAATGTTTGATTTCTTAGCGTGGTATCCGTCAGACTGCCTTTTCAAAAATGCTATCAAACGATTGTATGTTTTAATGTCTATACCTTTTTTTAAAGGGAGCTCAGTTCTCAACATGGAGTACTGTGTCCATAGCGAAGCCTTCAAATTCTTCTTATCTTCAAAATATGTAAATGGTACTTTCTCATTGACGTGTTTAACTTTCTTTTGTTCACGCCATTTAAAAAAAGTCACACATTTTTTCCTAATAAATGGTAATAATAACGATCAGCGTCTATTAAATGTCAAGCCAAATGCCCAGCTATACTTGTGAAGAGATTTGGCACCCTCTCTGCAAGTATGGAAGAACGTTGGCTTGAGTCATTGCGAGAGATTAATACCGGTAGACATTTAACCATTCCCTAATTAATAAACTTTTCCAGGTTTCCCTCATTCCTGCGTTGAATGATGGATAAAGCCTACTAACATTAAGTCGTTCCTGAGCATCTGCTTAGTAATAATCTGCCGCCCCCTCTTCCGCTCAAGTCTCCGACCTCTGAACTATTGCTCATAATTAAAATGGGGATGTTAGGAGTACAATAAATCATAATTTGATATATTTCATATTTCTTTTCACAGGTCACAACCTGATTGTACTCATTTGTAATCATTTTGCGAAAAACGTTAGCGCGAAGTATATTATTTTATTATTATTATTTGAAACTGCTCAGATGTGGTTTCCAGATCTACATTGAATTTTTTTCTCAAATTAAATTCAGCGCTTTTTAGCAGAAAAAAGATCACGCGCTATTTTAAAAACGTTATATAAACGTGTATGTGTGCTTCTTGGACATATTCTATATTGATACTATATGTAGCTATGCAAACAAAATTGTGATCCAGAATACATTATACAATTTTCTCTTTCCACAGTCATTATACTGTGGCCAATATCTAGTTATATTGTATAAATTGGTTTTAATAAAAAAATTGCATTTAAGGCGCGTTTAAATACTACTTAAATATAAACACGTATTATACATTTAATCGTGAAGCAATCTTTATCAGATATTCGTTTCTATCCTCAGTTGAAAACAAGTGTATTTGTATAATTGTACAATGTATTTTACACGTTTTATTTTTATTTTAATAAAACGATCTGTAGAAAAAATATGTTTAACATTTGATTATCACGTTTAATATATTAAATTCATATATGTATTTAAAACGTTTAATTTTACGTTTTACAAACGTTGCATTTAACGCATATAATACATCGTGAAGTAAACTTTACCAGAAAACGTATTATTTCGGTGTTTATTTCTACCTTCAGTTGAAAACATGTAGTATCAATGTATTTTATACGTTTTTTTATGTTATTAAAACGTTGTGTAGAAAACGTTATTAACATTTGGAAACATGTTTAATATTGATTAATAGATATGAGTACTTAAAACCATTAATTCGACGTTTTACAAACAATATACAAAATATTTACTTAAATACGTTTTGACATGTTAGTGAAATAAACGTTATAAAAAAATGTAAATTTCTAGTGTTTACTTCAACCTCTGTATGAAATACTATTAACGTATGTTAAACGATATATTTTATACGTCTAAGTTTTGAAATACAGGTAAACGTTGAAAATAGTTACGCTAAACGTTTAATCAATCCGTACGTTTTAAAGACGTTATATAAACGTACCTATGCCCACTGGGTATACACTGACAGGTTAGAAAGGTCTCAGGATTGACATTTGATCTAGGCGCCAATTTATTGACTTTTTATTGGTAATTACTTAAATAATTTCTTGGATACTGTTGCCATGGTTTAGCTGCAACCATTTGAGTGTAAGTAGGATCAGCTCATTACAAAATCTTCCGCTATCTGTCGCCAGGTTATTAAAATGACTTCTCATAATTGTCAGCACGTCAGACAAGGCATCAGCCTGATTAAAGCGCTATTATGTGTAATTAACTAGTCGTATTCAATAATTACGGCAATTAATCCCCCGGCTGAATGCTAAACAAACCCACTACACATCAAGACACGTCCCAACGTCACCAAATCCCCTGCAAATTATTTAATTGAGTAGCTTACAAAGATAATAGTTCGTGCCCTGGCAGAGATAACGGAGACATCTCCGAACGGGGTGGAATTACTCCAACAACATACTTAGAGAATAGTGAGCCGCGCTCAAATATTTGCCAAGATCCTTGACAAGGCAACGAGAGCACACTCGTAATAGTCTTTACAGCGCGAAACAAAATGTCAGCGCAAACATCTTCACGTTTACTTGAAAAACGTGATCTTTTCTCCGGCCCGCTTCCGCAACGGCTTCCGGGCACGTGTCGACGTCATTGCGAGGCGAATTGAAGACGGAGCGTATTGAGGGACGCTGCTATTCAGGATTTAAATGTATAGGGCGGCTTCTTTTCAGTGGGATTGCAAGGTATAGACTAAACGATGACAGTAAAAAATAAAACGATCTCGTTATCTACTAGATACAGCCAAAATACTAAAACCCATAGTTACATTATACAAAGTGAGCCTTAAATAAGTACAAATATTTTAACTCCAGGCGTAGTTCGTCATATAGATAAGTCTAGTGAAATTATATTTTTTTTTAATTTCAAATATTTACGGAGCTATTATTTTTTTTAAAAACATACTCACATTTTTCGGACCGCTGACCAGATAGATCACTGACGTAACCTAATAAAATAAACTATATAATTTTCAGAAGGCGAGGTTGCCATTTCGTCTCTTTATTTCCGAGAGTATGGATGAGAGATTTGAGGTAGATGCTGTGTACACCGATTTTTCTAAAGCTTTCGACAAGATTCATCATCCTACATTATTTATTAAATTAGAGAATATCGGTGTGCACGGTAGCCTCCTAAGATGGATAATATCGTATTTATCTAATAGATCGCAGTGTGTCAAGATTAATAGTTCTACTTCAAATTATGTTAAAATTACTTCAGGCATACCAGAAGGATCTCATCTGGGACCTTTACTCTTTTCTCTATTTATCAATGATATTGGCACCTGTTTCTCTCGTTCACATTTTATATTACATGCTGATGATTTAAAAGTATTTAAATCTATATCATCTCTGTGCGATTGTGAAAATTTACAAGTAGATCTTAATCTCTTTTCTGAATATTGTAATATCAATAGGTTATTTTTAAACATTAACAAATATAGCTCTATTAAATTTACTCGTCTAAAAAGCAATCTTGATTATACATATTCCATCAACACTGTTCCATTAAATAAAGTACAGTATATTAAAGATCTTGGTGTGACTTTAGATGATAAATTATCTTTTGAATACCATATAAATAATATTGTAGGAAAAGCTTTACGTAACTTGGGATTTATTTTGCGTATTTCTAAGTTTTTCTGTAACCCTAGAACTCTAATTATTTTATACAATGCATTTGTGAGATCTCATCTTGAATTTGCGAGTTTGGTTTGGAATCCTCAATATGTCAAATATATTGACCGCATCGAGAAAATTAAAAAAAAAATTATTCAGCACCTTAATTACCGATACAATCAACAGCTTGCAATTTAAAAATTATGATATAAGACTTAATCACTACAATATGTTAAAATTAAGTTCTAGGAGAAATATTGCATATATATTATTTTTGTTCAATTTGGTAACTGGTAAAATTAACTGCAGTTATATATTGTGTCGTTTGCCTTTCAATATAAAACTACGTTATACTCGATCATGGAATTTATTTTATCATCAAATATATAATACCAGCGCCTCAACTCACTCACCTATTAGTTTGTTACAAAAACAATACAACATGTTCTTTAATCACATAGATATACTCCATCTGTCACTAAATTGTGTAAAACGCCAAGCTATTCAAGTCTTCAATAATATTTGATATTTATATAGGTATTTGCTTTTACAAAGCACAATATGTAGAATGTTATGTATTATTCTCATTTTTTTATATTTCTCTTTTTTAGCTTAGTTGTAGTATAATTTAGCTTAAGGATTAGCTATATTTTTATTGTCATTACACGTCATTGTACGTACCTGTATTCTGTATTCTATATTCTTTTTATTTTTTAGTTATTGTGCACCCTATAATTGTAATGCTTGATAGCATTATGTTGGGTTGCCTTGCACAAAATAAATAAATAAATAAACGTAAATCCAATTTTTGCGGTGGTTTCTAATTTAAAAATACTTGTTTCTAAAAAAAAGTTGTTATCATAAACGATTAAAATTTTAATTTCCGCAAGTACTGTCAATTAAAGTGTTTAGGTTTAGGAGCTTACTTTGTTCAATGATTCCAAAAATTATCCATAAACGTGCATAACAGCTCACCTACTTACTGAAAAACCAACTATTTAAACAGTTATCCACATTTCAGAAGTTAATGCTTTTGTACACTGTTTATCACAAATTATTTTATGAAGAATAACAAAAAAAAATATGATTTTCAGATAACACCTTAGAGTTAATTTTTGCCACATAACCTCAAACAAAGTGTCAGTGCTAACCATTTCGTACTTCGTAGTGGGTGAAATATATTTTAAAAATAAACACAAAACATAGAATAACAAAATAACTTGCTTTATATATTCGTTCAATATCAAGAGAAAGTAAAATAATTAAAAGCAATGTCAATCGCATGCGAAAAGAAACTAGTGCAGTAGGTGAAATATCCCGTACCAGCCCCACTCTCTAGGATTGATAATCGAAGTCGACAAAGAGGTTATGTAGATACTGGTGCGCGAGTATTGTCCAGAGCAAAGGAAAAAGCGGTGTGCAAGTTACAAGTGGAAACAAAACATGTAATATTTGTGGAAAGGGATTTGAAAATTTCAGTACACGTTAATTGAAAGTTAATATTAGATACTTTTGCATCTTCTGAATCTGAAATAAACTAATGGTTTATTTAAGTAATACACTGCTTGACGCATCTGCTTTAAGAGTATTTAAATAGTCAGTTTCACGAGCAGTGTCTTTTTTTTTGTATATTCAATATTTTTCGTGAAATACAGTGTGATTAAATAAAATATGGCGCATTATTCAAAGGGGTGAAAAGGTTGATATGTTAAGATCATATTTGTCAAGTAGTCATAATCAGTGATAATGATAACGATAAAGTATTGTGATAAATCAATTGGAGTTGGGGTAAAAATGGATAGTGAACAAATTCTGGATAACAATGATTGTGTAGAGTAGAGAATCTGGTTTATATTTTCAATTTATTGGTGAGGCATAGGAATGGCAAAGAGAAATATTGCGTTAATATTTTCATAAATTAATATTTTTCAATCATTTTTTGACATTCTAGTTAACTTTGTTGGAGCCTATTCAAAGACATCAGTGTAACACTGGCAACATTGTGGAATTCACATCCACCATGACTCCCGGATCAGCAGTCCTCAACAAGTTTTAATTTTAATTTATTTAAAATTTAACTTTTTTATTCCTGATTTTTTTTTGTAAAATAAACCATTAATTATGTATACTACACAGTGAACTGTACTGTTGGTTAAAATATATGTATTTATTTAAGATTCACCCTATGATTCTTACACGCACAAATTTAGGAAATTATAGCTGAAGACAAATTGATGATGAATAATTAAAAAAATAAAAATAAAAGAATGTGAATTTCATAAAATTGAATAAGCATGACATTTCGATTGTCATTTCTGAGAAATAACTGAATTTTAAAATCTGTATTTATTATAAAGGGTACTGATAGCGACACCCCACAAAGCCTAATCGGAGAACAATTAAAAGCCAATATAATAATCATTAGCTAGTCCAACTTATACCAGGTTTTTTAAAAGCTATCTATAACATTTTTCACCCACTCCCTTCTAATTGACATGACCCACGACTAAGAGCACTTTCCTAAATATAATTATATAAACACTGACGAACAAACACTAAATATTCAGTGTATAACTAAATAATTTTTTACTGTATTAGAAAGGTAATTTAAGCTAATATAAATCAAATCTCCTACAATTCCTATCAATAAAGTCATATGTATGTTCTCTGATACGAAACACAAAGCTCCATTCAATAATTATCTAAAGAAAATAATCTAAGTATATAAATTTACTAACCTAGTTTAATGAAACACTCTATAAATATCTAACTTCACTTTTTGGCTGTGGGAACCACGACAATTCAACCACAATAGATGACATCTGACCTATTTCTGCATTTTTAGGATTGCTTCTTCAGGTGGCCTCCTTTGAATTGAATCAAATATCTAACTATAAAAATTATTATAAAAATTAAAATTATTTGAAGTTAAATATTGACAATGACAAAAAGTGACAGACTGTCATTGAATTAAATATGACACTTGAACAATGTTCACCTTTTTTGTAAAAGTTTTTACATATTTTAAGGTATTAATACTACTACTCAGTGGACAAAAGCCTCAACCTGCGTTGAATTGCACCCACAATATCTACCCATATATTCCTTATTATTAGCTTTTGTAACATTTTTTACTGTATTAGAAAGGTATTTTAAGCTAATATAAATCAAATCTCCTACAATTCCTATCAATGAAGTCATATGTATGTTCTCTGATACCAAACATCTAGGTATGCTAATGAACAATTTCACAGACAAAGCTCGATTCAATAATTATTAATACCTAAAAATATATATCACTAAATAAATCAGTTTGAAATGTTGGCGAAATACACCATGAACTAAATATGAAATGATGAAATCCTTCCTCCTGTTCTACTTTTACACGGAATATTTTATGTACTAATAAATGTTATAAAATAGCTATCTTCTATACAAGCTGAGAAATAATAAGATTTTTCGTAAAACCGTTAAATACATATTCAAAATAATTATACATAATACTCTATTGAATTTGCTAATATTATCGCAAGACTATTTTATTTAAACAACTTTAACTAAGTTGTCTATAACGCTGTTGCTATGGAGCTGTTGCTATGGGACAATGTTTACAAATTATACAAACATTTGAAACAATTCTATAATCTGTGAACGTTTGTCAACATTAAACCCCAATAATTAAACTCGGCATTAATATAAAACTTCAGTATGTGTGACGCAGATTCTAGCGATACTGAAAATTCTGAAATAGAAAATGGGGTGGAAGCTGCCTTATGCACATTGATTTCTCAGAAATCGAAGAAATTACACCCAAAAACTTATTCTCAATTTGATATTTGGAGTGCCGAAAAAAGGGATGTAATATTTCGGAGAAAGTTATTCTAGCGCATTTCCTCATAAGAAAATCAAGTGGTTATAGACCCAGAAAATTCAGAATATTTTCCAAGGAACAGGTTGAAAGGTTTATGAATGAGGCAGATGGTGAAAAGTACTTATTCCAAAAAGTTGTCTTGATTGTAATATTTGGAGCCTGTAGAAGAAAAGAATTAACTTGTTCACGTACAAAGAACATTGAAGATGCTATGTCGTTCATTAAAGTGACTATTCCTAATAACAAGACTAATGTTCCTAGATTAATTACAATAGCAGAGGGAAATATAGAAAGAGTCAACGTCCATCCACCATTGATCACCACTGATTGTACTAATGTACTATACAAGCTTTGGGTATAAATAGAATAGGTTCAATTCCTAAAAAGATTGCTGAATGTCTTAGATTCGATGCTCAAGAGACACGGAGGTTGGCGTTCGACTTCTGTGGCAGGCGATAGCAAGGAAAATTCTCGGGGAGAAAGGACATACGACTTCCATTATTCCAAAAACTCAGTGCACCAGCAGCAACGTAATGCAGGTGTTATCTTCTTCCAATATTGAACTTATATGAAGTGAACTAAAAAGGTTGTTTTAAGCGCATGAATGACAATCCAAACATAAATATTATCCAGCGATTTTACGAAAAGATATTGGTAGGTACATATAGAAGTGAATTGGAAATTACTGATTTGTCTTTATCGAATAAATCATAGAACCGCAAAAAATAGACGCCCCGGTCGAACTAAAAAATAATAGGGTCATGGGGGCGGCGAGACAAATGAAGGTAATTTAATTCTTCTGGTTGTGGACACCGGCCGACACGAAAACACGTGCGTAGGGGTGTATCTGGTAAAATGAAAAAGGGCGCAACGAAGCGCTGTTATTAGGGATATTAGCCATGTGCAAACAGAAATAAAATACACCGTAAACAGAACAGAAACGTAACATATGGCACCGAATTAAAAAAATCCCGCGGGGCTTGTGATTAATACATGCAAAGACAAACAGGGATGTTGGGATAAGGACGGTTTTTAATTTGCCTGGTGTAAAATTGATTATTCTACGTGTACACGATTTTTTTTGTGGTTCAACAGGACGCCTCTTTTGTAATAATTAGGGTGATCTATATTTTATACCCTTTCTATTACAGAGAGGGTGTAGATATTACTCATTTGGAAGACCTACTCTTAATAGAGATGTACTTAGTTTACACTTTCTTACCATTTCAATTGCTTCCTTCCATAAAGTAATATGTAAGTCTGAAGAAATTTACTGGAGTGGACCTTAAGGTTCTGTTTTGAAGTTTCTTCTTCAAAATTTATATGACTGATATTCCTCTTCATTAGTCTTCCGGGATATGTATTATTTGCGCTTTTTTATTAAGTTTGGGCAATGAAAATTATACTCAATAAATTGGGCAACTGTTACCAACAGAATCGGTAGAACATAAGACTTAATCTCAAGATCGTGGGTTCGAGCCCCACGTTGGGCGCCATTTGTTTACTAAATCAATTGTGTAATTGTTACCTACACATTACCAACAACTGTATTAGTAGTATTCGTATCTTTATTCATAAAATCTAAGGAGGAAATAATGCGTCAATACAACCTGTGAACATAAACAATGTAACAGTGATACAAAATCCCAATATTACTGCAACTGATAGTAATAAAACTATATACTACACTAAAAGCTTGCATTATATATTGCACTAATTTACAAAAAATTATTGCTTTTAACGCGACCAAATATCGAAAATTACGTCGACAATAAAAACAAATGTGTAACGTCAGCCGTGACGTATGACGTCTGAATTCGCGGTCAGTGGTCGCGCGGTTTAAGGCGTCAGTACTTAAATCGAGGTGACTGGATCGCTATGGGTTCGAACCCCGCCGATAAATGAATGAATTAATTTATTAGAACTAGGTAAGCAGTTTTTTATATATTTTTAGGTATTAACAACATAGTGTGAAACTAACTACTCTGTGGACAAAAGTTCCAACCAGCGTCAAATTACACCCACAATATCTATTCTTCCTTATTAGCTTTTATAACATTTTTTTACTGTATTAAAAAGGTATTTTATCGGTATCGGTCAGTGGTCGCGCGGTTTAAGGCGTCAGTACTTAAATTGAGGTGACTGGATCGCTGTGGGTTCGACCCCTGCAGCCTGTAGACCGTATATAACTTATATTTGTGGAGAGATTGGCACCCTCTCTGCGGGTATGTTAGGGTGGAAGAATGTTGGCTTGGGTCAAGGTGAGGGATTGATACCCGTTGACATTTGACTATCCCCCTAATTAATGAGGTTTTCCAAGTTTCCCTCATTCCTGCACTAAATGGTGGTTAGGGCCTACCAACGTAAGTCGTTCCTGGGCGCAAATGCGGCCTGCTTAATAATAATATGCCGCCCCTCTCCCGCACAAGTCTTCGACTTGTGGGCTAATCCTCGTTATTAGAATGAGGGGTAGAGATATTATTATTATTTATATTTTAAAAGCAAACTGCAGCCTTCTATGACGACATTTTTGTTATGCAGATTAACATGTTACAAGAATTTCAGTATCGATTTTGCATTAAAACTATCGTTACGGGAAAAAACATCATCATCGCTCTCCTCAGTTTAATCCAAAACTGAACCCCGTTTAAAAGATATCTCATCGGGAGCAGCCCCCGACTGTAAGCAATAGCAGATAATCTTTGTTCCACGTCAGTTAGCTTCGCCATAATCTTGTTTATTATTTGGGGGCGGCTGCCTCATCGGTCCCGCTTACACGGGAAGACAAAGGGCCGCCCAACAGTAAGGCACCGACTTTCTTTATAAAATGAGGCGGTAAGATGTTGATAAATGTTGGGTATAATGTTACAGATGGCCTAACGACGGAGGTCCGACAGGCTGTATTAATATTTTTCTAAGATTTCTTTAATGTGGAACGTGGTTTTGTCACGTCATCAGCAGGGGTAAGAAAAAATGTGATTTATTCCTACGACCCAATTTGTTTGTTTCTTTTTGGTTCTTGCTACGTTCTTGAAGTCGTTTTTATTCAATTAGTCGTATATGGTCTTTAACATATACAACAAAATATATACATACATCTCTTTTCTTATATGAAGCGTCCCCAATGGCATTATAATTATTTAGAGGAGAATAGATTTCTTCTGCCATATTTTATACAAACCACAGAATATGAACAGATTTAATTTTTATTTAAGTAAATATTAATTATTTACCATGTTTGATAAGTTTGTTATTGAATTTTTAAATACAGGGTGTCCGGTAAGTATATGGAATACTTTTGTGAGTGTATAGAGGAGATCAAAATAACACTAGTTTGTCATAATTATTTTTTCTAAAGTGGCCCTTAACGGAGGTACAGAGCCCTTAGCCAGCGATTTACCTTTTCGGATCTAACTTTTGAAACAACCTGTATAATTTAATGAAATTTTAATATTTTTTGTAGGCCATAAAGGCCCATAAAACCATACTACAGTAGATGTTTTATACTGTCAGGAAAGTCACCATACTCATTGGGCCAAAATTTTGACAGGTGTCATTTTCTAAAAATGTCAAAACAGAATTTTTAAATACTTTGGCCATTCCTCTATAAAAAAGGTACTCTGCATTTGTTTCGATAAAATTGACCGTTGTCGAAAAAAAGAGTTTCCGTATAACACGTCATTGAAATAATACATTAGAATAGGTACTGCAATAAAACAGCAGTCGTTTTTATGACGTTAAAAATGTGTTATTGACATGCAATAGTAAAGCACCAACAAATGTTCATGATTAACGTATGGGCGGGGATTATTGGGAATCATCTCATAGGACTGTGCCATGTATTTGCAACTTTTACAACAAAGCTTAAACGGTTTATTAGAGAATGTACTCTTAGAAATTAGAAATCAGATGTGGTTTATGCATGACGGTGCACCGCCCCATTTTAGCAATTTAGTTCGTCAGCACTTATCAAATACATTTTGTTGTCGATGGATAGGTCGAGGAACTGAAGCTGTGTAATTGGGTACGCTCTCAGAGATATGCGGCACACGATTTTACACGAAAAATATACTGCGAGCGGGGTCAGTCACTCTCTAGATTTTTGGCGGTTGGTTATAGATGAAATAAATGATGAACAAGGAGTGTAAGATTTAAAAATTGAAGGAAGAATAAAAACTTATTAACTAAAATACTTTACTATGTAATGATAAAAAACTATATAAATATAACAAGAGTAGCGAAAACAACAAAGATGAAAGTGTATAGTGCTATTTACAGATCGATACTGAAACACGTGCAAATTATGGGTATGAATTCAAGAAAGCAAAATACAACCAGTCGTTGAGTGACAAATTATAGATAGAGGCGCAACCTTAATGGCGAAATGCGTATACGATCTACAAGTTTAACACCCTGTATCTTGAAAACAAAGGCCCTAATAGAAAATATATATAGGGCAAAATGTTTTTAAAGTCTGACAAGAAATAAAGACCTTCATGTTTGACGTTCCGTTATGTTACACCGTGTTTTACAGTAGGGGTTTTTTGGGCCCGAGACTTGTCCGTCTGTCGACAACTGTTGTTAACGACAGTCAATTTTGAGTGTTCTGTGTGATTCAATGGTTTAACTAGCAAAGAAAACCTTCGTGAACAATAAGTTGTCGATAAATTGATGAATCTTAGAACCAAAGAGCTGCTATTACCTAATACTATCTTGGGACCAAAAGTGTATACCCATTTCGCCATAAGGTTGAGCCTCTATCTATAATTTCTCACTCAACGAACCAGTAGAAATAAAGTATTTCAGAAGGGACAGAAAGATAACTAGGCAGAGTTAGTGAGACGACTATAGATTATAGAAAACAAAACTGGTGGAGATAATTAAAAACAATGAGCATGATCAAACCGATGAGGAGAATATGGTAGTAGCCAAAAATAAAAAGATTAAAGGAGACGTAGGATAGCTGAAAAAAAAAATTGAACAATACATTAAAGGATGTAGAGACACTTGTGCACCTGACTGAAACCACAACACTACATTGTACAAATATAGGACTATTACATGATTTAGGTATTATTTCAAATAATGTTGTAAATCTCCTAAATATTTGTACAATTACATGAGATAACTATAAAATTACCATAAGTAACCTGGTAAATATTGCGCTTATTAAAGAGAAATTATATATTTCTTTGAAATTTTCCAGACATTTTACAGTGTCTCCTTAGAAAATTACTCTCACTTGCGCTTCATTGACGAAGACTAACAAGTCTGCAATAACATCATATAATTAAAAGTGAAATAAACTTCCTCTCCATAACCTTTGCAATCAATGTATCCCTCATTTTCACCGCTTGTTTAATTAACGTTCACCTTTAATATTTCCACGATTTAACCAAGGAAGGCAAACGTTACGTTTATATATCTGCGTCTCGCGCCCAACTTCTTGGCCTCATTAATTTCTTGGGTCTCTTTCTTGCGTCGCCTTAATACTATGTAAATTCCGCAGAACGGCCGAAAAAGAAAATTAATGGCCCAGACACATTTAAGCCCGACAACGATTTTTATTTACTCCTGTCCCTTTCTCCTTGCCGACCTTATTTATTTGTCCCGAAAAAACTATCCCGCTTTCTTCTCCCTGTTTCGTCTGAGACAGAGGGTGTCAGTGTCGTATAAATCATTTTGAAGGCCTAAGTCCGGGCTATAGATTAAAGGCCATTAATTCCGGCTTCCTCCGCCAGGTTCAGTAGATAGAGAAAGATTCTAAAGTCCAATAGATTACTTCTTTTTTTTATCATTTTTACATGAGGAGTTATATGGAAATTATTATAATTTTTCACTTAGAGCACTCATTTCATGCCTAATTTAAAACTGTAGAATTTTACTTGTAATTCTCTGAATAATAATTTATTTATTTATTATAATAATTAATATAATATGTTAATCTTGTAATTGAACAGAATAGGCGTCAATTTGTATGTATATGATATAACTTTGCATTTGGAAATATCCAACTGTAAGTTATAGAAGTTATACTTACACCAAGAAATTATTTTATTTAACTGACTCTAAAGGAGAATATAATCATCATCAACTGTTATGGAAGAACAATTGTTTAAATCATCAGCTGAAACCAGTTTATGACAATCAATATAATTTGTGAAATCATTATTGGAAATTGAAGTTAAATGAGGACCCAGATTGGAACCCTGAGGAACTCGGGAGTAATAGGCTGTTGACTATATCTAAATCCGCTGGAAGTAATATAATTAAAACGATTCGACAAATATGAGAAGTTATATGGAAAGTATTATATTTTTCTAGTTGGTTATGTCTAATTTGCAGCTGTAAAATGTTACTTGTAATTCTCTGAAAGTGTACGTTTATAAAGTCTGTGAGACACCTTACTCAATAGTGTCTGATACAATGAACTCTAGTTAAGCTATGCCTTTTTATTCCTAGGCTATATGAAGATAAATATAGGGCACTTAGACTTGGCGATTCGTGTGAATCTTACTGTTGTAACACAGCCAAAGCGGATTGTCCGTTTAACGAGGGAACCAGACGTTTTAGCCATCACTCATAATGAGTTTACAGATGTAAGTAAAGGTTGTCAATTTAAGAGACCAGTTTGTCGTCAAAGGTTCACTCAAATGAATAATTTATTGTTTCCATTCAAATAATTTCGGTTTACAGAGAAATAGAACTAAAAAAATCGCATATAATGCCCTCTGGCACCATCACAGAAAGAGAATATTCGATAAGAGACGTAGAAATTCTAGAAAACAAAGTTAGATAGTTTAAATGTCTTAGATTTGTATAGAGTTAGGGACGAGACCCTAAAATACAGATATTAGCCAATAACTACTTTTCTAAAGGGTGGAAATGAACCAAGTTTGTAGGTACCTCTGGGTAGGCAGATCCGTTCTCGTATCCAGGCAGTACCTATCTACCGTGGTAAATAAATTGTAATTGCTGAGAATTAGAGTAAAGTCATAAATCCGGTTCTCAAGGGTACTCCCCGTACTTTAGTGTGTCGCGTGCCATTTGGAGGTTCATAAAGTGTCTCGTTTAATATCTGTTGCAACAGTTGTTTTGTTCATTTCAGTTAACACTTTATCTATTTGTTTTTTTTATTATTATAAGAAACCTTTATGTGGAAATGTGGCGTTTTCTTTTTAATGAGCCCGAGAGCTGTCTTAAAGGTGTGACTACGAGACTCTGAATTTATAAAGCCCAACATTAGTAAGTAATAACATCTCACAGGTAATAAATTCAAATTAAATATAAATATTTTGCTCCCTTTCAATGGAATTAAGGTCGTTACGGTATTGCCCGCAACGACAATTAAATAACATCCCTCGTGTTATACTGTTTTTAATTAAATTCGTTATTCAATAAAGAAATTTCTAATTCAAACATTTTTTACGTGTACATTGTTTTGAATGGGGTGACTTTTCACATTACAAAAAATTTCAAAAAAGAAATATTTTTTCATTCCCATTTCTGTTATAAAATACTTAGGATATATGACATAATCTCCACAATTCATATTGTGAAGTTCTCAGCGTCGACAAGGGTAGCCAACATGGAACTTCAAATCCATGTAAATTAGATACTCTTCGTTGTGATATTGGGTTCTAACTTTTAGCAGCAATTAATTAATGTTAATGACTCTGTTCTATCTCTGCAGTAAATACTTAAGTGCATTTCATTAGATTCTTGATATATTTAATGACACTAATTTATACAGTAAGAGCATATATGAAATTAGTATCTATAAATATGCAGACATTAATTCTGTAGGGTAATAAATTGACATTCGATATTTAAATGATGCATTTTAAAGGTTTCCATTATTAGTTATGGTGGGATAGTTTTTGTTTCACTGTTGTTATGTGAATGTTAAGTTTCTATTTTTTATATATAGGTACCTAAGAACCTTGAAAAAAATTGCAATATAATTGTTTATTTCTATCGGCCTGCTTAATAATGCCGCCCCCTCTCCCGCACAAGTCTTCGACTTCTAGGCTAATCCTCGTGATTAGAATGAGGGGTAGAGATATTATTATTATTTTATAAAAATCTATGCCGTTACCGTTTGAAAATTTTGACGTGAGAAATATACAGGGTGAGTCAGTCATAATGTCATTAATTGTAACCACGTATTCGGGAGGCCTAATAAAGGCAGAAAATCGAAAAAAAAATATTTACTAGACTTTTAAAAACATACAAATCACCCTATAAAAATCAGTAACACGACGCTCCTAGTGGGCTACGAACTTTCTGATGGCGCACCCGACGACAATCTAATGACACAGACTTGTCGTATTAACCATGGATGCCACATTTACATACATAATATCGTCTAACACATCAGCGTGTTATTCAAATTTACCTCCATTTAGCACTCTGCATTTCCCGCACTTCTACCCCCCAAATTTGTAGATCATGCCACACATTTGGAGGGGGATGGAGAGAATACAAGCAGTAAGCAGGGTTGGGATTGCTATTACAATCGTAACAGATCTATTACAATTCATAGACTGTCATTACGCTATTACGACAAACCAGAAATTATGCTGGATCTATTACAAACTAAAGAAAACAGGTAAATTCTATTACACTTTTTCGGTTTTTTAATTTTAGTAATAAAGAGTACGTGATTGACAAATAATTCTTTTCTATGAGCCCTCTGCAAATAACTGATAACAAAAAATAACTGATTATTCGGTTATTGCAATAACCAAAATCACTCGGTTATCAGTTATATGAGTAACGAATTATGTTTGGATTTTTTTTCCACTGTTCACTAGGGTTGCCACCTTTTCATATGCTCAAGTAGGATAGTCTTATCTTTTATATTCTTCTTTTTACGTTCAATCGTTATTTTCAATTTAATGCAATATATAGTGCAAATATTTACTGTAGTATATAGTTATTTCTTATTCTCAGTTGCAGTTTTTTAAATATTTTTATGAAAATATAATGAATTATTCATTTGTTTGTATCACGTAAGTCGTCTGACTTCTTGCCGCCACTATAACAAACAACGAAAAACTGTCGTAGCCATAGATCAAAATAAAATTTTGTGTTGACGGAACAGTCGTAAAATAATTTTTGAAAAATTGAAAACAATTTTTTTTATGTAAATGCACCATAACGAAGATTTGTATTGTTTATTTTAAATATATAAATTTACCCATACGAAAAGTATATATTTATGTATTTAAAATAAAACATTTACATAAAAATAATTATATGTCTGGCTGCTGAGAATTCAAGTAACCATCACTCGAGTTATCAATCGGTTTTTGATATCACTTAAATACTCAGTATTCGGTTGTACTTACGAGTAATACTAAACATTCATATTTATTTGTAAAACGTAGTGAAAACGTAATATCAAAATTATTAAACTGTAATAACCTAACATACGAAAACATTTATTTATTATCTACATTTGTTTTTATTAACAAATAAATCAATATTTAAGAACAATTCATTCATGTATATAGATTAAAAAAAATAGTTTTACTACTTGTCGTTAAATAACAGTACAAAAACTAGGTAACTAGGTTATTGACCTAATAATACGGTAGGTCAAGGTCAAGATTAACTCTCGATAACTTAGATTAGCGGCGTGCCATTTCGGTCTTGGACAGTTTTCTGTCGACAACACGATGGTTTTTTATTACTTAGTATTTAAACACGAAACACTTTTCAGCTTCTCTTAGTAATAATTTACCCATTGGGTATAGGTTTTTTATGTAATGTACGTAAATGGTTTATTACTTGGTTTATTATTAGACACGTTGGAGTTTTGTTGGAGTCATAACAGTTACATTTGCTCAGAGAAAAATCGACACGTGAGTGTATGGGTATCGTTTGATTGAACCGTATTTTATTGGATATCAACATTTTTAATTATTATTGGCTGAAGTTGAACTGAACAAGAAAAAATGATATTCTAAAATAGTCAGTACAACCGTTTATTTGTGATGTCTAAAGGTGGGTAGGTACTATATAGAAAAATATTACAACTTGACAACATTGCATCAGGTCGACATCGAGATGAACTGTAAACTGTAACCGACCAAAGCTGTGACCGGTCAGTGACAGTCTGAAAAGAGGGTTTAAATAATGATTTGAAAATATTTTTTTCGGCGTAACTATGCATTTAGATTTTTTTTTAATCACGTATTCGCATTATACTCATTGTTCCCTATCTCCTCTTAAAATTAATGACATTATGACTGACTCTCCCTGTATACGATTTTTAGTTATAAATAATCTTAGTTCTTATATCCATTTTTCATACTCAATGTCGTTTATCTTTTCACATTATAATATAGGACATTAAAATACCAGTTAATATCATTTTGTTACAGAAGTCGTACATCATAGGAGATAGGAACCGCTACTACCGTTTAAAAAGTTAATTTGAATTAGTATAAGCAGAAGTGGTACATGTCCATTTTTACTAAAAGACGATGAGCTGTTTAAATAATCAGCTAAAATGATAAAAGTCCTGCACATAGGCTTTGCAGAATATAATGAAATTGAGGCATGGCTCTGTTTTTAAATTTAGCATTTTGATGTGGTGGAATCCACCAATGCACTGTTATTGTTTTTTTTTTCAGGAATTCTGATTGCTTACATACATTATTTTTTATAGTTAAAATGAAGGCGATTCTAAATAATAGCAAATTTTACTCATAACGGGCCTTTGAGTGACGTTGTAGAATTATTTCACACCATACATTATTCTGAACAAAAAATTGAGAATACATTGTTTTTATTTGAGAGTCCATTTTACAGATATAAATTATTTTAAGTTGAAAAACATTGTTCTTCGACGGCCCATATCTCAAACACCTTTGAACCCACAACGATGAAATATTGTACAAGGGGGTTTCTAAAGGTCCTGATTAAGAATATCTTACTAGTTTTCTTCGAAAAAATTCGCTAATACTTTTTTTTGGAAAAAATCGACCCCCTTTCTCAATCTTAGAATCGGACGCCTCTGACTATAGTCAAATATGGCTACGTCTAAAGACTCACTTTATAGCTTTATGTTCACCACCAAATTTTCAAAGTATTCGGATATCATATGAGAGAGGTACCAGGGTGGCTCCATGAAGAGTGGGACAAATTGTATAAACAAATAGGTCCTAAGTATTAAGAAAAAAAAATTATGTATTATGCACTAGTTGAAAGCCATCTAAGTTATGGAACTGTAGAATGAGAATCTGTGGATGAGATCGATAGTAATGATATTAGTATAATATAGAGGAGAACTATGAAAATCATACTTAATAGAGAAAGTATATATAACACAGATTTATTACTTAGGGGTTTTAGACAGGTTTTAGCAATTGTTTTACTTTAAAGTTGCCTTAAAGGCGCATGCTGAAAGAAACTCATTGAAAAGAATAAGCCACGGTCACAGCACTCGGTCGAGAATCAAAGATATACTGGTTCCCATGATGCGCTCCACAAATTAAAGTTTGACGGTTTTGCTTCAAGAAAGTAGCCCAGTTGCTCATCCATTTCCAGTGCTATCGCAAGGCAACGCCGACGTTCAAGACAATACCGCATAAATCATTTCGGAGGCATATTCCGTGGCTGCAGATTAGAAACTATTAGTTTCAGTTCCTGGCGAGCTTAGGAGATAGCCGACGATTTTCGAAGCAAACCATCTGCAACCTTCTAGCGGCCGGCTATTTGTCAAATTATGCAGCTGGATGTCCGGATTATGCCTAGGGTATCCCTGCCGGCTAAGATTTACATTCTGTGTACTTAGGACGTCTTGTAAATGGCATTGCCTGTTAGCGTTGAGATGCAGGGAGACGTCTGCGTCTTCAGAATGACGGTCCCTATGCTTGTTGGCGATCGATTTAGTGTTAAAATAAACCAGGCCCACTAAAAACCTCTGTACGGGGCCACCTAATCAACTTGAAACTTATGTATTATACAGGGTGTTCGGTTGCTACCCAAAAATTAGGGAAATTAATCTTAATACGTTTAAGTATGCAGGGAGCGCATTCGCAAAACAGATGACAGCCATTTAGTATGTAATAAAAATGGTTTAAGAACAAGAAAGTTATTGTAATACCAGAAGATTCAAAAAGGTAAATGTTTATTTCAATTGTACAAATCTTAATAGCTTATTATCCTTAGTTTCCATAGCAACTGTAAATGTAGATCAACTGTCAAACTATACGTTCGAGTCTCAGTTAAAGTGTAAAATAAGGTGCAAATATGCTGAACGGCTGTCTTGTTTTGGTGAATGCGTTCCCTGTATATTTAAAAGTGTTAAGATTAATTTCTGTAATTTCTAGAATATTTATCGAGAAACTCTTCATAAGATCTGAAAGAGCATTGCTTAGGTAAGTTTTTAATATTATCTGAATAAACCTACACATCAAGGTTTAAATAAAATCCACGTTTAAATTTGACTCTTCGCTTTTACAAAGTAGAAAAACCATGTTTATGAAGTTCTAGATAAGTAACGAAGCCACTCTGGGTTAAACAATTTAAATAATCCAATCATTCCTAATAAAAAGAAGTATAGAAATATTTGTTATATAAACGTTTGTTTTTCTTCTACACTTCGATAATTATTGTAGAAAAGCAATTAAAAAAATGTTAAAAAATGAATTATCACAAATATTGTAAGGCTTGGTATATAGATAAGTTTGTTTCAATCAACTCAAAATCAAGTATTCTATCACCTCCTAAAATTATTGTAATGTCTTGCAAGACACTCTGTATAACGTATTATGAAACTTGCTCGCTTGTAAAACTACCCAAATGAGTTTAAGAATAAAATATATTTAAAAAAAAAGTTAATCAAGAAGAGATAATCAAACAGTTACATACATATACCTACATTGCTCCGTACTTGGAAGTCAATACTCAAGTTCCCGTACGCTCGAAGAGGAGCAAAATATGCATGAATTACACCTGCAACAGGAAGCTAAAATTGTATGGAGCTGGGTTAGGAACAATAACCGGGTTTTCGTATGTGTGGTTGCGATGTTATTATTTGCGTAATTTATGCCTCAGTCTATCCTGCGATATTTAATTAGGTCGTTATTTACCCTTTCCCGTTTCACCGGGTATAACGATGATGCTTTTAAAGTTAGGGTAGCACAGGTGAAGTAATATGTAAATTTTACCGGTGATACGGTACGATTTAAATGGGTTTTGATTTTCTTATTGTCTAAAGATGGAAGGACAGTATACATATATAATTTGTTAATGTTATATAAAGAATATATGTTTCCTTTACAGGCCACAATACGAAATTGCAAAATCTATTACTTTTTCATTCAACGACCGGTGGAGATGACTTGTGATTAAATTTGCTAACTAACCCATTCCAGCTCAATCTTACATTATACTGTAATTTTGCAAAAATTTGCTGCTTTGAGTTGCTGCTTAACTATTGAGATAGATAATACCTTCAATTAAAAGTATATTCTTTAAATTGGAACATACGTTACTGTGTTATTACCAAATATTTCTCTTCGGTTTTCACTGTCGGTAAACCATACCTGAGGTTTAAATTGACGGGCTATTGTTGTGTTTAATCTACTACTACATGTTGAATTGTTTTGCCTAGGTAACTGACCTACGTCTCTCACAGAATTAATGTACACTCTAACCATAGTTAAGAATATTAGATATTCCTTGTTATTCAGATAGCATCTGCGGAGGCGGATTTGCTGTCAGAACACTAGGGTCCTTAGTCGCAGTGAAGCTTTTACGGAGGCACCATTGAAGATGCCTATGATAAAGAGCATCGAATCATTTGAAAACATTGATTGCGATCAGTTACAATATTACGGGTTATGTCAAAGAGCACCTCCTCAGGTGCAACAGTTCTAACCGTAGCACTTATAATGTAATAGGATTTGAAACCGATATATGGACAGACTGAGGGATTTTGATCAGTACGAGAACAATGAGATAAAAAAATGTAGTTAAGGCTAGGGACGTTCATTGCTGCTATCACTGGCGGAAATCAATTATCTAGGCTTCGACATAGCAACCCGGAGACGCTTAACTATGTTTTCATTGTTCATATAGTTGTGGGATATTAAGCAAATGACAAGTGTTTATGCTATGAACCTATGTTTGTTCGGCATGTTTTCCATACCAATTGCAATCATGTTTCAATCTGTACCTATCTACTTTAATGATAATGTTTAGAGATAAAGTTCAGTATACTTTACATTACTGTAGCTGAGTTCCTTGCATAGTACGTTTTATTGAAAGACGGGCAAGTATTTGGAGTTTTAATAGCTCCAATTTTGACATCTATGATTACCATACCGTATATCCATAAACAACTGTATCAGTAAATCTTACCATAGTCGTGTACAATCAGTTTAGAATGCGCATCTTCAGGTGTTACCTGCTTCTGCTTTCGTAGCTATTAAAGACACTTCAGGTGTATATGCAATTCAAACATTATTTTTTTATGTGAAAGGTGTAAGTTTCTCCTGATTTCCTCATAGACTTCCTTGTTACACCATTCTTCCACAATTTTCAAGGTTCGTTGCTTACCGTCTGAAATAATTTCAATACATTTTTCCGTGACGTATGACTATGTCATTCGCATGTCTTTAGATTGGAACTTTTCTCATTTAGTTTACTTAGGTGGTAATCTACAACCAAATCTCAGTAGATAAGACATAACTGAGCATAACTTTGGGATAAATATTTCCACTGTTTCACCAAGCAATACCTATTATTTATTCAACTATGGGCGTTATGCCTATGCCATCCACAGAAACTTCATTGCTTGGAAGATGCGATCAAATGATTCTTTTGCAGTTAGCTATTTCCTTGCCTCTGTAGTTTCTATTTTTCACAAGTTTTTCTTTGATTGGTTCGTTTATTATTAGTAACTGAGTTATTATTCCAACAGGATGTAATCCCAATTACAGGAATAAATAAAAGTACAATAATGAAAGAAAGAAATAAAATAACATCAATCAATAAAATAAATGATCATTAATAAGTAAAATTCACACAAAATCTAGTAAACAAGGTTATCCTAATTACGAAATATAATTACAAACAACGTTTAAACTCTCAGTATAAATATCAAATTTGGATGCAATTATATTAAATAAACTACACATTAAAAACAATGGTAAATTTGCTAATGCATTAATGCTAGAATTGCCACAGTAAAAAAGTGTCGGTTTTCTAGAATTGCCACGTGAAACGCGAAAACGAATCTGACTTAAAAGTTCAGAGCAATCACCTTTGCTGTTCAATAAGTTGCAAAGATAATTAACCAGTACAACATCATGACGCACATCCAGAGAATCTAAGCCGAAACGTTTTAAAAGACTGACATGCTCAAATTATACGGGTGGATATAAGCCATCTTGTAAAAAAGCTAGAAACTCTAAAAATTTCCTATGAACTGACTCCAATCTTTGCTTGTACGTTGTATATAGGATACTATATAATGGAAGCATACTTAGATCTAATAAGTGAGCAAAATAAAATTTTAAATTTATGTATGTTTAAATGCCGTGCAATTATGGTATATAAGTTTGAAGTGCAATTGCTGCAACATTATTGATATACTCGACAATTGAGTAATTGTGAGTAATAAAATTAATTTTACGCGAAAATGGCATTGCTTTACACTTGGAGATATTCACAGACAAAGGATTATATTCACACCAATTCTACATGCGGTCTAAACAATGCTGAAGATAAAAACAATCAGATAAAGAACCCTTTTATTGCAGGGTATAACTTGAAATCATCAGCAAACATCAGTCGATTACATGAGACAACATCAGTAAGATCATTAATGAAAAGTAAAAATAAAAGTGGCCCTAGATTAGAGCCCTGTGGCACACCAGAAGATGGAGAGAACGAACGGGAAGTGAAATTTAAATTTCTGACCATGAGTTTTTGAAAGATACGATTCAAAGACCAAACCGATGTAGTTTTGCTAGATAATCTACCTGATCAATTGCTTTTTGAAAATCGGTAAATATTACATCAACTTGCCCTCCATTATCCAAAACTTCAGATATATATTGTGAAAAAACGGCAAGGTTAGAGACAGTTGATCATTTCTGCATAAATCCGTGCTGATGTGTAGAAATTAGTTGTTTAATGGTGCGAGAAAGAGAGAAATCGGTCTGTAATTCATTATATCATTGCGATTCCTTTTTTTGGATATAGAAAAAACGTACGGCTTTTTCCAAAGGGATGGGAAAACAGATTGTTTTAGAATACAGTTAAATAAAATACATAAAGGCTCAGCTAATACGAAAGCACAATCCTTTAACATAAAATTTGGGATGCCACCCACCCAAAAAAAAGAGTCTTTAGCTCGTCTAAGATTTCTTAAAATATCTTCCTGCATGATAGTTGGAATGATAATAGGTACACCCAAATCTTTCTTATTTACAAATCTGTAGGGGTTAGTTTGTTGAGAGGTTTAGTTGATTGAGACTGTATAAAAACACTCTTAAAAAAGTACCAATTTACTATTTCAATAGGATTAGAAATCTCTAAGTCACCGCAGATTTTAACAGGTGGGATGCGTGACACAGCGAAGGGTTCTTAGAAATATTTGCTTCAGTGTAATTTAAGAAGGATTTATACCTCTTGTTGATAATACGTTTGCAGTTAGAGCGATACCGACTAAATGAGTCTTATATAATTTTATAATGTCTATAACCAGTGGACTGATATATACCGTCCTTTCTGTAAAGAAGTCCTATCTCACATATCCATCAATACCGATTTTTACGAATTTACTTTCACTATTATGAAATATCTTAGTTTTAAAATGATTCCTTCTCGTACACAACACCGCAACTAAAATGTATCCCGTATCGATTTGCCAGAATAAATTTTGCTCGCGATCTCAGTATAGAGGTCAGGAAATTCAACATTAACTTCAAACGTACCGACCTCCAATTTATTCCTGTGCCGGGACGCGATAATTGAATGACAGCGGAACGTGTGAACGTAAATTCGATGCGACACGCGATCACCGAATAACATTAGGCATGTAGATTATTGTCAAACCGATGGCATCCGATAAATTGCTTATTGTGTGCTTATTTACTGTGACAACTGTCGATGTGTGGTAATAGAAATGTGGATCATTTTGTGGAATCAATTTTTACTTCTGTTATTTAAGTTGTCCTCGTAATAATACTTAAAATGTTATAGTGTTCATAATATAAAACTTATTATAAATACGAGTATGCCTAAGAATACTCTTGATAAGCCTTTCAACCTATTCCTTGATAGCCACTTGATTTCCTTTTAAAGGAAGCACAAATATTGATAGATTTACTGACTTTGAAATGTAACAAAAATGTAAATTTTAGCTACGGCCTCGAGTGTCCATATCTATTTTGCTAGGACAGTTCGCCAAACTTTCGAATTTTTCAAATATACCAGAAAATTTATAATTTTTAATTATTAATGTTAATAATTCTGATACATAACGCAGTTCTAACACCATCTCTAGATTTAGTAATTATACGAAAACTTTTATGGTGTGGTCTAATAAAATATTGCACTGAAAATAATTCTGCTGGTATTGTAACAGATAAAGAAATATAAAGCCTTACCCAACTTTTATTCACGAAAAGTTTCTTTAATAAAACTTAAGATTACAACCCAAAGAAACCTACGTACATTGGTAAAGGATTTTTTTTTTGTACAAAAAATAAATTAGTTTCCAACGTTTATATAACTGCTACATATTTTCCTGCAATTATTATTTGCTTTTTGTTACAGGTATGCCCGATGTGGAACTTTCAAGAAAACGTGTGCGATGGCCAGATCTGGTAACTAAAATATGCATAAGGCAATTTAAAAATGCTTCTATGTTTTCTCATTTCAAGCGAAACTAGACAGACAATAATATTTATAGTAGAAAAACACCGCTTCTGCGTTATATCTGAAAATATTTGTATTTAGTTGGATTATTATTATTAATTAAATCTATCTGTCTCTAAAACAGAAAACATCATATTTTCTTTAAGAAACATAAAAGAATGTAAACATCCAAATTCTGTCAAGTTTCTGGGAGTCTACTTGAACCCTAAATTGTCATGGGATCGCCATACCATTTCTGTCTATAACAAGGTCTTCAAAAATTTATTCCTGTTGCACAGTCTAGCTCAAAAGGTATCAACACCTATTTTAATTACAGTATACCATAGCCTTATCCACACGGTAATATCTTACGCTATTCTGATCTGGGGGCATGCAGGCACTGCTGTTAACGTATCCTCTCTACAAGGAAAGACAAAAAGAATAATTTCCGGCCTCGGTTTCAGAGATGACTGTAAAAGTAAAGGAGGAAGGCCTCTAAGGCCGGTTTTCGGCTCCTATTGTTTTCTTAAAAAAAAAAAAAATTTTTGCCAGTAAGTATAGGTCATAAACAGTCTATTTGACCATAAATAGAACCTCAAATACCCCCCTCCACCCATATTCACTCCACAGTCCCTATGATAAAATAATAGGGACATAAACATAAACGCCTTGTAAGTGACTAACTATTTGCCAGACTACTACCCTTGAGCCCTTTTACATATTAATTCACTAATACCCTGCCCCCCCCAAACAGTACCCCTCCCCCCTCTGATTTTATTGAAACTACTCTTAGCGTTACCCAGAAACAACGACGTGGACGTGGTAGGTATTTGTTTCTTTTGGGGTGCTTTATAAATAAAAATCAGCGGGGGGTTACTGTTTGGGGGGGCAGGGTATGAGTGAATTAATATGTAAAAGGGCTCAAGAGTAGTAGTCTGGCAAATAGTTAGTCACTTACAAGGCGTTTTACTACCCTATACTTTTATCATAGGGACTGTGGAGCGAATAAGGGAAGGGGGTGGGGTATTTGAGGTTTTGCTTACGGTCACATTGACTGTTTATGACATATAGTTAGTGGCGAAAAAAAAACAAAAGGGGCCGAAAACCGGCCTTAGAGGCCCTCCTGCTTTATTGAATTTAAGATTTTAACCGTTCCGTGTATAAATATTTTATGGTGTTTACTGCATGTGCTGAGTGATGTAGATGCTTAAACCACAAGTAGTGGGACCCATTCTTATCAAACAAGGAGTAGAAATATTTTACAAACTACTTACCTTTGACTGAATAAAACAAGAAATGGCACTAATTATTGGGGTATTAAATATTATAATGCCTTACCTGCGCATATCAAAGCTTTAAATATTAATTCGTTTAATATAAAATTAAGCAGTAGCTTTTGAGTAAAGCGTTTTCTAGCAATGATGAATATCTTGGTATTAATCTGTCAACAATATAAACTTTATAAAGGCATTTTATATCTTTGTTTTATATTAATTTGTAATTTATATTCTTTTCGATAATTTTTTTAGTTATATTTTTATTTACTAGTCTCACTATTCATATTGGTTTTATTACTATATCTGTGTTGCTAAATTTATTTTAGTTATTGTATTTTAACATTTTTATGACTATATTCCTATTAAGCAATTTTTATTTTGCTATTTGACATCTGTAATTACTTTTATATGTGACACCAATAAATTGTTACTACTACTATTACTACTTTCATACGTAGGCTACAGTTTGGTATAATCGATTTCGTTCCAGACATTCGATTGCCAATTCAAAATCTAAAAATTCATTGCTAAAAAATTTTCTGCTTCACTTTCTCAATTTTTGAAAAGTTTTCCACCGCTCCTTTCATTCCTAGGTTCTTTGAAAAAACAGAGATTCAACGATATTGTTCTAACGCCATTATCCATCTCCTTTAAGGATTCCAAGGAGGAACTTAAGCTTTTAATTTACGTCGGCGGATTAAAATTTATCCATTCTTAAAGGGATTTCACGATTTATTTCACATCTTGATTAAAAAGAATTTTTTGCTAAAATTTAAATTTGTCGTCGCTGAAATATTCCGGAGTGCCACTCATTCCTTTCTCAGGGTAAATGGGAGACTCTAAGTTTGGAAGACCGAATTTTTATTGAAACTAAAATTAAAATATCATTATAATTGCAATTTTAATGGTTCTACTATTTGAGCTATTGGATATACCATCAAGCTAGAGGAAGAGTTTCTATGACAGAAATATTTATTCTTCAGTATTTTATAATGCTTCTACAGTTACAGAAATTATTTTAGAATTTTTAGAACACTATTGAATCTTTTTCCAAATATCTGTCTTTAATTATTATTTTTTCTTTAGTTTTATTGTGTTTTTGCCACACTTTTGAAAAAATAATAAAGATTAATTAAATAAGCTCTTGTGCCAAACGGAACAGTCAAGGGTTATTTTTGAAACTAAGTTTGCCTAACCAAAAAATCTCACACTGAAAAAAGCAGATCAGTAAAAAATAACAAAAATCACATCACTATCGCGCACTTCCGTATTATTGACGTTTCGAAAAACTCTCTGTTTTCGTTCTCAAAATCGTAGTAATAATATTAAACCTATGTCAAGTTTGACAGTTTAAAATTTGTTTATCTGCTTCCATAGAGATGTTAAATGATTTTTATTTTATTGTTACTTACTTCTTCTTGATATAACATTGTTAGTTCATTTGATTCAATTAACATAAGTTTGCTTTTTATTAATATACAAATCATATTCACACAACCAACAACAGTAAATAGTGTCAAGATCCTTATTTGAATTAATTACACAGCACCACAAGAAAGGTGATCCACTAGACCTATATATTCTTATGTAGTCGATTACTCTAAGTTCAAGGTTATTTCAAGGTCAGAGAAAAAGATATATATGCTAGTGCATCAACGTTTTGGGGTCGCTGCATTCGAATCTGGGATCCATATAATCCCATCGCCCTAGGGTCAATGTCATTCCAAGATTAAAGCTAAATATAGATATGTAAGTGGACCAGACTATCTCACATTTATGTTTTTGAGGTCGGTGAATCGGAATCCGAGATTCATTTAACCTTATCAAGTCAGCTTCATAGTTATTCCAAGGTTAAATCGAAAGATAGCTATGCAAGTTGGCAAAATCATCGTGCATTTATATTTTTGGGGTCTTAAAGTGTTTACATCGTGATTGAAGAATATTGCTTAAAATGTAAGTATTACCTATTAATGAACAAACTTCTTGAAAAAATTTACTAGAAACATGGAAGGTACCTAAATTAGTGAGGATTTATAAGTTGTCAGTATTTTATTGAGAAATCTATTAGACTTCACAAATTATATGTGCTTCTTATGTGAATGGGATAGTAGATATCCAAAAAATCTCTATGTAGTAAGAGAATGGCCAAGAAGAGTTTTATTTCAACCATGTAGTAAGCAAATAAAAACAATCGAAACACATTTGTTGCTCATCCTGATTTGAACTTTTCACATCAAATTAAGAGTTAGGAAACAATGGGAAGTTCTTAATAACGAAGGCGGATGCTATTACGAAATGTTCTTCTCTATGTCACATGCAAAATTTCGAGAAAGAATATTCAATGCATCTCAGATTCGCAAAATGATGAGAGACGATGTTTTTGACATCAAAATGAGGAAAGACGAAAAAGCGGCTTGGCTGATACAGTCAAATGAGATTTCAGATCCTACCTTCAAAACATAAATCTACGATTGTCTTGTCTGGTTGACTTTCATATCTGTCTTTACATTTGAGTTTGAAATAAACTTAAAGCTGATCTGATGGAGTTAAATGAGTTCCGATTCAGATTCAACGACCTCAAAAACATAAAAGGATGACGGTCTGATTCATTCTCATAGCTATCTTTCGATTTGACCTTGAAATAATCCTGAAGCTGACCTGATGGGATTAAATGAATCTAGGATTCAGAGTAGGCGACTCCAAAGTCATAAATTAGTGTATGATCGTCTGGGCTCCTTGCATACCTTGCTTTCATTGATTCGAGTATATAAATATATAAGAATATATGTATAAGTCTAGTCAGTCGAACAGACCACTTTCTTTTTTTGGTGCTGTGTTATCAAATATGTTATGGTTGCAATCAGAAATAATCAATATTGTATCATCCACAACCGTATAAATGTCACAAAATTCAACATTGCTAATAATATTATTCACATACAAAATGAAAGGGGGATATCCAAGAACCGTCCCTTGTGCAATTGCAAAATCATTTACAATATGTGCCTATATGATATTTCCAAATTTTACACTTTGTTTCCCATTAAAGGTGATTTAAATCATTTCAAAACATTATCATTAATATTTTACACACTCCTTTAAATAATAAGTCTCTGTTTATTGATTTGAAAGCTCTGCAAAAAATATGTGTATTAAGCTGGAACCCCCCTCAACGAAAACAAGATTCGGACCTATCAAGGATTTTTGTGCTAATTATGTGCTAATTTGTTGTCGCATTTTTTATTTTTGTGCTCATTTAGTTTGGCAGGAATTTGAAATATAAATGGGGGGGGTCCAGCTTAACGTTAACCTAGACCCCTCCATATCGAAAAATATATATAGAGGGTTCGAATCGACGAAACAACTACATCAGAATTTTGTGCTATTTTGTTGCTCTAATATAGCTAATATAAAATTAAGAAAAACATTTTAGAAAGAAATTTTGAATGCTATTCAATACGGTGAACTTTCCATAATATAGTTTTAGGAGAAATAAGTACGTACCACTCGACCTATCATCTAATCAAATTATATGCAGTATATGCATACTTGTCTAAAAATGTGAAAAACATATTTTTTTTCTACTTTTAGAAATAATGTAACTTGATTCTCTAAGGAAGGGGATACTGCCAAACTGTTTAAGAATTTGTCGCTACAACGATTTTTATATCTATGCCTTTTTTACACCTAAATCTTTAGAAAAAAATGAAAAACAGAATTTGTTTATAAATATAAATAATATGTATTTAGGTAACGGTGGCTACGGTACCCGAAATATTCTGTCAATTTTTTTTTTAAAAAAATTGTTGCTACTAATATTTCTATTTCAAAATGTTCATTACATCCTAGTTTATCGGAAAAGGTGAGAAACTTAATTTGTTGCTACTTATAGAGCGTTGTAATTAACATTTTTAGGTAGTGGTGACTGGAACTCAAGAAAAATACTCCTAAAGCGTTAAAAAATTTGTTGCTACAATGATTTTTATTTCTATACGTTGTTTACACCTAAATCTATAGCAAACTATGAATAACAGAATTTGTTGCTAGTTCCAAAACGATCTACGAAATATAATTAGGTAGCGGTGGCTAACGGCATCCGAAAAATTCTGTCAAATTGTCAAAAAAATTTGTTGCTGTTAAGATTTATATTTCATTATGTTCCTTACATCCTAATTTATCGCATAAAGTGAAAAACTTAATTTGTTGCTACTTATAGAGCGTTGTAATTAACATTTTTAGGTAGTGCTTAAAAGTACCATCAAATTCTGTTTCTCACATTTTTCCATAAGTTGCATATATTGCATATAATTTGATTAGATGGTAGGTCGAGTGGTACGTACTTATTTCTCTTAAAACTATATTATGGAAAGTTCAACGTATTGAATGGCTTTCAACATTTTTTTCTAAAATGTTTTTCTTAATTTTATATTAGCAATCTTAGAGCAACAAAATAGCACAAAATTCTGATGTAGTTGTTTCGTCGATTCGAACCCTCTATATATTTTTTTCAGGATGGGGGGGTCTAGGTTAACGTTAAGCTGGACCCCCCATCATCAAATTCCTGCCAAACTATACGAGCATAAAAATTAAAAATGCAGCAACAAATTAGCACATAATTAGCACAAAAATCCTTGATAGATCCGAATCTTTTCGTTGAGGGGGGTTCCAGCTTAATACACATGCAAAAATACAGTAATTATTTATCCTTTTTCTATGGATTTTAATCATGTATCATTAACACTTATTCCTACAAACTCACAAGAACAATTAGATCTGAAACCAGGTTTGCTTTAATTATTGATTTTCTGTCGGAAGGCTTCTAGCCGATTTTTAACCACCCTGTTCTCGTTCAGCTATTGGAGTTTTGTTTGATAAATTCATTAAAAATATTGTCATGGCATCAGTGATTTAATCCTATGTAACATGTTTCAAACTACTGCCTTATCTGCCTAAACGTGTTTTCTGAATCAGTTATTTTATGGATTGCGTAAAAGATGGAAGATAAAATGCAACCGACTTCGTTCCAAAGTGACTCGAGGTTAGCAAGTTCATTTTTCCAGACGGTCCGCCTAAATACAGAAAGTTGGAATTTGATTAATGCGATTAAATTCAGCATAGAGTTTACTTTGGGTCCTCCAATCGCATTAACTTTTTCTCTCCAGTGTCAATTTTCCAGCCGTAGTTGATCACTTAAAAATGCTCGGCCTAATTACGGCGGGCGTTCTGTCTCCTTTCCCACGCCGAAAAAGAACTGAAATTATTTACATTTCCTTAATTATGCTAAAGCGACATAGTTTATAACTGATTTAAATTTCCATTTCATTATTTACTTCTACCGGGCTTAATTTTAAACAGGAATCCTTTGATTAAGCTGACAAAACGCCACCGGGAGGTCGTTCCTCGTTAGGGAATAAATTTGCAAAAATTATTTCTTTTCAAGGGGATTTTGCCGTTTAGAGGACTGTCATGTAGAAACTTCGTTATGTGGGGGATTTTAATTTATTCCCCCACACAAAACACCATAATCATCAGCTTTGTTTCGGTGTGAAGTACTCCTTCTTGGCGAACCAGAGAAGGGTGAAAATTGAAATACACTTTTAAGGCAGTAATAAATATTAGATAGTGGTAAAAAAGACTATACAGGGTGATTCTGTCATAAAGTCGTTAATTCTAACCAATTATTGGGAAAGCTTAACAGAGAGAAAATCGAAAAAACTAACACGTAGCAATTTCGGATTTTTAACAGCTATAATAACGTTTTCGAAATAAATCTTATAAAACGGCATAAGTAACAAAAACATTATAAGAATGTTTATACATCAACAATACGACGAAAATTGCCACCATATTATAAAGCACTTCATTCGCTATAAAGATTTTCTAAGGTCTATTTAATATAATATATTTATAAAACATTTTAATAAGAGCTCTATTTTGTTTCATTAGTAGCTATAATACGACATTTTTGTACCATAAAATTTATTAATAAAACTGTATTATTAACTGTATCATAAAGTTATGAGAAGTGAGAAGTCGAGCCACTTAGGCCGAGCAGGAAGTTGCAGACCAGTTACATCTCACCTGCACTCGATTAATATGTGAACCTACATATGAAGGAACAGCCAGTTCAATTGTCGGTCATCTCACCTATGGCATACTGATGAGGGCTAACAAGCCCGAAACCGGTCTATGTCTGGTAGAGTAGCCGACAAGGGTTCTTGGCTGTTCACACAGATACTGCAGGTGTAATTCAATGCCGGTCGAGGCATTAGCCCGCGAAGTAGTTGTTTCCTACAGTATCATTTATAGATTTAATGCTAAGGTCGCTTCCTGCAAGTTGAGCCGGTTAGGCCGAGCAGTAAGTAGCAGACCAGTTACATCTCACCTGTACGTATTTTATCAATTACAGAGGTATTATGTTCAGCCTTTGCAGTCTGTCCTTGTCTAACTACTTTATATTTTTTATCTTCTGTAGTTCTAATATTTTTTTTTACATATAATTTTGTACAAATTTTGATGTATTAGATTATTGGCGTAGTTACTCGTTCTGTTTACTTTATTACATTTTGTACGTCTTAAATGATGATCATGCATGTCTTTGTCTACGAAAGTAACTTAAAAAAAAGACTTTTAGGTTTAACCTAAATATCGCGGTTCCTAAAGATCGCCATCCTTTTCATCATTCAGTTATATTCTTTTTTTTTCCTGATGTTGACTATTATCCATGCTTTCTACATTTATGTGATCTCTAAATTTAGCAATAGCTTCAGATTTTCTTTAATTTTTTTGATGATAAAACCGAAGTGGAAGCCTTCAGAAATTTGCTTTCATCACTGCTTAATTTATTTTTTGTAATCATATAAACAGTTTTTCAGTCAACCTGTGCTTGATTATTATGTACATAATGGAATAATTTTAACGAGTTCAACGAATTAAGTTCCATTATCGCAAATTATTTTTGTTGCATGCCAAAAACTTCATAATCGTAGATTACCCGACACTAACTTTATTTGTTTCTAAACTTTTAATCCGGTTATTATGTCTGCGAAAACTCCCGCTGTGTATTTATACAAAATGCCACCGTATTTATATCAATTTTATGAAGCGAGGCTGGAAGCCTGAGCCTAATTTGAAAATCCCGACTTTCAAAAGTTAAGCCTCGCCTGGCGATCCGCAAATTGGGCAAACGCGCTCGAATTGATTTATATTTTTTTCCCTAGAAATATATTTTTAACTGCCGCGCGATATTTTTCAATCAGCGTGATTCATGATCAGTCTTTACGAGCTTCCTGGTTTTAAAATGTAATTAGGCTATCGATTTTCTATTAAGCTGAAACTAAACCTATTAATAAACGTTTATCACTACTAAAATTACAAATTCCAAACCTGACATTAATATACAAGGTGGCTCGCTACGATTTTTTCTTTAAGTATTTTAATTGTCCAACAGTAAATTAATCAATTACAGGAAAATCCAAAAGAAGTAAAATTATGAAGAAAACTTGATTAAACAAACTGATGTCTATCACCGCGATGGACGTGAATAAAGGATTAGTTCTATCTATAGAAGTATGAAAAGTAGACCAATAACGGTTTGACGTTCTAAGAACGAGAAAGTTCAGTTGGTTAAGAAGTTCTGGACAGTCGTTCTGTAAGAGACAATGCTGAAATTTAAGAGAATAGTAGCGTCATCTAAAATCTAACGAATTAAAACCGAATCGACTAAGTAGTTATGGTCACAACCATGTTCAGGATATCTAACTTCAATGTGATAAACTGTTGAATACTGATTACATAAATAATATTGTACTGGATACAATTCATGAATACAATATATTCGAGTAATACGCAGCACTGAAAAGCCATTGAATTATCCTATTGTTGGCATTATTTCTAATTATTTTATTGAATACCGTTAGTTAAAAGTATTCAATACTGTAATACTGACTACACAAATACTCTACTGAATACAACTCATAAATACAACGTATTCAAGTAATACACAGCTCTGAAAACCTAAAATTTTCTACTGTTGGCATCCTTTATAATTATTTTATTGAATACCGTCAGATAAAAGTATTCAATACTTAAATACTGATTACACAAATATTGTACTGAATGCAACTCATGAATACAATGTATCCGAGTAATACGCAGCTCTGAGAAGTCATTAAATTTTCCTACTGATGGCATTCTTTCTAATTATTTTATTGACTATCGCCAGATAAAAGTGTTCAATACTTGAATACTTCTTACACAAATATTGTACTGAATACAACACATAAATACAATGTATTTGTGTAATACGTAGCTCTGGGTACCCATTAAGTTATCCTAATGTTGCCATTCTTTCTTATTATTTAATTGAATACCGTCAGATAAAAGTATTCAATACTTAAATACTGATTACATAAATATTGTACTGAATGCAACTCATAAATGCATTGTATTCGAGTAATACGCAGCTTAGGAACCTCTTAAATTATCCTACTGTTGGCATTCTTTCTAATTATTTCATTAAATACTGTCAGATAAAAGTATTCAATCCTTGAATACTGATTACGTAATTATTGTACTGAATACAATTTATCAATACAATGTATTTGAGTAATACTAAGCTCTGGAAACCCATTAAATTATCCTACTGTTGGCATTCGTCTAATTATTCAGTAAATACTGGTTACCATCAGATGGAAGTATTTAATAATTGAATACTGATTACATAGGTATTGTACTGAATACAACTTATAAATACAATGTATTCGAGTAATACGCAGTTCTGAGAACCTATTAGATTATTCTAGTGTTGGCATTCTTTCTAATTATTTTATTCAATACCGTTAGATAAAATTATTTAATACTTGAATACTGATTACGCAAATATTGTATTAAATACAGCTCATGAGTACAATGTATTCGCGTAATAAGTAGTTCTAGGAATACATTAGATTATACTACCGTTGGCATCCTTTCTTATTATTTTATTAAATACCGTCAAATAAAAGTATGCAATATTTGGATACTGCTTACACTAATATATATTGTACTGAATACAACTCATGAATACAATGTATTTGCGTAATACCCAACTCTGTGAATGTACCGTTGGCATTCTTCCTTATTATTTTATTGAATACCGTTAGATAAAAATATTCAGTACTTGAATACTGATTACACAAGTATTGTATTAAATACAGCTCATGAGCACAATGTATTCGCGTAATACGCAGCTCTGGACACCCATTAAATAATCCTACTGTTGCCATTCTTTCTAATTATTTTATTGACTATCGCCAGATAAAACTGTTCAATACTTGAATACTGATTACACAAATATTGTACTGAATACAACACATAAATACAATGTATTTGTGTAATACGTAGCTCTGAGAACCCATTAAATTATCCTACTGTTGCCATTCTTTCTTATTATTTTATTGAATACCGTCAGATAAAAGTATCCAATACTTGAATAGTGATTACACAAGTATTGTACTTGACACATGAATACAATATATTCAAATAATTCGCAGCTCCGGGAACCCCTTATATTATCCTTCTGATGCCATGCATTCTAATTGTTTTATTGAATACTGCCAATTCAATACTTGAATACTTTTTACATAAATATTGTGCTGCATACAACTCATTAGTACAATGTGTTCGAGTAATACCCAGCTCTGGGTACCCACAACAATATTATTAAATTATTCCACTGTTGACATTATTCCTTATAATTTTATCCTGCAATATGTCTCTCTAAATAATGACCCACATCACGGAGCAACTCGATTAGTCCTCCTCCACATCCTCGACGGACAGTCTCCATCATTTTCACAACCCAAAAATTAAATCACACACGAAGCGCGTCGTTTTTTTCCTCGCCACCCGGAAAACTCCGGAGTGTACTATTCCCGGCGGGCCGGCGGATAACCGACGGGCTACTAATCCAGTAATTTGATTAAACGAAATGTGACTCCGCTGAGCGCACTCTGCCGGTGCACTCGTTCGCCGCTCATTTATTTTTATTAGGCGGGCCTTTTGGGAATAAAGTGCTAAAATCATTTTCACGTGAATTTTCCGCGGAAACAATTATTGTGCGGCGGAACGGTGAGTGCCGTATTCGTAGCCAGAATATATGCGGTTAGAGGTGAAGGTTTATGCGGTTAGCGCCGTTGCGAACTTTCTAGACTACGTAAGCTAATCATCTAGATAAAACAAGTCTGTTTACCTTAATTAGTCATATACAGGGTTAACTATGACTTAGTACAAATATTTTAAGGGGGGATAGGGAAAAATAAGAATTAACGGAATCACCCTTCAAAAAAATTCCAAACATATTTATAAATCCAAAAAAAAATTTTTTCGATATTATTTAAATCCTTATTTAACGCCGCCAATGCTTGTTGGTTGCATACTCTACAAGCATGCAACAGTCGCTCATTAGTCAGTATCGCTGTCATGTCATAATTGAATTCCTGTGTTTACGTTGTAATTTTGTGTTCTTCTTCAGGTTTTAGTGCCTTATTCTAATTTTTAAAAGTTTTATAGTTATTAAATAAAGATATTTGTGTTGGGTGCAGATAGTTTCCCACAATATAGTTCGCCGGTTTGGTTTTCTAGGTTATGGGACAAAACTGCCGCGGTTAAACGTCTATTATTCCTTTCGTTTGATTTTGTTATAATAAATAGGAATCTAATCTACCTAATTGTACCTAAGTGTATTTTGTCAGTAGTGAGTGGCTGTAATGAGCGAATATGTAGTTCTACCAGTTTATAACAAAATAATGGAAAACGAATGCAAAATACTGGAGCTAAGTGAATTAACTGTTATCTATCAGGTATTATTACTATTAAGAATGTTAATTTTCGTTTCTACATTTAGAAATGCTGCAAAAAACGACGATGGTAGTAGATATTGTTGACAGCTGTAAGTTTTATCTATGGATCTAAGCCATCTCAGTCGATTCTTATCATAGACGCCGACTTTCCGTAGGAAAAAAGGGTTTTGTCCCATTTTTTAAATATCGAGCTAAAATTCTGGAATAATTTTTTTTATTGTCTTTTAGGCCTCCCTGAGCACGTGGTTAAATATTTTGTACTTAGTCATAGTTAACCCTGTATATAAAACAAGTTTATTATCAATTGTGTATTACCTAGATTCTATATCTGTATAAATTGACAAAACTTAAAGTAAACTAATAGCTGTTTACATATTATTACCATACACTGATAAAAATTTGTCTGTAATTTCATAGATCTTTACGGTGGTCATCGTAAAGTTATGTAAAATTACATATTAATTTTATAAACGAAATAAATACACTTTATCTACAACTGTTTTGTAAGAGTCTCATTACAGCATTTATCTGGCACTGTTTCAGTTAAATAATGAAGGTCATTATACCACTAGTGGAGTAATGTGACATATTACCCCACTAGTGAAATATTAAAAAGAAGATATCACTGCTTACTGGTTACTTTTATTAACGACCAACAAGTTTATAAAGACAATCGATAGGTAATTTAACTTAAATTGAGTTACTTGTTGTAAATATTAACAACACAACTTTGGCAATTCGTAAGATTATACCAGATGCATACAGCTGGTCTGTATTATTTGTATTAACAATGATAAATAACTATATATATACACGTATATTATATATTCATATAAATAACATATATGTATATGTGCACGTATATATATATTCCTTTTCCTGACCGTTCACTAAATATATAGAGATGTTGTATTAATGAAACTGCAGTTTCATTAATACCATAGAATAGAAAGCATGTAAAATTTTAAATTGTACAATATACAAAACACAAAACAACTCCCTGATGATGGTTAATAAACCGAAACGTACGCAGGAAAATAAGCTGTTTTATTACGTTTGCTGAAATCCCAAGAAAACAACATCTCTATGTATTAACAATGTGTTATTTTCTTTGTAAGCACTTGAGGTAGCTTCAATAACGGTAATACCTCCTCCAACAACCTTTGAGCGTTTTTTTTCTTGTTTTCAAGAGACGTATCGATATAGCCTTCACACACGGTGTTGGACTTCCACCACCACGCCATTTTATAGTTAGAAGGTCTTCTGTGTTGGCTAGAAGTAAAGTACATGATTTTCGAAAACAGTGCGCTTTATATTATTGAGGCTGTAATAAACTGTGAAAAAACCAATCTTCTTTGACATTATACTAAAAGTATGTATACCAACAGGAAGTTTCATGCATTTACCACCTCTGTAACCAACAAAAAATCTTCCATGATCGGCATGACTAGGACGAAGGGTGAGGTATTTAGGATCGGTCAGTGATCGCGTGGTGTAAGGCGTCAATACTTGAATCGAGGTGACTAGATCGCTGTGGGTTCGACCCCCATAGCGGGTAGATCGTATATAAGCTATATTCGTGGAGAAGATTGGCACCTCTCTGCGGGTGTGGTAGAGTGGAAAAATGTTGGCTTGGGTCAATGTCAGATATTTATACCTGTTGACATTTGACTACCCACCTAATTAATGAGGTTTTCCAGGTTTCCCTCATTCCTGCACTGAATGGTGGTTAGGGCTTACCATCATAAGTCGTTTCTGGGCACAAACGGATAGAGATATTATTATTATTTTCGTATTACTTGGACCATATTGACATTTTCGATTCCCCGGTAGTGATAAAGAATTCTCGAGATATTTGATTTTCTTGTTCGGTATGGAAATATCAAAAATGTTTCCTTTATTTTTATGTTTTCTAACAGCAAATTAGCTAACCCGTCCATTCTGTAAGCACCTCCAAGTCCAATAATTAAGGCAACCTTAAATTATGCATTTATGAATTTCAAATACCAAACATTTTCTTGTTCTTACCTTTGTTAGCAAGAATTTTGAAACATCCTCTTTCGTTAATATTCTTGACTTTTTTGGTTTGTATCCCACTAACTGCTTTATCAGAAAAGTAATTAAATTGTTGAATTTACCGATGTTAACATTTTGCCGCATATAGATTGTAGACCGCTACATAGAATAGAACGCCCAAAGACTAGATGATTTGTACTTGTTGGATAATTCTTCAAAAAATGCTAATATCTTTTCATTTGCTTCATATTTTATTTTCTTAGATGCACACCAACCAGTGATTTGTTTATAAAATGGTACTTGGTTCTCGATTATCTGGTAAAAGTGTAGCTACTGCAATTACAGCAGCTTTTTCAATTTCAAGAGGCAAGTTTCCTGTTTCTGAATCACTTATTATTTCAATTTGTTTTCACAATAAAATGTAAAAACGAGAACTCAATTTTGTTTACAAAAAGTTTGACAGGTTATTATAACAATGCCTTTGCTTCTTGATTTTGAATCAAGACTTACAAAATGGATCTGAATTTGGATTTTTCTCAATTTAAGGCTGTTTGTAGATAAAAATTCTTTGTAATTCTAGATAAAACTTTATTTAGTACACGTGAGATAACGGCATTTTTTATTACGTAGTGGGTGTATAGTTCGTTTGAGGTCAAAATGTACTAGAAATAATAATTTTCAAAATTACCAACGTTTCGGGTATTTGTTAAGCTTTCCTCAGGGCAAGTTGGTTTTTGGTTCCTATGTCAAAAATCTATGAAATAAAAGGATAATATATAGAAACCAAAAACCAACTTGCCCTGAGGAAAGCTTAATAAATAGCCGAAACGTTGGCAAATTTAAAAATTGTGTTTTCTATAACATTTTGACCAACCAACCTGAAACCAATTATACCCTCACTACATAATATTCTGAGGTCACAAAATAAAATTGGATTTTTATTACATCCGCGAAATTGTCTCACTCATGTATAATGATGCGTATACCCCAGCTGTACTGTATAAATAACTATTAATATTACAGAAATAAACATGTATAACATTCTATATTTTATTATGTGAGTTTACAACTATTATACTAAATTTTATCGTAAATTTGCGGCACTACAATTTGTATTGATTTATATAATGTAATTTTTAGGTTGCAATTGTAATATACACATGTAATTTTACTGAGTAGATTATTTAAATTTTATTATATTTTATATATTCTCACCTTTATAACTAACATTGAAAAATATGCATTTGAGAAAACTTTTTAAATAACTAATATTATTTCACATATATGAAGCAATGTGTAAAAAATTGCACATATTAAAATGTATATACCAAAGTGCTACATCAAAAAAAGGACCCACCAGCCGGTCACCGAAAATTCCAGCCCATACATTTAAATTTTCCGGTTACTGTACGAGTATATGCACCTTGTGAAGAACTCTTGGGTTTGAATCTGACCAATAGCGGCAATTGTGACGATTTACCCAGTTCAAGAAAAAAACTGCATTCATCACAAAAACAGATGTTAAAAAAGAACTGTGGATCGTTCTCTGCTCGCTCACTCATTATTTCGCAAAATTGCAAACGGCGGTTATAATCAACCTCATGAAGTTCCTGGACTAAATGTATAGTATGGATGGAATTTATTCTTCTTCAAAACGGTTGGTATGCTAGTTCGATTGATCCCAGACACAGATCCCAGCTGCCTCGTACTTAATGCAGGATCAAGATGAACTTGTCCCAAAACTGCTACTTAACTAGCTTCATTAACTATGGGTTTTTCAATTTCTGTTTCTTGTTGGCTACGTTCCCTGTCTCTTGAAATTTTTTTACTAACTCTAGAACATACTTCCTCCTGACATGTCGATCTTGATGTTGTTCATTAAATAGCTGAGCTGTTCTATTCGCACATTTATTGTTCATAAAGTAAAGTGAAATGGAATAAAACATAGTGTTTAATTTTCAAAAACACAATTAAATAAACTACCAACCAACGCTTCCAAATAATACTAGAAAATAAATTTGGAATCCACTAAATTTTCCTTTCGTTGTGTGTGTATAGTATTCATTTCTGTTTTTTACAATTGTATTTTTTTACGAAAGTGATAACAAATCGCCAAAAACCAATGTAACGCAAGAAATACTGAATTTATACCATTGGCGTACTTAACTCGAATGAGTGACATTTTTACCGTTACTAATTGTTTGTACATAAGTTTCAACTTTAAAATCAAAATTCTTATTAAGTATTGGGCGGAATTATAAAATTTAGAGTCTGTTGTTAAGATAATTGTAAGAGCTTTCAAAATAAATATTACTCAACCCCCAATGCAATTATATATTTTGGGGTGATGCTTACCCTTGCTTGGGAATGAAAGTGACGGAGTCAAAAATACCAGCAAAGAATGTCCCCCTTTGATCTAAAATCGACGAGTCTAGGCGTTTTTCTACAATCTTGATGCAGTTCCTGAAAATTACTTTGTTTCGTTTTCATCTGTCAACCCTGTACATTACGTATGTATTGATTAAGCATATTGCTATTATGTACTCTGTTCTTAGTCATCCAATTTATGGATTGAAGGAATAATGCTTTCTTACTAATTTAAATTATTCTAAATATGCAATCCCATTTAATAACATTTTATCGAATTTACGTTGTACCTTAAGACTAAGTATTCTTAACGAAATTCTAATTACATTTTATAAAGCTTCTTATGTACAATGTAAATTGATTACAACATTTTCTACCATATTATAAAACATAAACAGTTATTACAAAATTTAATTATTATACCCACGATTTGAAAGAAGCGTTTTCAGCGGCAAAAAATTCAATTGAAACCCAATAACAAGGAAAGAATCCGGGACGCCTCAGAGTTCTGCGTTACTCAACACAATTAAATATTTTCTCACGTTACAATTTTCCCTTGCTGTTGTTATTTTGGAGGTCGATCGTTCGAATTTCCGCTAACGTATGGAGTATTCCAAAGAATATACAACTTTTTATGAAAGGAAACCCCAATTATTTGAAATTGACAGCGAAGGAAGAATTGTTGAGAAAGGTTTTGGCATTGGTCAATAAATAGGCTCTTATAATGACAATACTCGTCTACAGTCAAGTTTAAGTCTTCCTCTGGAAAGGTCAGTTTTCTTTCTAAAATGTGGAGTTTGGAACACTATTAACAAAAAGGAAATAAAACAATAAATGGTGTTTTACAGCAGCACTTTTCTTGAAGGTGTCGAAGTCAGCAGTATGAAGCTCTTGAAAAGCAGTTTTGAGGAAATAAGTTCTTTCTTTAATGAAAGTCAATGCTTTTACGCTTATAATAATACTCATAATAATAAAGGGATTTTATTTTTTCATAATTCATATTACAAATACACTATAGGTATATGACACAGAAAAAGGAAACAGTAATAAGTGAATAAAAAAAGAAAATGCGGAAAATCAGCTGGTTGTGTACATCACAACATCGGATGTTAACGACAATTTATTGTATAGCGTGTTTTTTAAGTGGAGGTCAAAAATATAAAAAAAAAGTTTTTCATTTCTAAACCAAATTCGGTGTGCATATTTAGCATGACAGTAGGTATGTCACAAAAAATTACCAGCTTTGGAAACTTACCACTGGTGGGGGCGTGGGTATCATCGATCTTTATTTGCCAAACAAATATATATCACCCTGTATAATATTAGAAATAAAATAAGTCATCATATGCACCGTTGTATTATCTTGACTTTTTGCTTCTTTGCCCTTTTTTTACTTCAAACCGATTAACAACAAAATTGGTTTATTAGATCAAGTGCATTTTTACACAATTACTTAAACATATCTTAGGGAAGCAATGCAAAACAATAATGGTAAGTAGCCGTCTTTTTAATTAATATTGTCAAAGTAAGCTTATTTTTTTGGATCGGTCAGTGGTCGCGCGGTTTAAGGCGTTAGTACTTGAATCGAGGTGACTAGACGGAGTTGGTTCGAGCCCAGCTGCCGGTAGACCGTATATAAGCTATATTCGTGAAGAGGATTGGCACCCTCTCTGTGGGTATGGTAGGGTGGAATAATGTTAGCTTGGGTCAATGTGAGAGATTGATGCCGGTTGATATTTGACTACCCCCCTAATTAATGAGGTTTTCCAGGTTTTCCTCATTCCTGCACTGAATAGTGGTTAGGGCCTACCAACGTAAGTCGTTCCTGAGCGAAAATGCGGCCTGCTTAATAATAATATGCCACCCCCTCTCCCGCACAAGTCTCCGACTTCTGGGCTAATCCCTGTGATTAGAATGAGGGGTAGAGATATTATTATTATTATTATAAAAGATTAAATTTCAATAATGACTTATGCATATTCAAATGCTGAAATGGCCAATATGGTGTACATTTATGGCCTTGAATGGCAGTGAGGTTATTCGAATTTAAATGGAAATATTTCCAAATCATCCACCTTCAAATCCAAGAATATTCAAAAATATTTTTCAACGTATTTTGGAGTCAGACTCATTTCAGAAAGGTCCAATTGCTGGAAGACGTTTGAGTGTCAGAACGCCCGAGTTGGAAGAAGCTTTTCTACACGAAATTGAAGACCCAGATGCTATACTCCCGACAAGAATTCAGACGTCTTACGTCACGGCTGACGTTACGCAATTGTTGTTATTGTCAACATAATTTTCTATATTTGGTCGCATTAAAAACAATCATTTTTTGCAATTCAGAGCAATAAATAGCGCAAACATTTAGTGTAGTATATAGTTTAATTACTCGCAGTTGCAGTTTCTTAAATATTGAATACTGAAGCATCAACAGTTATACCCGTACCACATACAAAAGGTTCAAGCCTTATTGCCGCAAGACTATATTGCTCGCCTACTCGCCTACAATTTGGCATTGTCGCTGGCATATTGTTTACCGACGAAGCTATTTTTACAGGAATGATTTAATGAACACGATAAACCCTAATGCGATAATGGAATCTCGACTTCAGCATCAGCTTTCTTTGAATGTATGGATGGTATCATTGCCAAATATTTTGTTGGACGTTCCTTTTTACCAAGAACTTTAACCGGTGCTTCCTATAGACGTTTTCATTAAAACGTTTTACCTGAACTAATTGACGATGTTCGCTATGTGACAAAGAATGTGGTTTATGCACGACGGGGCTGCCCCACATTTTAGTTTGGCAGATCGTGAATTTTTAAATGATAAGCTCGATAATAACGTGATTGGATGAGGCACTCAAGAACCAGGTCAACCTTAGCCTGTCAGATCACCCAACATGAACCCAATTGATTTTTATGTTTGGGAACATCTAAAGACATTAGGTTACAAGGTTCACATTGAATATGAGGACCAGTTACGCCAACAAATTATAGGTGGTTATGATGCTGCAAATTCTGGAAGATTTGAAACACATATTTTGGCTGAAAAAATGTTCTTGATCATATAAACTTATTTTGTTGTTAATCGGTTTGAAATATAAAAAAGTGTAAAGAAACAAAAATTGAATATAATACAATGGCGTATATGATGACCTGTTTTATTTGTAATATTATACAGTGTGATTTTTTTTGCAAATAATGAACACCTCCGCTACTGGTTTCCAAAGCAGGTAATTTTTTTATTCATCCTATCATTCTGAATATGCACACCGAATTTGGTTAAATTATCTCAAGCGGTTTTGAAATAAAAAATTAGACCCTTTTTTAATTTTTGACACCCTGCAACTGGACAATGTCTGTTCTAAGACCCCACATTTATATAACAAAAAACCCTTAGTTTTGACCACAGAATACACTCCTGGATTTTTTACCTTTAATTATGAAACACCCTGTATAGTGCGACATCACATATCATCTACGATTGACGTGCAGACCGCAGATATACGTCTCAAATAAAAACATTCGCTCATAGAAAGAAAATATTCAACGTTTCGGTACTGCCCAGTGCCCACGCAAATAAATATTTTCCTACGTTGCAACGTCCCCGCGCTGTTGATATTTTGGTCCCGATTGCTCGGATTCCCGTTAATGTAATACACTTCTTAAGTCCCCCAAAGTGCAAAGTGGCGTACTGTATCCAGGAATTCGCAGCGGGATTTATTTTGCGGAAGAAAGGCGATAAGAGCGGATGTGCTCCATATCGATCCCTCACGTGTGAGAGCGCGCCCGTCACTTCGGTGCTGCCTCAATCTAGACGGCGGCGCTGAAAAACGGTCGTATGGGGCGCACCGAGCAACGAAGTGCACGCGCGCTATTCTTTGGAATCGCGCGAGGAGATAACCGAAATTGTGTTTAGGTATCATGCAGGTAACTTAAAGCTGTACGCCGAAAACGCTTTTTACTTCTACGGGTTCTTATGAAATTCCATAGCGGCAATTATTTATAACGCCTTTGTTACGTTGAGATACTACAAAAATGCGGAATGGTAGTAAAACTTGCACAGTCTTTCTACACGGTGTAACAGAAAAGTAGGTCATCTTTTTAACTGCTTATTTTTGGCGGCAAAATGTGACGATTTAAGCCTACTTATCGATGTACAAAAAATGACCCTCTTATTAAACTTTTAAAATTGTTTTTCTTCAGATGTTCCCGTAAGACTTTGAAATTTTGTAGTTATTAGTTAGTATTATTGTAAACGAGGCCTAAAAAATAAACGTAGAAATAGGGGAGAAAGGGATTATTCTATCCTCCCACTTTTTTCTGGCGTACGCCTATGGACAACACTTTATAACAGTGAGATGTAACTGGTCTGCTACTTCCTGCTTGACTTGCAGGAAGCGACCTACATTGTCGTAGGTACTTAACGCAGACCTCTCGCCCTGGGCGATGCGCCATTAAATCTATAAAGTAGATTATAGATTTAATGGCGCATCGCCCAGGGCGAGAGGTCTGCGTTAAGTACCTACGACAATGTAGGTCGCTTCCTGCAAGTCGAACCACTTAGGCCGAGCAGGAAGTAGCAGACCAGTTACATCTCACCTGCACTCGATTTACATGTGAACCTACATATTATGAAGGAACAGCCAGTTCAATTGTCGGTCATCTCACCTATGGCATACTGATGAGGGCTAACAAGCCCGAAACCTGTCTATGTCTGGTGGAGTGGCCGACAAGGGTTCTTGGCTGTTCGCACATATACTGCAGGTGTAATTCAATGCGGGTCGGGGCATTAGCCCGCGGAGTAGTTGTTTCCTGCAGTATCATTTAAACATTTTATAATATCATAATATAGAATTTTGTTTAAAATATTTTATTATTCTTGATAATATTTCGTAAAACTATTAATTTTCGAGATAAATAACGATTTTTGATCAACATTAGAAATTACTTAGTTAATAACATTTTTAAATTTCAAATTACAAAGAAACAATTTTTAACGTTCTAATTCATTCTAAAGTCTAAACTTATTTTATACAGTGTCTGAATACAGGGCTAGCCAAATGTGTCATTTTTACACAAATAAATATTTTGTATCGATGTACCTATATTCGTTTATTAAGAAAAAAAAAACAGGGATTTAAGAAAGAGATAAGTTATTGAACATATTTTTGTACCTACTTGCTGGGGACCTCGTGGTTTCCCTCAACTGTCATCCTCGATAGCTTGACCACAACCAGGTGGTAAACATATTTACACTAATTTCTGCACATATCCTACACATAGTCTACCAACATGTTTTGATACCGCGATTTTCTGCCAAATGATTTTTTCATTTAGTTCGACAATTTGCCACTTACTCTTCGTCAAAATATTTAGGTGCAACTTGATGGTGCTTCGAATCATCTTGGGTTCATCATTTTACTGAGACTATCTAACGTTATATACCTACCTAAAATTCGAATTTTACTCGAATACAAAGAGCATTATCAAGTGGTTTTTAGGCTTTCACGGCCAGTGTTGTAATTTGATACATGGTGATTTTCCGGGTTGTTATGCCGTGACCTCGGTAACTGGTAGCTGCCAGAAACAGAGTTAAAATGCACATCCCTAGCATTAGCTGGGATACTTTTACCTGCCCTGGTTGTTTTCGGGCTAGGCTCTGTGGGGACAGACCCGCTATCGGTGTCTCTGGGCCTGTCCATATATTGATTTCGGTTCCTACTGTTGGTTTTACGACTGCTACGGTCGGAACCGCTTCTCGGATACTGGTGGTCCTCCGAGGCGTTCCGTAGCCGCCGCTGTAACTGGTCGCATCCCATGCTTTCAAACGTTTCGCCGCTCTTCACTGTCGGCATCTTCAGTGGTGACTCTGCAAAAGCTTCGCCGCGACTGAGACTCAGTCGCCCTTTCCCCCGCTTCTATGTATGTTTTTCAGGGGTCATCTACAGTAATATCCTTCAGGATTTGGTTAATAACAGTAAGTATCTCTATGAAATAAAAATTATTGCAAAAAAAAACAATTGTAAAAGTTGGGGACATTTTTTGTATATCGATAAGTAAGATTGAATTGTCATAATTTGACAACAAAAATACGCAGTTAACGGAATGACCTGATTCCTTGTTACACCTTGTATAGTTCGGATCCAAGTTTGACATACGTTTAAAAATTTTTACTACGATTTTGAGAACGAAAACAGAGAGTTTTTCGAAACGTCAATAACACGAAAGTGCGCGATAGTGATGTGATTTTTGTTATTTTTTTACTTATCTGCTTTTTTCAGTGTGAGATTTTTTGGTTAGGCAAACTTAGTTTCGAAAATAACCCTTGACTGTTCCGTTTGGCGCAAGGGCTTATTTAATTAATCTTTATTATTTTTTCAGAAGTGTGGCAAAAACCCAACAAAACTAAAGAAAAACTAAAATTATGCCACAAATAAATAGCTTCAGACACTGTTTATTTATTATTGTTATAAATGTCAAATTCACTTTAATACCTCTAAGTGGTAAAATTTATTAAAACATTTTTGACATGTACAATGATGATGATTATCAGGTGCCCAGGGCACCACCAACAGCTGCAAAAAATATAACTTTAAATTTATTATTGAATAAATCTAGGGATAAGTACGAATTCCCTTACAAACGTTTCAAAACTTAATTACAAATTATTATTATTCCTAGGCCGGAAAAGTAATTTTTCGTACTGTTAGCTGATGGTTGCCTAGCAACGGCCTAAAATATTAGAATACGTAGTCTGAAATTATTATTATTATTATTACAAAACAAAATGGGCAGAGGAAAATCCTGTTAGCCCATATTAATAGATATAAAAAAATACACACCGAATAAGATGTACAATGAGAAATGTTAAATATAAAACAATAGTACCTAATCTTCTAAAATATAAAATACTAAACACTAAAATATAAATATGAGACTTAATTAACCATATAAAGATTACAAGAACAACAAAGAACGAGAAAATATATTAGCTGTCTTTGAACCAGCTGTCCAATCTACTTTTGAAGGACTGTAAAGATGGAGCACTCACTACACTTTCCGGCAAACTATTCCAAACACTAAATATTCGATTTGAAAAAAATGCTGACGCACAGATGTTCTAAAGTGTTCTTTTTTTAATTTATACTGATGACCTCCAAGACGTTCATCATAATTTAGCACTAAAATATCATCAAGATGTGGGATCATTCCATGCAGCTGTAACATTCCTTTTATTATAAAATTAAGAATGTCACAATTTCAATATGAAACGTCTAGTAACAAGGTATTTTTGCACATCCTGTATAATGTTGGTAGATTAAGTAAGAGTAAACCATATCCAGTGTACCATGTAACTTTAGATTTCTTCAAGTAAGCCTAAAATGTAAACACTTTGTACGATAAATATTTTATTAATTATTTACTTACCATTGCTGTGAACCAGTTACGTCGATGTATATCGTAATGTTATGTTTTCTAATCTGTATAACATCCTGGAGTAATTTGTTAACAGTTTATTATTTAATTATTATCATTTGTTGTATTAAGCTTTGTTTTGGCAAAAGGCAAGGTTAAGGTAACTGTCATAATAATCCAATTAGATTCGAACTATTGGAACAATGTGCTAAGATCTCGAACGAACATTTGACGGAAGTTTCATAGAAACCGAACCAATCAGATTTCAGAGTTTTTAGATCTTTGTAGGGTATAAAACCTACAGGAACCTAAATTCTAGCCCTTTTCGTTCTGATTTTGGTCGACTGAAGTATTTCCATATTACAGATTTAGTTATAGTGCGAAGCCACATTTTGAAAATAAATCTGAATTTATTGAAGTCATCAATATACATGGAGGTAATATATTTGATTAATTAAGATTATTATCGATAGTAGATTTCATTTTAAACTATATTGTATGTTAATTTTTGAAACTAAGAATATAAAAATACCTAACCTGATCTTGATCTTTGCTAAAGCACATGCTAATTATTTTATTTTTCTTTGTCATTTTCTCAACTTTAGAGGCCAATTAAATGAATAATTGATTGAATAAATTAACGATTAAATAAATTAACAATTATATGAACATTTAAAATAATAATTTAATTAACAGTTAAATAAACTAACAATTAATTATATGAACATTTAAATGAACAATTAGAAGAATCAAAATTGAAATAAGAAGGCCATTCTAAAGCTTTGAAATCTAGATTGTAAGCGGCACTATCCAGGTACTACAGGAAAGCTGCTGTTCTCGAAGCACTGCTTTGAAAATCCAGATTGTAGCGGCCCTAGTCCAGGTACGACAGGAAAGCTGCCCATCTCGGAGTCATCTCCAACGTTAACAACGGATGAACTTGTCAACTGCTTCAATTCCACTTCTGTATGTCAACTTCAATTCCACATCTGTGTATCAACTGGTGGGCAAGTTAATAAACTGTGTTTATTTTTATGTATGTATTTTATTTCACTTTTTGACTTCAGCAAAATTTATCATCCTCCTACGGGTAAAAAGGCAAACCGAACAGAACATTCTGTAGGTGGCGCCCAATTATAACATCATTTTAAACAGTTTGCTAGTCAAGAACCCACGACTATAAAAAGTGCCCTGACTAAAAGAGCAGCTGTCCGCAACATTGTACATTTATCGTTGTAACAAACGATAGGTAAAATGATTTGGCGCCCAACGTGGGGCCAACAGATATAAAGAAAGAGAACCAATCCAATTTACATTTGCTCCGCTATCTAATAATGCAATTAAATTTTCGTCATACAGTGTGACAGAAATATATGGTCTATTATCAAGAGGTTTTTAACTAAAACAGGAGATATAACGTTACTCTTATAAAAATTTCTTACCAAGACTTTCCATTTAATCCAGTCATTTAAATCGGTTTTTGGTTTTATGGGGTACAAAGAAGGAATATTATTACTAAATCTTGAATTATTGAAGGAATTACGAGAATCTAAAATTTTACAGCCTTTCATGAGTTTAAACTGATGCCGGCTTGTTACATCAGCTACCCGACCTAGTTTTTGTAACTCTATTCTTATTACAGCCACAGGTCCTAACTGTGTAGTCAGATTTACCGCATTTAAAACAAAACTTATGTTGTTTAGCTTGTCTACAAGTATGAAATGTGTGTCCAGATTTGTGACAGTTCCAGCATGACAGTGAATTTAATTCACTCTAATTGTAATTCACTCTAGATTTAGTTACTATAATTCACTCTAATTAGTTTAGTTAGTCTAGTTCACTTAGTTTACTCTAGCTTAATTTATCATTAGATTTAATTTTAGTCAATCTTTGGATTAAAATCTCAAATGGATAAAAAAAATTCTATTTTGATCAAAGATTTATAGTTTTATAAAACCTTATTGGTTTTGTTTAGAAATTTTATAGCACCCTGTACACAGTAGTTTGCTATAACTGTATAGTAATATAGAATTACAAGTATGATTCTGCAATTCATGTGGAATATTTTATAAATTGTTCTTGCGTTTGTTACAAGACAAACAGAAACTAATATGTTTCTTATTTAGAGATAATACACGAACCAGTGCAGGTGAATATCTGACAGTTTAGCGGCTTTTAAGACTACTTTCATAAATCGACATACACCCTTGATTACTTACCAAATTTTGGGTTAGTTATTTTTGTAGCGACTCTAATTTCTTTTTTTTTTCGGCGACACTCCCTTCGTTCTAGTAGTGCCGGGTTTGCAAAACGGGTGGGTTCTTTAGTTTGTCACTTCCTCGAAATATTTTCAGAGTTGAAGCCCTGAAAAGGGGTGGATTTAAGTTAAGTTTTACTTTGTTTTTTAAAGAAGTCTGTGTCTTAATACTATTTTTTGACTTTGACTTAAATTCATAAATTTCCAGTGACATGATACAACATCATCAAAAAAATATATATATATTCTTTTTCTTGTTCTTAATTCTTTACTTTAAATTTATCTTTATGATTTTTTTTTCAAAAGGTGAAACTATTCTTTAGATTAAGTTTCGTTGAACAAATTTTATTTTGTAGGTGAATAATTTGTGTTAAACGTTACAGAAAAAGAATTTACTTCTTACCTTTTCCTTTCTCAGATTTTCTGATATAAATTTCAGAGTTAGCGCTGCGCCATGTTAAACTGTTGATTATCGCAGGTTTGGTGGTTATCTAGAGAGGGAAAACACTTCCTAGAAGTTTTTCGTTCAATGTACCGGATTTGACAATTTTAGTAAATGGTCTGAAACCTATATTCAGGTGATGACTTTATGTTGGCCAATTTCAAAGATTATTGACTTTAAAGACGAGGCTATCTCCCACTTGATACGAGTTTGCGCACTTTTTAGTCAGTTTGTAACTTTACATCGTTCACAAACCCACATTTATCTCTATTGGTCAATGTAGGTTGTCGTCACTTAGTATGGCTTCATTTCATTATGGACTAGACCCAAGCTCATGACGGCTTGTATATATTATGCAATTTTTATTAGTCAAGGGACTGAGTGAGAGCAGGGGCTTCCAGTCAGAAAACAACAGCTTTCATGCAATCCTGTTAGAAGGATAGACATGGGGGTGTACTTTGGCTAGCCTTTGTAATTGAGGTTCCATTGGTGTTGGTTTTACCCGGTTGAATTGCGCTACTGTGTTCCGTCTGAGCTCTCTCAGCGATGTTTTTTTGACTTCTGTAGTCGTACTGTCACTCAGATTAGTTCCGCTATAAAGTAGAGTCTTCACAAGTATTTCAGTCCAGGGACGAACTGAAGTCAAGTGTTTAAATGTCCCATATGTTTGTTTTCACAAGTGCTCCAGTCCAGAGACGAACTGGGTGCCAAGTGTTTCAAGTCTCAAAAAATCCTTTCGCTAGTACAGCAGTTTTAGGCGAACTGTTTGTCTGCGTTTAAATGCCTGCATTCCACAAGTATATCTGAAAGAGGTGATCAGTTAGCAAGTGTTTTAAGCCTCATATTTGCTTTACAGCAGTTTAAAGGCGAACTGACTGTCCGCATTTCAATGCCTTATATTTTTGTTTAAACTATAAGTGATAGTTCTAAAATAAAGTCACTGTTTCAATTTATCACCCTGTAACTGGGTAAAATATTTAATAGTACATAAATACTATATTGTTTACATATGAAATAAAGATACTTTTCATTGTAGGATATTAGCTAATCGAAACTTATAAAATTTATCAGAATTATTAATTATACGCTGGGATATAAGTTTTATATCAGAAACTAAGAGTCTACATAAATGATTTCATATTAAATTGATCTACATACCTCACAATTCATTTAACAACTATCAAATTAAATGAATCAAGTCCATTTAATTTTTTTTCCAAGTGGGGGGAGATTTGTAACATTCCTTTTATTATAAAATTAAGAATGTCACAATTTCAATATGAAACGTCTAGTAACAAGGTATTTTTGCACATCCTGTATAATGTTGGTAGATTAAGTAAGAGTAAACCATATCCAGTGTACCATGTAACTTTAGATTTCTTCAAGTAAGCCTAAAATGTAAACACTTTGTACGATAAATATTTTATTAATTATTTACTTACCATTGCTGTGAACCAGTTACGTCGATGTATATCGTAATGTTATGTTTTCTAATCTGTATAACATCCTGGAGTAATTTGTTAACAGTTTATTATTTAATTATTATCATTTGTTGTATTAAGCTTTGTTTTGGCAAAAAGCAAGGTTAAGGTAACTGTCATAATAATCCAATTAGATTCGAACTATTGGAACAATGTGCTAAGAACTCGAACGAACATTTGACGGAAGTTTCATAGAAACCGAACCAATCAGATTTCAGAGTTTTTAGATCTTTGTAGGGTATAAAACCTACAGGAACCTAAATTCTAGCCCTTTTCGTTCTGATTTTGGTCGACTGAAGTATTTCCATATTACAGATTTAGTTATAGTGCGAAGCCACATTTTGAAAATAAATCTGAATTTATTGAAGTCATCAATATACATGGAGGTAATATATTTGATTAATTAAGATTATTATCGATAGTAGATTTCATTTTAAACTATATTGTATGTTAATTTTTGAAACTAAGAATATAAAAATACCTAACCTGATCTTGATCTTTGCTAAAGCACATGCTAATTATTTTTATTTTTTCTTTGTCATTTTCTCAACTTTAGAGGTAAATTAAATGAATAATTGATTGAATAAATTAACGATTAAATAAATTAACAATTATATGAACATTTAAAATAATAATTTAATTAACAGTTAAATAAACTAACAATTAATTATATGAACATTTAAATGAATAATTATATGAACATTTAAATGAACAATTAGAAGAATCAAAATTGAAATAAGAAGGCCATTCTAAAGCTTTGAAATCTAGATTGTAAGCGGCACTATCCAGGTACTACAGGAAAGCTGCTGTTCTCGAAGCACTGCTTTGAAAATCCAGATTGTAGCGGCCCTAGTCCAGGTACGACAGGAAAGCTGCCCATCTCGGAGTCATCTCCAACGTTAACAACGGATGAACTTGTCAACTGCTTCAATTCCACTTCTGTATGTCAACTTCAATTCCACATCTGTGTATCAACTGGTGGGCAAGTTAATAAACTGTGTTTATTTTTTATGTATGTATTTTATTTCACTTTTTGACTTCAGCAAAATTTATCATCCTCCTACAGGGGTAAAAAAGGCAAACCGAACAGAACATTCTGTAGGTGGCGCCCAATTATAACATCATTTTAAACAGTTTGCTAGTCAAGAACCCACGACTATAAAAAAGTGCCCCGACTAAAAGAGCAGCCGTCCGCAACATTGTACATTTATCGTTGTAACAAACGATAGGTAACACAGCAAACGATATGTCAAAATAAGATCTCCTCGAGTTTTTCGATCTTCAAAACTATGAAGACTGCGCCGAAAAATGTGTTTTTATATGTACATGCAAGGTTAACTATGACTAATTACAAAAATATTTTAAGAAGGTACAGAGAGAAATAAGAATTAGCGGATTCGTCCTTCAAAAAATTTTAAGCTTATTTCTCAAGCGAAACAAGCTTAGCACTTATAGCTACACGTACCTTACTTATATCTTTAGATATTTCAAGAATATTGAACAATATTCTGTTTTTTTTATTTGTTTACCTTAACACTTTCGATGCCAGAGTACTTTTCGAAAAATTGTCCTCATGTGCCAGAAGCGTTTTTTCGTATTTTTGTATCTAATGCATATCCCAAAGTGTCCTAGTGAAGTTTTTTTGTAATCAGCAACATTTTTTAATAAAAAAAGTGGTCGGTCACCAGTGACCGCTTCGGCACTGTCTGACGTGAATGCCTATTTATAGATAGTGGTCACTGGAGCCGGAGACTCAATCTTCCCAAAAATAACGTGAAATGCATTGAAAGTGTTAAAATTTATCATTGTGAAGATATTTGTACCTACTTGCTGGGGACCTCTTGGTTTCCCTCAACTGTCGTCCCCTATAGCCTGACCACGATCAGGTGGAATAACTCCGTCTAGTATACCACACGGGCATAATTTAGAAATACTTATTCAGATACGAGTAGAACATTTTTGAGAAATATCAAATCCATTTTTGATCCCAACGTGGTGAATTTGATTGGCAGAAAGTTTAGTTTCGTGTATATTGTTAATACTATGTTATTAATTTCTTAAAAATGTTTATTTCTTAGAATATTTTAGTCCTACGCAAATAATTCCTCCAACTGGAATAAAGCTGCGCTTGTTAAACTAGGTCAATATTACTTGCCTTCGTTGAACGATGAGTAATGAGAAATTCCTGAATAGAGTTCCGAAACCTATGATGTTTTAAATTCTCGTACCCTCGCTAAATTATATGATTCAGGAATAATTCATATATTACAGCGCTGCTCTTAGATGCTTTCCAATTCCTTTGAGATTTATCAAACTCACGCTGTTGCAAAATGGAATTTTTCAGCAAGCAAGGACGCAATATCTTCATTCTCATTTATTTTGCCCCTGCTGCTTCTATTGCACAAAGAAATGCAGGTTACAATAAGTATAAAATGATGCAATATATACTGAGGTCAAAGTTTTAATCTAATTCAGGACTTATTAACTCATGGCATAAATTTATCTTGTAATATACTAGCAACAGTGGCGTTCGTGTCGTAAATACTCATTTTCAAGACCACATGACACATGTTGCTTAGATTATTGTATTTCATTTAGCATTTCAAAGTTGGTCTTGAAAATGGTGCATCAGGAAAGAAAGTCTTATAGACAGTGGCGTATATCTTTTTTTTGCTAAAAATGAATATTTAACGGCCCGAACACCACTGATGCTAGTATATTACAAGGAAAATATCTCGATTTTTTTATTATTAAACATGGAACCTTTTTTTAACATAATTTTCTAATACATATAGTAATAATATCCTGAATTCTTACTTTTATTGTCTCCATGTTTTTGTTATTTTGTGTCTGTATATTTAATTATGTTTATGTTTGCCTCATTTAGTTTCATGGCTTTTCTATTTGTTTTTAAATAAATGTAACTTGATCTACAGCTTAATATTATTGACTTAGATAATTTGATATAAGGAATGAGGATTTTCTGAAATATACTATTATCTGAAATTGGTCGCAATTTTTATACTAAAAAATAAATATTGTTTCTTCAAACACATGTAATTTGTGGGATTAAAACTCTTGATATTGATATGTTAATGTGTACATCAATACATATCATGGACTGTTTTCAGAAGTGTATAATGCGAATTCAGGGGTTCCGCAAGGTTCCAATTTGGGTCCACTCCTGTTCTTGTACTTTATTAATGATCTTCCTGAATGTCTTTGTTACTCCGACTGTTTGATGTTCGCTGATGACTTTAAATTTTATAGACAAATTAAAGTGATAAATGACTGTGCTCTGCTGCAGCTTGACATGGACTCTGTAATGCGCTGGAGTCGGGAAAATAAGCTTCATTTTAATATTAAAAAGTGCTGCAATATTTCCTTTACTCGTAAAAAGAATGTAATTAGATATGCATATAAGATGGATGGTACTCAGTTACCTAGTACTAGTAATGTTAAAGATCTGGGAGTTACAATAGACAGTACAATGTCATATAAACTTCATTTCGATAAATTTATATCAGATGCTTATAAAGCTCTTGGTTTTCTTATGAGGGAATCCCATAATCTACAGAACATTCAGACCCTAATTAAATTGTACTGTACATTTGTTAGACCAAAACTTGAATATGGCTCATTGTTATGGCACGGTCAGCCCAAAAAATATACTGAGCGGGTTGAAAGAATACAAAAGAAATTTTTAAGGTATTTATACTTCAAGAAATACAATAGACCACCAGATTTTACGACTATAAGAACTAACCAACTATGTCGAGAATTCAAAATTAACTCTCTTTATCACCGTCGTATTATTTCCATGTTGCTATTTGGTTATAAAGTTTTAAATTGTTTTATCAATGCGCCAAATCTGCTCTCCCGTGTGTATATTAATGTTCCTTCCAGGGATACCCGTCAATACCACTTACTACATATTCCGATTCGTAAAACATCATGTTCTCCTCTTACAATTATGTTTCAGCTAATTAATAAAATCTCCATTGACCTGTTTTCCTCCTCAAAAATATTTCTAAAAGAAATCAAGCAAATTTTTTCCATAGATAATTTGCAATAAATTAATATTAGTTTTTGTGCGTGACTTGTTGTTGAAGCAACTGTATGGGTGTTGTTCGCCCTTCTTGAATAGTGCTTTGTATTCTAGTTTATTACCTTTTTATTCTAGTGTTTACATTAGGTAGTGACATATTATGTAATGTAATTTATTATAATAATTATTTCCCTGTAATTAGGTACCCATGCCTGTTGGGAAAATAAAATAAAATAAAATAAAATATGTTAAATCTAAACCATCAAGAATGACCTGACAATAGAAACGCTCTGACAATTTCAACAACAGTCGTCATTATAATAGCTTTAAGTGAATGATATTGTTTATTATATATTGTCAATAAAACAGGAAAGAAGACTGACAAATAACAAATAACGTATTTGAGAACTCTTAAATATGATCTGACATCAAAATCAAAGATATTTTTTACTCTAAAAAAAAAAACAACAATTCAAGAAGTGAAGTTATGGATATCTGTCAATAATGACTACTGAATACTGTATTTGACAATGTATAAATATGATCTGACACAAGAACAGACAAGATTTGACAATAACAAAATGACAATCGAAATTACATCTTTATGAATTATACTAAGTGAGATCTTACACTTTGACATTTTATTACACTGAACAACAGCAAAAAGTATTTGGTACATAAATATGATCTGACAGAATAGACAAGATCTGACAATAATTGTCAAATTTACAGCTTTACGAAGCGCTAAATTACACTGTACGTATTATTTTACTATATTTATCTGTTTTCAATAGGAAAAATTATGCAAAAAAGATCACTTAGTTGTCGAATCAAATGATTAATTATTGTAAAATATATTCGCATATATTCACTTCCGTAACATTTCCAACATCCTTCTTCGCTTTTTTCTTTTAGAAATGTTCTTTTACTCTTTCAGATCATTAACTTGGAATAAATAATACTGTGTGAAATTTCCACACCATTTTTCTTACCGAATGCTCTTCGAGAGAAAGAAAGACTTTCGGCTCGCTGGGTCGCTAAAATTATAACGATTCAATTGTTAAACGTGTGCCGTCGACCGAAATGTATAAATTCTGATTCAGTTGTCAATGGCTTATTTTGAAGATAACGTGACCACTCAAGAACAGATCTATACAAGGTATAACGAACATACATAGTAATGAAACATTTGTATTTCAACATAAATCAATATTTATTATTATTATTTTCTACTATTATTATTATTCAAACAAAATACATGCTAAATACAAACATAAACTAATAAAGGGTGCATTTTCCTCTATTAATTAAGATTGTAATTCGGTGATTCGGAAGTCAATAATTCGTTCGAGCAAATTCTGAAGAGCGATTAACATTGTTAAAGAAAATTCTTTGGTTATTTCATATAAAATGGAAGTGACAGAAATCAGAAGAAGCAAGATTAGGACAGTATTGCAAATATGCAATAACGTTCCGAACCAACCTGTGGATACTCATTTTTCTGTTGTTAGTATCGTCCTAACAGATGCACAAGAATTGCTTACGCAGGTAGAACTTTCCCTAGGAGAATTTCTATTCTGTTAAGACATTCTGATATGTTTTTGGAATTAATATAAAGATATCATTTGTTACAACAGCAGTCGATATTGTTTACGGCTTAAAGAACAAGCTAGCAAAGAAAAAAGAGCCTTGCTAATTACTTTTAGCTTAGCATCGTAATTTTTGCAATGTTCACTAAAAACATAAAGCGCACATACACGACTTATCTGGATTTATTGACTTAGATCATCATGAGCTAAATAATTCAAACACTCTTCATGAAAGTCTGTTAATCGTCCTTATGTAGAAACATTCATATCAAAATAGGGCTATCTGCGTAAACGGCACAAATGGTTCCATCTGCATTCATAACTCCTATATTGAACTAACTGAAACAAAACTATGTCAGAAAATTTTTTCTTCTTTTATGAATTATACATTAGTATGGCATTAACCCCAATAAATATGTCTAGCGATTGATTTAAAAGACACTCTTCTTATGGAAAGTAAAACCATTACAAACTTATATAGATCCTATAAATAATTATTCAATTGCTATAAATAACCAACTGTAGCAAAAGTCAGAAATATAGAAAAGAAGTATCTTGTACATTTTTAAGTACAATTTGTTTGTTACGTTTAATATTTCTGACATTGCAAGATGCTTTATTTTCAAACCTTGTTACCATGTTACAAGTGTTGAAGACATTCCATACACACTTAGTATACAGCTTCAAGTTTTGATTGTTCGCCATGGTTTAATGGAGGGGTATTTTATTTAACTGTTTTTTTCCAATTGATTTTGACTCGGTAATCTCGGTCTCTGATAATTAGGATATATCAGTAAATGATTTGGATTGCAGGCTTCTGAATACTTGTGGAAAATGTGTACAGTTGCGAATAATTTCCGATGGTTTAGACTTTTTTCGAGATTGGCGTTGAGTGAGAAGTTATAGATAGAGGCGCAACCTTAATGGCGAAATGCGTATTCAATCTACAAGTTTAACACCCTGCATCTTGAAAACAAAGGCTCTAATAGAAAATATCTATAGGGCAAAATATTTTAAAGTCGGACAAGAAATAAAGGCCTTCATGTTTGACGTTCCGTTATGTTACACCGTGTTTTATAGTATGTGTCTGTTGGGCCCCAGAATTGTCCGTCTGTCGAGAACTGTTGTTAACAACAGTCAATTTTGAGTGTTCTGTGTGATTCAATGGTTGATCAAGCAAAGAAAACCTCCGTGCACAATAAGTTGTCGATAAATTAACGAATGTTAGAATCAAAGAGCTGCTATTACCTAATACCAAAAATGGATACGCATTTCGCTATAAGGTTGCGCCTCTGTCTATAAGTTTTCACTCAACGATATTGGTACTTGTTGGTGTTTATATTTGGCGTATACGTTAGTCAGTAACTTCCCGGTACATGGTTTGACGTCATTAGGTTCTGATGTTCCTGTCCTTGGCTATTTTTACATAGCAAACATTTCCAAATTTCAGTACCTAATTCAAAGCCTTCATCTGGGTTGAAATTATTATATTTTTCTTGATTTCTATTGTATCTCTGTGGAATCTTGGTCATATTTCCTTTCTCAATAGGAATCTTAGCCTTCTGTCCTCCTGACGCCTTGTTCAGTGTTTTCTGTTAATAATATTAAACATATATCGCCAATTATATTTATGAGTATTTTATTTAAGAGTAGGTAGTTCTTCAATTCTGCTCTAATCTTATATGGAGTATACTTACAATAAATATAAAGTAATAAATCAGTATATAAATTGTATGCAATACATGAGAGAGAAACAAGTCTCACAGAAGAAATCTATGAATTTCTGAAAATGTCCACCTTCAGGATAGGATTGAAACAAAAACTGAATCACTTAAAAATAGGAGGCGTATAATTCCAGTGCAGACTGAGCACCAGAGTGAATGTGTGCGTGTAATGGAGACTAATTGTTCCATCCGTATCGATGGCAGGTCTGATGGATGAGCGCCTCTCGTGATCTTAGAGATGTTGCCGTGCGCGTGCCTTTTTTCCAACGTTTTTTAATACTAACCGTTCTAGAAAGCACAGCTCTTCATCGGTTTCCTTTGCGCCACATGCGACGAGACCCTGATACTATTTTAACTGATGTGGCTCTTCAAATAATGGCATTTTAATTGCCTTTCTCTTTCTTGAGGGAGGAATTAGATTTAATTGATGCAATTCCAAGGAGATAAACATACTTTTGTGGATTGGTTTAACGCAACAGGTTCAGCAGAAAGATTATGTTAAGAGATATTGCTATTCATTGATTTTTTATATTTAATAAAACAGATACTGATTAAGAATGAATCATAAAATTTAGTTTATATTTCACTTCTTTATTATTTCCCAATTTTTCCTTCACGCTACAGCTGGATGCACCACTGGATGGTTCTACCTATATTTAAATGTAACTTCAAAAATAAGTTTATGCTATTGGCTCAGCATAACGAAACCAGCAAACGCACTCGGGCAAATAGTTCCAGACGCGCAGGATATGGAGCGCAGCTTTCTCAGCATGTGGAGCACCATGTAACTGTCAGTATAAGCGAACGTTCGTTGGGAGAGGAAGTAAGATATCAGAGACGTATTCAGTATTGTTTTGTTGTTCGAGAAAATGCCTTTTGTGACGCTGGCGTATTGCCCCAAAACAATTTTTAAACAGTCCTGTTTAATGCTTCTAGTTCATAAAAATGTCATACCTTCATTTTTAGCTAATTCTCCTAATTTAATAAAACCTAATATTGTTATTTTCCACCCAGTAATACATTTTATTGTAGTTTATTGTAGATGTTATATCTTTTGCTTTTGAATCAATTATTTGTGATTTCTGAAACATATCTAAATAGGTGTTAAAGGGATCGTTTTCGTCACTTTGAATATGTACGCATTTTGAAATTATGGTTTCCCAAATTGACTCGAGAAATTTAAAGGATCAAATAATGAAAAATTCAGTGCATGAGAATAATTTCAAAGCATGAGGTTTGGAAGAAAAGCATGAGATGGCTTAATTTATCAAAAAACACCTCTTGACACAGCTTAATTTTTAATTACTTTTGTAATGCCATTTTTATTTCATTAAAAAGCATTATGTTCTGCTATTTTATCATAATATTACATTGTAAGTAGGTAGTTACAGGTACTTACTTAAAAGTTATTAACCACGTAACCTTTCTAATTTATTTTATAGTTAGGCCGGGCGAACGTTGAGGCGCAGTTGACGTGACGCAGGGTGACTCACGGGTCGTAAAATCTGTTGTTTCCAGAAAATGTAGGTACCCTTACGGAATAGAGTTAAGAATCACTGCAATACAGCGTGAATACGGCACACACACCGCATATCCGTAGACTGTCATACCCGTTTATGTATTCATTGCTAATTATTAAGAGAGCAGTCTACAATAAAGGACATTTCAAGTACCCAAATATTGTAGATACCTACCTCTATCTATTCAATTTTGTCCTCGATTTTGCCTTTATTTCTCGTTAGGTCTTTGTTTTGGTAGATTTCAAAGAGTAATTTTAATAATTTTATTTTTTTGTGTCTATTAAAAGCATGAGATTTTGTAATCAAAATACGTATGAGAGCATGAGATTTCCTCGGAATGCATGATATCTGACAACACTGGCATCAGTTGACCGGACAGTTAGATTTGCAATGGCGAATTGGCGTTGGCGATACGGAACCGATTACCGTAGTAGTGGGGAATGCTAGACCAATGCACGTCGCCGCCTCTCTTAAAGTTCGTACCTTCCCTGGAATGAAGCGGCAATTTCTACGAATATGTGACACACTCGCACACCTACTAGATGTTTCTACATAATAATAACAAGTGCCCCTAAACATACTTATCACGCTGTATTCTTAGGAATTCTCTTGTAACATAGAATACAGTTTGAAATAATTGTAAAAGTGTTCAAAATGACTATCAAATGTTCTCCGTACAAACGTATTGCAGCCTTATTTTGTTCAATTTCGCCATCACATATCAAGTTATGTATTCAACCTGTATGTATATTTTCTTATCACAATGTATATGCATAACAATATTTGTTATGCGCTACTTTATTATCTAAATGACGTATTTGTACGCGATAAGGGATCCTATAAATACTGAAACACGTTCCCTCATCGCCAGAGTTGAAACAAGAGCTTAACCTAGTATAAGCTACCAATGTACTTACAATAATTATATTAAATAAAGGTTACTTTACAAGTGAAGTGCTTGATTTCCAAGTGAAGTACATAATAGGCAATTTGCATATTTTTTTATTTTATTACTAAAATATTATTCAGTTTATTTTATGTGTACTGTGTTAGTTTTATGTCATTCTCTGCAAAAATAAAGCGGTAATAAATTACTAGATTTATTAAGTCTTTCCCAACCACAAAAACGGGAGAAATACAAATGGCGGTTATGTGACGTCACAGGATATGAACACGTCATGTTGTTTTATATGCGTGACATGAATGTCAAAATCGAACTGTCAAAGTCAAATTATTATTTGTTTTGTTGGTGTGCATTGTGTATAATATCCATATAATTATAGCAAATAATGACAACAGAGAGTGGATTTGTTAAAGGACATACAGATAACCTGCCCAAATTGTCAATGTTTTCGTTTTTGGAAGAAAATCCAAATTTTATGGTGAATAATTTCAAGACGTCTGCGTTTTGCATCATTTTGTTGCACAGGTACCATTTTCCTCTGACAGTTAAAATGATGGGGTATTACACGTTTTCTTAGTTGTAGTCTTTGTACATTCCCATTTAATTTGTGCTGCCAATAATTCTCCATATCTTCTTCCAACTATTAATTTTAAAACACACATCATCTTTATAATCTCTGAATAAAGTGAAAAATGACTTTTACGGTGAAATGATCCTCGCAACAATATAACGCCGTTGTGTTCGATAGTGTTGCATTCTCTTTTTCGTCTGTATTTATTGAAATGCACCATTTCTTACGCATTTTCTCATGTTTAGGAACCGAGAAGAATATTTTTTCAGGGGTGGTTACCGTAGTGTTTTTGCACTTTGGTACCACACAATACTTATAAAATTTGTGTTTTATCGGTTCCATCCCCTTCGGCAATCCAAAACTTATGTTATAATCAATGCTGGACACCATACAAACACCACAAAGTTCGACGCTAACCACAGATTACAGATTATGGAAGTTATGGAACGAGTTTGCTAACCGACTTAATGGGAACTGACTAACTTGTTTAATTTTGTCATTAAAAAGTTTGCTGAAATATTGTTACTATTCTTGGACAATGTATAGTATACTACTTGCATATAATGACTGTAATTCACTCGGGTGATTTATGACAGCCATCATTATATGCTTGTCGAATAATATACTCTTTGAAATTGTACAAATTTTCCAAAGTTTTCACAGATACCAAAATTACTAATAATGTTTATCAAATTATATAATATTCTACAAATTTGCTGGTGAATAATAAGCAATACATTTAGAATATACTAATTATTTTAAATTATACCAGAAGATTAATTATAATATTTCATTTTTTTGCATAGATATAAAAAAATTATAATAGATCGACTTGAATAACAGATTTTTGCGCCTAATGCATTCAGTATTATGCTGTGATCCGTGATAACCCAACATATTCATTATTATATTCTCCGAATCATATGCAAAAAGAAATTCTTAGAACATAAACAGCAACCGTCTATTACTCAAGCTGGTACGTTGAAATTTGTAATGCACGGCTTATAACTTTACGAAGAAAAAATAATAAACTGGGTAAAAATACTTCGTCATACAGAATTTTAAATGTAATATGTTTAATGCGGAGTATCGATCAACATTTTCAGGTCTTAGAAAATATTCAAGTTAGTAAAACGCACGCACTGATATTTTATTATTACATTACTGTTTTGTCTAGAAATTTACAGCAATCTTTACAAGTCTCGAATCTGATAATTAGTAACAATTGAAGAATAATGGAAATCGTTAAATTTACACCCAAAAAATTGTTTTAGTTATTCACAAAACGCTATGCAATAAAATTTGTAGCATGTTCTTAAACAAATGAAAATTTTTAAACCACATTGTTACGGAGTACTATACGTTTTAATTGTGTAAATTACTTATCCAATAGTTTTGTCATAAACGGTTTTTAACAATTTTGGAAAGTTTTGTATCAAATTTATATCATTTTCCATAATTTATTAATTTTTTCAACAGCTATACAGCTATATGAATATTACCTAACTTAATAAAAGTACGAATACATGTACCAGTTTGTCTTTAATCAGTTTTAGCAACTGCTTAAATCACACGTAAATTGTAGAAGAGCTCGCATTGATCAGCCAGTGGTCACTAGATGTAGACACATACATCTCGCGTACACATATGTTTCTATCAGTCATGACTGGAGATATACTCGCGACAAGAATTCAGACGACTTACGTCATACGAACAAATCAATAATTCATTACATTTTCATCAAAATATTTAAGAAACTGCAACTGATAGTAATAAAACTATATACTACACTAAAAGTTTGCATTATATATCGCACTAAATTGCAAAAATTATTGTTTTTAACGTGACCAAATATCGAAAATTACGTTTACAATAAAAACAGATGTGTAACGTCAGCCGTGACGACGTAAGACGTCTGAATTCTTGACGCGAGTATAGTGCAGCGATGAGTTGAACTAACAGGACCGTAGTCAGTTTAGGAATGAACAAATTAATATGTTCACAGAAAATATGTCACAACATAGTATTACTACCGTATAATAAGGTTAAGTCGAGGATAAAATACCTTTATAAATTAAGATGCCAACACTTAACACGACAAACTCCAGTGATGAGACAAGGTTTCCGTGGCTTATTGGAAGTGGTTATAACACATTATGACATGTTTTTCCAAGGTTTCTGTAGTAAAACGGTGACGTTTATCACTTAATATTAACTTGTGTAGGGAAAATAAACGTTCAATGGCTACTGCTGACAACGGACAGTATGATAAATTGTTGAGGCAAGAACTATATATTTATATATCCTGCAGAGCATGGCGCTGCTATCACAAGAATTAAATCCATATGTTTATCATAATACGCTACAGCTTCTAACCATGAACTCCATCTAGTTATAACTGGTTTAGAAGGCAGAGTATGCCTGGTAAAGCCTTCCTAAAAACGTTCCTTCTTGTAGACACCTTAATGAAAACTTTTTTGACAGTTAATATAGGAGTGTTTACTGAAGGGAAACTTTTTAATGCATCAATAAAACAATGGCTGCTGAACCCCCACAAGCATCAGTAGCTTCGTTTATAATGAAATAAACGAAATGATCCGCAATGGCTTATCTTATTGATATCAGTACAATGTTGTAAACCCTATCCATTTATCTTAGTCTTTACGTACTTTCATGAGGATATTTCGGTTCATATATTTTTCTAAAAACGTACGTAATTGGGGTTTTCTAGTTTATTTAATGGAATATTGCTTGTAAGAAAAGCGTCCGTAAGTTCATAGAAAAATACAGTCTTCAGTGCTGGGCGAGACATGGCTCTTCAAACCTCTTATCACTTTAATTTTTAACACAGGTAATTTCTTTTAATGCATATCCCTATAACCTACAGGATCACTGTCGATCCACATTTGAAATAATTTCCGTCATGTTTTCTCTCATTTGGCATGTTACTTCACTTCATTTACTTCTCTCATCAACGCTGTGGGTTCGACCCCTGCAGCCGGTAGACCGTATATAAGCTATATTCATGGATAGATTGGCACCCTCTCTGCGGGTATGGTAGGGTGGAAGAATGTTGACTTGGTTCAATGTGAGAGATTGATACCGGTTGGCATTCAACTACCCCCCTAATTAATGAGGTTTTCCAGGTTTCCCTCATTCCTGCACTGAATGGTGGTTAGGGCCTACCAACGTAAGTCGTTCCTGGGCGCAAATGCGGCCTGCTTCATAATAATATGCCGCCCCCTCTCCCGCACAAGTCTTCGACTTCTGGGCTAATCCTCGTGATTAGAATGAGGGGTAGAGATATTATTATTATTATTATACATAGTTATTTAAATACACACGGCGATTACAACTTACGGAAAACGTAAAATAGAAACGTATTGACGCGACACCGACTATTACAGTGTTCCGTAAAAAAACTAAAACTAGAAGCGCAGTTCAAAATGAAACAGACAGCGAGATCAATGAAGTATACCTTTTCTACTCAGAAGAGTCTCTTCCTTCATAATTTATTATCAATTAGATGTCGGAAATAAAAAACCACAGCGTGAATGTGTCCATCCAATGCAACTGGCCCTCTGTACAAGGAATCTGAAAATAGTTTCAAATTTCAGATTCCTTGTACACGTCCTACAAAATATAACGTTATCAATTTTAGCTCCAATAAGGTCAACCGTTTTCAAATTATTACTTATTTTCAAAAATAAATTTTCTCTTTCAACATCCTGTATGTCTTAAACAAGTTACATTTTACTAAGACATGTTTGACTAAATATTATTTTGACATCTGCAACCCATAATTTCTCTATGACGCATTCTTTACGGGACACCTTGTATACAAATAAATACAATTTAAACTAAATATATCACTTATTTCTGTGTAGAAACGCTAATATACCTGTAGCATATGGTATGTTAAAAAGGCTTATATATTTATCTCAAACTAACCAGTTCGTTCACCGAAAATTTAATTCGAATTGATTTCGTTGTTATCCTGTTGCTGGCCTCGGGCAATACCACTTCGCAAATAGTAGAAAATTATTCCTGTGAAGTAATTTACGCATCCGAAACATAACTTTGCTTCAGGACTACAACATTTTAAACGCATTTCAATTGGAACGTGTTGAAAGGTATTAAAGGTTTAAAGACGTCGTTAAGGGAGTCAGGGTTGTTTTAATATAAATATTTCAAGGGAAAGCAGAGCGATGCTAAGGCTAGCCTTAGGTCCACCTTGCGTTAAGTGAATTTTACATATTTCTGTGAAGTCGCACTACATACAACTTAGCCAATTATACAGCTATTTTTACACAGAATAGAATGTATAACGTTCATAAAACTGTTGGAATTTTGAAAATCCACAAGTGCTTTAACGGGATCATTTTCAACAAAGCTTTTCCTTAAATGTTTGGGCTTGATTGGGCCATTCATTTTACCAAATGGAAAGGATGGGATTCAGTATTTCGAGTTCCTTCGAAATAATCTTTCTGGACTTCTGGAGGATGGACGTTCGGGAGTATGTTAATGAAGATGGATATAATGGGTTGGACGAGGAGGATTGGTTCCATGGCCGCCACGATCTCCTGATTTAAATCATTTAGATTCCTTTATGTGTGCATATTTAACTTACTATAATGATTTACGCTAAAGTATCATAACTGCTGCCAATAACTTACCAGTTCAAAACATTTGTGTTAGTTCGTAGAAACTGTGTAAAATGGAGCCAAATGTGTTTACATGTCTATGGACAAAATTTTGGACATATCAGATTATTTTATTATTTAAAACTACAAATAATTTTATTAATTAATGATAACAATAGCGGCAGAAGCAGTTGCATTTGCTGCTGATATAAAATAGGTGTTTTAAAATTTTATCTAATTATTTTCTTAGGAAATTCTTCCAATTTTTTATCTGTTCATTTTTTATTACACTTTGCCGTCGTACCGGTCACCAACATACCTTGCCGTGCAGAAGTGTATTTTTAAATCATTTATATAGATAAATTAATCTTTTCGGGTAGTATAGTTCGGAACTCTTATATTAAATAACGAAAGTAATTTAATACACATTATTTTATTATGTGTCTTTTATATCTTAGAGATTGGATACTTAGTGTCAATCTGTCATTATAAGCGTAACTATTTTTGTTAATATTCAGTTCAAACGGTATAAAATTACATATTTTCTTTTGAACACATTACAAACGTTCTATATTACTAACAAACAGGGGTTCCAGAAAGTACAGCAATATTCTAAAGTTGAACCAGTGGCGGCTCGTGGTAGCTGCAAGAGGTGAGGCCCAAATAATACCTAAATAGGAATAAATGACGCGTTGACCATTTTTTATTGTGGAGGTCTTTGCCAATAGCCCTACTATAACCATAAATTAAAAAACTAAATAACATCAGAACTCCGATTTTTATTTACAATAGGTATAAATAATAGAAAACAATATGTTTCAGCATCTAATAATATTCAAAACACATAAATAAATGTATTAACATCTGAACAATCGATTAATCGCGTCAGACACGCAAATAATTTACAGTTGACAAGTTACCTACGGTCACTATGGCTAGTGGCCTATCACATCGTCCACTTGCCGTTGAACTAAACACTTGAGGCCCCAGAAATCTGGTCTCAGTCACGAGCGGACATGGAGCGAAAAACATCGATTTTAACCGTCACGCGTGGTGGGGGAAACCATAACGTACAGGCATGTGCGACGCAATTTGAGGCTGGCAAAATTCGGCCTCACTGTGGAGGGATTGGTGGGCGACCCGGACTCCCCACGCGGGTAGAAGCAGAAACGGCGGGATATTGAAATTTGAAATGTAAAGCAGAGGTACCTACGTTATAACATACGAGGGATAAACATTGATTTTTGATAAATATAGTAGGCAATGGGATTGGAAATTATGGGGTATTAAAATATACAGTGAAAGCCAAATTTTACAGTGAGGCCCGGCCTCAGTTGCTTCATACGACGAGCCGCCACTTGCTTAAAAAATCCTCAATGTGAAGGGAGAAGTTCAGTTCACAATCAAATTTAAATTACTTAAATTGCATCACAATCCTTAGAATCCTTAACACATAAAAATAACTTTAAATCATCAGCAAACATTAAATATTTGCATGACAGTAAATTGCAAGAGAGATCATTAATGAAAGGAGAGAACAGAATTGGTTTCAGGTGACTACCTTGAGGAACAGTAGAAGCTATTATTATTTTGCGCGAAGAAAATTCTTTAATTTTGACAGTTTGAGTTCTATTTAATAAGTATGATTTCATTCACAATAACAAGTCCCTAATTAACCTGTATGATTCTAATATACTTAATAATTTATGTATAACTTCGAACACTTAAATAAAAGTGAAGTAAATATTGCATCAACTTGGTAACTATCTTCAACACTTTTCACAATGTACTTACTAAAAAGTTGATAGGGTGAAATTAAGCCATTCAAATTTAAATGTAGAGAATCAGCCACTATGGATTTAAATATTTATCCCACTAAATTAATACAGCAAATTGACTTATAGTTACAAATATCAGATTTATCGCCAAATTTGAAAAGCGGAAGTATGTAACTACACTGTTTTAATTGAAATTTGGAAAAGTATTGACTGGCCAAGTTTGAGAGAAAATATTAAACGCTGAAAATAAAAGAAGTACCGCTTGAAACAATACTTCTTTCCAACAGTATTTTAAACTTGATAACTTAGTGAAAAAAGTATACAAATTTTTTTGTGCCGGCATCTGGAACGACTTTGAAATTGCCTGGCGTATAATAAAATCGTTCTCGGTTGTCTACCTTCGCTAAAATTTGATTCGTTGAAACATCACGTCAGAAATCAACTTCTAGAATTTAATATTTGAAGTTTCTCGAAAACAGTGAAAGTCTTTCGGCAAACACGAAGGTTACATAGTTAAATATGGACTCCTTATGCAAATAAAACGACCCATATCTGACACATTGAGAAGAATCAATTATTAAAATTTAGGAAAGAACTGAAAAAGTAGAAAACCGCAGTAATGGATCTGGACAACCAGAATAAAAGTTTAGAAGTTGCTAATGCCGAACTGTTTAACCGGATAGCATTAATTTAGGATCAAGTGAACGAACGCTCACTGGGTTAGAGAAAAGAGGAACAAACAAACATAAATATCAGTTGATGCAAGAGTTAAATACATATACAAACAAATTGGAAACCCAGTGGAAAGAAATAGAAAGAGAAAAATTATCAGTGGAAGAATAATTAAGAACTAGTACCTTTAGCAACTGACAGAAGAATGAAGCAACAGAGAAGGACAATTTTTTGAATGAAATGAAATGAATAGTATAACAAAATTCTTGCTAAAGAACAGAGTGAAGGTTAAAACTTCGGTGCTAGTTTCCAGTGGAAGATTAAAAACTTGGATAGACCTAACTGAAATTACATTTCTGACAAATCTTCATTTTGAAATATTACTGGACTCTATGAAATGCCTTAGTAATTCAAAATGTCGTATTGAAAAGAGTACTGGAGAGTGCTAATGGCAAAGAAAGGCTATTAAACTGTATCCCGAGAAAGAGTGAAAGAAGTCCTTAAAGCTCTTCATGGTGGCCTGCATTTAGGACGAAATAAGACTTTGGACAATGAGAGCGATTTTATTGGCTTGGAAGTTGTTCGAATGTGGAAGAATGGTGCCGACATTGTAGTACTTGTACGTTAAATAAAGAAGGTTATACAGTGGAGTAACCTGATCAGTAAGAGTAAGAGATAGACAATTCTTTAAAATTTATAATTTTTGTAATACCTTTATTTTGACGTTTTATAGAACATTCCAACGATATTCGATTTGGTTCTAGACGCGTTCTCGGGGACCTAGGTAACTTTGCGAACCCCAAAAATGTATATTTGCGGATCGGCTTCGCCTCCACAGTTCAGTTTATATTGAGCAGTCGAATTCGAATGACTGAAATATTAAGGGATTTGACAGTTGTGAATTTGTTTGAGTACTTTTGCTATGTAATCAAGTAGTGACAATAAAGTTTATTTTTGTTATGTAATTTCAAGGCTAAGTCAACGTAGAAGTTACAATATAGTAACTCCACTGCAATCTACTATCAATCAATACATCAAGGTATTTTACATATTCGGGTCTGTTTAATGCCCATTTAGTTTTAGTTTTTCTATGCTCAAAAGTGATATCAATTTTACATTAACGGTCTATTATTAACAGTTATTTTGCACTCTACTTCTGACCAATTATTACCTACCACGAATACAACTATGTCATCAACATAATATGATGATTTCTCTATAACATTGGAAATATAGGATATCGTTTAAATACATTAAGAATAAGTTGAGCCCTAGGACTTTTCTTTGAGGTACCTAAGAAACCACTTCTTGTTTGTCGCTTGAATCTGAATTTAATCTTACCATTTGGTACACTATTTAAATATAACTAGTAATCAATTTCAGTGCATTTCCTCTTATCCCATAGTTTATCAAAAAGCACTGTATGGTTTACTGATGTTTTTGAAATGTTACTGGTGGCATATTTCATGACGAAACAGTGACAGCAACATTACAGTCACCAGCGAGTTTGTGATGTGAGTACCCAATAATTAAGTCAACTAGTTTCACAGAGGAGAACATGGACATGTCAAAATATTCCAAACTGAAGGCATTTATGAAAGACTGCTCTAAGTGTAAAAAGTCGAGCGTTTTCACAGCAAGTTACTGATTTTATTATGCAGGCATCTGATTGTGCGTAATCAGATGCCTGCATTTGCTTATGGAGGTAGATACGTTTATGAAACTTGCGGTTCTCATGAGTTATGCGAACTTACTTTAGATATTGTCTAGCACAAAAAAATCAATAACATTAGTGTTGCTACTATTCTAGATTATACAAATGGTATGTCGCGCACGTTAATTACTGCTCGTCCAAGATGTGTACCAAGTTTTCTTAAATCAAGATTGTCAGACTTGTCAGTTTAAAATATGTCTTCACTTCCAATGGCATTATCGCTATCTCACTCTATTACGTCGCCGTAACTAAGAAGCGCCCTGTATTTATGGAAGAAAGGAATATGCAGAACACGTACAAGCTCCATTAAACCACAACTAAGCAGTGGCGCACCCTGCTGATTATAATTTATGAGCCATGGTCCATAAAATTAGTATCTGCTATGCTCAACCGACTGGAATCATAGACCCATTCAGACGTCTACATGTTACTTGGCTCCCCCTACTTTACATAAATTTAGTACTTAACTTGTAATTGAGTTGTTTCTTGTAAAAATATTGAAACTTAATTTAGTGTGGCTTCTGTGTCTCCATTGTTAATTTTAATGAATGTTCATACTAGCAAAGTTCTGATGTAGTTGTTCTAACAAAATAAGTACTGAAATTTAACTGCCTGCAGCGCTTTTGTTTACAGTTTTACATAAAAGGCATTTAACTCAATGGTTTTTTGTGTCGAACTCAAGACAATGGAAGTAATTGCATGTTTTGTACCCTTCATAAAACAATTAGTTTTTGCCAACGGTTAAAATTTTCATGTCTTATAATGTTATTTATATTCATTTGTTGTTAGTCTAATATGTTGTATTGTATTCAATACGTTTTGTATAGTATCCAACACTTTTGGTTTATAAAAGGTGTATAAAGTAACGTCTGCCTGCCTCTACACAGGGTGAACCTTAAATAAGTACAAATATTTTAACTGCAGATGTAGTTAGTCAAGTAGATGCGTTAAGTCAAAGTCATTTTTAAAAATTTCAAATGTTTACGAAGATATTAATGTTTTAAAAAATACCCACATTTTGAGGTCCGCTGACCAGCTAGACCACTGACGTAATCTAATAAACCAAGTTATCCCCTGTATATTATATATTTCTTACTTCAAAATGTTCTAAGAAGCATAATATAAAGTTCCTTTATTATAAAACATGTAGAACCTTTTTGTAAGTCAGTTAAGTTGTATTTGGTCGTAATAACACTTCGCATTAAACATCATCTACTCAAACACAATTGTTTTATTCTAAAGACAAAACTACCGTATGATTTACTGAAGGCGAGGTTGCCATATCGTCTGTAAGATAAATAATTTTTTAACGTGAATTCAATTTTTGTGATTGATTCTAATTTAAAGATACTTGTTTTTAACAATAAATAAAGTAAATAATTGAGTAGGTAGTACGCTACGCGATAATATTTACCCAAACTGTAACTTCTTATCATAAACGATTAAAACATGAATTTTCCACAAGTTCAATACTACCAAATAAAGTATTTAGAAAGTTACTTTGTTCAATGATTCCAAAAATTATCCATAAACGTGCATAAAAGCTTACATACTTGCTGAAAACCCAACTATTTAAACGTTATCCACATTTCACAAGAAAACTTTTGTATATTTTGTTATAAAGATAAGCAAATTATTCCCTTAAATTATTTTATGGGAAATAACAAAACACTATGATTTTCACACAACGCCTTAGAGTTGGTGTTCGCCATATAACCTCAAACAAAGTTTTAGTGCTAACCATTTCTTTGTAGTTTCATAGTGGTGAAAATAGATTTTAAATATAAATACAAAACGTGATAGCAAAACAATGTAAAATATTTAAAAGCAAAAAGGAGCTGGTTTCGTAGGCACAGGTAATAGGTAGGTGTCAGGGGCAGTAGGCGAAATGTCGACTAACAACCCCATACTCTGGGATTGATAGTCATAGTCAACGAGGTCGACGAAGATACCGGTGCACTGGTCCAGGGTAAAGGGATAAGATGCAGCAGGCAAGGTACAAGTGGAAACAAAACATGTAATATTTGTGGAAAGAGATTTAATAATTTCAATATATGTAAATTGAAAGTTAATATGAGACTCTTTTGCATCTTTTGAAACAGAACTAAGCTAATGGCTTCATTAATTAATGCACTACTTGACGCATTTGTTTTAAGAGTTGCGACACTGACGTATTAAATCGTTCTATTATTTTCACGAGCTGTGTTTTTTTTTCTTCGGTGTCTTGTATATTTAATAAATATTTTTGCTGAAATACAGTGTGATTAAGTAAAATATTGTGCATTATTCACACAATGGATAGGTTGGCATGCTAAAAGCATATTTGATAAGCATTGATAATCAGTGATAATGATAACGATAGTTTGTATTTTAATAAATTAGTTGGATTGTAGTAAAAATGGATAATGACCTAATTCTGGATAAATGTGATTGTGAGTAGAGAATCTGGTTTATATTTTCAATTTATTGGTGAGGTATAGAAATAGCAAAGAGGAGGAGATGGCCATTAATATTTTCATAAATAAACATATTTCTTTGCTGAAGACTATTCCAAAACATTAGTGTTACACTGTCAATGTTGTGGAATACACATCCACCATGACTCTTAAAAATATTAGTAACGGAGTTGGATCACCGGTCAACAAGTTTTCGATTGAAAAATCACAAAATATATTTAAAATTACACTTTTTTTATTCCTGATCTTTTTGTAAAATATATCTTAATTATGTGTTTTTCACAGAGAACTGTACTGTTGGTTACAATATTTGTACTTATTTAAGGTTTACTCTGTATACCTCTATGTGGTCGCGGAGGGTACAGCAGGTTAATAAGACGATATTTTTCTAATTTCTACATTAGAATTATCAATTATGATGTAAAAGTACAGATCCCGTATTCACTTTACTGGTGTATTTCAAGGGTTCCATATGTCACCAGAAATAAAAATCAAATAGTTTTAAATCAGGACTTCTGGGAGACCATGGAATCGATCAGTTAAGCTAAATTATTTATTTGAATAAGAAAATGACAAAAATGGTCTGATTTAACGTTGTCTAGTACACCACGTAAATCATTTTATTTAAATTGTTAAGTCATTTTCAGTTAATCAATTAGATAGAACAAGTGGACCAATCAAGAGTCTAATCATGAGACCAGACCAGGCAATAACAGTTAATATTTGACTACGCGTGAATTTTCAATACCACAAGTGTGTAAAATATTAATAACTGACACCACGGTGGGTAAAAGTCGCTTCATTTATTACAAAGTAAGATTTTCAT